>CM076575.1:1563815724-1564562851 GCA_034641835.2 Pinus albicaulis | reverse complement strand
GTACTAGATCCAGAGACAAAGTTACTAATGGCCATTACTAAACCATTCCAACTCTCTGGCAATGAGCACAAAAATAACGGAGCTCTAACTTCATCATCAAAGTTTACCCCTACAGAACTTAGCTGACTAGTAACTGTATTAAATTCATTTAAATGGTCTGCAACAGATCCACCTTCCGACATCTTCATATTAAATAGTCGTTTCATAAGAAATACCTTGTTTGAGGCTGAGGGCTTTTCATACAGTTTCGCCAACGTCTGCATCAAACCCTCTGTTGTTTTTTCCTTCGAAATATTGAAGGCGTGATGATGCAAGAACACAACGCAACTGATAAGTGCCTTTCTATGAGAATGTTCCATTAAGCGTAAATCGTAGTAGCGGCTTCTTTGTTTTCCGCTCGATGGTGGTCTACGGATCTTTCGATACGGATAATCTTCCATCTGCATCTTCCACAGCGGGAAGTTTTGGCCATTAAATTTCTCGACCCTAAACTTACCATCTTCCGCCATTGCTCCCACTCGAACCAGGAACCCTTCTTTCCTGCGAGTTTATCAGCCAAATATACCTTTGGCTCTAATACCAGTTGTTAGAAAATTATATATTATGGAGCAATGCAACACATAAAATATGCGGAAAATAAAAGCACACAAAACACATAAAACCAGAGAGACGGATATACGTGGTTCACCCAGTTTGGGCTACGTCCACCCCGAATAGCCAGTCCTTCCTTTCTATTATCCAGCGAAAATGAAGAGACAAAACCTACAGTAGATCCGCTGTAATATCCTATGTTCTCTCTCACAGTCTCCCTCTCTATTTCTCGCTCCGAGAATACACACATACTACACAGCCGCAATACAATACCCTCATATATACAAGGGGGTTGCCTTTTAGGGCAAAAAAAACCCTAATCTAAACATAACTTCTACCGTCAGATCATTTGTCTAATGAACGGCCCAGATTGACTAGAAATTACTATACTTTTACAAGGCAATTTTACATCTGTTTTTAGCTTCGGGGGCGCTGCCCCCAAAAACCCCCGCTAGGGGGGGGGGGGGGGCTCCGAAAAGCCCTGGACCCCCCACGGCAGCAATTAATTACGGGTGGCATTGCTGCCCGTTTTAAGGTACAGGGGTCCAATGCTGTGATACAAAGTAAACAATATAATCAGGCTCCACACCCAACATATATTAAAATAAATTAACTAACATGGATATTAAAATGGTTTATTTACATATCCAATTGAAAGATGAAAATATAAATAATATCAATTTTATTTGGATTTTTTAATTACTTTAATATAATTATAAACGTTGATATAAAATTATCTTATTTCATATAGAAATATTTTTATTATATCTCTTCTGTATTGAATTGTAATCTCAATAACCAATAAAACAAACATTGTTACGATAGTTTTAAGCAAAACTAACCAAATATACATATTTCTTTTTTATTTTGATTACATTACTTATTTCATTCTTACGACGCCCAACACATACAAAATTACACATCCCCTCGTAATGGGCTATAATATGAGCTTCTAGGCTCAATAAATTTTAAATGTCACATATTGATTTTATATTAAGAATTAAATGAATTACATACCTCAATCTTATTAGTTTTATGAGTAAATAATTGAATTTGTTTACTTCAAATTACTTCTTTTCTTTGTACATTAAAATATTTTGTTATAGTTAACATTTTTTTTAATTATACTTTCTCTCCCTATATACATATTTATGAAATTGATCTTGAAATAAATTAGTTAATATAAATATTCAAATAGTTTATTTAAATATTGTATTTTTTTTTTTTTAAGTATACTAATTATAAATCTAGTTCGCATTCAAAAATGAAAATATAATTTTAATTTTAGTTATTTTATCTCTCTAAAATTAATATAAAATTATTTTATTTTCCATGGACATTGAAATATTTTATTTATGGTAGAGAATGAGAGTAAATTATTTTTACACATCTCCTTCATACTAATCACATATATTCATTTTTATTTTTTTTATTATAGTAGACATTGTTTTTTTTATTCAGAGTATATTTTACTTTAATTTTAAAAGGGATGTCTATCAACTTCATGTTGAGCACAGACATAATCATACATAGCCCTCATTCTGGGTTGTAGAATGCACTTTTCAGAGCAAGGGACAATTTATTAGGATTAATTGATGGGCATGTCTTTAGCTCACTAGAGAGAATACTCAAAAGTCGAATTGGGTCCACCCATCACTCAGAATAGAACTATAAATGTATACATCATGACACGCCGAGAGAACTCAACATAAATGTACATTGAATAATAATAAGATACATCATAATATGTAATTGTACATTAAATAATAATATGATACATCACATGGTGTAAATGGAGAAGGATGAAAAATATGGGGGGTTATGATTCCACAAGAGAAATAAAAGGAACTTAGGGTGTTCAAAGGGGACAAACTCAAGTTGATATTATTTTATCTCTAACCTAAATTATTTTTTTTATGTAATCTTAAATCATACCAACCTTGGGGTTAGTGGAGTAAGTGAGCTATGTGGGCTTCTTGTGAAGGTGCATCGATCTTCTCTTCATGAAAATACAATCCATATATTTTGGTTATGTAATGGATGATTATGTAAATCTTCCTTAGTAGATGGTCTCTCAAATCTTAGGTTTCCATCCTGTGACTACATTTGGAAACAATGAATTCCATGTATTCAATGATAAGTATAGCCATGATAAAATATGAAATTTGTTGCCCATAAACCAAGAGTAAATTGTGGCCTTATGTAAATACCATGGTGGAAGATGGGTCTTTCAATTACCTCCAAATTACTTAGTAGATAACTGAGAACCTGTATATTTTTTTGTCAATTTGGTGTTCACATGGACCTTATGAATTGTCATGCACCTTATATGTTAATACAATATGTTAAGTGCTAATGAGGTTGTTGTAGTAACTAAGTATGATAGAGTTGGATCTTAATGTTCCTTCATAAGTCAACAAACCACACTTGAAAGGAATTAAAATATCACACTTCACACTAGTAGGAATTGAAATATCATACTTCACACTTGTAAAAATTGAAAGTTTGGCTAAAACATTTATGTAGAAAGGTAAATCACTCTTTCTGGAAAGTAATCATAGAAACAAAAAAATAATTCACCATGTTGGAAAGAAAATGCACAGGAAGGAAAGTAAATCACTCTTTCTAGAAAGTAAATATGCATGCATGAAAGTGAATGGGTGCCTTAATCAAGTTAACTACTCATTCCTAAACTCTACAACATAAATTCTCACAGATTGGTAAGATATTGAAATGTTAGTGAACTGTGACACAAAGAATCTAACTCAACGAGATGAATCAAGGTTGATGATGTAAAATCCACAAAACAAAATGAATCTCTACTTAATTTGATTAACACACAATGTTAGAAAAGAGTAAATCACTTAACCAGTTACAACATCAATATTAATTAAGAAAAAGAGTAAATAATTAGATTAACTAAGCTATGAATGGAATTATAAACTACCCTAGCTAAAATATAGGTAGTACTTGATTAAGGAAGGGTACCTACCTCCTTAGATGAGGAACTGGTTAAACGTGTATCATCATGCTTACACTATCAACACATCACACACAAAAAAATGGAAATGAAACAAGAACCATCAAGATTTTTAGTTAATAGCAATCAAAATTATAATAGTATTATATTCATTTATTTATTCCTTCTCCCCCTTGGCTCGAGTAGAGTAAAGTATTTATACAATATTTCAATCTCTCAATTTGATCATGAAATCGAGGGATGATTCACATGGTTGTTATCCATTTGTTGCAACAACATGATAAAAAGATGGAAAACCCAGACATTTACTGACTAACTCAACCATCACAACAAATAGGAGGTTGGGTCAAAATCAATTTTGGTGAAGCTCTCCACGCTAGAAGACAACCACCCTTAGTGTTTCCTCTATTGTGTAATAAAGTGGTCGATCTCTCCCTTAGGAAACTAGAGATGTTAGTTGTGCATGTGGTAGTTGATTAGGCTTGTGTTGTTGCAGTTATCAAGAGAGTAGTAGTGGGTAATTATTTGTAGTAGTTTCCCCCAAAATTAGTGTGCCAATGTGTTTCAACATTAGTTTTCATTCGTGTTGCAACATCGATACTCCAAAATGTCACCATCATTGGTACTTCTAGATATGTTGTAGTTCAATACTTATTCATTTTGCAGCATCGATACTTTTGGACATGTTGTAGCAACTATAGGGTGTCATAGCAGAAGTGTTGCAAAGGTGTTGCAACACCGACATGTTGATGGTATTGTAGCAATGTGATTTTGGGTGTTGCAACAATAGCAGATGATGGTGTTGTAGCAACATAAAGGACATTATAATAATTGAACTTCTTCAAATCCTTTAATGTCACCTCCAAGGGAACTTGTATGAGTTTGTCAGAAGTATTTCTCATAAATTTTCATTAGTTAGCATAAAATAAAGATTCCTTCCATAACACATAACAATGAATATTAAAAGTCACATAATTAGAGAAATACTAAACCTTGGAAAAAATCCATTGTTGTAATATCCCCAAATTAGCAGTCAGCTAATTGGGATATTAATTTCGATAAATTTTTGCTTTTCCTAAGTTTGACAGGAAATAAAGGGGTGAGGGGACCCATGAATAAAACATTAGATTAGAAGAACTTTCCTAAAGTAACTTGAGCACATATTTACTGGACAATGTGGGGCCCAGGAGGGTGAAGTGGAAACGTGAAGGGAGAGGTAGTGTGGGTAGCGTGGGCCCATGACAATGCAGTGAGAGAGGGATAGCGTGGGCCAAGAGGGACAACGCAGTTTTGTGGGGCCCGAATGAGAGCAAGGCTCTCAAAGCATAAAAAGTGGAGAGGCTCCTAATTCTCGCATTCTATTATGCATCTTTGATTTTTGTCTTTTGACATTGAGCACACTTTTTTTGTTGAGCGAAGTCTGCAAGTGTTTTTTAGCACACTAGGTGTTTCCGAGCAAAAATCCCACCCTCATCCTCGGGGGACTTCGAGTGCCTACTAAGGAGAGGTTATATTGAGTTGCATTACCACTATCTAGCATTTGGCCAAGCTTCATTATTCTTCTACAACACAGTCTATTCCAGATTTGAGTTGTGTTGTAGGGTTGTAACAGTGGAGGGTTGTAAAACCCCATTTCTGAGCTTGTTTTCCATTGGAGGGTTCATACTTTCATCCGGGAGGCTTGTGAGGAAGTCATTGGTGCATCATTTCGATATTTGGTAGGATGCCAAGTAGCTACCCTCAGCTACAGTGCAGTTTCTCTCAAGGACTGCATTATTTTAAAGAGAAGATCTAAATAGCAGGACGTCTCGACGGAAAGGAAATTTCCCAGGTCAAATGGGACAGGGGAGGTAGGGTTCCCCTACAGAAAATTCGGGCTGCTATCAGTCACCCAGGAGTATTTAGCCTTGCAAGGTGGTCCTTGCTGATTTACACGGGATTCCATGTGCCCCATGCTACTCGAGTTAGAAATGAAAAATATTTCTCCAAATTTGATCAAATCGATTGAGGATATCATCATCTATTAGACTGGTCCAAGACAATTTACTAATTGGTCAGTAAAAACATCTCAACAATTGTTTCCAGTCATTCTCTTTAAGATCTTGTGGTTTTTCATGATCCAATATTCTTTGTATAATGTTTGTTCATCGGGTTTCTTGCTAAACCGGGAAAACATTCAAATATTTGTCATTTGGCCGGGGGCTCCCGAACACATCATAAGCCAAACCTGTGCTGACAAATAACCAACTTGCAATGTAAATCTCCTAAAATTGGAAGTTAGAAACTTTTTCTACTCTTTTGGAGATTGAAAACTTCCTAGCGACCGCCGAACCACATTTCCCGGACCCAGCCTGTCACTATCTTCTTCCTTCCCCATATTGTGTTCTATTGACTATGGTACCCAACTCTCTCTGCTCATACATCATATGTGGATTTTTGGGTTTATTATAGTTGGCGCTGCTGCACATGCAACGATTTTTATGGTAAGAGACTATGACCCAACTACTCAATACAAAAAAAAATTCCCTACCCTTCATTTAGGATATCTATTGAAGAAGGATCAACCATTGCATAGTTCAGATCAGCCACCTCCTACCAGTGATTCAGTTGTAGTGATTATTCAGCCTTAGGGCCAAATCTGCTATTTTTTTATAGTGTGTATTTCCAGAAACCTTTTCTGGGTTGTCTTGGAAATCTATTTTGGAGCATAGATCTCTAGTCCTAACTCTTGTGGAGCATTGTATCAACATCAATATATTTTTCTATCTTTCAACTGTTACTCTCTCATAGACAACACAATTTTGACATTCCGTCTTATATTGTATTAGCAACATTTCAGATCTAGGTGTATGCTTTCATGGGAGGCTTGTTTGCCCAACTTGAGTGATATTTTCCTCAAACTCTTTGTACGTATTTTTCTGTTATAATAATAATGGAATGGATCTATGGTTGTCTCATGTATTGACCTATTGATATTTTTGCATATTTCCAGTTTTATGTCTTGTATTTCTCCTCTCCCAATTTTGGGATATTACAGTGGTATCAGAGCATGATCTTTGGCTCAGCTTGGAAATTACTAACAACATATGAAGAGCAGATAGTAGAGTTCTAATATGGAGAGATTAAGTTTTACCTCATCTTTATTTAGAGCTATGAAGGATCTCTCCAAAGAGATTAATGAAACAAGAAGAGAATGGAAAAGAAAAACCTCAAGAAGGTTCCAAGGTGAAGAAGGTCCCAGTACTACTTATCAACAGCAAAGAAGACGAAAGAATCATATATCTCCTCATAGATCTACTATGCCCACTTTCTTTGAAGAAGGTGAATGGTATAGAGGTGGAGAAAGAAAAAATATGGAACCTGAGACTCATGAGACTCTTAGTTTATATCTTGAAGAGTACCAAGGACAGTCTAGAGCATTTAAGGGGAATCAAACTCTCCAACAATTCTTCAAACTCAAAGAAGAAATAAGATCCTATAGCAGCAATAGAAGAAAGGGGCACAATAGATTCTATTTTCCTACATTTGATGGATCTTCCTCAAGCACTGTAAGGGTTTGGAGGAAAGAGTTAGATGCATTCTCCAGGCTACATCCTGTAGCTGAGAGAGAGGTTGTTCAGATTGCAACACTTCATATTCAATGTGAAGCCAATGATTGGTGGTTTGGTCACATGGAGCATGCAAAGGTGACTAAATATTCATATTTCTTTCACAAGTTGAGAAAGAAGTTTGATATGAGAAAACTAGAGATATATCACAAAGAGACATTTCCTAAGGAAACAAAGGAGGATGTCATTTTTGTCACTCTGGAAAAAGAGTCACTACATTCACCACAAGTTGCAGAAGTACTTGTATCCAAAGGATAGAAACTTACATATTTGCAAGATAGTCTTAAGCTCTTGACACATAGAGTCCCATGCATGATTCAAGAGATGCATGAGGAAGAGGAGGTAGATTCCAGCGATGGTACATTGATAGAAGAGTGGCCATCACTCTTACCAGCAGTTGGAGAGACCATTGTCCCAATTGGAGGAACTCTTGTGGTATTGCAAGAGGTTCCCACACATCATTTGATCCAAGGTATGCATCCAATTTCATCTCATATTGTCTTAGTACCTATTATTGAAACTTATGGGAACATGCCATCAGCGCTATTGCATGGCCAAGGATTAGAACAACATGCTGATTTGAAGCAGGAACATATCACTGTGAAAAGGAACCTTGATATGATCAAGGAGGAGATGAAAATCTATCCCAGTTTGTCCTTGATGAACTACATTCAACCCTTTGAGTTGAAATGTGGAGTTTCAACAGATGGGATGAGTATGATACTATGTATAATGGTTGCCTATGAGTTCAGCATTGTGCCTTTCTTTGAGACAACACATTATCACCTTGCAGATCTACAATGCTATTAATGAGAAGTAGTGAGAAGAAGAGAACCCATTCCTTATGGGAGCAATCAAATGGTAGCTTCATTCATGAAGCAATGCAGGAGAAGATGATAGATGGTATACATCTTGAGATGGGCAATCTTTTCCCCTTTCAAGATGACTCTTTCTCAAAGAGCATCTCACATCCCAAATAGAAACTTCTACCTACAACAGATCTAGAACCTTATTGGTTTTGGAGGGCCATTGATGAGAATAGGATCTCATGGAGAGACCTCAATGGAGGTGCACTTCAAGATCTCATGGAGTGAAAAGCTATTCATTTGGAGGATGATTTGCATAGTGAGGCCAGGGAAAAATCACTCCACTCACATATACAACCTGCTTTAGGCCTTGACGTTTCATTACATGGAGGCATTCCACCAGGGAGACCCCCTGACTGGAAGATGATCAAGGAGTTCTCTCAACATGGTGCATCATTGATAGACTTGGGTAAGGAAGGAGCCTTGGGAAGAGCTAGCACAACACAGAGAAACTTTTATGGGTTTGAAAGGAAGGATGAGAAATTTTCTAATATGGACGTTTCCATATCCCACTCAACTATTTGCACTGAAATATGATGATGATTCAAAAATATGTGATAACACAAGAATGGTGTCAAAGGGATACTCCATAGCCTTGGAGCAACAAATGATACTTCCACACATGAGGAAGATTTTTGAATATGACAAGAGGTTATTAGCACTCTTGCATGCATTGGTCAAACTATGGAAGTTTTGGATGGGAAATACCTTCCAAGAGGAGGTTGACCTCCATGTACTTCAATCTTGTCTTGGGAAAGATCAGTTGCAAGGGAGGCAACAAAGGTGAGGTAACAATAATCCAACATCTGAATTTGACATTGAGCATGTCAAATAGGAGAGATATGATGTGACAGGTGCTTCATTTCAAAATCCAACAACACTGTCATTGTTTGGAAGCTTAGATCCATATGGGGAGTCCCAACTATTGGTAGAATATTCCAAGGACCTCTTCACATGTAAGGTTCTTGATGGGAAAGTGATAGATGGGAGATATAAAGTGGTTTATGGAGTCATTTATTTCCACGATCAGATTTACTTGACTAGGGACTCCAAGCTCAAGGAGGAGATTCTACATGCAGCATATGAGGCACTCTTTTCAGGACATGTAGACTTCATTGAGTCTTATCATACCATCATGGTGGGATTCTATTGGGAGGATCTCAAAGAAGATGTGCACCAACATATCAAGAGATATGTAGCTTGTTTGATGTATGAGGAGAAGAACAACCACCTTGCAAGGTTATTACAACCTCTTCCCCTTTTGATGGAGAGAAGGGAAGGCTCATCCATGGACCTCTTCACCAACTTGTCTACAATATATGGTAAAGATCGTGTTTTGATGTTTATTTATCAACTAACAATATATGTACATTCCTTTACCTTACATTTGCAACACATTTCTCCACAAGAGAGCAAGCCTATTTTTAGATTTCATGGTCCTTTTGGGACTACATTCAGTGATGGGGATGACCACTTTATAGAGGAATTTGGGCAAGACATGTTTTTCTTGGCTCATATTCAGTCAACACCTAATGTCCTTCACTATTTTCAAGCTTTTGAGAAGCTTATGGCAGCAAGAAAGTGGTTGGATGGCCACTTATCATATGATGTTTTGAGACAGCTAGAGGAAGAATAATGCTGGTCTCACTTGAGGGAATATTATCACCTTCCACCATGCTATATGACACATAGTCCATTTTTCTTTTGGATCCCATATGGTGATGACACTCTATTCACTATATGTAGGATGGATTGGGCAAGAGTGATTCTTGGAATCAGAGAGTGGGATCATGAGAGTCCAAGTTCATTTTGGCTTATTAATGACCACATTATTGCAACCCAAGATCAACAGTTCCATATCTATCATAAATGGAGAGAGAGACAACGTGATTTGAACAATCATATCTCTCATTTTCAGTCATGCAACCCCTATACATTGCAGAAGCAGGGGATTGATGAATGTTTCTATGAGCTACCAAGGATGGCTCACTTTTTTTGGATGATAGCATGGAGATTGGAGTTTCTCATTGGGATTGAGGCACCCAACATTTACCATCTCTCATGCCTTGAAGAGACCAATGGACAGCATACAACTTTTTCCATATATCTCCCCCTTCTTCATGATGAGAGCTATTTGGTTTATCTACCAAAGGATAACTTGTATACTTGGGAGGAGACATATCCATTGGAGATTTTGCAATATCCTTGCAGTTTCTTGAGGACAAGCAACATTTTGGAGGGGAGGACTGTAATATCCCCAAATTAGCAGTTAGCTAATTGGTTATTAATTTCGATAAATTTTTGTTTTTCCTAAGTTTGACAGGAAATAAAGGGGCGAGGGGACCCATGAATAAAACATTAGATTAGAAGCACTTTCCTAAAGTCACTTGAGCACATATTTACTGGATAACGTGGGGCCCAGGAGGGTGAAGTGGCAGCATGAAGGAAGAGGCAACGTGGGCAGCGTGGGCCCATGACAACGCAATGAGAGAGGGACAACGTGGGCCAAGAGGGACATCGCAGTTTGGAGGGGCTCGGATGAGAGCAAGGCTCTCAAATAATAAAAATGGGAGAGGCTCCTCATTCTCGCATTCTATTATGCATCTCTGATTTCTGTCTTTTGACATTGAGCATGCTTTTGTTGTTGAGCGAAGTCTGCAAGTGTTGTTCAGCACACCGGGTGTTTCCGAGCGGAAATCCCACCCTCATCCTCGGGGGAATTCGAGTGCCTGCTCAGGAGAGGTTATCTTGAGCTACATTACCACTATCTGGAATTTGGCCAAGCTTCATTATTCTTCTACAACACAATCTATTCTAGATCTAATTTGTGTTGCAGGGTTGTAGTAGTTGATGGTTGTAAAACCCCATTTCTAAGCTTGTTTTCCATTGGAGGGTTCATCCTTTCATCCATGAAGCTTGTGAGGAAGTCCTTGGTGCATAATTTCCATATTTGGCAGGATGCCAAGTAGCTACCCTCAGCTACAACGCAGTTTCCCTCAAGGACTGCGTTATTTTAGAGAGCAGCTGCAGCAGTGGGTTTATTGCCCTAGTTGGAGGAGTTGTGTTTCCTTTGAGGGGATAAAACCTTAATTTAGGAGATATATTGGAGAAGGATCAGCCATTTCATATTTCAGATCAGCCACCTCCTACCTGTGATTTAGTTACAGTGATTATTCAGCCCTAGGGTCAAATATGCTATTTTTGTATAGTGTGTATTTCCGGAAACCTTTTCTGGGTTGCCTTGGAAATATGTTTTGGAGCATAAATCTCTAGTCCTAACTCTTGTGGAGCATTGTATTAGTAGCAATATATTTTTCTATCTTTTAGCTATTACTTTCTCATAGATAGCGCAGTTTTGACATTCCATCTTATATTGTATTAGCAACATTTCGGATCTAGGTGTATGCTTTCATTGGAGGCTTGTTTTCCCAACTTGAGTGATCTTTTCCTCAAAGTATTTGTACCTATTTTTTTGTTATAATCATAATGGAATGGATCTATGGTTGTCTAATCTATTGATCTGTTGATATTTCTACATATTTCTAGTTTTATGTCTTGTATTGTTGCTCTCCCAATTTCGGGATATTACAATCGTTGTGAGAAAAAAGGGTTATAAGATGGAATCGAGATGAGAAAAAGGTATAAAAAAGGTGGTGAATGGGTGTTGAAACGACGCCAATATGGGAACCCATCATCTCACCCTAGTCGAAAGTGGTGCATGTCCCCATGCAACTAGATAGTCAATCAAATCAAAGCGAGAGTGATGCTTGTGGAGTTTGTTGATGTTGGAGTCAACCACTCTTGCATCATATGCAAAGAAGTAACCTTGTCTCATCTCAATTTCCCTCTGGCAGGAAGTATCCTCTTTCTTAGTCATGTTATATTTAACTTGATATTTTGGGGTTGTTAGCCCAATCATGTGGTGATGATGCTCGAGGCTTATGAATTCATTCATGCAGTTCTATATGCATTTAATAAACCCATGAACCCTTTCCAATGCCACTATAAGGTTGTTGATATTGAATGGATATTTTAGGAATATCTAGAAAAAAAAATGAATCACTACTTAATTTGATCAACATGTCGTTAGAAAATAGAGTAAATCACTTAACACATTACAGTATAACTATAAACAAAGTAATTTTCTTAGTGAGTTTTAACAGTACAAATATTTAAAAAATAAGGCAAATAACCATATTAACTAAATTGTAAATGAAATTATAAACTACCCTAGCTAAGATACAAGGAGTACCTAACTAAGGAGGGGGGCTCCCTTCTTAGACAAGGCACTGGTTAAAATTTTAGTAGCACACCTACACTCTTAAAAAATTGCAAAAAATGGAAATGGAACACGAACTAGAAATATTTTAATTGAAAACAATAAAAAATAAAATAGTCTTCTCTTCAGCTACATTTTCATTCTTCCCCATGGATCGAGTGGAGAAAGGTATTTACAAGATGCTTTAGTCTCTCGATTTGATCATGAAATCGGATAGCCATGAGAATATCTTATTCTCAGGCTATTCTACCTTCATTACAATAACATAGTCAAAATATGGAAAACTCGGACATCTATTGACTCACTCAACCATTGTGATAGAAAAGGTGTTGGGTCAAATAAATTGTGGTCAAGTTATCCACATTAGGAAGAAAACCACCATAGTCATTTCCTCCATTGGGTAATCAAGTGGTTAACCCTCCATTAGGAAACAAGAGGTGAAAGTTGTGCATTCAATAGTTGAATGTGATTATGTTTCTAAGGTTTTCCATAGAGTTGTAGTGGTTTCTTCCATGATTGGTGTGCCAAGGTGTTCCATCATCAATTCTTAAACATGTTGCAATTTAGATACTCCAACATGTTGTGGCATTGGTACTCATTCATGTTGTAGCATTGATACTCAATTGTGTTGTAACATCAACACTTAGTCATGTTGCATCATTGACACTTATAGGTGTGCTACAACATTAGTAGGGTGTTGCAACAACAACGTACTAGATGTGTTGCAACAACAACATACTATATGTGTTGCAACAACAACGTACTAGATGTGTTGCAACAACAACATACTATATGTGTTGCAACAATGACATGACAAAGGTGTCACAAAAATGTGATCTTGGGTCTTGCAACAATGCGAGCTAATGGTGTTATAAAAACATAAAGGTGTTGCAACAACTAAACTTATTCAAATCCTTTGTTCTCACCTCCAAGGGTACTTGTATGACTTTGTTTGAAGTATTTCTCATAAATTCTCATTATTTATCATAACAGGGAGATTCTTTCCTTAATACATAAGAATGAGCATTCAAAGTGACATAATAGAGAAACTTTGTACCTTGGTAAAAAATGCATAATTGTGTGCATCATCAGTGAGCATAATTGATTGTAAGATGGTATGGAAATGGGAAAATTTTATTCAAAATGGTGGTGAATGGGTGTTAAAAGGATGCAAATTTGGGTGTCTATTAGTGGATATTGAGTAATTTAATTATAGTTGAGAATTCCTTGAGTCCCTAGTAGAGGGATTTCATGGCCAAATTAAATGAAGTTGGATATACCAAGAGATTACATAGTAGATTAGGGGATCTCATTCCTTGGATTGTGTGGGATGATAGTTGATTAGAATTCCTATGGATGACATTGAGTTGCATGAGAGGAATTAGAATCATACATAGGATAATTCATCATGATTTTGGATTCATATCCTTAGCTTAGAGGGGGAAGAGCGGGGGAGGGGGGGGGGGTATGTTGCAAAAGGATTATACAAAATGATGATCTTGTGAATAAGTGGAACACCCTTCATCTACAACCAATTGGTGTTAAATCCTAAGAAGATAAGTGCTTATGGTTTATGTGTGAATATGATGAATTAATTCTATTAATGTTATGAATTATATGTAGTTTAATTTTTATGCATAAGCCTACCTGCATTGATTCATTACCAACAAGACAATAAATAAATATGGTAGGTATGGATTATAGCCTAGCTAGAAGGCTAGGTATATTATACAACCGTATCTTAGAATAAATTTAATATGGTTGGAAGGTAATTTGGAGTGTCCCACCACCTCAAAAAAGTTATATTGATGGTTATATAATTACAATAGTCTTTACATGCAATTAGTTGTGGCCCCAAAAATGCATGGGAAGGAACCAAAGAATGCATCAAAAAGTCACAACCCAAAAATTGCCACTATCAGGAACTTTTTGAGATGGCCCATTATGTTCAACTTAATTATTCCTTTCGATTGAATATTAGTGGCTGCCACTGAATCAAGTTCTTGTATTAAATGAAGAAATTTCTATTGGATTTGGATCTTATAAACATGTTGGTAAACTACTTTCTCTTGTCATGAAGTTTCCTTGCTTTAAAAACTAGATAGTGTTGTCTTCCATGCCACTGGGTGCTCTTTATGTTGGAATCCATGATCTATTTGAATGGTGCTTAATTTTGTAATATTTGATTTCTATAGTGGCCAAACACTCCATCACCTCTAAGGTGTCCAACATAAAAATAAATTATCATTGAAACTATTATGGATCATCTGCATATCCTTTTAATTTTATATTAAAAATACAAAAAAAAAAATCTGAAATTGAAATAAAAGCAAATACGTTAAAGTATTATAGTTTTATACTTTGGCATAAAAAGGAAATGTATTTTCTGATGTATTAAAGTTTAATTGTTTCAAACTTTATAGGAGTGGGTTTTATGTCTGAGGATTAAAGGTCGATCAATTCAAAAGGCAGAGAGTGTTGATATTAAAAGGATAAGTCGGATGACCCAACCCGCGGGCACTAATAGCACAAGAATTAATGAAAAGGGTGCCTTTGCAGTTGACGGGGTTGACTGCGGAGGCGATGAAGATCAACGGTGGATATCGACTACGAGGGCACTAGCTGGAGTTTTCAGCTGTACCCCGAGACCCCCCGCAGTGATGTCATATCTCGAATGGAAAACAGTTGTTACGTATGTCAAATAAACCCAACGGTTAAGTGACACGTTGCGTAGGCATTTAATACAAAAGCCACACCACCTATTTAGGGGTGTTTTTCATTTCGTTTTCAAAATACTTTGCATTTTTTTTCATTTTGACCTATTATGTTCTCCTGTCACCTTTCTATTTTAGTCACCTTGCAAGAGTATACCTTCAACTCCTTTTCTAATCATGGCTAAAAGGTCTTCCCTGTTCGGTTCATCGAGCCACATTCCTCTCATGGATAATGAGAGAGACATTCAAGAAACTATGTCTTCAGTAATTCATCTTCCATTCTATCAACAAGTTGTATTGAATAATTATAATTCCCCTGTTTATTCCGCCTGAAAAAATCCGGTGTTCTTTCTGCATGCATCCCAAAGACACATTTATTCCCAGAGTTTATCTATCGGTTGGTTTCCACATTGTATCCTGGAAAATGTTTCGTGATGAATTACCAAGGTGAAAATGTGCTGCAGGTGTCTACCCAATTAATCCGCCAAGCCTTGTGTTTTCCTAAAGCTGAATCATCAGTTCAATTTTCAGAAGAATCACTCGTTACTTACTATGAAAGCCTTGTAGGAGAAGAATTCAATCAGTTTATGTTTCATTTGAAGCCCAATATGAAGCAGTTTTAGCCATAATGTGGAGAATTTACTATGAGAGTTTTCAACGAAGAGACCCGTCCCGTATTAAGCAGTATTGCTAAAATCTTGGGCAAAGAAGACGACATCATAGTGGACAGGTTAGTCCTAGGAATTTTCGCCATGATGATGAAGCCAGGAATGGTCCTAAATATTCCATATTTTTGGCAAGAAGCTGTCAATTCGCAGTTGATGAGTCTTTTCACTGATAGGTTCTTTTAAATTTCCCTCATTGATTGTCTACTTATTTTTATACCAAAACATTGAAGAATTCATGCAGTTAGGTCTAAATATAATGGATGTAAACAAGCAAAGACAGTCAGTTGTATTTTGGACAGATATAATCAGAAGGGAGCAAAATGAAGAGGGGTTATTTGATTTTTCTAGTCAGAATATGCCCATTGCATATAAAATATTGAATGGAGTTCACCCCACTTGTTTTTTACCAAAAGCCCAGGAGTTTCTACATTTAGGAACTAGTTGTAAATTTGGGGAATGGTTTTTATTTGAAGAATATTAAGAAATAAGGTTGTATGGAGCAAATGTTGAACCTTACAGGCTCCCAATGTTTGTACCAATGAGGATTTTCGCCTTAGAATTTATCATACATAGCCTGAATGTTGATTAGGTGCACTTTTTCCCTATGAAGAAAGGTCATATGTATAAATTGCCTATGAGCGTGGGACCTTTCATAGTTAATATGAGGCAAGCATTTGAGGAAGTAACAAAATTGTTAGAGGAAACACATATGCTACTAGGAGAAAAATGGGCTTATGATCCCCATGGTATAATTTCACATAGAAGAATTGAGAATGGATACTCTGCTTTCATTCATGAAAGTAGACCTGATCAGGAAAAAGTAGCAAACAAAGGTGAAATAAGTTCAATAAATACAAGCATTCAAACTCCTATTATAACTGAAAAAACAAATAAAAGAGGTAAAGAAGTTGTTATCGACTTGGATGATGAGGCACCAAGAGGTGAGAAAAGGACAAAATTTACTGAGGATCATTCTTCTAACTCACCTGGTTTTTCCTTGCATTTGGGTGAAGAGAAGAATGCTCCCTCTTCCCCTGGAGGTCATGAATCCTCTCATGAACAGGTACCCTTGATGAAACAGGTGTTTTCTAAAATTAAAGAGAGAAATCAGAGAATGAAGGCCAACATGGAGGCCCAAGCAGAACATCAGGTTACTACCGATCAGACAAGGCTGTTGACTGTAATGGATCTTGAAAAAGATCAATTTAGGATTTCTTTGTCACATCCCATAGGAATGTCAATTGGGTCCTTAAACTGTTTTAATACTGTAAATGTGACTATGGATGTTAAAAATATTCCACTAATGGAAAAAATGAATTTGCATATGCAGACCGGGCAATTGATTGTTAATGATCTCACAAAGACAAATGCAATGGCAGTTAAATCTAAAAACTTGTTAGGGAAATTTATCAAACAATTGAAGTTGGAAAAGGCCAATTCAAGAGCCTTAAACAATCCCAAATGAAGAGTTGAAGAAGATTATTATTAAGATTTGTGTAGACCCTAGTGACAAGACTGCTGTGCGGAAATTATTGCAAATTGCTAAAGTATAGATATCTACATTAAGGAAAAAATTAAGTTTACCTACTGGTGAACACTCAATGGCTGCAGAGGCTGCAGAGGTAGAGAAGGAAAAAGAGAAGTTGTTGCAGCAACTTATGCAGAAGGATGAAGAACTTTCCAAAGTGAAGCAGACTACAATTTCTTTACAAAATCACATTGATAATCATAACTGTACTTTTGTTTTTCCTATAGGTGATGCAAATCCTCAGCACAAATTATTCAATTAAATACTAGGTTGCATATGGTGAAAGAGATAGAAAGAAGGCTCAAATAGATTTAGAGACTGCTACAAAATTGATGAAGGTCTTAGAAAACAAAGCAGATAAGAACAAAATGGATTTCAGAAATGCTGAAGCTGAGATCAAGAATCTCAAAGAAAGAATGAAAGGTAATGTGTCAATAATACAAGCTAAGGATATCATTTGGACTGATATCATCTCAGAAATGAAGTCCAATTGGTACTTCCTGATGATTATTGCAAAAGAAAAAAAGCCTTATTGTGGAGTGTGAAGAACCGATTATGTATGATAATCAGAAAGGGATTAACAGAGCCATTTGGGCTAGAAGATTTTTTGATTATATCAATTCCAAATCAGTTCAGGAATTAGAGGAGAATGATATGCAGGATAGAATGTTGTATGCAGTGGAAATATAAAATGATTATCAGGAATGATCTCAGAAAAGGCTGCAGAAAAGAAACTAATAGAAATCAAAGAAGCAGTAAATGAATTTGATAAAATGACAAGGGTAGGCCTGCCATCATGTTGGGGAGCTGAGGGGAATCTTCTGCCATGGATCTCTTATGAGAATTTACTAGTGATGACAAAAAGCAAGATTGACAACATGCATGAGAAGACTCAGGTACTTAAAGGAGAGACAATGGTCAACTTCTTGCAAAGACATTTTCAACTCTTGTGGATGGTAAAAACTCTTTTCTCTGAAAGGCCATCTTATGACCGAATTACTGCATTTAGATTGGAGTATCACAGTCTAATACATTCATCCAAGTTGAAGGTAGAAATATGGAAAAAATGTAGATCTTGGACTATTGACTTGCCAAAGGGATCAGCAACAAAGAAAGACAAATCAGTTTATCAAGGAAAAGAAGCCACTTCATCAGTAATTCCTATAGATTAGGATATTTACTTTATGTTATTTTATGAAGTCAATGTAATTGTAAAAAGACATTTTCAAGGCATGTAATAGATAGCCTTCGAATTCATGAAGTAGTTTTGGTAGTTAGAATTGGTTACAACAGTTCCAAACTTCTTTTTATTGTATTTAATGTAATTTCCAAGAGGAAGGAGGGTTCCAATTTTTGGACCTCCTGGACAAATATTTTTGTACTCAAAGATTCAAAGATCAATGAATGAGTAAGCAAGTTTCTGGCAATTTTTTTATGTTGAAATGTATTCGAGTTTTCATTGTGTATTTCCTTCTATGAATAAAACAAGGTTATGAGTAGCAGGTCTCTTCTTACTTCTGTGTATAAGAGTTAAAAACCTTAATTGGCACTCCTTTGTTTTAACTATTTCTTTCACATGTTTCTTCTGAAGTTTGGAATGGTATTTTCTGTATAAAGCAGCATATCAGTTTGGACTTCCCCTTACATTTTCTTCCAGTAATTTCGTTCAACATTAACAGATGGTAGCATTGCAAAGCATTCATAATATTTGATATTTAAGGGTGTGATTATAAATACTTGAGGGTTAATAAAACAGAGACGTAAAAATTTGTGACATAATTATAAAATGTCTTAAGCACTGATTCCTTATCACAGCTAAGGGATTGTCTCTTAAGATACAACATTAATTGGCGCCGTTGCCGGGGACCGAAGATTCAAAGTTTTCCCTGGGTTTTGTTCATATTTCCTCTGGTTGTTTAGAGAGGAGGAAATATTAAGTTATGCTTCTTTAAAATATTTCTGACTCCTAAGAAGCCTCACACGAGGTCAGATACCTCTCAGCAAAAAGCTCCTATTTTGTCTGATCTAGAAAAGCTAGTTTCAAAGAAGGGCCAGAAAACAAAAATAGTTTCTACACCTGATACCACACTGCTTGCACCATGCAGCAGTTCACATACCTTTTCATCCAAGGATATTTCTTGGAAAATCATTTTCCCTGAACAAGAATCCTCGCCTTCACCCATTCATTTCCAAGAACCAACGTTAGAAGAAAAATATTTTGAGTTTGTATCATTTACTCTTACAGAAACTCAACCTCATATGGTTGCCAATTCTTCTGCTATTGTTCATACACCTATCCCTGTATCAGTTGTTCCACCTCATTTATCCCCACCTACAACTGGTATCCATTTTACCCTCGCTCCAGGAGCAGTCATTCAGGGCATAAACATGGCAGCCCTTGCTTTCTTGATGAATAGATATGCACCATTAAATCTACCCCAACCAATGAATGCAATGCCTCAGGAGTATCTCAAGTTGCTCCGTAGATTTGCTGGTGAAGATGAAATAACTGCAGAACAACACTTGCCCTTGTTCTGCACATTTGCTGAAAATTTTAATGTAGAACATCTTGATGTGGTAATGAGACTTTTTGTATAGTCTCTAAGTGGAGAGGCAAGAAAATGGTTTAAAGGATTACCCAATGGTTCAATCAATGATTGGGATGAATTATAAAGACAGTTCATCTAGAGATGGGGTGAGAAAAGAGACCATGGTTATTCTTTAACATAATTTAATGCTATAAAGAAAAAATCAAATGAAAGTATGAGTGATTTTGTCAAAATATTTAATAAGTTGTACAATAGTTTTCCTGTAGAAATGAAACCCCCTCCTATTGGAGCAAGGGTTGTTTTTTCTAGAGCATTTCAGCTGGATTTTAGTTTTACATTGAGAGAAAGAAGATCCCCCACTCTTGAACAGATTCAAACTGATGCCTTAGAGATTAAGGAAAATATGTCTGCTACTGGGAAAGTTCAAGATAAAGAAGGAGCCTCATCTCAAGATCAGAGGATAGATGATATGACAAAGGTCATTAAAAATTTGTCAAATAAACTGGTAAATCTAGAAATAGATAACAAGAAACTTGCACAACAAAACAAAGGGGTTTTCAATACCTAATTCAGAATACAACCCCTTCAAATTTTACAGAGAGAAAGGAAAGATCAAGATCAAGTCCAAGCACCTTTATATATAGAAGCAGCTCCATCACATTCTGCTAATAATGATCAGAAAGAAGATGAAGATCAAATTTCTGTTGTATATATGCAAGGTGATGAAATAGAAGAAGAGAGTGAGAAAGAATATGCAGAAGAATGTAAAGAAGCTGATATTTCATTTGATCATGAAGAAATGGATGATTATTGCAAACAATTTACTAATTTTATGTAGGCAGAGTTGCATAAGAAATATGTTTTGAGGTCAAAAAAGAGGTTGAGAACTCAGGATGATGAAGGAGAAGAATCAAAATCAATACCTACTCCAATGGCGACTCCACTACAGAAGAACCAAATTAAAAAATCAGACAAGGGGAAACAACCCATGAATCAAGAAAAAGAAAAAGAAAAACAAAAACAAAAAGCTGAAACTCCTCAAATGAAATCTAATGACCCTAATATTTTGGAGAAAATTGTTATTGTTCCTGATCAACATGCAAATTCAAGTAAAAATCAAGAAGATCCTGAGAAACTTACAAAACAAAATCAAATCTTCAGTTTGTCTAAAGAATTAAAAAAAGTAAAAATTCAAGTGCCACTTCTTGAGTTGGTCAAAACACCTGGTTACAAGAAGGAAATTGCAGAATTTATTAATTTATCTCAGTCTGATGAAGTGGGTGATATAGTGAATCAAAAATAATAGAAACCAGTGGTTACTTTTGGACCTCATGTTGAAGAGGTAGATTCTTCTATTCCACCTTTTTATATATCAATTTTGTTTCATGATTTCATTTTACATAATTGTATGCTGGATTCTGGAGCATCACATAATCTAATGCCACTGTCTATGATGAAAGAATTGAATTTTCAAATCACCAAACCATATAGATACCTCTATTCCTTTGATTCAAAAAGGGTAAGGTGTGTGGGTCTTATAAAAGATATGGTTGTTTCCTTGGCTCAAATTCCAACTAAGAGTATTATGATGAATATGGTAGTAGCAGATATTCCAACCAGATTTGGTATGTTGTTGTCTATATCTTGGGGAGCAAAGCTTGGAGGAGTTTTGAAATTAGATTTCACATATGCCATCATTCCTGTTTTTAATGGGGAGGAAAGGAGGTTATACAGAGAAACCAGATTTTTGAAAAATACTACCAAGAAAGATGCAGGCAATTCCCCCATTTATGGTCAAGAAAAGGAGGATCTCTCTTGCTTCATGTTGCATGAAGATGTAGAATTTTCTGAACATTCACAAAAGCAGCTCACTTCAGCCAATGTACATAAAGAGCTGCATTCAAACAAAATTTGGAAGTGTTATTTTGATGGAGCATTCTCTAAGGAGGGCACCAGAGCTAGATTCATATTTGTATCACCTGAAGGTAGCCTTGTACCTTTTTCTTTCAAACTGGAATTCGAATCCACTAATAACGTAGCTGAATACGAAGCATTTATTTTAAGTCTGCAAACAACTAAACAGATGGGAATTCAGTCTATCTTTGTTTTTAGTGATTTTGAATTGATCATAAGGAAAATTAAGAATTGGTGTCAGACTAAGCATCCCAGATTGAGGTCCTATAGAAATGAGGTATGGGATCTAGTTGAAAATTATTTTGAGGCCTTTAATTTACAGTTTATTCCAATAGAGGAGAATAGAATGGCATATTCTTTAGCAGTTGCAACCAGTACATTCAAACCACCAATTAATCCAAGGTTGAGATATGAGATTGAGTTGAGACACAGGCCTTCAATTCCTGATAATGTAAAGCATTGGCAGGTATTTGAGGATGATGATCAGATCAATCAGTTCTTGACGATGATTGGAAATTTTGAAGATAGTCAAATTGATTTAGAAGTGGATGAAAGTGATAAAGGTGAAATGTCTAAAAATTTGAAGCAGACAATTGGAGACCAGAAGATAATTCAGTTGAAAGATAATATTTTGCCCAGAGGTTTGGTACCTCTTGAAATATTGTTTGATGCTAATGATGTGGTATTAAACAAAAAAAAGGTATCCCAAGAGGGAGAAATGGAGGACTGTAATTTAGGAACTTAATATGAGCCTAAAATAGTCAAACTGTTCAAAGGAGTTCCAGAGGAATACAAAGAGAGGTATGTAGATCTTTTCAAGTAGTTTATGGATGTATTTGCATGGTCATATGAAGATCTGAAAACTTATGATAAAATTATTATTCAGCATAATTCCGTTGAAAGATGGGAATAAGCCTCATAGGCAGAAGCTCAGACAAATTAATCCATTATTGCTGGCTCCAATTGAAAAAGAAGTAAAGAAACAATTGCAAGCAAAGATTATAGTTCCTCTAAGATATTCAGATTGGGTTTCCAATCTTGTACCGGTCAGGAAGAAAAATGGAGAGATAAGACTATGTGTAGATTTCAGAAACTTGAAATGAGCTTCACTGAAGGATAATTATCCTTTGCCAAATATGGACTTTGTCTTGCAGAAAGTAACTGGAGCATGCAGGTTATCCATAGTTGATGGTTTTTCCGGGTATAATTAGGTCATTGTGGAAAAGGAAGATCAAAAGAAAATTGCTTTCACTACACCCTGGGGAACATTCATGTATGCCAGGATGCCATTCATCCTCATGAATGCAAGAGCTACTTTCCAAAGGGCAATGGATATTGCTTTTGTAGGGGACAAATTTGTGGTTATTTATCTTGATGATGTTACAATTTTTTCAAGTTCCGATGATGGACACCTACAACATTTGCAGAAAGCCTTTTTAAAATGCAAGAAATATGGATTATCATTGAATCCTAAAAAATCCTTGTTTTCTCTAGAAGAAGGAAGTGAGCAACCTGTAGCATTTTTTAGCAAAGTGCTTCGAGATGCAGAACTGAAGTTTATGAAGAAGGAAGTGAGTAGCCTGTAGTGTTTTTTAGCAAAGTGCTTCGAGATGCAGAACTGAAGTATAATATCTTGGAGAAACAAGTATATGCTCCGGTTAAGTCATTGAAGGCTTTCAGAACTTATATACTTCATTCTCAAATTGTAGCATATGTGCCTAATTATGTTGTAAAGGATGTATTAGTACAGAGTGATGTTGAAGGGAAAAGAGGGAAATGGATTGCTAAAATCAAAGAATATGATTTGGATATTAAACCAACAAAGCTAGTCAAAGGACTAGGACTGGCTAAATTGTTAACATAATCTAATTTCCAAGCTTTGGGAATCAGTTTACTTGCACCTGTAGAAGAATTCACTGAAGAATCAAATCACATTCAGACAAAAGAAGCAATTAAATATAAATTCCTCTGTTCAAACTGGTACAAAGATATTATTCATTATTTATGTTTCCTTTCTTGTCCACCTTCAATTAACAGAGCTAGGTACAAAGCCTTGAAACTTAAAGCTCAACCTTATGTTATAATTGAAGCTAAGTTGTATTGGAAAGATCCTGCTGGTGTGTTGCTGTTATGTCTAATAGAAGAGGAAACCATAGAAGTGATTAAAGAATATCATGAGTGCTTGTGTGGAGGTCATTACAGTTGGAAAGTAATTGCTCATAAGATTCTTAAATCAGGTTTTTATTGGCCCTCTTTATTTTCAAACGTATATAAGATTGTTAGAAGTTGTCAAAAATGCCATTTGTTTGCAGAAAAGAAAAGGTTAGCTCCTTTACCTCTTCTTCCTATTTTTGTTGAAGAACCTTTCAGACAATGGGGATTGGATTTCATTGGAGAAATCAATCCACCATCAAGTGGGAAGTTTAAATGGATTTTGACTGCTACTGATTATTTTACAAAGTGGGTAGAGGCAGTCCCTTCCAAAAGAGCAAATGATTTGGTTGTAATGAAATTTTTAGAGGAAAATATTTTTAGCAGATTTGGATGTCCAATGAAGATTGTGATAGATAACGCTCAAGTTTTCAACTCAGTCAGGTTTATAAACTTCTATCAAACTTATAATGTGATATTGTCCCATTCCATAGCATATCACCTTCAAGGAAATGGATTAGCAGAATCCTCTAATAAAACGTTGGTGAAAATCTTGAAGAAGACAATAAATGAGAATGAGAAGAATTGGGATTCAAAGCTCGTTTTTTATTTATGGGTAGTGAGGATGACTACTAGGAGATCCACTGGTAAGTCACCTTATGAATTAGTATATGGTACCCAGACATTGTTTCCTACTCAGTTAGTGAGGCCAGTAATTTCTTTCCTTCAAGATGCTCAAGAAGAACCTAATGCCTTGATTAGAATAATGAATAAAGTGATGGAATTGAGTGAAAGCATAAATAAGGTTAGAGACAATTTGGTCACTTACCAGGAGAAAATGAAGTCCATATTTGATAGGAAAGCAAGAGAAATCATGTTTCAAAATGGAGATTTGGTACTGAGATGGGATGCAAGAAAAGAAGATAAAGGGAAACATGGCAAATTTGATCCTTTATGGTATGGTCCATATAAAATCATTGAAGCTAGAACAAATAACACTTTCATGTTGGAAAGTCTTGAAGGAGAAGTAGTAGAACTGCCTGTTAATGGGCAGTATTTGAAACACTATTTCCAGCACTAGAAGCAGTTATCTCATGAGTGTATATATCTGGTTTTCTATCATTGTATATTTCTCATCAAGCAATTTTTGACTCCATGCCCAAAGTGAAGGCACTGATCTGTAGGTTCTTAGTGTTTCGTGGCAAAAAAACACTATCCCCGGGTGGAGCCAGATGTTGTGGATCATCTGCATATCCTTTTAATTTTATATTAAAAATACAAAAAAAAAAATCTGAAATTGAAATAAAAGAAAATATGTTAAAGTATAATAGTTTTATACTTTGGTATAAAAAGGAAATGATTTTCCTAATGTATTAAAGTTTAATTGTTTCAAAATTTATACGAGTGGGTTTTATGTCCGAGGATTAAAGGCCAATCAATTCAAAAGGCAGAGAGTGCTGATATTAAAAGTATAAGTCGGATGACCCAACCCGCGGGCACTAACAACACGAGAATTAACGAAAAGGGTGCCTCCGCAGTTGACTAGGTTGACTGTGGAGGTGATGAAGATCAACGGTGGATATCGACTGCGGGGGCACCAGCCAGAGTTTTCAGCCGTACCCCGAGACCCCCCGCAGTGATGTCATATCCCGAATGGAAAACAGTTGTTACGTATGTCAAATCAACCCAACGGTTAAGTGACAAGTTGCGTAGGCATTTAATACAAAAGCCTTGCCACCTATTTAGGGGTGTTTTTCATTTCATTTTCAAAATACTTTGCAGTTTTTTGCGTTTTGACCTATTACGTTCTCTTGTCACCTTTTTGTTTTAGTCACCTTGCAAGAGTATACCTTTAGCTCCTTTTATAATCATGGCTAAAAGGTCTTCCCTATCCAGTTCATCGAGCCACATCCCTCTCATGGATAATGAGAGAGACATTCAAGATACTATGTCTTCAGTAATTCATCTTTTATTCTATCAACAAGTTGTATTGAATAATGATAATTCCCCTGTCTATTCCACCATGAAAAAATCTGGGGTCCTTTCTGCATGCATCCCGAAGACACATTTATTCCCAGAGTTTATTTATTGGTTGGTTTCTACATTGTATCCCAGAAAATGGTTCGTGATGAATTCCCAAGGGGAAAATGTGTTGCAGGTGTCTACCCAATTAATCCACCAAGCCTTGTGTTTTCCTAAAGCCGAATCATCAGTTCAATTTTCAGAAGAATCACTGGTTACTTACTATGAAAGCCTTGTAGGAGAAGAATTCAATCAGTTTATGTTTCATTTGAAGCCCAATATGAAGCAGTTTCAGCCAGAATGTGGAGACTTTACTATGGGAGTTTTCAACGAAGAGACCCGACCTGTATTAAGTAGTATTGCTAAAATATTTGGCAAAGAAGACAATGTCACAGTGGACAGGTCAGTCCTAGGAATGTTCACCATGATGATGAAGCCATGAATGTGTAGAAATTAGCTGAATAAATCACTTATTCAATGAAGATTAACCCGATCATACATCAATTTCGAATTGCATGCATAACACATAACCCTCTTCTACAATTAATTGTCACATGCGGAAATAACATAGAAACAATCGCACATCAAATCAATCACACATTAACTCAGTATGTATGGGGAAAGCCTATAGCTGAAAACCCCCCAGCTATTGTGTATATTATAATGGAGAAATCATGTAACAATCATAGTACAAAAACTCTTCACAAGCTCTCATGCACTACCTCCCCTGCTACACACTATCAAGCTAGATCTAGCAAATCACTTGCTCCAATCCTTAGCCACTTGATAGCCAACCTTGATTGCGTATTTTAATGCTAGGTGATGGCCTCCTTATATAGATAAACCACCAGCCTAAACTTTGCAATGCTCATAGCTTACTCCACCTATCTATGTGTCTCAGGAGTACTTATAGTTACAAACGTGTACTGTACCTTTCTTATCTCTTTCAGCGGGTCTTCTTAGGCCCGATCCATTGCTTTGTAGTGAACTGAAGTGTTCTTGAGTTGACTAATGAGTTAATATTTAGTAAATTAAATATTATTTAATTTACTCCTCATATCTAATTGATTAGCTAGTTAACTAATCTCCAACTGAGTTCAAGCTAAAATAAATGAACATAACTCCACTACTTGTCCCGTTAACTCTTTCAAAACTGCATACTTTTGAATTCTAAAATCAACTCATGCAAGATGCCATCAAACCCTAGGAACCACGTGATTCCTTGTGTCGGTTGCATGAGTCACCTCCATGACTCAAACTGAAGTGCGCCAAGAGAGTAAACTGCTGTTTATAGTCAAAATATTATTAAGGGTAAATAATATTTGACTTCCATATTTTTAGGAGATCAGTCTAAAAATAGCCTGGGTCCTAAAAAATAGGGTCACATCTATTTTTACCGACATGTCGCATACTCCAAGAATCTCCAAGTAGAATTCCCAAATTATGCTCCGTATGTCTAAAAATAGACATAGTCTAAAAATAGACTTTGCGCCAGAATTTGCCTGCGGGCCCACTTAGTGAAGGCGACTTCATTTCACTAAGCTCCATCATCTTGCTGCATTCTCAACACTCCCTCTCAGCAAGATATGGATTATCTGCAATCCCTATCCTGCCTCTGTGGAATTCGAACTTGCTCCTGGTGAGCGCCTTCGTCAGGATGTCGGCATCCTGATCCTCCGTGGGAACATATGAAAACATCATGATTCTCCGCTGAACACAATCTCTGATGTGATGGTACCTGATGTCGATATGTTTGGACCTATCATGAAAAACTGGATTAGCCGAGAGCTTGATGCAGCTCTGGTTATCACAGTAGATCACTGTAGGCTCCAAATGCAACCTGAACAAACCTGCGAGGATCTTCCTCATCCGAATAGCCTCACATGCAGCCAAACTTGCTGCCATGTACTCGGCCTCTGCTGAACTGAGTGCCACGGATCTCTGCTTCCTGCTGTACCAGGAAACTGCTGTCGACCCAATGCTGAAAACTCCTCCAGAAGTGCTCTTCTGGTCCGTTGGACTCCCTGCCCAATCTGCATCAGTGAAGCCAGAAAGCTTCACTCCATCCTCCTGTCTGTACCATAGACCATATCCCGATGTGCCTCTGATATAGCGCAATACATGCTTGCCCGCCTTCCAAAAGAGCTTGTTAGGCTTAACCATAGCTTGCGAAAGCTGGTTAACTGCATAGCATATATCGGGTCGTGTATTGACCAGATACATAAGCGACCCCACCAACTGTCGATAGACAGTGGCATCCACTACCTCCGCTGAAGTAGCATCCTCCTTCCTCCAACCACCAGGAAGAGGAGTGTCAACGGGCTTGCAGCCTTGCATGTTGAACCTCTCCAGAATCTCCCGGGCATACTTGCCCTGAGAAACAAACAGTCCTCCGCTGCGCTGCCAAATCTCCAATCCGAGGAAATAATGAAGGATGCCCAAGTCCTTCATCTCAAACTCTCGTGCAAGATCCTCCTTGCATGAAAGTATCAACTGCTCATCGCCAGTCAAAATCAGATCATCTACATACGGTACGATGATCAACAGCTTCCCCTCCACCACAATCTGGTACAGGTTTGGATCCGCCTCACTCTTGGAGAATCCAAGCCCGGTGAAGTAGCTGTCTATCCGAGTGTACCAAGCACGAGGTGCTTGCTTCAGCCCATACGGTGCTCTCTTGAGTCGGCACACATGCGACTCACTGCTGAAGATCTCAAAACCTTCAGGCTGCTCTATGTACACCTCTTCCTCAATAACTCCATTGAGGAACGCAGTCTTCACATCCATCCGATGAATGTGCCACCCCATCTGCGCTGAGAGAGCAAGGATCGTCCGTATGGAAGAGTACCTTGCGACAGGTGCAAAAGTCTCCTCATAGTCAATCCCCTCGATCTGTGAGAAGCCACGGACGACAAATCTCGCCTTGTACTTCTCCACACTCCCGTCAGCCGCCTGCTTCACCTTGTAGATCCATCGCGAACCTACAACTGATTTCCCAACCGGTCTTGGGACAATCTCCCATGCACTGTTCCTGATGATCGAATCATATTCTTCGATCATGGCATCAACCCATGCGGGTTCCTCAACAGCTTCCTCAAAAGAGGATGGCTCTGTCACAACACATTGACTCATAAGAGCCATGTATCCAGTGTACCGATCCGGTGACTGTCTCTGTCTGCGCTGTGCTGTAGGTGGTCCTACAACCTTCTCTGCATCCCGAGCCAGTCGCTCAGCTTCTGTAGTGCGCATGCGCCCTCGGATGGTTGGCGCTGCCTGGGTGGTTTCTTCCACCTCCTGAACCTCCTCTTGTGGCTGATCCACATCCGGAAGCTCCTCCTTAGGAACTAACAGCTCCTCATCTGCATGCAAGTGTAGCTCCCTCTCAAGCGAACACTGCATGGCTTTCTCCTTCTGAAATTTTATATCCCGTCGCACAACAGTCTTTCGACTGTCTGACAAATATACTCGGTAGTTGTGAGGTGTATCGGTGTACCCCACAAATATTCCAACCTCAGCAGTTGGATCCAGCTTCCTTCTCGCATCCTTCGTCACATGCATGTAGACAGGAGAACCAAAAATCCGCAAATGGGAAATATCAGGCCTCTTTCCAGAATAAGCCTCCTCCGGTGTACTCATGCCAAGAACCTTGTGAGGACAACGGTTCTTCACATACACTGCTGTATTGCATGCCTCAGCCCACAAGTGAAGGGGTAGGCCCTGATCATGCAACATCGCCCGTGCAGCACCCACGATCGTTCTGTTCTTCCGCTCGGCCACCCCGTTCTGCTGTGGGTTATGGGGTGCGATGAGCTCTCTCCGAATCCCTTCTGCGCTGCAGAACTCCTTGAATTCAGCCGAGATGAATTCACCACAGTTATCACTCCTTAGAGCAATCACCTTCTTCCCCGACTCCTTCTCGACCAGTGCTTTAAACTCACAGAACTTCGCGAATGTATCGCTCTTCTTCTGCATGAAGAAGATCCGGCACTTTCGAGAGAAATCATCAACAAAGATCACATAATACTTGTGCTTTGCTGTCGAAGCAACTGAGAAAGGACCACACACGTATGTGTGAACTCTCTCAAGGATCGTCGTGGCGCGACTATCCTTCTCGTGAAAGGTGGCTTTCACATACTTCCCTAAAGTACACCCCTTGCACTGATCTGACTGCGCAAGAGTGCCCTTAGGAAGTCCAGTAGAAATCTGCTGCAGAATCTTCAAAGCTCCATAGTGAAGATGGCCCAATCTCCTGTGCCATAGTTCGCCCTCATCATCCCGGCTCACCACTTCTCCCGCCTTGCATGCCATAGCTGCACAGTCATCTACACACGGCGATAAAGGTTACGAGGTTCGAGCCCCTATCTTAGGGTCTCTCAGTGGTCTTCTTCCGCGGGGAAGGCTTTTCATACAGGCGAGGACACATCGCACCCTTATCCTCCAACATCGCTACGCGTCGAGGTTCTTCTTCAATCGGTACATGCATGGCATCCTTCGGTACAAAGAGGTTTACCCGGACTCCTACGAAGATACGATTTTTTTAGATACGATGCTTGTATCTCTGATCATTAAGCCCATCTCGTGCATACTGTCCTTATGTGCTCAAATCCAAGAACAACTCGATCTCGAATCATATGAAATAGCGCACCAGCATCCAAGAACCACACCGATCCCAGCATACTTGAAACTAAGCATGCAATCGGTGAAACTTTGACAACCACCCCCACACTTCCCAGCTCATCTCTGCACTGAGTGAACTTCGTGAGGTATTTGGCGATGCTGTCGCCCTTCTCCATCTTGATGTTCCTGAGCTTATCTTTGAGCACCAGCTTCCTTTGGTTGCTCTTCTTCTGGAATAGATCCGTCAAAGCTTTCCACATTAAATATGGAGTAGCCTTACCATGAAGGCTGGATACAATATGATCCTTGACACCCTCCAACAGGATCCTTCGACATTTCGCGATCTTCTTTTGCCATGCATCGACTAGAGCTGCATCAGTGGGCTTTGGGACATCCGCATCCACGAACTCCTTCAGACCATTATCTTCTAACACTGCTTCCATTCGATCCTTCCATGCAACATAGTTCGAACTGCCTTCAAGAGCATATTCGAGTCGCAAACCATTGAAAGAAGACATCTTTCAACACCAGCACCAAGAAGAACAACCTTCTGCAAAATTCGAATTCCAAACTCCAAGCTCTATCGCTTCCGATCTATACTTGAAAACAAATTATTTCCAAATCAGAGATTGACTGCAAAGGGCATTCACCAGATCTTTTACCTTACAAAGAAGGATGAATATTCCGGAGGCTACCTGGCCCGCATGCAGACTCTGTCCGAGGAAATAAGTTTGCAATCACCGTAATAGACTTCGACAATTAATCTCGCTCCGATACCATGTAGAAATTAGCTGAATAAATCACTTATTCACTGAAGATTAACCTGATCATACATCAATTTCGAATTGCATGCATAACACATAACCCTCTTCTACAATTAATTGTCACATGCGGAAATAATATAGAAGCAATCTCACATCAATTCAATCACACATTAACTCAGTATGTATGGGGAAAGCCTATAGTTGAAAACCCCGCAGCTATTGTGTATATTATAATGGAGAAATCATGTAACAATCATAGTACAAAAAACTCTTCACAAGCTCTCATGCACTACCTCCCATGCTACACACTATCAAGCTAGATCTAGCAAATCACTTGCTCCAATCCTTAGCCACTTGATAGCCAACCTTGATTGCGTGTTTTAATGCTAGGTGATGGCCTCCTTATATAGATAAACCACCAGCCTAAACTTTGCAATACTCATAACTTACTCCACCTATCTATGTGTTGCAAATAGCAACAGTATAGTTACAACTGATAGCTAACTCTACCCTTTCATCTATCTCTTTCACTGGTCTTCACTGAACTGATCATGCACTTTAGTGAACTGAAGTGTTCTTGAGTTGACTAATGAGTTAATATTTAGTAAATTAAATATTATTTAATTTACTCCACTCATATCTAGTTGATTAGTTAGTTAACTAATCCCAACTAGTTCAACTAAAACAAACAGAACACAACTCCACTACTTGTCCCGTTAACTCCTCCAAAAACTTCTGCCACTGAAGTCTAACTGAAGTAAACCATGCAAGATGCCATCAAACCCTAGGAACCACGTGATTCCTTGTGTCAGTTGCATGAGCCACCTCCATGACTCAAACTGAAGTGCGCCAAGAGAGTAAACTGCTGTTTATAGTCAAAATATTATTAAGGGTAAATAATTTTTGACTTCCATATTTTTAGGAGATCAGTCTAAAAATAGTCTGGGTCCTAAAAAATAGGGTCTCATCTATTTTTACCGACATGTCGCATCCATCAAGAATCTCCAAGTAGAATTCCCAAATTATGCTCCGTATGTCTAAAAATAGGCATAGTCTAAAAATAGACTTTGCGCCAGAATTTGCCTGCGGGCCCACTTAGTGAAGGCGACTTCATTTCACTAAGCTCCATCATCTTGCTGCATTCTCAACAGAATGGTCTTGGATATTCCATCCTTTTGGCAAGAAACAATCAATTCGCAGTTGATGAGTCTTTCACTGATAGGTTCTTTTAAATTTCCCTCACTGATTGTCTACTTATTTTTGTACCAAAATGTTGAATAATTCATGCAGTTAGGTCTAAATATAATGGACGTAAACAAGCAAAGACAGTCAGTTGTATTCTGGATAGATATAATCAGAAGGGAGAAAAATGAAGAGGGGTTATTTGATTTTGCTAGTCAGTATATGCCCATTGCATATAAAATATTGAATGGAGTTCACCCCCCTTGTTTTTTACCCAAAGCCCAGGAGTTTCTACATTTAGGAACTAGGTGTAAATTTGGGGACTGGTTTGTATTTGAAGAATATTCAAAAATAAGGTTGTATGGAGCAAAGTTTGAACCTTACAGGCTCCCAATGTTTGTACCAATGAGGCTTTTTGCCTTAGAATTTCTCAGACAGAGCCTGAATGTTGATGAGGTGCACTTTGTCCCTATGAAGAAAGGTCATATGTATAAATTGCCTATGAGTGTGGGACCTTTCATAGTTAATATGAGGCACGAATTTGAGGAAGTAACAAAATTTTTGGAGGAAACACATATGCTACTAGGAGAAAAATGGGCTTATGATCCCCATGGTATAATTTCACAGAGAAGAATTGAGAATGGATACTCTGCTTTCATTCATGAAAGTAGACCTGATCAGGAAAAAGTAGCAAACAAAGGTGAAATAAGTTCAGTAAATACAAGCATTCAAACTCCTGTTATAACTGAAAAAACAAATAAAAGAGGTAAAGAAGTTGTTATTGACATTGATGATGAGGGACTAAGAGGTGAGAAAAGGACAAAATTTGCTGAGGATCATTCTTCTAACTCACCTAGTTTTTCCTTGCATTTGGGTGAAGAGAAGAATGCTCCCTCTTCCCCTGGAGGTCACGGATCCTCTCATGAACAGGTACCCTTAATCAAACAGGTGTTTTCTCAAATTGAAGAGAGAAATCAGAGAATGAAGGCCAGCATGGAGGCCCAAGCAGAACATTAGGTTACTACCGATCATACAAGGTTGTTGAATGTAATGGATCTTGAAAAAGATTAATTTAGGATTGCTCTGTCACATCCCATAGGAATGTCAATTGGGTCCTCAAACAATTTTAATACTGTAAATGTGACTATGGAGGTTAAAAATATTCCACTAATGTACAAAATGAATTTGCATATGCAGACCCGGCAATTGATTGTTAATGATCTCACAAAGACAAATGCAATTGAAATTAAAGCTGGAAATATGTTAGGGAAAGTTATCAAACAATTGAAGCTGGAAAAGGCCAATTCAAGAGCCTTAACAGTCCAAAATGAAGAGTTGAAGAAGATTATTATTAAGATTGGTGTAGACCCTAGTGACAAGACTGATGTGCAGAAATTATTGCAAAGTGCTGAAGTAGAGATATCTACATTAAGGAAGAAATTGAGGTTACCTACTGGTGAACACTCAATGGCTGCAGAGGTTGAGAAGGAAAGAGAGAAGTTGTTGCAACAACTTATGCAGAAGGATGAAGAAATTTCCAAAGTGAAGCAGACTGCAATTTCTTTACAAAATCACATTGATAATCATAACTGTACCTTTTTTTTTCCTGCAGGTGATGCAGATCCTCAAGAAAAAATTATTAAATTAAATACTGAGTTGCAGATGGCTGAAAGAGATAGAAAGAAGGCTCAAATGGATTTGGAGACTGCTACAAAATTGATGAAGGTCTTAGAAAACGAAGCAGATAAGTACAAAATGGATTTCAGAAATGTTGAAGCTGAGATCAAGAATCTCAAAGAAAGAATGAAAGGTAATGAGCTAAGGATATCATTTGGACAGATATCATCTCAGAAATGAAGTCCAATTGGTGCTTCCTGATGATTATTGCAAAATAAAAAAGCCTTATTATGGAGTGTGAAGAATCGATTATGTCTGATAAGCAAAAATGGATTAACAAAGCCATTTGGGCTAGAAGATTTATTGATTATATCAATTCCAAATCAAATCAAGAATTAGAGGGGAATGATATGCAGGATAGAATGTTGTATGCAGTGGAAATTAATAAAATGATTATCAGGAATGATCTCAGAAATGCTGCAGAAAAGAAACTAATAGAAATCAAAGAAGCAGTAAGTGAATTTGATAAATATTTTGATAAAATGACAAGGGTAGGCCTGCCATCATGTTGGGGAGCTGAGGGGAATATTATGCCATGGAGCTCTTATGAAAATTTATTGGTGATGACAAAAAGCAAGATTGACAACAAGCATGAGAAGACTCAGGTACTTAAAGGAGAGACAATGGTCAACTTCTTGCAAAGACATTTTCAACTCTTGTGGATGGTAAAAAATATTTTCTCTGAAAGGCCATCTTATGACTGAATTACCGCATTCAGATTGGAGTATCACAATTTGACACATTCATCCAAGATGAAGGTAGAAATATGGAAAAAATGCAGATCTTCGACTATTGACTTGCCAAAGGGAGCAGCAACAAAGAAAGACAAATCAGTTGATCAAGGAAAGGAAGCCACTTCATCAGCAATTCCTATAGATTAGGATATTTACTTTATGTTATTTTCTGAAGTAAATGTAATTGTAGAAAGACATTTTCAAGGCATGTAATAGATAGCCTTCGAAGTCATGAAGTAGTTTTGGTAGTTAGAATTGGTTACAACAGTTCCAAACTACTTTTTATTGTATTTAATGTAATTTCCAAGAGGAGGGAAGGTTCCAAGTTTTGGACCTCCTGGACAAATATTTTTGTACTCAAAGATTCAAAGATTAATGAATGAGTAAGCAAGTTTCTGGAAATTTTTTTATGTTGAAATGTATTCCAGCTTTCATTGTGTATTTCCTTCTATGAATAAAACAAGGTTATGAGCAATAGGTCTCTTCTTACTTCTGTGTATAAGAGTTAAAAACCTTAATTGGCGCTCCTTTGTTTTAACTATTTCTTTCACATGTTTCTTCTGAAATTTGGAATGGTATTTTCTGTATAAAGCAGCATATCAGTTTGGACTTCCCCTTACATTTTCTTCCAGTCATTTCGTTCAACATTAACAGATGGTAGCATTGCAAAGCATTCATAATATTTGATATTTAAGGGTGTGATTATAAATACTTGAGGGTTAATAAAACAGAGACATAAAAATTTGTGACATAATTATAAAATGTCTTAAGCATTGATTCCTTATCATAGCTAAGGGATTGTCTCTTAAGGTACAACAGAAACAACTCTACATTAAAGATAGGGTTACTTAACTCAAGAAAGGGTGGAAAATTTAACTCAAAAGCATTATCATCCACATATTTGGAGATAGTGTGAGATTAATATCTAAGTGGTTTGAGCTTCTTATGGTTAACTTTGAGCCACTCTTTATACGTGTGAAACCATACCTTATCACCCACCTAAAACTTGTGTGGATGTTGACTACATTACTACTTGTACTTAATATTTGATTTTTGAAAAATATCATTAACTTGTCATTAGATGTTTTTAGATCCATACAAAAATTATTTTTTCTTTTTTTACCTTGTTTTGAATATGTGAGGATTCAATTCCTATGTTGATTCAGTGGGAAGAGCTAAACCAATTAGGGCCAATGGATGGAATCCTAAACATACTTGCCAATAACCATGGGCATTGGAATTATGAATAATTCTATTGCATCCCATATTGGATATAACAAAGTATTTGATCCCAATAAATATATGCTTAAATTTGAACATTTTTAGCATATGTAAAATCATCATGTTGACTACCTCAGTTTTCCCATTGGTTTGGAGATCAAAGGTAGTCAATTTGGTTAGTTTGATGTCCAACATGAGTTAAATATTACACCAAAAGATATTGAGGAACCTATTTTTCTTATTATAAATAATGTTCTTTTGAAACCCAAAAATGAACCGAAACATAATCGAAGAAGAGCCTAGAAACAACTCCTATTGTGACACTCTTCTTGACAAGTGCTAAAATTGTCATCCCATAAAACCTATCAAAAAATGAAAAAGAACAACTATTATCATACTTGGTTGAGGGAGGACCCAGGCTCATAAAATTCATGTAGACTACTCCCATTGATTATTTAGAGTGGGGAGAAGAACACAGAATCAATGTTTCTTGATTGCAAGTTTAATGATGGAACAAGTGGTGCATGAATTTATGTACTTATTGAAGGTGTGAAAAAGCTTTCACTAGTACAAGTAATTTTGTAACGCTTCCAATATTATCTTCATACTTAAATGTCGTACCAACACATTATAGTTGTGTGCCTCCAAAATCATATACTTGGGCTCACTTGAAGAAACATAGAGATAATGTAAATGGCACAAAAGTCCATCATGGAGATGAAAGTCTCAAACTTGTTTCCCTATAACTAAAGCTTGATATGTAGCAGCTAATTATATATTTTTTTCATATATATAGAGCCATCGTGAGGTCTTGTATTCACGAGAATTGAAGACTATGGCGCCACAACCGAATGTTCACTAAGGTAGTGTGTAACTCAATTAGTGCTTCCTTAAAGTAGACATAGGAGAACCCATAAGTATTAATTAAATATAAACATAACACTAATCATGTCGACACATAAATGAATCAAAGTTACCCAACTTCCATATCCTTCTCAATACCTATCAAGTGATATGTCTACCCAATACCTTATGATATCCATGAAACCACCTAAAAATAATGTAATGATCACATGTATGAGACACACATAACCATACCAACCAAAGGTTATCCTATATTCTTTAGTGCAATATTTTTATATTTTTTATTATTTTTTAACCAACTTAGATCCATCTTAAATCTGAATCTACTAAGCGCTGAGAAGGATTAAGTCTGGAGTTAAGATGGATCTAAGTTAGTACTCTTACATTCCATAATGGATTTCCACAAGCCTTTAATTAAGCTTCATCATAACAAATCTTATGGACAAACACAAGGGACTATGTAATACTATGTGCTTGTAAACAACCATTGTTAAACCCATCAAATGACTCACCCAAGCTTATATATAGTTATTATTATTATTATTATTATTTTAAATTTTAATGTTGACCAAGTCAACATAACATTACCTTACATTACGCCTTACATAACATTTTACAACATCGTTGTCATACTAGACTGTAGAGTGCCTCTCGACACAATAATTTTTTTAAGGATGCATGTTACTATTCATTGTGAATTAATATGCAAAAGGCATTGCAAAATAACATTGAATAATAAAAAATTATGGACAATAAGATTATTTGGGGACATTAGTCTTACTTGCTTGATTCATATTTCTTCTTAAAAACTCAAATAGTATGTCTTTTCATGGGACAATTAAGCGGTTGATACAATGGGATGTTATCCCATCCACTTGCTTTCAAATCCCACGAGAAGACATCTTTGGTCCGTTATGATAAGGTTCAAGGAGTAAGTTCCCCCACCCTCATGAAGTCTTGGCTCCTAATAATTCATAAATTTCTAATATATCTAGATTACGAACTATTGCATATACTCTATGTTATATTGACAGCCACTAAATTTAATCTTGAACTTCGTCCAAATTACAAATTATCAATTCAATTTAATATAGAAATATAAATAACACTTTATCATTATAGCATTCTTCCTTAAAAATGCGAGCCCCCGTATATTTAATAAAGTTTATTTCATAGTCAATTGCCTTGGTAAATTTCCAAATAAATATATGATTTATCATCCTTAACAAATCTGGACCAGATTTCTTGCATTTAATATTGCCTTCATAAATTTCCAAATAAATATATGATTTATCATCCTTAACAAATCTTGAAGAGATTTCTTGCATTTAATATTTGTTCATTGACTTTACATAAATATATTTGTCCTTCATAAAGTCTCCACTAATAAATTTCGATAGATGGCACCTCTTCGCGTGCTTTTTATGCCTTGTAAATGGTATCAAGTAAATATTGTATTATTTTTGTTTGTTTGTGTTAGGTAGGTAGAGGCTAATGTTTGCATGAGGGTTATCCTAACCTTAAGGAGTGTTAGTTTAATAAAAAGGGTGCTATAAATTATTGTTATGATAAATAAAAAGTGTATATATATAATCAAAATGTTTTTATTTTATATTAGTGATATATTTTAAAATTTTATTAATATAATATATTATATATATATAGAGAGAGAGGGTTATCTTGATTAGTTGAGTAAAATGATTGTTATACTACTTATCCAGATTCAAATTTATGTTAGTAATATGTTGAGGTTTGATCTTTTGAAGAATATCATTATAATGACTTCAAGTTAGGAACTCTTAAGCGAGTATAATTGTGGGTTGGTTTGATGGAAACCACCTCACTTTTTCTTTTGAGCTAAAGAGGCTGATTTTTTCCTCAAATTTATGATTATATTTTTTTTAAAGATGATTTATATTGATGAGACTAACTAATCTTCATGGTGTATATTTTTTTCAACTATTTGTTAGATGAGTAAAACCAATTTAATATACTTATATGTATGTATGTATAACATTTAGTTTAATTTGAGGTGTGGACTTTACTCTGTCAAGTATTGTAGTTTATTGTCAGTTACTGCAGTCCACGTGTGATGTTTTGTTTATTGTTTTGACATTTTCTAGTTTCTTATGTTTGTATTCATTATTTTGCCTTCATACTAGGTTATCGTTGCTAAGGCCAATATGGTTATGTTTTATGTTATGGTAGTGAACTTTTAGTGATGGTCTTTATTGCTCTCTATATTGATCCTTGCACCTTACATTGGATTCTTGCCTTTACATTGATCCCTACAACTTGCAATGGATTTGCGCCTTTATATTAATCCCTACACCTTGCATTAGATTCTTGCCTTCATATTGGTCCCTATAGCCTACACTAGATTCTGCACGGATTCTTCATGGTCTTCTCTATAAGAAGAAGATCCCTAAGGAGCTCCAATGTTGGATTATTCAATGAATACCATAGTATCATTACGAAAGAAAAATTAATTGGTATTTCTAATTCTAGGAACTCAACAAAGCTAGGTAAACTTATAATATGTGGAGACTGTAAAAACTTATAACTTGTAGAGATTGTAAAATTTCCTCAAGTAATTGTAGAGGTGAATTTCATAGTGTAAACTTTTTTTTTTTGCTTGTTATATCTTTATTTATGTAGTAAATTAAAAATATAAAACAAAATATAATTAACCCACCCCTACTTATCTTTATAGATAAAAAATCAAGAAAACTAGAGATAGAGACAATGATTTTAGGAGTTTGGATGAAATCCATTTAAAGAGTAAAAACTTACCTCTAACAAGTCAAAAAAACCAAGAACAATTATGCTTCCTAAGTCCACTAGAGTTTTTGCATCTTAATTGTGGTTATATTGGAGTGAAATTTGATATGTAAGCTCTAATTTTTCATTTGATCTAATGAACAATTACTTCTCTGCAGTGGCCATCTTCATTGCATTCCATTTCGATAAATTAATTTTCGAAGAAAATGGTCATTACCACAAAAATATTTTATTTTCCAATCAATAATCTTGCATTGGACACAACATCCCCACATTATATGATTAACTATAAGATAAATAATCTCTATCTACCTCATACAACTTGATCCACCCCATTTCTTCTCTGCATTGTCCATGTCTAAAAAGGCTCTTTCACTCATTTATTTTTTCCCCTATAAATCTCTTAAGCTCAACCTTAGAGAAGAAATAGTGACCTTAAGAGCTTGAGCTTTTGGGTCCCTAATCATATCTAAGGCTTTTAGTAGGTTGGTCAAATGTAGGTTACTCTATAAATATCAATCTCAACTAGTTCTATAAGGTATCATCTAATTTCATATCCCCAAGATATCAAAGAAAATAATAGAAAAATAATTTTATCTTTCTTACACAAAATATGTTTCTTCCTAAGTTGTAATAAATCCATTTGTGTATAAATGTATTAGTGACCATTTACTTAGAACCCAATTCAGTTTAACCTATTCATTTACTCATTAAATACTTTGTGAAAATTCTAAATTCTTGCGAAAAGAAGCAAGAAATTACTCTATAATTGCATCATTCAAACAAATAAGCAACTCCAAGAACTCTTGAACTCACCTTGTGAATTCAACTACTTCATGTCCATACCCAAATTTCACTTAATTTCTCATGACAAAATGAACCTAACTGCTCCCATTTGGACATGTCATTAGAGTCATCTTTAAAGGGTAGTTTTAGGCAATGGATGGTTGCATTGAGGTTTGAATTATGACATATATTTCCTGATTAATTGTTCATCGTTTTTAGGAATTTATATTATCAATATTCACTATTTAATCCTTAAGTGTACCAAGCCATTGGTTACTATGATTTACTTTTTAACATATGGTTTGTTATTTACATTTAGTTGTATTTCAGGACTCCGCATTGCAATAGGATGTTTTTGAAAACATACATTGATCACATTAATAAAAAATATTATATATCCTCCACATTTTTTTTTAATGACCAATGGAAAATACATTCTTAACATTTCATAGAACAATTATGTATATTTGTGGGATTTTCGAGCTAGAACATTATTCAAAAGTTAAAAGGTCATGTATATATTTTCATTCGACAAAGAACAAAATTTCTTCTTATTCACTGGAAAATGAAAAATATCCTTAGATTTGGACTTGAGAAAATTAAAAAAACAACCTCACATGATTTGCTTAAACTCCATGCCTTATCTATTTTCATAGATGTTTTGTCACTAACCCCATAGGCCATTGTGCATACTTTTATTTAGTTTTGTAGAATAAACTTAATATAAAACTTGTACTAATGCACTAACATACAATTTTTACCTTCATTAAAATTTTTGGTTTAGGCATTCCAAGGATTTGTTTTCCCGTGTTTTTAATGTACACATGTGCTACATTATGAAGTTATTTGCTTTGTATAATAGTATTTGTGAAAGTAATCATGAAATTTTAAAATTAATTGTTTTTTTTTTATAGTATATTTTATTAAAATAATTATAATTAAATTAAATTCATATAACACTTTATATAGCATGATATTTTATTAACTAAACATAGTAGAAAGGTTATGGTAAAGTTAAAATGCATTAATTGTGATTAATTTGATTGTGTTAATTCCGTTTATATTGCATTTTTGTTATAAACAAAATCATTTTTTTGAAGAAATGAAATAATGTTTTTCCTAATTAAAAAATAGTTTAATTTTAATTAATTAGAATCACAAATATTTTTCATCACTAGAACAATATTATTGTAAATTAAATATGGAGTTTTGCTAACTTTTTAATGAATATATTTGAGATCCAAGATACAACATTCTATTATACCATGAGGTGGACCTAGAGTAATGGACTTCCATTTAATGTATAAAATGAATAAAATATCTATTCTTAAAATAGTCATTCTTAAAATATCTATTCTTAAAATAGTCATAGTAAATGTAATAGTCATCCCTATCCAAGTTCAATTCTCAATGGCCTTGATCCTTGATGAATATCTTACTCTTTCCTACGGGTTGGAGAGTAAGTTGATTTTTTACACACACACGCACACACACACACACACACACACACACACTATATATATATATATATATATATATATATATATATATATATATATATATATATATATATATATATATATATATATATATATATATATATATAGATATACACTCAACCAATTATTGTTAGGAAAAGTATTTGGATAGTTTCGTGCCATCAAGTATTTGATCCCCCTCTTCTTTGAAATATTTGGATGGAGAAAGCCACACTGGTGGCTAATAATCCCAAGGAACTCATCCATGTTTGACCATAAGACCTATGCATTCCATGTATGCAAAATGACATACATGATTTGGGTGAATAACTCATAATTGAACTAACACTTCAGGATAATGTTGCATACACACACAATCGGTTGCTGTCTCTATCATCACACAATTGCCTAATTCTATGTTGATATGTACTCAATAGTAATCCAAAGAAACTTTTCTATGTTTGACCATGAAACCTATGTCATCCATGTATGAAACATGACATACATGACTTGGTTGGATATTTCAATGAATTGAAATAACTCTTGTGGATAATGTTAGAGACACACACAATTGATTGTTGTCTATATCATCACACATTTGTCTAGTCCAATTCTATATTGATAAGTACTTAACTCGAATCCCACTAGATAAGACACATTAATTTATGTTAATAAATTTATTAGAGCTAACATTCACAAATATATAAACATATACCTTAAATTATATATATATATATATATATATATATATATATAAAATTTTTAATTTAATATATTATATAAAACTTTTAACAACATTTTAGAAATTAATAATCCAAAATATCTCATTTTAAATTTTAAGAAAATTTAAATAATATAGGCATCAAATTAACTCTAACCATATCCACCGCAATTCTATTTTCCATTCGAGAAATTGACCTAATGTGCCATCTTCTTAGAATTTTTTATGAGTATAATAACTCTCTAATCTGTATAAATTTATGAATGCATATTATTGTTTTGGGGTAAAAATTTAAGTTGTATGTGATGTAGTTGCATCGTTTTTTTTTACTTCTAAAAGATATTCTATGTATTATAATTAACTCTAACCATATCCACCGCAATTCTATTTTCCATTCGAGAAATTGACCTAATGTACCATCTTCTTAGAATTTTTTATGAGTATAATAACTCTCTAATCTGTATAAATTTATGAATGCATATTATTGTTTAGGGGTAAAAAGTTAAGGTGTATGTAATGTATTTGCATCGTTTTTTTTTTACTTCTAAAAGATATTCTATGTATTATAATTGTGTAGTGACCTATTACATTAATTGTGCACTCAACTCTCTTTCAATGACCTCAATGGTTAAAGAAGAATTTTGACCATTAATTTATTTGAATATTTCATAAATATGGAAACATTATGAACACTAACTCTACTAGATCATTAATCCTATCCATCACTTTAATACAACAAAATCTTACCATATTAAGAAAAAAATAAACGTCATTATAAGGAATGAGAGTAGCGAGCTAACCATCCCTCCTACATAATGGATGGGTGTTAACCTTAAAGGACCATCCTTGTCATGCCCCCATGCTTTGTTTTCACGTTGGCAGGCCGTGCAACATTGGCTAAACAACTACTTTTCTTTTTTGTCATTTTCAAAACTACGCTTTTCCAATTTTTCAAGTGTTAATGTTCACTTTATTATAACATGTTTTATGCGAAATTTAAAACATCTTCAGCAATTAGAATGTGCACATAACCATTACAATGAAATCACAATTTTAGAAATATCATGAATAAAATTGGCTCATTGTTTGTATACAGGTTGAGCTCATTGTTCTTATATAAAGCAGAATTTTGCATGACCTGACCCATCGCACGTTCAGCGCACTGTCGGGGAGTCGCACGACTTGACCCGTGATGTTGAACGCATTCAACCTCCGCTGTGACCATCATGGAGTTCAGCCACATGACCCCACCCGTAGTCATGGGTCGGTCACCTGACTCGACCACAGACCCACCGCACTCTGCCGCAAAGTGTCACTGTGATCCACACCCTGCACTTCTACAACCGTCCGCCAAACTTTCATGTCGTTACTGCACGACTGTGACCCGTGCCCTGCATGCACTCGCTGAACCGAGCTGACCCACAAACGTTCAGACCTGTGTTGGCCCAACTTGCAGGCTCATCCTTGACGACACCTCGCAAGTCTAAAGTTGCGATGGTGATTGGTGTTGGATGATCGATGATCTGATGTCTTTGTCAATCCATTCCTCATCGTATTAATACCACGACTCCGATGTTTCATGAGGGTGTCGGGTGGCTCTCGATGGACTCGATCCGACCCGACCCTCGGTTCAACTTCTGCTGTATAATTTTTGTAACTTTGGCTTTGTAATCATTGGCTATGATGCGACGATAGTCGCGCCTATCTATAACGTCGCTACCTCGCAACAACGCCAATATGCTATGCTAGTCCACAATCTCGCACGGCCGCAGTTATGGAGTGACGAACGCTCATAACGTTGCAAGCTGCCCGATATGACCCTAAGGCGCCCGTGGCCATGCCTGTTCGCTGTATTTCCTATGTGCGCCCGTGTGGGGCGCCCAACTCACCCGAGTCAAGGAACGCCGACTCATGGGCCTGACATACTCCCCCACCTTGAGTCATTTTCGTCCTCGGCAATCTGCTAGACCTCATCAACTGCTCATCAAACTCTTTTATCTCATTTTTCCAATTCCACAGCAAATCCTTCAGTTCCCAACTCGAATCATCCAGTCTGTCCCTCCACTAAATGAGAAACTCCCTTCAGGCATTTCCCCCAAGGCCTGTCGTACGAAGATCAAGGATCTTCTCCACAACCAAGTATGGTCTGCCAATGATCATGGTTGGACCTCTCGATGGTGTTGCTCACTTAGGGTGATCAACATCAAGTCTGCTTTTCTTTAGTTGACTCATATGGAAGACAGGATGTCTAGAACGCATATAGTCTGGAAGCTCCAGTTCATATGCAACTTCACCAACTCTCTTCTTCATGTGGAATGACCCATCATATCATCTCGTTAAAGACCTAATAGTCCCCTTAGGTGGCTGAAACTGATCTCCGCTAATCTTTAATAAACCATGTCTCCAACATCGAAGTGTGCATCCTTTCAATCTTTTTCTGCCCAATTTTTCATCCTCCCTGCTGCATCATATAGTTGCATTCATGCTAACTCCAAGGCCTCCTCCCATGCTGTCAATAACCTCTTAGCATGAGGGCTCTTTCCAAATCCTCTAGGTAGAACTATATGTGGTACAACTAGCATTTGTCCATTGACCAGCTTAAATGGGGTGTACCCAGTTGTGGAACTCTTCTGCATATTGTAGCTAAAATGAGAAATATCTAGGCGTTCAGGCCAATTATTTTGATCAGCCGTAACAAAATGTCTCAGTTATTCTTCCAGAAATGCATTAATGTGTTCGGTTTGTCCATATGTTTGTGGATGGTAACTTGAACTCTGTAGAAATTTTGTCCCAACTAGCTTTAACAAGGCGTTCCAAAACTTCCCTATAAAGCATGGTTCCCTATCAGATATGATACTCAACGGCATCCCCCAATACTTCACAATGTGCTTGAAGAAAAGCTCAACTGACTTCTCTACTCCACATGGTATCTTCATTGGAACAAAGGTGGCATACTTGGAAAAATGATCGACAAAAACCATAATCCCGTTATACCCTTGTATCACTGGTAACATACAAATGAAGTCCATAGAGACAATCATCCATGGTCTCTCTGGAATCGATAAAGGTTGCAACAATTCTCCCTGTCTCTGAGTATCCAATTTTTCTTGTTGAAAAATGATGCACATGTGTACATACTCCTCCACTTCCTGCCTCATCCTTTCCTAGAAGTATCCTCTCTCCAATAATTCCATTGTCCGACGCTGCCCCAGGTGGCTAGCCCAAGCTAAGTCGTGGCACTACTTCAAAAGGTGCGTCCTAAGTCCTGATGAATTTGGAATGTAAAGTCGATTCCCATATAACAAGAAGCCATCCCATAAGTGAAACTTACGTGTCTTCCCTTCCTTTACCAGCTTCAATATCAAATTTTCTTGTGTATTTTTTTCCACACTAGCTCGAAGTCTATCCTGCATCTCCACGGACATGTTGATCCTGCTTCTTGTCCTATCAGATCGGTCTTCTTCTTCTAATGCTGCTAGTTGCGCCTTTCTACTAAGGGCATCTGCAACAACATTGAGTCTACCCGGCCCGTACTCAAGAGTCATGTCAAACTCTTCCAAGAAGTCTTGCCAACGAGCTTGCTTCACTGATAGCTTCAGTTGTGATGCAAAGTAACTTGCAACAACGTTGTCAGTCTTGAAAATGAATGGTTTCCCCACCAAGTAATGTCTCCGGACATGCAGATAATGAATGATGGCAGTCATTTCCTTCTCATGGACTGGATATATGCGCTCTCTGTCCTTCAACTTTCGACTTTCATAAGCCACCAGATGCCCATCCTACAATAGAACCCCTTCAATTGAAAAATCCAATGCATCAATGTGAACCTCAAATGGTTTCTCAAAATCAGGTAGCCTCACTATCGGTGTTGTCACCATCCTTCTCTTTAGCTCTTCAAAATATTCACGACACTTATCTGTCCAATTCCATCGCTTCCCCTTCTTCAAAATGTATGTAAGTGGTGTAGTTATCTTGGAATACCCTTCTACAAACTTTCGTTGGTAGTTGGTCATCCCTAAGAAAACTCTCATATCATGGACATTCTTCAGTTCCACCAAATCCTCTATCGCCTTAACTCTGCTCGGCTCCATTCGTATGTGGCCTTGCCCAATTGTTACACAAAATTTTGTCACCGTCCCTGCAATCCCCATCCCACACATTGGAGGACCATTTCTGTGACTTATATGAAGTGTCATGCCTTGCAAAAAGTGTCATTGCATCCCTTTCCATGAGAAGAACATTTCCTCTGTTGACTTTTCTTGGAACAAACCATTAAAAACACATGATTTTGGGTTGGCGCTGGCAGGTAGTTATGGCCTCACGCAAATAAATGAAATTAACACTGGGCCCCGCACCCATTGGCGCTCTGTCTCAGTGAGCTGCCAGCGCCGAGATGTTCTTGGAAATTTTTTTAAATATAGAAGCGAAGTTTCCATGCTAACTACTTCGTGAGCGATTCAGCTTGGGTTGTTCGACTGAATAACGTCAAGCACCTTCCTTTGGCTTCTTTTTTCCTCCTTTTGGGGCAACCTCCCAAAGGATAAGGCCTTCCTTCCACCATTTGAGGGATCCCAACCTCCTCCTCTCCTTCTATAAGTACATCTCTCTCACATAGATGCAGCTAGCTGAATAGGAATTGCTAAACATTTTGCTGAAACAGTCTGATATATCTGGTGTGAGATAGAGCAGAGAGAGACCCTTATCGAGAGAGAGCTTAGGCTCATTGCCTCGCCACGTCCAAATTCCCCGAAGAATTCTCGAGACATGTTTTTACTGGACCCGCTGAAGATGGCTGCGATGTCAAGGCTCCAGTTGTAATATCTTTCTTTCTCTTAATATATACATGACTGATGTTTTGGTTCCCGTCTTGTGTTGATGTGAATTATCTTACGCAATACGTTTAATCCTCCTTGACTAATTAGCTAGTTATGAATGAAAATATTGTCTTGTATGCTAATTTTTTCATTTGATCTTTGTGCAGGAATTCAGGTACCATTGTTGAAGGATCACGACGTGTCAGGATGAGGATCAGGAGACTACTACTACAGCTATGACAACTGCATTGGATCACAGGTAGGACAATCTATCCCGCCTCATTTCATTCATTAACTAGGAATTGACACATTAGCATGTCCTCTTGCTGCTAAACCCACCCTAGGGCTAGAGGGATCACCTCTGTCCGCAGAGGGGATTTACCTACACAACACCAAAAATGTGGCCAAGGAATGGAATCTCGGTCTGGGAAAACATACACTTGGACTTCTTCAAATATAGTTGATGTTCATTCAACACTTCAAAGACCAATGCCAAATTATTCTTATGATCCTCCATGTTATCACTGAAAATCACGATGTCATCCAAGTACACAACAATAAAGGTGTCAAGGTATGGACGTAGTACACCGTTCATCAATGTGCATAATTTGGCTGGAGCGTTGCACAACCCGAATGGCATGACTAGGAACTCAAAGCTTCCATATCTTTTCACAATTGCGGTCTTATTCTCATCTCCTTCAGCTATTTGCACCTGATAGTACCCTTGTCTTAAGTCTAGCTTGGAAAACACTTGGGCCTTCATAAGCTTATTGAAACAATAGTCTGCTAGCTGTAGAGGATATATCTTCTTTATCATTTTCTTATTCAATGCTCAATAATCACAGCACATCTACAATTCAATTGTATCCTTCTTCCATTGGAACAATACTAGGGCACCATAAGGGGACCTTGAAGGTTGAATGAAACCTACTTCAGATAATTCCTTCATTTTCCTCTTCAAATCTTCCAATTCCAGCCCTGACAGTCGATAGGGAGCTTTGGCTGGAGGTTCCTTCCTCAACTCTAGCTCAATATAATGGTCCACTGCACGTCTTGGTGGTAGTACTTTTGGAAGCTCATCAGGCATAAGATCTGCATAATTCTTCAATACATCAGAAATGTTGGTAGGAATAGGCATCCCCACTCCATCATCAGTCTTGACTCCACGAATAACTGCTGCAAATGTATCGATCCCTAGGTCCTTCATAGATTTGCTCATACTTAGTGCAGAAACTTGCCGCACAGTCACTTCCCTATGAAGCGCATGAGTAGGTAAAGTACACCATCGTGAGTGTTAGAAAATTATATATTATGGAGCAATGCAACACATAAAATATGTGGAAAATAAAAACACATAAAACTAGAGAGACACAGATATACGTGGTTCACCCAGTTTGGGCTACATCCACCCCGAACAGCCAGTCCTTCCTTTCTATTATCCAACAAAAATGAAGAGACAAAACCTATAGCAGATCTGCTGTAATATCCTCTGTTCTCTCTCACAGTCTCCCTCTCTATTTCTCGCTCCGAGAATACACATACATTACACAACCACAATAAAATACCCTCATAAAAGGGAGGGGTTGCCTTCTAGGGCAAAAAACCCTAAACTAAACATAACTTCTACTGTTAGATCATTTTTCTAATGAACGGCCCAGATTGACTAGAAATTACTATACTTTTACAAGGCAATTTTACATTTGTTTATAGCTTCGGGGGCGCTGCCCCCGAAACCCCCGCTAGGGAGGGGGCTCCAAAAAGTGCTACTGCCCCCCCTAGACCCCCCACAGCAGCGATTAATTACGAGCGGCGTTGCTACCCCTTTTAAGGTACAGGGGTCCAATGTTGTGATACAAAGTAAACAAGATAATCAGGCTCCACACCCAACAGTGAGTCCTTCCATAATGCTATCTCACTATTGGAAGGCATAGCAACTGCTTTGTTACCCTTCAAAAAGTCCTACCCCAATATCATGTCAAAGTCGCTCATCTCCATCACAGTGAAGTCCATACAACCCTGCCAATCACCAATACGAACTGGCACTTCGTTTCCCAAACCCGACACTTTAGTCCTGGAGTTTACTGCCTTCACTTCCACTTCAATGGGAAGAATTTGCAGCCCAAATTCCTTCGCTACATATGTTTCCATAAAATTATGTGTGGCACCTGTGTCCACCAGTGCTTGCATATTCTTGCCTAGAAGTTCTAGATCAAGAAACCCTAAGCTATGCAACCAAGTTTTATAAGAAACTTCAGACTACGTATATACCTGATTATTGCAAAATTATTTATTTTCTCTGATACCATCTGTCACGCCCCCATGCTTTGTTTTTAGGTTGGTAGGCCACACACCGGCTAAACAACTACTTTTATTTTTCGTCATTTTTCGAACTACGCCTTTCCAATTTTTCAAGTGTTAATGTTCACTTTATTATAACATATTTTATGCGGAATTTAAAACATCTTTAGCAATAAGAATGTGCACATAACCATTGTAATGAAATCACAATTTTATAAATATCATGTATAAAATTGGCTTACTCTTTTTATACAGGCCGAGCTCCCTGTTCTTACATAAAACAAAATTTTGCACGATCTGACCTATCGCACGTTCAACGCATTGTCGGGGAGTCACACGACTCGACCCGTGTTGCTGAACGCATTCAGCCTCCGTTGTGACCGTCGTGGAGTTCGGCTACATGATCGCACCCATAGTCGTGGTTCAGTCACCCGACTCGACTGCAAACCTGCCACACTCTGCCACAAAGTGTCACCGTGACCCACTCCCTGCACTTCCGCAACCATCCACAAACTGTCCCGCCGTTGCTACACGACTGTGACCCACGCCATGCACGCACTCGCTGACCTGAGATGACCTGCAAACGTTCAAACCTATGTTGGCCCGACTTGAGGGCTCATCCTTCACCACACGTCGCAAGTCTAAAGTTGCGGTGGTGATTAGTGTTGGATGATCGATGATCCGATGTCTTTGTCAATCCATTAGTCACCGTATTAATACCACAACTCCACCATTTCATGAGGGCGTCGGGTGGATCTTGGTGGACCCGAGTCAACTCGACCCTCAGTTCAACTTCCACTGTATCATTTTTGTAACTTTGGCTTTGTAATCGTAGGCTATGATGCGATGATAGTCGTGTCTGTATATAACGTCGCTACCCTGCCACAACGCCAATACGCTATGCTCATCCACAATATCGTACGCCCGTGGTTATGAAGCGACAAATGCTCATAATGTCGCAAGCTACTCAATACGACCCAAAGGCGCCCGTGGGCATGCCCGTCGTTGTGGCGTGTGCCCATTGGCCATGTTGCATATGTGCACCCGTGTGGGGCACCCAACTCACCCGATTCAAGGAATGCCGACTCGTGGGCCAGACAATCCTCCTCCTAAAAGGATCATAATGATCTCTTAATGGAGAATAACTCTTAATATTTGTGCGTTAGATGATTAGGATCATTTTTGTATTTATGTATTTTTACATATTTAGAGTTTTTGAGTGAAATAAAATTTTACACATTATATATCCAAATGGATATAAATTTGTTATACTTATGGAATTTTTCATTAAAAAATTGTAAAAAATAAATAAATATACTTATAATAATATTTCAAAAAGATTTCCTTAGGGAGGGTGTTTAAGAGCGGTCGTCCCCCCCGCCTTGATATGATGTCAACTCATATGAAAGGGGGTTGTGGCTCACACTATATTTAGCACATCGAACGCGCTCTTTTCACTTCATCATTCATGAAAAAAAGCTAACATAAGGTTAAACGTCATTTTAATATGAAAGTGGCATAGGGAGATACAAGAGGACCTAGTAGGATAATTCTATCAAATTGTCAAAGTTGGAGGACAAAATTGACATTATTGACCATAAGATGACCATTCTAGCAAAGAGATTAGCCAAAATATTCATCTCCTCAAATGAGGGTAGTGACCATTTAGGGCGGATGCTTGGAGATTTTGCTCAATAATTGTTATGACTGACTGGTTTTTTTCTTGCAGCACTAGTAGTTTTTTTGTCTTCTCATGTCAATGTATGTCAAGCTATGACACAACCAGCCTGTTATTATAAGTTTATAGTTACCAGATACTCTAGTTAAATGAGGTATTAGCAACCTCAAGGCTCTAAACTTATATTATTGGTCTGGTTTCCCTTGGGGAAAACTAGTAGCAAGAAATTTTTGGTTTATGTAATCCTCATTTGAAATAATGAAAAGTTCCTAACTTCAAAAAAAAATCACACACGCACACACACACACACATATATTCCCCGATGGGAAAGATGAACGAAATAGAAAATGATCCTCGAGGGGCATTCATAACCACCACACATCAAGAGCATGAAGTGTATCAAAGAAGATAGTTGTATCCTTTGTATGAGAAGGATCAAGAATAAGCAATGTAAATTTGATTAGTGTGGAAATCATTGGGAGCTATCATAGGGTTATTGGTTATGGGAGGAGTATCATGGCTATAAGTATATATTCTTGCAACGTAGGGTTATCGGTGGTGTAGGTTTTGACTTGGATTCCATCCTGCATCAACATTGGATTTTAGTCTTGCATTAAGAATTTGGCCTAGTGGGAGTAGCAAATTGGCGAGAGGATTCAACGTTTGGGACCCTAGACCGCTGAAGGAGGTCTGGCTTGAGGAAAAATCCCTGAGCCCATGGTGTGGGAAGTGCTTGATTCATAGCGGTGTCTTTGAGCGAGTAACGAAGGGGCACGCTACATCTTTGACTCAAGTATTGTTGTCTTCCACTTTGCATCCTTTTGTTCAATTGTTCCATAATTTTGGTTTTGGTAGGGATTTTATAGGTGGGCTGGTGGTGGTTACCCCTGCCATTACTTTTCTACATTGGAAGGTTTGGGGCCATGATTTTTCAGAATCCTTGCTTTTGGGTTTTGGATGGGCGGGTGTTTGTGTGTATTTTAATTTTAGTATTGATGATTTTTTTAGAAATTTTTTATGGGTGGTGGTGGAAATTTCGGGAATCGCTGGTCTTTATTTGGAAACCTAGGAATTAGAAAAGTCCCACTCCGATTTTGGGGGATTTAGGTGCAAGGGTGCCTCAGTGGTGCATGTGGGTATTGAATTTTCACCCCAAGGGGGATACCCTAGGAGGGAGGCACTAAGGAAAATTTTGTTGGATGTTGGGGGCATGAGGCTCTATGGGTGGCTTGTGTTTTCTTGTAATAAGTGGAATAGGTGCAGCCAAGAGGGGTAGGGGCTCTGCGACTAGTCAATTGACAGTGCATATTACATGTTTTGCCCATATTCAATTTCGATGTTCTTGGTGCCAGTCGTGAAGCTTTGTGTCTAGGTAGGTCTTGGTGGTGAACCAGTAGTGAGGTTTTGAAGAGTCTCGGGTGGTGATTTTGGGCTCAGAAAGATGCAACGTCAGCGAGGCTGTGTAAGGACGGGAATGGGACTCAGAGGAAAAGGGGTGGATATCAAGGACAAAAGTCAAATTTTGAAGAAGGGATCGAAAAAATGCATGGGTTATCGCTTCAGTGGATGGTTTTTCCATCATCGATCGACACCTTTGAGGCGCAAATAAACGTAGTAACTGTATTAATGTAGCAGCTATCACATGACCACTATAATGATGAGAATGAAATTATAGCCTTCATGAACGAACTTTAGCATAACCAATGGAAAATATTGGATCAAATTACCTCCCTTCAACATGGACATAAGTGCCTTCAGGAAAGATTGGATCACCTTGAGGTAAGAGTGGAACACATGGAGGCTCACGTGCATGAAACTTTCCATCAACAACATGATAAAGCTACTATGAACCAAACTCTAGACAATAATGTGGACTAATTGTGCTAGTGGGTTGTATTTGGGTACTTGGTCTCTTATAGGAAAGATGGGCAATATGGGTACAACGATGTAGAGAGAGAGAGAGAGAGAGAGAGAGAGAGAGAGAGAGAGAGAGAGAGAGAGAGAGAGAGAGAGAGAGAGAGACAATAATGTGGACTAATTATGCTAGTGGGTTGTATTTGGGTACTTGGTCTCTTATAGGAAAGATGGGAAATATGGGTACAACGATGTAGAGAGAGAGAGAGAGAGAGAGAGAGAGAGAGAGAGAGAGAGAGAGAGAGAGAGAGAGATAAAAGTTGTGATCTATCTGGAAAATTATAGAGAGAGAGAGAGAGATAAGTTGTAAATTAGAGAGAGAGAGAGAGAGATAAAAGTTGTGATCTATCTGGAAAATTATAGAGAGAGAGAGAGAGAGAGAGAGAGAGAGAGAGAGAGAGAGAGAGAGAGAGAGAGAGAGAGAGAGAGAGAGAGAGAGAGAAAAGTTGTGATCTATCTGGAAAATTATAGAGAGAGAGAGAGAGAGAGATAAAATTTGTGATCTATCTGGAAAATGAGAGAGAGAGAGAGAGAGAGAGAGAGAGAGAGAGAGAGAGAGAGAGAGAAGTTGTGATCTATCTGGAAAATTAGAGAGAGAGAGAGAGAGAGAGAGAGAGATAAAAGTTTTGATCTATCTGGAAAATTAGATAACCGGGTTTTAATTTACACCATAAAGTTGGAAAGAAAGAAAATGTATATATTAAATTCAATCAATAGAACTAGAGCTTACAACCTTGGAAACAAATCATACCAATGGGTATAGGCCAGTATACATCTAGTATATATTTTCTTGCAGTTCTAATTAATTCTAGGAAGTAATCAGTATTGCATGGAATCATGTTAGGCAAATTGGTGAATTTTAGGGAGTCATGTTTAAGAAAAAATTGATAAACTTTAGGAAATTTCTTCCCATCATAGTAACAAATTTATCTCTTATATAGAAGCTCACATGGGAAAAATGTTGAGTTTTCATAAGTTTTAGTTTGGAAAATTGTACAACTAGATAAATTAGAAGTTGATTGTAAAATGTTACTTTAATTGATTTTAGGTCTTGCCATGAGCTCACATTCACTTGCTTCTTTCTTAAATATTTCCACTAGGTTAGTTAGAATAGAAAGCAAGGAAGAGGAGAGAGTTCAAAAATTGCATGAACACATGACAAAGGAGAATTTGATATTGAAACTAGCTTTTTAGGTAGATGTCAAGCAAGAAGCTTTTAGTGGGCACATTTTCTTTTAAATTCAGGTGGTGTAAATGTTTTGCATATCTATCTTAGCTTTTGGCCAATTTGTTAGGACTTATACAATCACACTTAATTTTGTTTCTAGAACTATAAGAACTACATCATGAATTAGTTGTTATCTTGAGTTTCTAGATTTGTGAGAAGTTAATTTATCAAAGTTCTTCTATTTTTTATAAATTTGTTGTATGATACTTCTATAAATTACTTTTAATATAAATGATAACCATTCTAGTTAAAGCAAAGAAATAAAAGTTATAAGGATTTCACTTTGAACCTTCAAGTAGTTATAAGGTATCGTATGATAATGGTTGAATGTGTGAGGCATGTTATGTACCCTTATGGACACTTAAGTGAACCAAACCCCATCTCCATATTCTCGTCAAGGCTTGTTAAATAATATATTTACCAGGTGTTAAAGATAGCCAAGAGAGAACCTAAACATAATAGTCAAATATAGATTAGAAAAACATAACACTATGTAATATATGTCCACATGAATAGATCAAAACACACTTCCACAAAAATTCTCATGAAAAGTCACTAAATGATATATTTATCAACCCTAAAAATGAACATAACACTAATTGTGCGCACATAGATGTAACAAAGTGACCCTACCTCTATATCATCCTAAAGTCTTACCCAATAATATGTAAAGTATTAATAAAACTACTTAAAAATAATGATCGAATACATATAACTCAAATTTACTTTATATTCTTTCACACAATCTCTTTATATATATATATATAATACTTTATTATTTATAATTAAAAAATATGCACAGGGAACATTAGTATTCCTTGCCAACTCAAATTTCTTCTTAAAAATACAAATATTGCGTTTTATAGTTTAACGTTCTTCCCTTAAAGATGCGAGCCACCTTGGTGTAATGGAAATGGAAATATATATAATATTTTATAAAGTTTGCTTCAAAGTGGAGTACCTTCATAAAGTCCAAATAAACATATGATATATCATCCCTAAAAAATCTAGACCAAGATACTATTTGTTCATTTACTTTATATCTGTCTTCATAAAATGTCCAACAATAAAGTTCGTCGGATGGCAACTCTTCACGTGCTTTTTCCGCCTTAACAAACAGTAAATGTCATCAAATAAATATGTCACTTTGTGTGTTAGGTACAGAAGTGGGGCTAATGTTTGCATGGTTTTTGTTACTAATTTTAGGCCAATTTAGTTTAATTAAAAGGGCGATGTAAATGCTTTGTATTAAAAATAAAAGAACAATTAAAAAAATACAAATTTATTTCTTTATTTTATAAAGACTAGTAAGGGTTCAAAAATAAAGGTATGGATTCCTTGGGTATATTATAACAAAAGTATAAATTTATTTATTCTCTCTTTTACTTTATTCTCAAATATCATTCTAAGTCAATAAAAAAATGTTTACTTTATTTAAAAAATGTTTACTTTATTTTCATAAATGTTTATGTGAGTAATATAAAAACTGAGTAAAAAAATGTATAACGATGAAAATTTGACAACTGCAGAATCATGGTTGTAAATTAATATGGCCATGTGAAAATGCTTTATATGATAAAAGTAATGATGGATGACTAAGTTAATGAAACTTTAATATAGTTTAGATTATTATTATTATCAATATTTAATTAAAAAATAATTTTAATCTGAAAATTTTATTTAATATAGATAATATATTAATTATTATTATGAGAATTAATTTTTATTTAAGTATTTGAAAACATTAAATATTTTTTGTTGTTGTTTAGACTAATTCTAAATCTACGAGTTTTAAATTGGTGACCATAAGGAGTGTCTTAACAGTGCACTCCATCACCATCACTGACTACTCTACACCAGGTAGGCTAAAAAAATCAAATATTTAGTAACATAAAAATATTCAAATTTAATAATCAATTAAAACTAATCACATAAAAAGACATAAGCTCTATTAACCTCTATATAGTTAAATTGAATTATATATATACAATTCAAATGGCTAGTTTAATTAAGTGTGATCAATGGTTTCATGTTATTAATATATGATCTTTTTTCCCTCAAAATATTTGGATGGATTACAATTAAACTGCAAGCCACAATGGTGGTTGGTGATCCCAAGGAACTCTTCTATATTTGGTCATAAGATCTATGTCATCCTTGTATACAACATGAATTGTGTGGATAGTTCAACTAATTCAACTAATGATTGACAATAATGTTATACACACAAGCCTATATTCATTTTAAGTACGGATCTAACATGCGTTGAGAGATCTTAAGTATGGATCTAACATGAGTCTAGAGGGATCAAATTTATTCACCTGCAAACTTTTTTATTGTATAAAATACAATGTGCTATTTTTCTTTGTTTAAATTGGATTTTTGAATGATAAATAAAATATATATAGGACCAAATAAACCATAAAAACTTAATTTTTTCATTATATATACATATCTTTTTAAAAATGATATACAATATATATACAATTGACATTAAAATATTTTACATAACATGTAAATCTAAACATTTTATCACTCAAATCAAAATGGTTTTTTATTATTAACATATTTCTAAGTATATGCCAATATTAATTAGTATTAAAATATTTTATCAATAACCAAATTATAAGATTTAAACATTTTTCAATATAAATTTTCCTTAAAATCACATTATAAATTTGATAATCAACCCTTTACTACTAAGTGTAATTCATCAAGAAAATAATTAATTTAAACATGTTACTCACACAATTTTTTCACTTCTAATTACTTTACAACACACACATATATGTATATAACCAACATTATTTTTCTACTTAATATATAATTTTTAAATTTCATTTTTATTTTAAAAGAAACTAACGAATAAACTTACACATCCTCAAAAATAATATCCAATAGGTTGCCTCATTCACGTGTATATCATTGTGCATTTAGCTAATTCTATACTAATAAGTAGTTAACTGGAATGAGTAAAACACATTAATTTATGTTAATAAATTTATTAGAAATACTATGAAAACATACTTTAAAATTATATATATATATATATATATATATATATATATATTATACAAAATTTTACAATTAAATTATAAAAATCAATAATAAAAAATATATTATATTTAAAATAATAATAAAATAACATATCAAATTAATTTTAATTATATTTATCTAACATCAATTATTAATATTAATACCAACTTGTACTTAAAAAAAAAATGATAATAAAATAGATGGCAAATCCATTTTAACTATATTCAAATATTTTATTTTTTTTAAATCTGCCAAAAAAACTTATATTCATTTTTTTAATTAAAAAAAATAAAATAAAAAACAATACCATTATTTATCTTATTAATTTTTTTATAAAAACTATTTTTATAAATTTATTATTTAAATATAAAAGGTTAAAAGTTATATATATATATATATATATGACTTTTTGTATTATTTAGGCACTCAATCTTTTAAATAGTTTCAATGGTTAATGAAAAATATTTATCATAATTTATGAATATGGAATATGGTCATTATTGCTCTATTAAAATAGGTGTTATAGTTGAATAGCAACATAGTTTTTATTTCTTTTTGTGGGTTTATGTTTTGTCGTTATTCAAGAATATTATGTTTTCGCAATAGTTTTCACAATCTCTCGTTATTTCAGCCTCCGCATACTTCACGGGAATATTAGTGTCATAATTGTTTCTACAATGTGTCATTATTTCTATCTTCGCACATTTTTACACATGCACATTCCACACCTTCGCATTTGGCAAATGATATCTTTCTTTGCAACTTTGTGGTCGACATAATGAAAAAAAAACTTTGAGATATGTGGTTTCCTTGAACCCATGTTGACATAGTGATCACCCACCCATATTCACACTTGATATACATGTAAACCAAAAATTCCATGCCCCAAACTTTAATAAGCCCTTGTATCCTCGAGTGAAGGGAAACAAGAGCAAAGCCAATTTTTATTATTTTCATTATTAAAGCTTTGTAATTATTTTTACTAGTTCAAAATATGTTATATGTTTTAATATTTTAAAGTTATGGGGAGTACGAAGATGCAGAAGAAGCTTTCAATGTGCTTCTTTCGCAGTTTCACAAAACCACACCTCCGTACTAAAATTTGTTGAACATATTTTTGAGAATTAGACATCGAACCATCGGTAAAACAATTTTTTGAGAGTTTTTTTGCATCTTGATATCCAATCAAATGAGCCCACATCGACATAGTACTATGCATGGTTAATCACACACACTTATTTCGAAAATAACTGTACCCGAGGGGGAATTTATGTGGATGTATGAATATTGCAGTTGAAAGTTTTTGTTGTTTGCTCTGCACACTCGTTGTCCCACACAACACTTCTTCTTCACATGCATCAAAAAGACACTTCATTTAATATTGGATAAAAGGTATTTAATTCACAAATGTAAAAGAACACTTAGTATTTGGGAAGCTCAAATAAAATGAGCCCACATAGACAGAGTAGTGGGGACATTTAATCAACTACCCTTATTCATGGAAAATTTTAGGGGCTAATATTCGCAGGTGGGCTAATTTTCCATGGTTTTTCCAAAAAAAGATTCGCCAAATTCCATTTTTTTATAAAAATGATTCGCCCAAATTTTACAATATAAAATTATTTTACCTTAAAAATCGCCAACATTATATAAACAATATATATAATATCATTATAATTTTGAATAATTTTACAAATACATCAATAAAATTTTTTATAGTTTGCATATTAGGGACTAGTCAGATTCGCCAATTTTTTAAACTTCAAAATAATTTTCCATCCTTAAAATTTTCCCTGCCCTTATTTCACACTCAATATATACACAACCCAAAATTTAATCAGTCAAAAAAGCTAATTTATTGATTAATATATAGTGTTGTGTGGAGGGAGGTATGCAGGAATATATGTAGATGTACGAAACATTGGGGAAGAAATTATTTGTTCCTTTCGCACACTCGTTCACCCGTACAACAGTTATTCCTCACATGCATTAAAAATACACTTCATTTAGTATTGCATAATAAGTATTTAATTCACAAATTCACATAGTATTCGGGAACCACAAATACCAAGATTCATTGTTTCTAGTTTTTAAACAATCAACACCACAATTGCATCTTGATACCAAATAAAATGAGCCCATGTTGACATAGGAGTAGGCACTTACTTTTGACCCTTATTTCACACTATATATACACACAAACCGAACTTTTCATGCCCAAAAATTTAATAGGCTAAACCTACTAATTAATTGATTAATATGTATTGTTGTGCGGTTGGGAGGTGTGTAGAAGAAGTGTGCAAAATGTGGACATATACGAAAGTGCAGAACATTGCGCACCCAAAAAAAAAAAAAAAACATTGTGGAAGTATGAACATTGAGGATGAAAGTTTTCGTTCTTTGTTTCAAAGACATGTTCTCTGACATAATAATTCTTCCCCATATGCATTAAAAAAACAATTCACTTAAAAATAGAAAATAAATATTTAATTAACAAATGTAAAATAGAAAATGCACTTAATATTCATAAACCTCAAATAAAATGATTGCACACATATATAGTAGTGGAGACAATTAATCACCCATTTGCACCCGATATGCATGTTACCCAAACTTTTACATAAAGCACAACACACAGCATGAACAAAAAGCACAAATGCATTGTTTTAATAAATTTGATATACATAACTTTGAGCTTATGTTAATTATATATTTGTATATTTAATATATATGAAATTAGTAAGTTTTGTTAATTATAAATTTGGGTATTTAATATAGTTGGAAAAATAGGAAGTTACGTTTTTCTTGTCTTGGAATTTGAACAAATTTGGATTTATGTTTATCCATAAATATAGTTGGATAATATAACAATCATGTGTATAATTGTTGATACATCGTGTTGAGTTCACAGTTACAAAGGAAGAAATATTCATAAAACTTATATTTCTTTGAGTATTGTGAATTGAACACTTATTGCCCAATATTAAATAAAGTATGTTTTTAATCCCTGTGAGGAAGAAGTTTTCTATGGGAGGATGGGTGCATGGAATAAGGAATACAAAATTTCTTCCGTAACGATTTCCACTTCCGCATACACTCTCCCTATACAAATTTCTTCCACACACTTTTGCATAATACAATAGTCAGGAACTATGTTGTTTCTAGTTTTTAAGTGATAAAAATCATCAAACATAGTTTTGAAAATCGCACATCGGATCATCGAAAAATCATATTTTCCACAACTCCTTTGCATATTGATATCAAATAAAATGAGCCCACGTCGACATAGTAATCACCCACCCTTATTTCACACCTGATATACATGCAAACCAAAATCCCATGCCCCAAACTTTAATAATCCCTGGTACCCCCTAGGGAAGGGAAACGAGAGCAGAGCCAACTTTTGTTATTATCATTATCGAATCATTGTAGTTATTTTTACTATAAAGTTCAAACGATGTTATAAGTTTTAACCTTTTAAAGTTATGTGGAGTGTGGAGGTGAAAAAGAAGCTTTCATTGTGCTTCTTCCACAACTACACACAACCACATATTGCAGACGTTTGAACATTGTGGATGAAAGTTTATGTTGTTTGGTCCACACACTCATTCTCCCACACAACACTTCTTCCTTACACACATTAAAAATAAACTTAATTTAATATTGGATAATAAATATTTAATTCAAAAATGTGAAATCACACTTGGTATTTGAAAATCTCAAATAAAATGAGCCCACTAGACACATTAGTGGGGACTATTAATCACCCAATCTTATTTCACACACGATATACACTAAGCCAAACTCTTCATGCCCCAAACTTTAATAATAATAATAATAATTATTATTAATTGATTAATATGTAGTGTTCTATGGAGGGAGGTATACGAGAATGTATGCAAATGTATGAAATATTGTGGAAGAAAATTTGTATTCCTTGATCCGCACACTTTTTCTTCCTCACACACAAAAATACACTTCATTTAATATTTCATAATAAGTATTTAATTCACAAATGTGAAATCACAAATGAAAATAGTATTCAAGAACCATGAATACCAAGATTCGTTGTTTCCAATTTTTAAACGATAAAAATCTTCGAACATAGTTTTAAAAATTGCTCATTAGATCATTGAAAAAATAATTTTTCCACAACCCCTTTGCATTTGGATATCAAATAAAATGCATAATAGTGGAGAGAGTTAAACACCCACCCTTAAGCCAAAATGTATGCTGAAGAAGTTTACAAACATGAAAGCACCCCTATTCTCCAACAGATACTCCCTTTTTTGCACATACTTCATTCCACATAGATTCATAGCTCCATGCACTTGTCCTCCCACACAAATAAATCTATAAAAGTTTAAAGTAAAAAAAATTTAGGTAAACGCACTAATAGTCCCCGTGATAGTGTAAGTGTCAATGTTAGTGTTAGAGCACTCATCGACAAAATGTCCTCCCTATGAAAATGGTATCCAGGAACCATGAATACCAAGATTCGTTGTTTCCAATTTTTAAATGATCAAAGTCGTCAAATATAGGTTTGAAAACCGCTCATCAAATCATTGAAAAAAAAAATAGCCACAACTCCTTTGCATCTGGATATCAAATAAAATGCATAATAGTGGAGAGAGTTAAACACCCACCCTTAAGCCAAAACGTATGTCGAAGAATTTTACAAACAAGAAAGAACCCCTATTCTCCGACACATACTCCCTCTTTCGCAAATACTTCATTCCACACATTCACAGCTCCATGCACCTATTCTCCCACACAACTAAATCTATAAATATTTAAAATGAAAAAAGAAATTAGGTAAACACACTAGTAGTCCCCATGATAATTCCAATGTCAATGTTAGTGTCAGAGCATTCACCGACAACACTTGCTCCTCACATGCATTAAAAATTCACTTCATTTAATATTGCATAATGATGAAAAGCGAATCTGCCATAGGGCAGAGTTCACCTTTCAGTTTAACAACATGAATCTGCAATCTTCGTTTTCCATGTCAAAACTGCAAATTCATAATTCTGAACTCGATTCTGGGACCTATGGATATAGGCCCATTCCGCTTCCACTCCGCCACTCCAATTTCAAACTCTGTTTTAAACTCCAAGCAAATCATTGGTCACGGCATTCCAATCTTAGAAAAACCACTCGCATCCCAAAGTTGTGCGATATCACTGGTTTGACCTTGCAAAACCCCCAATATTTAAATGCTATCCCGAACAATACTAGATTTTTTGGATTAAAAAACCCAACGTAAATCTTCAGACATGTAATGGCCACACTTATCATATCTTATACATAGATTGGAGACAAATCGAACAAGGATTCCCATTAATCTAAACCAATCAACGTTGGCCTCTGGAACATTTAAAACCAACGACGCACACTGTAAAAGAATTCTGGTCCCACAACAAATTCAACTTCACCTTCTCTGCCGATCCCTCAGCATCAGTTCATCCGACGGTCTTCAATTCGAGATCTGGGTTTTCTTGATTCCTTCCACATCGATCATACAGGTTTTATGTACTTGAATCTGCCATACTCTGCAACAATCTCATACAACGATATACATAAAATCCTAATGCGTTTAAACATGAAATTACCACCAGACTTCTTGTTACCTTCGGTTTCACATGAACTCCACTCCTGCGCGGTGACAAACAACACCAAAACCCATGCAGTTCATGAATTCAAACGCCATTAATTTAAGATAGACGTATATAATACAACTTCCATCTCTGCGGTTATAACCCAATAATTACGGATCGATTCAACCGATCTCGGCAAAGAAATTTGATTCGATTCTTACGAATTTAAACTCATAACTTCACGCAGGATAAATCACGGCACGATTTTAATACTCTGTAACTAACTCACACATTTAGAAGAAAAACTAAACCATATGGAACACACCGAAAATCTGTAAAACACCATATTTCTACTATACACAAAATGCAGTTACAACCTAAGGAATTTCAGCCTTAGTATGCAGACACTCCATCGGTTACATTGTTTTTTCTCCCCCTCACACATTACAGACTTCTGTTTTTTATATGTTTTACAAGGATCAAGAATTAGTTACATTCAATCAGTTACAGAAAACTAACAAATTTTGCCCTGTTCTACAATGCCTGTCAGCATTTACTCTCCACAACTTCGGATTAATTTAAGTTCGCTAGATTAATTTAAGTTCGCTAAGATGCCCCTGCATCACATAATAAGTATTTAATTCACAAATTCACATAGTATTCGGGAACCACACATACCAAGATTCCTTGTTTCTAGTTTTTAAACAATCAACACCACTTTTTCATCCTTATACCAAACAAAACGAGCCCACGTTGACATAGTAGTAGGCACATTTAATCGTTCACCCTTATTTCCCAGTCGATATAAACATAAACCAAAATTTTCATGCCCAAAAATTAATAGGCTAAACTTACTCATTAATTGATTAATATGTATTGTTGTGCGGCTAGAGGTGTGTAGAAGAAGTGTGAAAAATGTGGATATATGAGAAAGTGCAGAACATTGTGAAAAACAAACAAACAAACAAACTTATGTGGAGATATGAACATTGAGGATGAATTTTTCGTTCTTTATTTCATACACATGTTCTTCGACACAACACTCTTCCCCATATTTCACTTAATATTAGATAATAACTATTTAATTAACAAATGTAAAATAAAAAATGTACTTAATATTAAGGAAGATCAAATAAAATGAGTGCACATAGATATAGTAGTGAAGTCACTTAATCACCCACCCTTATTTCACACCTGATATGCACGTAACCCAAAAACTTTGAGTTTATGTTAATTATATATTTCGATATTTAATATATATGAAATTAGTAAGTTTATGTTAATTATAAATTTGGATATTTAATATAGTTGGAAGAATAAGAAGTCACATTTTTATTGTTTTGAAATTTGAACAAATTTGGATTTATGTTTCTCCATAAATATAGTTAGATGATATAGAAATCATGTGTATAACTGTTGATACATTGTGCGGAGTGTAGAGTTACAAAGGAATAAATCTTCATAAAACTCAGATTTCTTTGAGCTTTTGTGAATTGGACACTTATTGTCCAATATTACATAAAGTATTTTCTAATCCCTATGAGGAAGAAGATTTTTACAGGAGGATGGGTGCATGGCATAAGGAACACAAAATTTATTCCGTAATGTTATGCACTTCCGCATACATTTTCCCTTTGCACAGTTCTTCCACACACTTTTCCTTTTGCATAATACAATAGTTGGTAACTGTGTTGTTTCCATTTTTAAATGATCAAAATCATCCAACATAGTTTTGAAAACCTCACATCGGATCATCAAGAAAGCATATTTTCCACGACTCCTTTGCATGCCTATATCAAATAAAATGAGCCCTTGTCCACATGGTAATCACCCACCCTTATTTCACACCCGATATACGTACAAACCAAAAATCTTGTGCCCCAAACTTTAATAAGTTGTGGTACCCCCAAGGGAAGGGAAATGAGAGCAGAGCCAACTTTTATTATTATAATTATCGAAGCTTTGTAGTTATTTTTACTATAAATTTCAAATGATGTTATATGTTTTAACCTTTTAAAGTTATGCAGAGTGCGAAGGTGCAAAAGAAGCTTTCATTGAGCTTCTCCAAAACTACGCACAACCACACCTCCACACTTAGAGTCGTCGAACATAGTTTTAAGAACCAGACATCAGACCACCTATAAAGAAATTTTGATAGAACTCTTTTTCATCTCGATATCAAATAAAATGAGCCCATGTCGACATAGTAATACACATAGTTAATCGTCCACAATAGTGGGGATATTTGCAAGACACAGTAGAGGTACGAAACATTGTGGAAGAAGGTTTTTATTCCTTTCTCCGCATACATGTTCTTTGTCACACACAAAAAAGACACTTTATTTAATATTGGATAGTAAGTTTTTAATTCAAAAATGTGAAATCACAAATGCAAATAGTATTCAAAAACCATGAATACCAAGATTCGTTGTTTCCAATTTTTAAACGATCAAATTCGTCAAACATAGTTTTGAAAACCGCTCAATCATCGAAAAAACAATTTTACCACAACTCCTTTGCATCCGGATATCAAATAAAATGCATAATAGTGGAGAGAGTTAAACGCCCATCCTTAAGCCAAAACGTATGCTGAAGAAGTTTACAAAAAGGAAAGCACCCCTATTCTCCCACACATACTCCCTCTTCGCACATACTCCATTCCACACATATTCACAGCTCCATGCACTTGTTTTCCCACACAACTAAATCTATAAAAATTTAAAATGAAAAAAAAAAAAAAAAAAAGAAGAAGAAAAAAAAGAGAAAAAGAAAAAAAAAGGGTAAATGCACTAGCAGTGCCCGTGATAATGTCAGTATCAATGTTAGTGTCAGAGCACTCATCGACGAAACATCCTCCCTATCGCACGCACCCACCCCCACTTACATAAAGGACCTGCTCAGATTATTGTGTGGTGAGTGTCAGAGTACTCACTAATGGAATGACTACCTACAAAATTAGTTTTCCTTAATTTTAAAATGATTTGTTAAGCACTGAAAAATACCAAAAATAAATGACCCTTCACCAGGAAAATTATGTCACATAAAAAATTAGAAATAATATTTCTAAAAATTACAAAATTATTTTTAAATTTACAAAAGATAAAAATATTCAGCATTTTCCAAAAACTTCTATTAAAATTACAAAACCAAATCAATAAAATTTAACTGTCCAGACAAATACTAAAAATAAACCTCATTATAATGAATTAGGTTACAGAGCTAATCATGGAAACGGCCTTAAGTCAAAATAAGGAGCTAACTATCCTTCGTTTATAGTGGAATGGGTGTTAACTCAAAATAAGAAGCTAACTATCCTTCATTCATAATGAAATGGGTGTTAACCTTCAAGGATAATGACTTGTAATAACTCTTATAATTTTTACCATTGGTGTTTTTAAAATGGTTAGAAATCCTTTTTTATTTATATTTTCATTATATTCAGGGTTCTTGATAATTATATGGCAAGATTTTTTTTTAATTTTAAATAATAAAAAAATTATAAATTTAGATTTATTATATATTTTAAAATAATATATTGAAACAAAATATTTAATTAGTATATTTAAAATAATTAAATATACTTATAATAACATTTAAAATATATATATATATATATATATATAATTTTTTATAATGTAAAAAAAAAATGTTAGTTTTATATTAAGTGGTTTTTGGTGCTATTTTTTAAGAAAAAATTGAGTGAAATTTTGATTTATATTATTTAAACTAGTTTTTTTACTATATATATTCAGCGCCATAAAAAACTTCTAAATCATTTCGAATGTACAACAATTATCAATCTATCTTGTAATTTCAATAATTTAGTACCAAATTTTAAATTTTAAATAAATTAGAACTAAAAAAATCCACCTAAAAATTTTCCAAAAACTCTCACTCAATATCCACATGAGTTAATCAAAATTTTGCATTGCATATGACATTATAATATAGTCTCTATAACATCGCCTTTCACATAATTCCTTACAATTTATATATATACAAGCAAGATTATTTCAAGACTCTTCTACTCGTTCATTTAACAGTTTACGGTAAAATCTCAGTTCAGCCTTCCCGGTTATAAATGCCCTTGTGACAAATTCACTCTCGTTTTCCAGCACAACTAATCTGCACCATCAAGCTTAACCCTAACCCTAGACTACTGAATGTAATTGTGTTATGATACTACGTGGGTATAAATATTATTTGAACTATATTCTACGTGGGTATGATTCTACTCGTTTAATTACGATCAGCGACGACTTGGAATGAGCTTGTGTGGAGGTTGTTTGAGAGAAGGCGCAGGATCATATGAACGATAATCTTCAGTCCCAAAATCCGCATCATCCACTGGTGCACCTCCTGCTTTCGAGGTGGAGTTTGGGGTCGACGTAACTGCATTTTGCACCTCCATAGTATTCACAGGTGCAGCAGAGTATTTACTGGATGCAGCATTCTGTAATAATTGGAACACAAAATGAGTTTCTATGTTAATTGCATTTCTTCATTGCATTCTAAGCGAAGTGTTTTCGAGCAAATATTAAATACCATGTTTGCTTCTTATTTTTTTCATCTAAAACAATCACTTTATTCCTTTTAGAAATATAATATGTAAAAACACTGCAATTTGTTTAACATTTACCTGTGCTCTCCCGGTTAAGACTCAGAGATATTAATACTTCATGAATTATTCATGGTGCTTAAAATTTACCTGTACTCTCTAGCTAAATATTAACACTTCTAAATGAATAAACAAAAACAAGAACCAAAAGAGCTGTTGATTTTATCTCCACTTATCTTAATTGTGGATTTTAGAAATATTTTGGAATAATAACTAGAGTGAGGTCAATTTTTTGAATATCATTAGTGTCCTTGGAATTCTAGAATATTCTGGAGTTGGACAATCTAGTTAAATTCCTTTATGATATTTTGAATTATTGAAAATTCTAATAATTAAAAATTGATATTGTTAAAACTTGATAGATTCATTATTAAAAAAAAACATACTTGTACCTTTGATTCTGTAAGGTGCTTGTTTGGAAAATTTCCAGTCTTAGAGCACAAAACTCCTGGTTAGACACATCAACATCCAAAAAATTTAAGTTCAAAATGAGATATTCATCAAGCCAACCATCCAGAAATTATTGCATCCAGACAAGTTAGAAGCATCCCACAGTCTCAATGAGATGGTGTGATCCATCTCAAACATTGTGGATATGGTGAATATGAACAACAGCCTAGATCTATGCAAACCAGGTTTTGATAAACACCATGAAGTTGGCAAGCAAGAAAATGTATTTATTAAATTCAAACAACAGAATTAGAGCTTTTAAACCTTTGAAAACAGATCATACCAATGGGTATAGACTAGTTTACATCTAGATATTCTCTTGCAATCCTATGTAACTGTATGCAGGAATCTGTAGTGCAAAATATCTGTTGCAAATTCCATTATTGACAAGCTCTGTAACCTTTCATGGCCCAAATGGGCACGTTCTTCTTTACTTTTCAAGAGCATGATTAAAAGGCAGAGTCAATCATGTACCTGGGCTACTCAAGAAGACAGCTAGCACCACCAAAAAGACCACAAGGATGACTCCAGCTAAAGCAACTCTTGTCCTCCCAATCTTCATTTCTCCCAGTGAGCTGGGCATGATTAACTCTCTTTTAAATATGGATCTCAGTTGTATAATATTTTCAATCCATAATTGCAGAGAGTCAACCAACCAGACTTTCATTTAATTTTCTGCAGTCTCTCACTTTAATCCAACTTCTGAATGTTGTTATATAAATCCTAAACAAAAGCACAGGGAGAGTTTTCCCTGATACTGTTGCTCATGCAGAATTCTCCTATCATACGATTTAGAGTCTTGGGAGAACGGTGTCAATCACTGTCACACCACTTCTCAACCCTATATTGACAACAGTGCTGATCATGGCTATGGCTCCAAAAGTGGAGGCACCATTCAGTCTACTGTATATATCCACTTTCTCCACTATCCTGAATACAGACAAATTAATTCTCTCGGTGTTATTATCATCAGTCTTACTGATCTGACTGCTAATGGCATGCACTCAAGGTTTACATTTTGCAATTTAAAAACCAAATGTGCCTTTCCCATCACCAACTTACAACTTATTAATGCGCTCCCATTGTTTTCAGTGGTGTGGAGGATGAACAGAAGAATTGAATTTTTTCTTTTTTTAAACATGAGTTGACACAAATGTATATTATTATACAAAGAGAAGGTGGAGCAGCACAATATCTGTAAAGTTGTTTATCATGCAGAATCTGTCTGTGATTTCTGTAGATATTCACAACATTAAAGTCCTAGATCTCATCTTTTATATTTATAAGAATGCGTTGGTCTACATCGTGTACCAAGCAATACCAGATCTCCTCCTTATTCCTCAAGATTGTCTTTATATTCAACAACATTGGGCTTTCAACATGATTATTTAAAAAATAAATGCACCAACTTTATAGAAAGGACATTTGACTTATTTTAATATTGTGATCCCAATAAAGTTTTGATGCTTCCAACAAAATGAGAGTTATCAACCACCCAAAGTTTTCGGCGTCAGCTTTAGCTTTATTTACAAAGTTTTAGTGCTACAATGATTGAGGGCAAGAGGGCATTGATCCAAAATAATATGCCTCGGCCAATAGAATATGACAAGAAAGAGGAAATAGGACACTGCTACAGAATAATAGGCTTCAACTAAACTAAAATTTATATAAATCAAGTCCTAAAAGTAAAAAAAATTAAAATTTATATAAATCAAATCATAGTCAAAAAAATTAATATTGTTTATTAGCTTTATTTTATCCATAGATGTCAGTATTTATAAAAATCAAATAAAAGATGTCAATTAATTTGACATTAAAAAACAAAAACATAGAATTATAATGATTATTAGTGGACTATAATAGTGGTGATATAATTATTATTAGAAAATGCTCTTAGCTTTATTTTATCCATAAATGTCAGTATTTAAAAAAATCAAATAAAAGATATCAATTAATTTAACATTAAAAAACAAAAACAAAGAATTATAATGATTATTAGTGGACTATAATAGTGGCGTTATAATTATTATTAGAAAATGGTTATAAAATTTTCCATTTTTGTTTTTAATCAAAGCTCAATTTTCTTCCACATTTAAGATTTGTGATTGTTTATAATTTATTTTGTTAAAGAAAATATATTACATTATTAGTAATATTTTTGGAATTTATATATAAAGTATTTTAACAAGTGTTTATTAACATAGTAAACACACTTTGTTTATGGGACAATAGACTCATCTCCCTACAGTAATTATTTGACTACTAAAGTCTATGAAGATCTCTTTTGGTTTTGAACTTGTGATTTGTAAGGAAGAAACACATCTTCCTACATAATCACAGTTTATCACATTATAAATGTCCACTAACATAATCCTATTTTATCATAAATTATGATCGCCATAAAAATATAATTTATTATACTTATTTCATTATCAAAATATAACCTCATTTTTCAAAAACAAATTAATAGAAGAATTATCCTTATGCTACTTACAAAACTAAATATATAATTAATTAAAAGTGTTGATAGTATTATAAAAAAGAATAACATCATACTAAAACTTAAATTAAAGACAATATAATGTAGAGGTTATATTCTTTATGCTATGTACGAAACTAAACATAAGTAAAAGTTTTACTAGTATTATAAAAAAATAACATTATTCTAAAACTTAAATTAAAAATTATATAATTATATATAATAGAGGATCGAAATGATTGAACTTATATAGTAAAATATATGTCAAGATGACACAATAAAATACAAAATTTTGTGTTTATAATAAGAAGGAACCATTTACAAATTTTGCCTCAAAGATGACAATGTTATTGATTATTGGAGGAGAATATAAATGTTCAAAAAAGAGATTTGTAAAGTAATATCTACAATATGCTCCTAAAATTAAGATGACAACACACTTTGTCTAGAGGAACCTAGGAGTAAAGGAGGCCATTGAACTAACTATCAATCCTTTGCTTCTCCTTGAACAAGTTGTTCAAATCAAGAAGAGTTTGAATAATAAATGGGGACAAAGAAGTGTGAGAATGAGTCATCATAGATGGCCTCTATTGAACACTCAAATTGATGCTCTACAATTCTCCAATCATGGGGTGAAGGGCATCAATTTATCGCTCATCCTTTAAGTGGAGTGCATGTGCTAGTTAATTGTGTTGAAAAGAAGTTCAACCTCAAATTCTAACCTCATCATTCGAATTTGGAGACTACAATGTTGAAGATTGATACCTTTGGAATATTCCACCTATTGTTCCTTTGTTAGCCTATGGAAGGAGGAACTGCATGCCATGAAGACAATGATGTCACCGCTAAGGGGTGTGGAGTAGATAGAAGCAACAATGAAAACGGAAACACAAGAGTAACCTAGAGGGAAAGAAATCAGAGAGCGAAAGAGGTGTGAGGGATTAACAGGTTGATGGCTGAAAAGGATGGCCATAACTAAATGTCTCCTTAGAATAGGACACTAGAATGCAATGACTAGTCACTTGGATAGTGATGAGCTCCATCGTTAGACATATTTCGAGGGGTTAATAGTCACCTTTTTGCCTTCTTAGATCCCTTTTTCTTGCATTTTTATTATTATTTGGTTTTATGATGCTATTATAGGTGGTGATTAAGGCTAACATACTTTGAGTACTGAATATGAGGTTGAGTGTAGAAAATCATGAATTATTAGCATTTTTATAATGATTTAATCATAAAGACTTGGAGGAGACAACAAGGAGAAATTATAGGAGGATTTTCCACCCTCCTTAACTCTCAAAGGCAACCAAAGGATCCCAAAGATTCTCTCCAGCAATTCTAATTCCAAAGATAGCCAAAGGATCCCCAAGGATTCTCTCCAGCAATTCAAATTCCAGAGGCAGCTAAGCAGCTTAAAGAGGAGTGCACCCAATCTTTGTTTACTTGGAGTCAAGTGAACTCAATCACCATTTTCTAGGGAGCTGTTGGTAGTTTCCCTGTAGAATAAATAGAGTAGAGATAGAGCTAGGAAGGGGGTCGATTCTAGTGAGAAATTTGTTGCAAGCTATTGAGCTTTTTATTATTTTTACTCAGTGATCAAACTTTTAGAAATGTATGAGGTTATATTTTATGAAATGAGCAAACTGATTTCATTTTACTGATTTAAGTTTCAGAGAGATAGGCTCGTAGGTTAGGGCCCAATCCATGTGCCTCAACCTCTCTGTTGTATTTGTTTCTACTTTTTGTCATTCAATTAGTTCTGCTTCTAATAGTTTCATTGCTGATTAGTTTTTCTTTTGGTATGTTGTTGTAGTTTTTCATTTGCTTATGAGGGTAATAGAATAGAGGAAAACCAAAAAAGCTGTGGATCAAGACCCCCTTCTCATCTCTTTTAGTAGAGCTTGAGGATGGTAAACCATCCCACATACTCGAAAATTGATTTATGTTCACTACTTCTGAGATTAGAATAGAGTTGCAATACCAGTTTCAGTCGTTCTGTTCACTATTTTTATCACGCACTTCATCTATTTTTCATGCATGGATCAACAGGGTTGTTTGCAGGAATAGTCATCGAAAGCCCCAAAGAAATTATTAAGTCGTTCCGCTCCATTTTCGAGTCCCTATCCATCTTTGTGTTATGCCTATGAACCTTGCTTTTACACCTCCATTCCCTCCTATTTTCTACTTATTTTAACTGTTGCACCCACCTTTTATTCCCAAAAACACTTAAACCCTTCAGCCCGCCTCATTCCTTTTTTTTTTATCATTCACGATTGCCTTACCCCTTTTTAATGTAAAACTCTTGAAACCCATTGGAATTCAACCTTCCGCCCCTGCTCCTCTAACTTTCCGCTACCATACATATCAAATCGCAAATCACAGTGTTTAGTTTCTTCCTTTAACACTTACCACTCCCATCTGTTGATTGCGATATTGCGATATCGCATATCGCATTTCGCAACCTTCACCCTTTCCTTCGAACTTACCACAATTCCCATACGCAATCGCACTTCGCAACCTTTTCCTTTTTATTTAAGACTTACGGCTCCTTTTCACTGATTGCGATAAATCCGCCGCATCGCACATCGCACTTCACATCGTTTTCTTGTTTTTCTTAAGACTTACCGCTTCCAAATGCCGATTGTGATATTGCGATCGTGCTCCACCACCGGTCCCACTGCCACGTCACCCAACGCAATCGCACTTCATAACCTTTTCCCTTTTCTCTTAAGACTTACTGCTCCTATCTGTCAATTGCGAAATTGCGATCGCACTCCACCACTGGTCCCACCGCCACGTCACCCATCATAATCACACTTCACAACATTTTCCCTTTTTCCTTAAGACTTACCACTTCCAAATGCCAATTGCGATATTGCGATCGCGCTCTGCCGTTGGTCCCATCGCCACGTCACCTAGTGCATTTTTCACTTCACAAATTTTCCGCTACCCCTTAAACTTTGCGATATTGTGAACTGCGATATCGCATTTTGCATTTCATAACTTTTACCACATTGAAAATTGCAATGTTTATCCCCGTCGCATTTCTCACTTCACATTGTTTAGTTTATTTCCTTTGACACTTACCGTTCCTTTCTGCTGATTGCGATATGATCAAAGCACTCCGTCACCTGTCCTACTGCCACGTCATCTAACTTATCGCATTTCGCATTTCGTAGTTATTTCTCATCACATATCGTAGATCACACCTTCCTCCCGACTGCACTATCGCTTTCCCTCCAACTTTGCAATATTGCATTTCGCACGTTGCGGCTTTTATCCTGGCTCACTTCACACTTTGCAACTTTTGCTCTGTCGCATCTCTGCCATCGCACTTTTCAAATTATTTTTCTCCGAAGCATTTTTGTGTTATAATAAAGTTTTAATAAGGTTTAAACCCCTCTTTCCACTTCCAAGCCTTGTTTCATGTGTTAAGCCCTCCATTAGCCTCTTTAGCCCTTTTTTTCCTCCAAGCTACAAATCAACACTTTTTCAATTAGAATTAAGTCATGGATAGCTTAGTTGCATGGATAGAAGCATGGTAGATAGAGCATAGGATAAGTAGAGTGCATTTAGCTGTTTGGCTAAGTTAAGTGTGGTTTAGAATTAGTTTCCTTTCTGTCATTTATTTTCAACAATTTAATTTAGTTTCTTTCTTTCATTTCCTTTCTGCACACTAAATTAGTTTCATTTCTGTCATTTCCTTTCTGCAAATTAAGTAGTTTCCTTTATTTTTGTAGAAATTCTTTCGGTAGTAATCACATGCGAAAGAAACGAGGTCGACGCGTTTCGAACCAACCGGTGTGGTTCATCATCGGGACTATGATGAACCACAACGGATTTGGTCGAAGCTTCTTCCTTCATTCTTGCATGTGATGAAAAATTTTACAAATTTATATTATGGATCACGAAGCTTGGATTCCAAAAAAATAGTTTCCTTTATGTCATTTCCTTCCAGAAATTTACTTTTCAGTTTTTATCATATTTTAAGGAATATCACCCTTTCGTAAAGTAGAAGATGATGAAATTAACATAATGCATATGTTGTGTATATAGCACTGTCACCTCCAAGTTTGTACAAACTCCGGGTTTATAAAGTAAAGTAGGGCAGCCCTTGGGATTTGCAGCACTCTTGGTGCAATATTAGGGCTCACCACTTTTTGGCACCATTGTTGGGGAGGTGTCTAGTAAATATTTTTATTTTGTTTTAGCATTATTTTCTACTTTCCTTTCCTTTCATGTAATTTCAGAAATATTGAAAAAATACAAAAATATCTTACTTTCATGCCTTGTAGGAGTAGGAGTACTCAAAGACAAATCTTACCTAAAACCCCCACATCACCTCCTAGCCACCCTTCACTCTTCTTCAGTGGCACTGAGATTGAACCCCCTATAGGAGAGCCTTCTGAATACTTTGAGGATCCTATTGGAGAAGAAGAAGAAGACCTTGTTTCAACTGAGGGACCTGCTTCACCTATCTTAACCATGGCTGGGATCCAGACATCCTTTCCAATAAGAGAGGCGGATGGGGAAACTAATATGAAAAACATTAGCCCCTCATCTCTCCCACACTTTCATGGACTTACGTCTAAGGACTTGACACATCCATGTTTGAATTTGTTGTTGTTTGTATGACTTATGACTACACCTCTGATGATCATAAGTTGAAGTTATTCCCATCCACCCTTAAGGATGCAACCTTGCGTTGATTCATGGGTCTGCCCGGGGATAGCATCACTACCTGGGAACATATGGAAGAGACCTTCAGCAGCAAATACAAAGACTACTATAGGTCCAAGGAAATTAAGGATGATATCTTTAGGATGACTTTAGGGCCGGATGAATCCTTAGAGGACTATGAAGAGAGGTTTCAATTAAACTATAAGAGAGCCAATTGTACTCTTGATCCCGACTCACTTAAACTTTTACTTCTTCGAGGGATTAGAGAAGAGATTATAGAAACTCTGAATATGCTATCGGGAGAAGATATTTACCAAAAACCCTATGAAGCAATCAAAATTGTCTTCTAGAACCATTCTAAGGCATTTAGGAAGAAGGGTGGAGCTAGCCAAAGTACATATAATACCCCTCCTCTTCCACCTTCATAAAACATGAGATTGGAAACATGCTAGAGGACTTGAAGAGTGACATACTGCACAAATTTTCTTTTCAAATGGACACAATGCAATTCAAAAGGAAGCAAGAGGAAGCAGAGAGATCCCTGGCCATTTTTTTTCCTAGATGTACCAGGAAGCACCCAAGAAATGAATGTCCACTAAATGTCATAGAGGTTTGCTTAGTCTGTGAGGAGAATCATGCCACAGAAAATTTTCCCTCCTTACCTAGACTTAAGGTTGTATATCAAGGTGGGGAAGCAATGCCAGAGAAACTCTATTTCATCAACCATAGAAGGCCTCAAGGCCCTCATCCATATCAACAAGGTATGCAAGGTGAACCTTACTCTTACTATCACAACAATTAGAGTGCACCCATGCAACCTTGGTATACCCCCACTCCTCCATCCTAGTCTACAACTCTTACTTGGCCTTACAACCCTTCATATCATCCTCAGCCAGTAAACCAACCATTTCAGCAGTATGTTCCACAACAACCTCAGTAGAACAATCCATCCCAAGGGTGGAGGCCTCAACAAAATAAACCACCTTCTCTAATGCATCCACCCCAACCCCAACCTCATCTCACTCATGTTTCTCCACCTAGGCTACCTATACTCGCACAACCCAATCCGAACCCGAACAACAGACAAGCACATCAGACTCCCAGTGGAGAAACATCCTATCCAGCTTATGTCGTGGAGATACAGGAGGTTAATCTCAGGTCGGGAAGAGTACTCCTAGACAACCATCCTCCATCTCCACCCGTAGAGGTTGAGGAGGAAAGGGAAGAAGGTAACATTCAGATCCAACAACCTCCTTTTCCTGAGTGCTTGATCCACCCTAGTCAGCACACCCCTGAGGATACTGAACTCCTAGGAGAATTGGAATATTTGCATGTAAATATGCCACTTCTCTAGGCCATTAAGGATGTCCCTATCTACAATAGGCTCATAAAAAAAAGTGCTTAAAAAAACTTGGGAGAAGGAAGAGAGATACCCCCACCATCAATGTGGTAGGACAACGATCTGACCTAATGCTGGAAAAGGTGATATTTCCAAAGTACCTAGATCCTAGTAGTCCAGTTGTTGATGTGCATATAAATGGTGTCATAGTCCCCAACATTCTGATTGATCTAGGGGCTGCCATCAATGTCATGACCAAGGAAACTATGTTGAAACTTAATCTCTAAGGGACTTTGAGGAAAACCACAACAGTTTTGCAACTTGCATATCAGTCCACAGTAACCCCGAAAGGAATTGTTGAGGATGTTATGGTTGCCATTGATTCTTGGGAGTGTTATCACTCCAGTAATCCTCAGGGTTTTTAATCTTTTTGGTTTAAATAATATTAGAGATAACCACAAACCTACTTTTAAGCTTTAGGATCTAGCCTTCCTAATGATTAGAGAGGGCTCTCTCTATATGATTTATATTTTTTGTTTTTAGTTGATTTTAGGCTAGGTATGTGAGATTAATTGGGTTTTTATTTTTGGATTGGTTTGGTGGTGGAATCACTGATTCAGATGGATAGATGTAGGTATGTTTACCATTGGGCTAATGGAGTGAAAGTGTAAAGAAACATAACAGAATCAAGGTTCTAAAGAAAGTGTTTATAGGGAAAGATAGCTGAGTAACTTCAAATCTTTAGGCTGGTGGTGAAATGGTTTCAATCAGGATGAGAGAGAGAGAGGAGTTAAGGATTCTCAAATCTGGATAATGAGGGAAATTACAGAGGTCAATCAAAACTAGGGAGCTTATAAGAATTCCTTAATCTGGATATCAGTAGAAAACATGAAAATGAAATAATAGTTCAAGACAGAGTGTTTTTAAACAAATTCTGTAATATTATTCCAGTTATATCATTTATATTTAGAAAACATGAAAGTATGTGAAAACTTCAGATAAAAACAAAGAACAATTGAGAGTACTTCACTGAAATGGCCCAACACATGAATCCTGTAATATAATACCTTTATTGCTCAATCCAGTCTGCTGACTTGAAAATGGTACAAAGAACCCTCTAGTTCAAATCAGTACATCTATAAAAATGTTTAGCAATCCACAATCCACCTTCAATACTTCGAAATGTGAAGTATTTATACAAAAACTCTTACAAAATATCCTAAAACAAACTTAGGAATTATTCAAGGAAAATTAAATATATTCATGCAAGAATATAGAGACAACTATCTAACTAATGCAAGCTATCCCTGCTTTTATTGATTTACTGTTGTTTGATTTTTGATATTTTACTGATTTGTATCTGACTGTTGCTTAACGAAGGTTGTCTTTTAGGCTATTTGAGTGTCATTTACGTTGGTTGCTTTCCTTCTGATTTATCATTTTTGTTTTGACTTTCAACCTTTCTTTCATCTGATACACTTTAACATCTCTGATACTCTTTAAACTGCTCTGATTTACATTAACCTTTTGACTGTTGTTTTAACTTTTTATCTTTCACTTTCACAGTAAATCAGTCAACTTCTCCCAATCTTCTGCCTTTGGTAACTTGATATTTACCATTCTTCTAAATATCTCATTAGCCTTTGTATACTTTGCAAAAGTGGGCTTGTTAATGAATATATGTTTTACCTCATGTTGTAGGTAAAAGAGGTTCTCAAAACTCTTATAGAGTACTTTCCCTATTGGCATTCCTTCCATGGTTGAGTTGTTGGCTTGTTCCTTTGCCACTTCTCTTATTTTCTTATAATAATATTCTTGTTTCATCAACTTTTCATTTAGAACTAGAGGATTTGGCAGGCCTTTCTGCCTCAAAATATCAAACTTCATCATGAACCTGGTTATGGAAATCTCCATATTCTGACATTTTTCTTCAAGTTGAACCATTAAGTTTCTTTTAGAAATAACTTTCCTAACTTCTAGGATGGTTTATGTCCTGTCACTAATTCCAATCTCTTCTAATTCCTACTTATTTTTGGAATTAAGAAACTTAATGATTCATTAGCTTCTTCTGGTTTCTTACCAAGTTCTTCCTTGATTTTTTGGATGGCTTCACTTGCTGATTTGATAAAATCCTTATGCTCATAAATCATTTGAATGGATGGCCAAATATCATTGACAGATTCAATGATATTGGCCAATAGTTGTTGCTTATCTTGTGCCATTAATCTTTCAATGTTAACTCTTTCTCTAACTATTTCAATTTCTCGATCAACCTGTTTGTCTTCCGTATTTCATTCGTGTGCATAATATGGACTAGTTTCTTCTCATCATCCAAACTTTTCAGCTGTTCTTTAAGTCTATTGATTTCATTATTCTGGATGGAAATTTCCTGCATTGATTTAACTAGATTTCCTGCTTCATCACTAGGTTGTGTTGTTGTTGTAGATGACTCTGTTGCTGAAGTAGTTGCTAATGTAACAGGAAGTGTTGTAGCTATTGGAACTGATGGAGCCAATGATTCTACTAAGGTATAAGGAACAATTGTAGTGACTATAGGAATAACAGTGACAAGGATTGCTTATGAGCTGGCCTTTTTCTCTTGTACTAACTTTTCCATTTCATTTTCCATTTCTTTTAATTGGGCAGTTAACTGATGAATGAGGTTCATCATCTCATCTTTTTGTCCTTCATTTTCTAACACTTCCTTTGCTTGTGGATGTTCTGTAGAAGGAAATTTGAGTTGTTTCTTTAATGCAGCAATGTCTGCATTCTTCTTTTCTATGAGTTCTTTTGTAACTTTGACATTGTTTGGATCATATCCTACTTCAATAACCAAATCTTGTAGATATTTAATTATGTTATATTTAGCCTGTGAGGATGCCTTTTCTAGCTTTAGCTAATCTCTAATGTTCCCTAGAGTTTTTTGCAGCTTCTGTACACTCATGGCTTTATTGGTTATGGTAGAATACAACATTTCACCAACTTGCTTATGAAATTCTATCTCGTCTATATGATGAAGATCTTTTTCTTGAACTTCATATGATGTATTTTTATAATCTGCTGATGATTTGGGATGCTTCATTGTGGGCTGTAGGAAAGTCATCTGCATCTTCCTAGTCTTGTAGTCAAATGCAGAAACCAATCTTCTTTGATAACTAGGTGAATGCTTCCAGTATTGGGTATATGTATCTGATTTTAAGGCCTCATTTCCGATCTTTATTTCTTTTCACTTTTGCATGATGTCCCGTTCTTTCTATGCTACCTTACTGGATGAAGACACTTCAAAACTATGTTGTTTTTGAATTATATGAGTGTTAGATGTTGAAGGTTGCCAAGTTTCTTCAGAAACTGCAGGAGGTGCATTATATTTTACCATTGTATCTGTATCAATGACCTTAATAATTTCAACGTCTTCAATTACAGGATTTAATTTGGGCTTCTTCCTATACATCACTTTGAATTTAGTTTCAGTGGTAGTTTCAGATGAGTATGGTCCTTCTTATCTGACTCTTTTTGAGTTCCTATCTTGTGGGGCTGGAGTCTGCAAGATGGAACTAGTATCACCTTGATTCTCTGCCTCTTTTAAAGTATTCTCCAACCATTCAGACTTATTGGAGTATTTCTCAATATTTGGCTTGAATTCATGTACATAAGGAGTTAATTTACATTTGACTCTTAACTTGCTTAGAAATCAGAAAGGATCATAGTACCATTGGAAACTTTGATTGAACTTAAATTCCTGCAAATATTTTTCTGCTTTTGAACCTGCATCTCTACTGTTGCAAATAAAGGGACCAATATGATTCTTTATCTTAAACTGTGTCTTCTTTTTGGCTGAAAAGAAATTTATTCCATCATAATTAAGGATTTTCCTGATATATTCAATTGCAAATAACCTCATTGGGAGGTATTTGGGCAGTTTATGTGGAAAAATATTAGATCTATATACCCTAATCTCTGTGTGGTTCTAATAAAGGTACCAATCTCCTGTCCTACTATGTTCTGATAATTGTAGGACCTTTTTTATATCATCACTGACTCTTGGTTGAATGATGTTGTTCAACATGTTGAAAATTGGTTGGATGAATGAGTCAATAAAATTTGTATATGTGAACTATGTGGACTCTTTCCTGATTAATGGAGTCCAAGATATTACTGACTGTGGGTGGGTTACCTTCAACATCCAGTTTCTAGAGGTTGATGGAAAATCTTTCAGCTTGGAAGTATATAAAGATGTGGAATAAAACATATGAGTACTTGAAAGACACCTTCTTCAGGTAATTTGACCAATTGTTCATGCATTGTATCAACAAGGTACTGGGAAAAATTGAATATGGTAGCAAGAGGCTAACCAGGGGTGAAAATGGACAGAAACCTTAGGACTGAAGCATCAACATGCTCATCAGTAAAATAACCCAAAATACAAGAAAAAATTGTGATGATGTGCTTGGATCTCTCAGAGAATATGGATGCTAGATAAGGAGGGTTGGTCTTGGGAGGTTCTATTGATGAAGGAATGAATGTTTGGAATATCTGGAACCTCTTGGGGAAGTCCAGATTCAGATATAACTGTGTAAGGGTCTCAATAGACAGAGGGGTTTCATCAGGTCTAGGTTGAATCTACAGCATTTGGTTTATTGATTCAATTGTGATAGTGAATAAGATTTCTTTTCCATGGGTTATAATGGCCCTTTGATCTGGGAAATAACAATTTTTACAAAGGTTGATGACCTCTGGACATTGGAAAGTCTGTGGGAAAACATACTTGGGAAAATTGGACTCCTAAAAGAAAACCTCATCAACTTGGCCAATTGATTTGTCATAGCTCCAGCAGTGGAGCTCAAGGAGGTTAAACTTAGTGACAGGGTCACTAATTTTAAAGTCTCTGTCTGCTAAGGGAGTGTGTTCCACATCTACAATTGGAGGTTGCAAGGGATTGACAGTTACAATATCTTGGGAAGCCATATTTACTATTTTTAATCAATTGATTACTCTTTTAGTTTAGAAAAACATGTTCAGGCCTTTAGGAGCACCTTTGAAAGATATTTACAGTCTGCATAAGGTTTTATGATGAAACATTGGATTTTCTTCTGGTATTCAATGCTTCAATTGATCAAATAATTACTCCCTGTGATCAAAAAATATTCTCAAGCCTTGGGAATTCTGTGAAAATATGCCTAAGTTCTGCAGAAAAAGGATTGGGAAGCAACAGGGGCTTTCTTTTGGTCTGCAAAGGCTCCTAAACTGATTCAATTACTTTGTTACTTTCTTATAGCTTTTAGGAACAGGCTTTTTCACTGAGGAATACCTGGAGAAAACGAAGCTTTTAGTTTGCATAAGGGGTTCTAAGGTTGTAGAAGCTTTCTAAGGCTTTGGTGATCTTTATAATGCTTCGAATTGGTTCTGTAGCGGCTTCAGCAGTAATAGAGTTGAATTCTAGTTGAAAATTGCTTGATAACAGGTGGGTAGAGTAATCTGTTGCTTAGGAATAGGTCGGAAGTCTCTGAAAAATATAACAGTAAATGATGAAAAAAGGCTGCAAAGGGTGGTCTAATGTGTTTTTAACCAGCATTGATTAAACATTAATGCGTGGGTCAAATTCAAATGACATGGTGGTTTTTGTTTCAACAGGCAGGAATACAACCCAGTGGTTTTCACTTCAGAAAAAGTGGTTGGGCGATATTATTTTGGAGGATGCGATGCAATGAAAGGCGGCCACGTAGTAGGGAGCGAGGCCTCAAAAACTTATCATTTCACAAGGTTTTGGATTGGTGAAAGATTGGGCTTTTGGGCATGTGATAGTGATTATTAGCCACAGGATTTGATCAATCATGATCGAACGACTGGGCGAATAGCAAAGATCTGTCGAGGATTTTGATAGGCATGGGGCCCAGGTTTTTTAAGTCATGCGATAGGGTTATGTGATATAATAATGGTCGAGTTTATATGAAAGGGGGTTTAATATATAACCAATGGGGTTAGAGGAAAGTGGGACCAAAAATATGTATAAACGTGGTAATATAACATGATATAATGTGGGTTGGGAATTAATAATAAGGAATTAATATATACGGGGTAAATTTTTATATACGGGAGCTAATATAATAAAGTTAAAAATAAGATTAGTATATGGGTGGGATTTTAAAATACACTAAGATTTAGTGTAAAAAGTGATATCATGGAGGGATGTTTCATAGTGGGACTCGATACATCAGTTTAAACAAATACTTAGGATAAGTGTATTTTAGGGGATTTTTGGGGTATTTTGAATGAAGGGAAATTAGTAAAGGGACTTTTACTTTCCCAAAAATAATATACTTTTTAACTAAGGAAAATGGTTTTTTGTAGGGAAAAAGAGTGAAGAAAGGGGAAAGGGTTAAAATGAAGGGGAAGAAGTATTTTTACAAGAGAGAATGAATTTAGAGGGAGATTAGTAAGTATGAAATGATCAACTTCTGGTATCCATGCCTTGTGAAAACTGCTTTTGCCTACCCGTTATCTACCATAACATTTTTTCTTCATTTCTTTGGGTGCATTTGAGCTTGCAAACCCTTTTTATTTTTATTTTAAAAACAAACTATCTAATTCTATCCTTATTACTTCCAATGGCTCATATTAAATGGTTGAGCTCATTTATTATTCTCTACCTAACTATTGATTTTCCAATATTAATCAGTTTGGCTAGATCTTTATTCTCTATCTATCAACATGAAATTTAAAACATGAATAATCAAGATTAAGCTATTTGACTATCATGGATTGTGGCATTTTTGACAAGCTGCACACAATCTTATTTTGCAAAGTAAAGTAAAAAGTAGTGGCATTTGAATTTGCATCACTTTCATGATCTATTTTTATCTCTTTTTTGTTGGGTTCATTTTTTATATTATTTTTTGATCTTTTTCTTTCAGTCCTTTGATTTTTCTTTTAGGACTTTTACCCTCTTTACATTTTTTAATATGGGAAAACAATTTGCATAAAGAAAAGTATGCACATAATACAAGACTAATCATAGTCAATTCATTTTGAATCCTATTATTATAGGACCCTAACAATGTCTCCACATGGGGATGGCATTTCCTGGTGAAATGTAAAGAACTTTAAGATCAGTAGCCTTGAACTATGACTGTGCTTTCCTTGAATTGTTTTCTAAGCTCTTCTTTATTCATAATTATGATATTTTACGTTTCAAAGTTTAGGGCCTTCTCTTCGGGCTTCAACTTTGGAAGAAAAACATCCAATCCAATCTATATTTTTGCAATGTTATGTACAATGAGAAAAGTAAACAAAGTGAACTACTGTTAATCTAAGGAATAATAATGCTTCAACATCCTACCATTGATAGCTCCACCTGGAAAATTTGATCCATTTACACTACAAGGAAAAGACCCTCTAGCAGATGTTTTTGAGGAACCCCTTATAAAAATACCCCAGACATCTGTTTCTAGCAGAGGTTCCTAGAGGAGGTTGGCGGGCGAAGGTTTTTGCGGATGTATTTCGTCTGGTGCTCTTATCACCACAAAATGCATCGGTGCGTTCAAGACGACATAGCACCGGTGCGGTTAAAAAATTGGCACACTAGACATTGTGCGCTTCGTACACACCCACCCAGTGCGTTTTAATTTTGTAGAGTACCGGTACTTTACATAACTTTCGCATTGGCGCCTCATAAAAAATGCATGAAAACTGACAACGCTTGGGTCGCCCTTAAACGCACCGGGTTGCTAATGCACAGGGCCGCCCCAAAATCCCCGTGCACCGGCACAGGGTTAAATAAATAAAAAATTACGGCAAAAAAACCACACAAAACATAGGCACACTGGAAATTGTGCACTCCTAACACCCTCGCCCGGTGCGTCATATTCCTATACAGCACCGATTCCTTACATGTCTACTGCACCAGTGCTTCCATAAACATGCGCGAAAATAGATACCGCCCGGTGTGGAATAAAGCAAACACACCAGGGCATCCATAAAACGTGCGCACCTATATATGGTTAAATAATAAAAATTACGGAAAAAAAACCGCATAAAACATTGGCACATCGGAAACCGTGCGCTTTGTACACACCCGCCCATTGTCTTTTATTAAGGAACAGTACCGGTGTGTGTCAACTTGTTAGCACTGGTGTCTGATAAAAAGCACGCGGAACAGAAACCGCCCGGGGCGGAATGAGTGAAACTCACCAGGGCCCCATAAATTCTGCACACCGGAAAAGGGTTAAAAATAAATAAAATTACGCCCAAAAAACAACACAAATCATTGGTTCACCGGAAAACGTTCCGAGTGCATCTTATTATTGTAGAGCTCCGGTGCGTTACTGCTAAGCTACCTCGGTGTCTCATAAAAGCGCGCGGAACAGAAGCCACCTGGTGTGGAATGATGGAAACACACCGGGGCCCCATTAATGCCGCGCACTGGAAAATGGTTTAAAAAAAACAAAATTACAGCAAAAAAACCGCACAAATCATTGGTTCACCGGAGATCATGCTCATTGCATCTTATTATTGTAGAGCACCGATTCGTTACTACTACACCACCTCGGTGCCTCCTAAATGCGTGTGAAAATAGAAACCTCCCAAGGCGGCATAGTGCAAACGCACTGGTACGCCAATAAAAACCCCAAGCACTGGAACAGGGTTAAATAAAAAAAATTATGGCAAAAAAACCACATTTTTCACTTTTGTTAGTGCTACAGAGCTCTAAAGCACCGGTGCAAGTTATCCTTGTTTGAGTCGCACTGACATCCATGCTCCCATTGCACTTATTGCACTCACTGCTGTTGTGCATTGCCACCAATCTCCAGCTTAAATTTTATAAAACAGTGGACAATTTTTCTTTTGCAAATTGTACAGCCAATATGCCTCCTCGACGGGTAAATGTATAGGTATTTTTCTTGTTTTTCCATAATTAAGCCTTTTAGTGGATTAGAATTTGAAAAAACCTAAAAATTAACCAATAAAAAAAAATAAAAATTGTCGCGCGGTGCGCTCAAGCCATTCGGCTCGCACTGGTTTGCAATGCTGTCTATAAATTTATAAGTTGCACCACACCTGGTGCTGACGGTATCTGTAGCGGTCTCGACGCGGTACCACGCCGTGCACCGTGTTAATTTAAAAAATTTTAAAAGTGCGGTGCGGTCAGTTACCAGGCCGCACCATTGACAATGGTGTTTCGCGGCAACTCGGTGCGTTGAAAAAATTCTCCGCCCCGGGGCTGGTAATGTTTTTAGCGTGCCAGAACCGTAATTCAACATTGTCAACGGTTCATGTTGGTAAACTAGTGCTAAGGGTATTCGCACCGATTCCGGAGCATATACCAAAGGCGCACCATTTTATTGAAATTTCTTTAAAAAGAGCAGTGCAGTCAACTACCTAGCCACACCGTTGACCTAATTGAATTGAGGTGATGCGGTGCGTTGACTGAGTTAACAGGTCTGGGCTGGCTATTTTTTTCAGCGCACACCTTACCATATTTGGCCTAGGTCAACGGTGTGGCCTCTTAAAATACCACCGACGACTATGTACGGTGGCAGGAGGGCGGTGTGTTGACTTAGTTATAAGCCCCGGGCAGATAGTGAAGTCACCGCACCGGCCTCTTGACATTGCATGTAGGGAATGGTGCGCTAAAATTTTTTTCTGGAGAACCTCTTCCGGTGCAGTTGATATCATGAGGTGCACTGTATCTGATGCGCTCTGTGGGGAGATGCACCAGGACCGGTGCGTGACTGTGTTTTTGGGGCACTGACTCTTGTTTTATTTATTTTTCAAAAAATAAATATATACATATATTTGTAAATACATGTGTCATTTAATAAAAAAACATTGTGTTTAATATGTCAATCATTCAGAGACGTGAAAGGAGAGAAGAGGGGCAACAACAACAGGCGGAACAATATAACATGGTTCGCCTGTGGGAGGAAAGAGAGAGGGAGAGAGATATGTAACCTCGCCCTATTACAGCAGCGATGCAGGGGCTCCTTAAGCAGGTAAGCCTCCTCAAGTTCTATTAGGAGGCTACTTCCCTAAAGTCCCATAGTTTGTTTTTGTGACATCTTATCCAAAGGTGGAATGCCCAGCAACAAAATTTTTGGGTTGGTATCAACCAGTGGTACACACCCACTGAGGAGGATGTATATTTTATTACAGGGCTATTGAGGAGAGGGGTGGATTTTCCCTCATTCCCCAAGGTTCCAGCTAGCTATGTGGCAAGGATTTAGTTAGTTTACTCCCAGAGATACATTGGAGAAAATTTAGTAGCTCCTGTAGAGTTTCACGTCGCTGGAGGGCAGTTACTTATTGGTGTGTTTGGTCGTGAGGAGGTCCAGTGTCTCTCACTTATCATTTCGACCATTTCACACAAAACCAGTGATGGACAATGCATTAGTTGCCAGCTTTTATATTATGTTGATTCTTTACTACAACAGCCACGACTTGTCAGGTGGTTTGCCATTTTTTTAGTAGTTCTATACAACATTAGATAGATGTCGTGCTCATGCACAAGGGAGGGTCAACTTCCCTTTTTCTTCAGAGCTTTTTATTTTATTTTTTTAGAGGTTTCCAGAGACGAGGCCTTCTTTTCTTCGGCAGCCTCGTAGGCCGATTACTGAGGCACGTATGCACATGTGGGGGTAGATGATTCCCAAGAGGGAGGAGACTCTTTTTCCAGTGAGGATATCAGATGATGCATTGGAGTTGCTAGCCAGTGTTGATGAGCATCCCTTCATTTTTGTCCCTTGTCCTTATGCGAGGTTGGATTGGTGAGGGTGTGCCAACATCCTCTTCATAGTTGATGAGCCGCCAAATGATAGAGGTAATATTATTGTTTTATTTAAATTTATTCTAACATATTCTTTAATTTGTTTTTATTAAATTGTGTAATAAAATCCTCTAATTATTGTTTTGTACTTGTATATATTTTTCAGACATTAGCTCTTTTGATGGCGAGGAGATGCCGCCACCACCACCTGATCTAGGTGTGGATCCTGATGAGGATGAGGGCATGCTAGATATTGTCGAGGATCATCAGGAGGCCGGTGCAGATCAGAGAACTGCTCCTGCTGGTGCGCCGGTGTGTGGTCGATGTCTTAGTGATGCTAGATACAGGATGGAGTTGGGTGACCAACTCATTGCGTTGAATATTGAGACAGGCATCAGGCCCGCTGATTTCAAAGACATAGAGGCCGATGATAGGCTATTACGGATGTGGAGAGGCATGCTGCGTGACATGTACAGCCTGATGCAGCATGTTGTAGGAGTTACGACAACTTTTATGCGACTGAAGAGGACTGTTGCACATTACGATCGAGCCGCAGCACATGATGGACAGTCTGCGAGGCACATCGTACCATCATCTCATGATCGTTCATAGCCTCACATTGTGCCAGATTTGCATGAGCCTCCACTAGCATCTACTGATAGTCATCATGGAGATGATGCTGGACCATCAGCCACTAGTACTGATATTGATGTTGTACTACCACCAGCTGATCCATGACATTTATATTACAATTGTATATTTTTAACATTATATATATATATATATGGTCCATGTATTTTATGTTCATGTTGCAGCTGTACTTAATTTACATGTTGGTGATCATTATGATGTTTATGTTGTTAGGCCATGTTAGATATGTTCATTTAATGTGCAGCTTGCAGATAGATGTGTATGTGATAGCATGAGATGTATATTTGATGTTTGTGTTGCACTGATGATGTTAATATATAATGTTAATTGCGTTTTGTTAGATGATCATGATCACGATGATGCAGTTAGCGATTTTGAATGTGTTTTTTAGTCAAATATGATGTTTGTACTATGGTTATCATGAACATGATGTTTATTAATTAATTTAATACCAAATGATCATGATATTGTAAATTTGTAATATTTGTATTTCTAATTGTATTTAAAATTCTAAAATTGTAATTGTAATGGTATATATGTGAATTTCTAAAATAGTAATTGTAATTGTAATTTTTAAAATTGTAAAATTGTAAAATTGTAATTGTAATTGTAATTTTTTAATCTGTAAAATTTTAATTGTATTAATGTGAAATTAATTTATTAAAATTTTTAAATTTGTAAATTTGTAAATAATTGTAAAATAATAAATCTAGAATAATATGATTTATTGTAACATAATAAACTTTAGAAAATAATGCAAATAAATTCCTGTACTTTAGAATTATCATTATTTTATTATGATCTTAGATACAAAAAAAGAATTAATTTATACAATACACCATTGTTTTCGAGATCAACATAATACCAAATTATCAAGTGAATTATTAATTTTAACATTAACACAATGCAAATTACCAATTAATTCAAAATACATATTATATTAACATTTCGAAAAAACCCATCTTAAAAAGTATAAATATTGACGAAATAACACATGTACCATATCACTCTCGGTTCTCATGATCACCCTCATTATCTTCTAGCTCGCATGGCATGATAACACTATTGTTCTCAAAAATATTTTTTGATCTAGGGTCATGTGTTAATACGAACCACCAATCCCTATCTAACACATCTGGGTAAAAAAATACTTGGTTGCAGTGTTTAGGGAAAACATATGGCTCCTTAGCTTCATCCCACATCTTTCTAGAGTTGATACATATCAGCCTACTATCGTGATCTTCCTTTACATTATTCCGATCAAAGGTGTCCCACCACTAAAAATAACACATTGGAAAGAAGAAAAATCCACTTCAATGATCTCTTGTATCTTTCCGAAGTAACCTAACGTCCCTCGTACTACTTGTTGATCACGGTGGCTAGATCGACTAGATTGATCGAACTCGAATTCCACTCCATAGTCTTCTGTGATGTTTCCGACATCGGCATTTTCTGGGTGAAAATGTCGTCTATATGCCCACATAGATGGGAACAAATGCACCTATTATAAAAATGTTAAAAAAAGAATAGTGTCATGTATGTTATAAATAATAATCCAACAATAGTTAAAACATGAAATGTAGATGTCTTAATATAAGTTTCAAATTTACATATAAATTAAAAATATTATTACCGAGTTGTTGCACCTAATCCCTATGTTTAGTGCATCCTCTTCAGCACGTGGGTAACGACCGATAACACCATATTTCTCTGACTTGGTCAGCAACCCAACTGTTGGGGCATATTTTTGGCATATTTTCATTTAAATGATTGGGATAAGGCACACTTCTACCATTCAACCATATGAATTATTTCCTATCACTATCCCATTTCATCCTGTTTTTTTTGTACAATGCGACCCACGGCTGTGTCGCTTCAGAATTGTAAAGAATGAATTTATTGATTGCTTCAATTTCTGCATTCGCTGATGAAATCAAACCAAAATTATATAGTACATAGAGATCAAAATATACATTATATCAAAGTTCAACATGAATATTAATTACTTTTTGTAAATTTGAAAAATTATAAGTTGTTTACTCTTTATCAAGCGCCTTTTTCCACTCGTTTGGAGCAACTCGCCTTCTCTTTTGTCTTCATACATTTGATTGTCCCAAATCACCGCACCTAGTCTGTTTTCGATCTGCTTGATGTACTCACTGGCATAGTAGAAAGACTCATACGTTATGTACCCCTCTGCCATAGACCCCTCAGGTTTTTCCCTTTGTCGAACAAAACCTTTCAATTTCTTCATGTACCTCTCTAAGAAGAACATCCAATGACAAGAAACAACCCCAACTAATTCAACCTCATCTACGAGGTCACTACTACATTTGGCGGAAATTCCAACACTTGGTTCTGACGCTTTTGACCAAATGTCGGAAATTTCCCCAATTTTTTTCCATCCCGCCTGAAACCGTCGCTATACCGACGTTTATAGAAAAGTGTCGCAATACTGACACTTAGACAAAGTGTCGCAATTGCGACGTTTGGAGGAAGGCGTCGCAATTGCGACATTATGGCCCAAAGCGTCGCTATTGCGACGGCCTCCAAACGTTGCAAGTGTGACACAATGTCTAAGTGTCGCAATTGCGACGTTTGGAGGCACCCGTCGCAATAGCGATGCTTTGTCCGTCGTAGGTATAACGACACTTATATGTGCACTACATAAAAATATGAAACTTATATGCGCGCTACATAAAAATGATTTTATTGTTTTGTATCCATTACAATAGCTACATTAACATCTGATATCACGCGTGCATTCGCCCTCCGCTCTTGTAGAACAGCACTCACCCTCAGCATTTGCCCTCAGCTCTTGCAGAATAGCATTTTCCCTCAGCATTCGCCCTCAGCGTTCGCCCTCAGCTCTTGCAGAACAACATTCACCCTTAGCTCTTGCAAAATGGTAAGTTCTTATTGCAGGCCCTTCCTCCTATAGTAGGGTTGACTCTATTTGGGTTTTTTTGGTCAATTCCATTGGATTGTGTTAGGCTGTAGGGTTCTCTCTAGATGTCAAGAATCAATATTCAATACCCTCTATTATCTTCATCACCCAATACAAGATTTAAATTTTCCCCAAAGAAACGCTTATTAATTTGGCAGCCATTATTTCTCCCTGCTTTAAAAACCCTACATTTAAATGAAAACAAGCATTGCATTTCAACTACAAAAATCTATTAGTGTTCAAATGTACTTGTGTGCTACATTAACGTCTGATATCACGCACGCATTCGCCCTCCGCTCTTGCAGAACAGCATTCGCCCTCAGCTCTTGCAGAACAGCATTTTCCCTTAGCATTCGCCCTGAGCTCTTGTAGAACAGCATTCGCCCTGAGCTCTTGCACAACAGCATTCGCCCTGCATTCGCCCTTAGCTCTTGCAAAACAACATTCACCCTACATTCGCCCTCAGCTCTTGCAGAACAAAATTCGCCCTCAGCTCTTGTAGAACAACATTCACCCTCAGTTCTTGCAAAATGGTAAGTTCTTACTGCAGGCCCTTCCTCCTATAGTAGGGTTGACTCTATTTGGGTTTTTTTGGTCAATTCCATTAGATTGTGTTAGGCTGTAGGGTTCTCTATAGATGTCAAGAATCAAGATTCAATACCCTCTATTATCTTCATCACCCAATACAAGATTTAAATTTTTCCCAAAGAAACGCTTATTAAATTGGCAGCCATTATTTCTCCCTGCTTAAAAAACCCTACATTTAAATGAAAACAAGCATTGCATTTCAACTACAAAAATATATTAGTGTTCAAGTGTACATGTGTGCATCACTTGTGTAGGGTATTCCTTTTCCACTTTCACATTATCCAAGAATGTGTGCAGTATAGTTCATATTTTTTGCGATTTAGATTATCTTGAAAAAGGAAAGGTAAATTATTTCCCATGGAAAAAGAAGGTTTTCCCTTTTTACTACTGGAAATGGTACAACAAAGTTCCATTTCTACCCGAAACTCCTATGAAATAGGAACCAAATAAAGGCCATTTCCTCAATGGACATCATTTGGCTTTGAAAATGGCCATTGCACCATGTTGTTTCTTATATTATATCATGATAGTTTCTTAGGTCATTTCTTGTTTCTTAAGATGAAAAACAACCAAATAAATTGTGAAGACCCTTTCAAGAAATAAATGATCATTTCTCAATCATATCTCAACTATTTTTTATTTTATTCATTGGTTGCTTACTTTGAGAGAAATTTGACACTTTTATAAGGAATATAACATAAAAACACAAAATGGGAAGGAATTGATGAGGTAGATGACCTTTAGTTGTTGTTAATTAAGAATTTATAATACACGATGCATGTTTTATACTACAAACTAGATTCCTTCCTGGAGTTAGGACACAGAGTATTGAATCAAAGTTGCAGTTTCTAACTTCTTGTATTGGTTCATCAATCTTGAAATTCAGACATTGCATGTCTTCATTGCTTCATGTTTGAATAATTTGCATCATATCGTACAATAGGAAATTAGGAATTATTATTATTGATGGATTGTAGATTTCTATGGTGCAAATTTTTGTTTTCAAAACTCGAAATCTCCACAGTTCCCATTTTTTATAGTTTTTATAGTTTTTAAAAAATGGGAACTGTGGAGATTCCGAGTTTTGAAAACAAAAATTATTATTATTATTACTTTATGGATCTGTTAAGTTACTTTTAAGTTTGCATGGTTTAGTGTGAAATTATTCTAGTGTGCCCCTAGGCCCAGGTGAAGGAATGCTAAGGACTGAGAACCCTAGTTTTTAAATGGTATTGTTTCTTATACCCAAAAACCCCTCAACATCACTTCTTATTAGTTCTTAACAATAGTGTTGTAAAAAATTTGAGAATTGATATAGAAAAATCTCGCACTTCTCAAGATAAATTCCTAAAGCTAAAGTGTGATACCATGTGTAATTCAATAGCCCCATTGTCACCTCACGAACCTCTTTTCACTTCGGGCTAGCTCTCCTCCAACTCAAGGGGGGTTCTCCCTAGTAGATGTTAGGGATCTAATGGCCCAACCAAACCAAGTCAAGAGCCCCTAACTCTCTATGTTTACTACTATCAATCAAAATATTGAACAATAGGGTCAGACATGCATCCTGAAGATAAAATTGCTAGGGTATTTTTGGGTAATTTCAAAGGGAAAGTCCCCAAACACATATAATCAAGGAATTATAACGTGATTTCAAACGTTAAATATCAACAAAATCGTTTAAAGGATATTGAAAGGAAAAAGGTGATGGAAGATAGAAAGTGCCTTACTTAAATGCTCTAAGGATTTTTCAATAGTTGCTCCAAAAGCTTCACTTCAAGGCCCTTCAAGATCGTCTCCAACAATGCTATACCATCGGCTTCAACAATGTTGCTCCAAAAATGTCCTCAAGGTCTTCACAACAAGTTTACTAGAAGTTGCTCCAACAATATATTCAATAAGGTCTTCATTGTCAACTCGTCTCTTGTTTGGGTGCCTTAATGTGCGATGACATGTTTCCAGGACTGAATTCAATGCAAGGCATATTTGAAACTCTAACTCTGTATTCCGGTGTCTTATTAGAAATTATTTCAGTTTTCATTTTGTGTTTTCAAGTTAGATATTGTTTTCAAGTTTTTACATTTATAATTTTATTGCAATGTGGCAGACTGATCAGAGCAGTGCAGGAACAACCCCGAGACGGGATGATCGCGGAAAGAGGCCAACGGAAGAAAATGTAAAGTGCCAGCATTGCTCTATCTTCAGGTATTTTAGTTATTTACATAATTGAAATAATATTAATTTTGTTCAAATATGCAGACACCTAGCCATGGTACGCTTGATGATTCCCTCTTTGAGGAAGAGCTTTCTTCATCCCTATCTCCAGTGTTCTTGTTGCGAAAAAAGGCATGAGATGCAAGGTCAGAATTTAATACTTTGATAGACGCGCCTCAAACACCTGAAACAGAAGAGAGGATAAAACATCTTATGAGCCAGCTAGAAAGATATCAGGTAATAATAAAAATTCAAAAGGATATTTTTTTTGTTCTACATGAGATGAATTGTGATAGTTTGATTTTTAATTTTTACATTGACTAAACTAACAAAAATTTCTTTTGTATGTAGCATTTTCTGGCACTTGCTGAACCCGGTGTTGGTGGTAGTGGGAACAAGGGCAAGAGATTGCCAAACAACCCTCTCGTACACCTTCTGCTCCTTTAGGTGCCAGCCAAGAAACACACCCTGCCCAAGCAGACACCCTACCCAAGCAGACACCCAGCCAACCACTGAACGTGTTGGCAATGATGAGGCTGATATGGCCAACTACATTATTCTGTTTCCTGGATCTACACGTGTCAGCTCCACAAGGACCATTAATGGCACATTGTTGGTGAATGATGAAGGTGTCCCTATAAAGCATGTACAACTCCCAGGTAAATTTTAATATTTTAACTATTTCATGTACTTTATCTAAAACATATTTATCATGATTTTTATTTTTAAATTAATGATAATATCTTTCTTTTTTTTTCTGTGTAGGAAACAATGAGTTCTACAGGTTTCTAGAGAGCCATGCGTTGGTAATTTTTGGCCCAACCATACGCACAGGGTGGAATTCTCAGAATTCCAACCTAAAAAAAGAACTTCTAGATTATCTAGAAGCCCTTTTTGGGGTCAACACATTTGACAGAACAGCGGTGGCTCGGGTAGCCGGCAAATATTTGAAATATATTAGGGACACCTATAGGACGCAATTTAAATTTAACCCTAGATATGAGCGTCCTCTCACAGTTCCAGAGAGTGAGTGGAGAGCACTCATCCATGACGGAAAAGAGAAAAGGGCAAAGAAAGAAGGAAAAATGCCAACTGGACCCGTAAGGTAAATTACAACTTTAATTCAATAGATTTAATTTTCTCTATGTCTAAAATAAAAGTGTGCTACGTCATATCTTACTTCAATATTTTGATGCTAGGTTGCCTGAAACCTCAAAGGAAACCAAGGCTAGGATTGAAAAAAAGGGCCATCACAAACTAGGCCAGGGCGGCTACTTGAAATTAGCTGCAAGAATTGTAATTAAGTAGCTAAACATCTTATAATTAATTGTATCGCCTTCCAACGTTTTTGTAATCCTATCAAATATGATTAAAAATACACAATCATATGTAATGTAGGGTGATGACTTTGGAACAAAAACTACAGAGGAAGATAAAAATATCGCTTTCCGTTTCGGCTATCAAGCTGTAGTTGAACGTCGCAGAAGCTTGGGGCAGGTCCCAAGATCCAGAATGCCTGATAAGGTAAAACATTAACCTTTCAATATTTTTGTTTTCGTCCATAAATTTAATGTCTAACAACTTTTTTTAAATCAGGGGAGCAACACTATCGACGAGGCAAATAACCCAGTTTTAGAGCCAGATGTAGATGATCCTCTCGTGCAACCTGATCATTGTAGTGGGGACCAGGCCGACAATGCTGCTATCAGTGAGGGCCGTGACGGTAATTAATTTCCACTTATAATTTTTTATAATTATACCTTGATGGTTGTCCTTATAACATTTTTTGTTTAAATGACAGAGAATGTTTCCCTTGAGGATCTTACCACCAGAGAGGAAGACAGGGCAATAGTTCCAACGACGACAACTGGTGCACCAGGTAAATAATCTCATTGCAATTTTTTTTATTAATATTACCGAACTAATTCAATGATATTTAAAAACTGACAATTAAAATTTAATATTATCTATTTTTGTAGGCGATGCCCCGTCACTGGATGAGACCAGACATCGTGACTACACAACTAGGTTAGCGGCAACAACTGGTGCACCAGGTAAATAATCTCATTACAATTTTTTTATTAATATTACCGAACTAGTTCAATGATATTTAAAACTGACAATTAAAATTTAATATTATCTGTTTTTGTAGGCGATGCCCCGTCACTGGATGAGACCAAACATCGTGACTACGCAACTAGGTCAGCGCCGACAACTGGTGCACCAGGTAAATAATCTCATTGCAATTTTTTTTATTAATATTACCGAACTAGTTCAATGATATTTAAAAACTGACAATTAAAATTTAATATTATCTGCTTTTGTAGGCGATGCCCCGTCACTGGATGAGACCAGAAATCGTGACTACGCAACTAGGTCAGCAGTGCGGGTCGAAAGGCACGAAACAGGAGCAGAGCATGATGATATTGATGATGTAATTAGGAGCTTTAGAAATAGGAAGAAGAAAAAGAAAAATTGATAATGTAAAATATTGTATTATTATAAGACAAACGTTACCATACTTGGAACGTTTTTTGCGTTATATAAAAAACTCATTTATCATACTATTTTTATGTCAATCATTAATTGCAATGTTTCCTTGCGTAATTTTTGTTGAATTGTTTTTTATTAGTTATTGAATATTTTTTTTATGCTCATGAAAGTAAAAAATGAAATATAGATTGGGTATTGGGGAATTGAGAGTGATGTGAGGGAGGGGGGGAGGGGCCATAAGAGCTTCCACCTTCACGTGGTTGGCCCTGTTTAGTAGAGAATAATTTATTGGAGCGATTTAATCTTGGAGCAAACCACCCTCGATCCAGTGTAGCAACAAAAAAGTCACTGTTGACTTAGTTGCTACTCTTTCAGATCGTGGGAGGCTTGTTCCTAGTTCATGCGACTCCAATAAATTGTTCTTGAAATGAAGAGGAGCTTATTCAGGTATGTTTTGACATTTTCAACATATGTTCTAACATTATCATAAGAATTCATATTAGAGTAAAAAATACTACATCAATTACTTGTATTTATTGTATAGATAATGATGGATTTTGATTGACTTGGAAGTGCAGGTACAAATCCTCTTGCATCATGAGCAATACAACTTGTCAACCAGGGTCATGTCTAGGATATTTTTGCTTGTGCGCTTGACCAGGTTCGTAATGTCACATTTTGTAAGTTCCTTTACGGTTCATAATTCAATATTAAGCTTGTTCATGATTATTATCTAGGTTTTTTGTATGTGTTTTTTCATCTATTTGATTGTAAGCAACTTTGCATGTTTCATGTTGTTCACTATGATTTCTCCCATTACCACTCCCAGGATGAATCCAAATTTATTGTTACATAGGTTACTTTATTGTTACTATGATTTCTCCATTTACGATTTCATAGGTTACATCATGTAAAGTTGTCAATCTCAGGTTGGTGATGAGCTTTAGTTCTCCATATTTGGAGATTTTCTGATATTTTCTCCCTCATGTCAATCCTGCATCACCTCGTTGTTTGAGCAAGCCAATTGTCTACCACTTGTACCAATTGGCACATGTCAATCTCTGAGTGGTGCCACATTTCACCTATTTTCAGTGAGAGTTTAAGGTTTCTCTAACATAGCTTCAGAATTTCAATTCAGTGCCTGCTTGAATATCGTCACATAATAATCATGGTTTGGATTGATGAGCATGTTCTAAATGGTTGGTTGATTCATAAGAACCACCCATATAGTCATCTTGAGATATTTCAGAAGTTTTCTCGGGTTTCCTTTTTCACCGTTTCTAGTGGGTGGGATGGTGTGGGGTGATCCATCAATACTGGTGCTCTTGTAGTAAGGAATTTGTTTTTGGGGATATAAAGGAGCATTTGATGTAGATATCCCATTGGATGCATTCATAGATGGGCACGAGAGGTCAAGAATTTAAATTAAAACTAGGAAACCTCTAGCATGGCAACCTGAAGGCCACGAGAGACACTAGTTAAAGATTGTTTTGTGCTGGCCTTAATATAGTTGTGATTTATTTCTATTATCTTAATGCAAATATATAGTCCGGTATCATTAAAATGAGGATTGTGGTTGTATTTATCTTTGGTTGTTTCTCTCTTAATGCTCCAGAAGTTGCCAAAAGTTGCGATAGTTGTTTAGTTTTCCTGTTACAACTTAAAAGTGGTTTTTAGCAATGGGAGTCATGTTTTTCAAGGTTCATACTAATATGAAGATCTTGTAATTCTATATTCAGGATAAGAGAAGATGGCCTCTGCTTTGGGTAGTATGACAACAATTGCCACATCTACCTCATTGGGTAACAATGGAAAGGGGAAGAAGTTGGGTGCAATGTTTGATAATTATGGCAGACAATTGTCTTTTCTTTCAGTTTTTTCACCCATTTCCTTTAATCGCTCAAGCAGAAGAGGGACTCTGAGATTACGCGACAGAGAGAAGGTAGTTAATACAAGAGATATGGAAAAGGAGTTTTACTTCAACAAGGATGGCTCAGTGACAAAAAAATTGCAGGTCAGAGAAAAAATTATGTTTAAAGGAAGGTCACCTGCACGTGAAACTTCACTGCGATGGATCTTTCCTTGTCCACTTATATTCGATTTTAATGTTTTATTTTAATTTTTAATGGAGGATTGTTTTGGCATATGGTCTAGCATTCAATTGCACACTTACCGAAAGCATTGTCAATTTGTCTTGCAGGCAGTGTGAACAAACTTGTGGATCTTGTTGGAGTCACCCTTGGGGCGAAGGGAAAAATGCTGTCTTGGAGAGCAAGCATGGTTCTCCGAAAATATTTAATGATGGTGTGACAGTAGCTAAGGAGGTAATTTGTAGATGTGTGCTCTGGTTTTCTTTTTAACGTTGTATTAGTTCCCCCTCTTAAATTTCTACCTTTGCACTTTGTGATGAAAGTAAATATTAACACATTTAGAGTCATTTTCCATCACATGCAATTCTGCAACATCATCTACCTACCCTACCTACTTTACTCTACCATTTTTTCTTCTTTATTAGGGTGCACTTAGACTGGCAAACCCTTATCACACTTTCTTTTCTTTTACATGTAGAAATATATCTAAGTCTAACCTCCATTTCTGGTTCTTGTGGATTCAGAAATGAATTTCGGGTTTTTGTGAAGAACAAACACAATTACAAGTTTTGGGAATGCAATTTACAATTCTGGGGATTGAACAAGACCAAATTGAACTCTGTTTCTATCTTTCGTGCGGAATTTAAAACAAAAGCTAGGATTTCATAGAGTTTTAACGGGAATTGGGGTAAATACCTGTTTTTTGGGAGATGAACAATGATTAAACAGGTACAGGCTATGGCGTACGAACTCTGGATTACTGGTATGCAATTGTCTTCAGCAAAATACAGTTGATGGCGCTTGACAGTTTGTTTTTGAAATTCTCTGCATGAGACTTTGGTCGTTCACAGAATAATGAAAATGACGCGGGCAAAATTGTTTTATTCACAAAGTCCAAAGGGTGACGGGTTTTTTTTTATTAATTTAATGGATGACGTCAGTAGGTACGGAGGATGAGTCACGGGAGGCAAGCGGTAAGCGGTTTCCATCGCACCACTTTTGGGGAAAAGTGGTTTTGGGCGGAGGGCGAGCGATTCCATAGAATGATTAACATGTGGCATGGCACTGTTTGAAAACCGTCGGGCCATTGCGCGTTATTGTTCGGATGCGGATGGCTAGCGATATCATTAAAAACCGTTGATCTCAGATGGGTTGATCGAACGACGATGGGGACGTGGAAGTGACGGGGATTTAATATGGAGGGCCCGACGCAATTAAACGTTAATTAATCTCATCAGGGGGAATCTGATTGGCAGAGTTAATTAATCATGAGGATTAATCAATTTGTTTATAAAAATGTAGGAAAGTGATCAGGAAATGATTTAACCAAGGTTAGCGGTTAAGGGAGGTATTGGGGATTTTACAAAGGGTTTATAGTTTTAACCTTGGGAAAGGGAGTCAAGGGATTAAAATACACAGGGGAAGAATTATTTTTGTATTAAAACACGTAATAAAATATGTTTTAATTATTTTTTCAATATACTTTTATTATATGATAATTAAATCAGATTAATCTAATTACCATAGGGGGCGGAATTTAATATTACGATATATTTAGCCAAAGGGGGCATAAAGTGGGTTTTTATTTAAACATGTGGGAATAAATAACTTTGGCTAAAATTTATTAATGGGTTTTTGGGGATATTATATAAAAAGGAGTTATATATAATAGGAGAAGGTTATTTTTGCAAGGATTTAATACATAAAATCAATGTTAATATGACAAGGGGACAATGTAAACTCAAAATACATTAATATAACTAAGAAAGTGAAGATTTAAAAGCAAATTGCATTATAATCACTTCATCACTTAGACTTGGAATAAAATGTGATTTTGAGGGTTTTTTTATGAAATAATGCATAATTTTCCTAAGTAAAATGGGATTTTACTTAGGAAAATATGTTTAGAAATGAGTGAATGTTATGAAGAATGACTTCAAGTACTTAGGCTTTTCCAATTATTGGGCCGAGGGTCCGGTCCCTCCAAAAGTCAAGAAAATGCCTTGAGCCCCTCTAATTTTCAAATACCTTAGTACTTAGGGGAAATTAGTGAAATCTTTAGGGAAGATGAGAAGGGAAGTTAATAACTTTGACTTTTCTTTGCTTTGAATTTCTTCCAGTATAGTGTATGCCTTTGCACTCTGTGATGAAAGTAAATATTAACACATTTAGAGTCATTGTCCATCACATGCAATTCTGCAACATCATCTACCTACCCTACCTACTTTACTCTACCATTTTTTCTTCTTTATTATGGTGCACTTAGACTGGCAAACCCTTATCACACTTTCTTTTCTTTTACATGTAGAAATCTATCTAAGTCTAACCTTATTACATCCAAGGGCTCAGATTAAGCTATTGAGCTCCTTTTATTTACTCTACCTATCTACTTATCTGCCAAGATTAAACAGTTTGGTCAGATTTTATTCTCTATCTCTAAAACATGAAATTGAAAGATGAAATAGTCAAGCTTAAACTGTTTGAATATTCATAAATTGTGGCATAGGATACAAGTTGCACACAATTTTATTTATTACATAAGAGCAAAAAGTAGTGGCATTTAAACTTGCACATTTTCCTTGGCCTTTCTTTTGGTGGGGTTCATTTTCTTTTACTTTTTTGGCCATTTTTATTCTTTTTACCCTTTGATTTTTCTTTTAGGGTATACCCTCTTTACATTTTTAAATTTTTTTTTATTTTTTGATAATATGGAAAACCTTTGCAATAAGAAAAGGCATGAACATATTACATAGCCCATCAAGTCAATCATGAAATATGACACCTATTGGTATAGGAGTCTAACACTGGCTCCACTTGGGGATGGCTTTTCCTGGTGAAAAGTCAAGAATAGCAGGTCAGTTGTCCTCATCCATTGACCTTGGTGAACCTGTAAATGTCTTCTGTCTTCTGCAAACTAAAATCTGATCTGAAACTAAAACAACACACAAAAGTTTTCAAACCAACTTAATGAAAAACTAGCTAAAAATTGAAAACTAAAAAAAAATGCTCAAAATTCTGAGCTTATTGGCACTCATCTACCTACTCAATCTACTAAAAATCTTATTGAATCAGGTAATACAAAAATGTCAATGAAGCCAATCAAGTAGCTGTAACAATAAATGGATAACTTGATTGCTTGTGATCAAAATTGGAAGTATATTATGATCATGTGCCTTTATAATAAATGATATTATGTGTAAAGGCCACTTTTGATGTATTTGATCCTTATAAAGAAAACATGTTTGCAGATTTGGGCTAAAAATATTCTCCATATAATCTGATATAGGATCAATAAAAGTATGATGTATGTTATTTACTTCTAGGCCTTCAATGACTGGTTGCTTAGTTGTATTCTGAATATTAAGCCTTGAAACTATTTCTTCTGTCTTGTGTTTCAAAGAATAATCATCCTCAATATGCAAGTCAAAAGATAGTACAATTTCCTCTTGCTTAGGAGAAGGAATATTTTCAAAGAATTCTTTAGGATTTCGGAAATTGTATGACTGAATTTGAGAATGCAAAAGTTTAATTTCATTTTCATAATTTTAAGAAATTATCTCAAGAACACATATTTTCAGTTTGGGAGAATATTTTCTTGATTTCAAAAGAAGAAATAAAGCTCTTAAAAAATCCTCATCAAGCTGAAGTTCTAATCTCTCATCCCTCAAAATAGCTAGTGATTGTTTTGTGAAATTATCATAATTATCATCATACTGATCATGTAAGTCTAAAAAATCTTCTAAGAACCTTGATTTTCTTAGGAATGGGTCATTTTGTAATAGCTTGCATCTTTTGAGGCTCCAACTTCACTCCTTCCTTTAAAACAATATGAACCAAATACTCGAATTCTTATTTCCCAAAAGCACATTTGGATTTTTTTACATAAAAATGATTGTTCTCAATAATTTATATAAATTTTCCACATGTTTACTAGTGTGGTATTCCCATGATTTATTATAAATATGTGTATTATCAAAGAAAACCAACACAAATTTTATAAGATGGGATCAAAAAAATTTGTTCTTAAGTCAAGCCCGCCAGACTTCAAACGGCGATAAACCATAATTCAAACCAAATTCGCGTTCCAAAATATCCTGTTGACGTCGGCCAATTTTGTGACGCGAAAACCAAATGAATTCCTCCCTAATATTTTTCGGGTCCGAAGTTGGGCTGGCGTACGGAGGGAGAGTTGTGACACGAATTTCTTATCAAATTCGCCCTAATATTTCTCGGGTCCGGATTTCCACTGCACGAGCGGCCCAAACAAAGATCTTCTCCAATCAATTTCTACCATGTGTCCTCAATCAGAACTTGCCCTGCTCCCGGCCACGGGTGCATTCGATGGCGTTTAAGGCGATGGGACATGGATGTGGTGATTTCATATCAATCGCATTAAGTTTTAACGCTGTTCAATTAAGTTCCAAGGTTTTCACATCTAATCGCATTTAGTTTTAACACTGTTCAAGATCGGACCTCCACTCCTGTTAGCGATTCCGCATGCTCCAATATGATCTGGCCTTCTGCTCTCATTAATGATCAGAGATTAATTATGACGGGCGTCCTTCGATTGCATTGCAGTCGGGTCGATAAAATGGCATTTCGCTATGGTTTTTCAGACGAGCCGGTTGCTGGGTTACACTGCCTGCTCATTGTGACAAGAAGGAGAAGTGGCCAGCTGAACTGCTGCGTAGACCTTGCTGCATATCTGCATTTCTCTCGGTCTGGTCCTTGTATGTCTTCCTCTGTTTCTTGGAATTCTGCTTCTCTGTCTCCTCTTGTGCCCACTGCTAGTGAGACTACACCCATGCCTCGCATGCGTTAAAGGATGCGTTGCCGCAGGGGGAGCACTAGAGGTCAACTCCTGCGCGCTCCCTCTAGCCCCTCAACCGAGTTGTCTTCCGGCCAGTCCAGTGATTATTACGCAGGTCACTATCCAAATACTAGGAATGGGCGGAATCGGGTTGTAGGATTTGGCCACCGTATGGATTCCCCTGCTCCTCGTTTCCTCACCACTAGTTCACCTTCTCCCATGATGCGCACTGCACAATTTTCCTTTAATTTCTCTCTCAACCGCCCACGAATTACAGCTTCAGTCACTATGGTTTTCCGCAAGGAGGCCCAAATGGAGGAAGAATGCACCCGTCCGGCGGGTCTGAGCTCGGAAAAAGTCGGCCAGCATTCGGGCCTTCAAGAGGGGAGTCGTGGCATGAATGTGGAGGTAGCACCTAGCGATCCTGAACATTTCGAAGGATGGTGCTGAATCATCGAGGAGCTGGAGGAGTAGTTTGGTTAATTTGTTTTTCTTGCTTCGTGGCCCACTTAATTGGGCTTCTTTTAGATTATTTTACTATGTTGGACCTTTGTAATATTTTTGAATTCTGTAAATTAAACGTTCAAGACTGGTTTCCCCATATGAGGGCAGTCTTCTTAATTTTTTGATGACAAATTTGCCATGAGTCTGGGCAATGATTTTGACTTCGGTGTAATTTTATTCCCACTGTTAATAGATTAACTTTACTTAGAAAAAAAAATGTTTCCCTGTTTCTATTTTAAACCTGTTTTTTGAAATACAGAGCCATGTTTATATGGTCTACGTATTATACTCTTTCTATGTATATCTAGTGCAGGAACCTTTTTGCTATGAACAGGGTGGATGTTGTAGCGGGCTACTAATGGAAACAAGCGAGCCTGAACCTTACATCTCGGATTCAACAGATGGTTACCAATTTTGGAATCAAGCAAGCCTGATCTTACAAGTGAGCCTGGGTTTCTACAGATGGTTATCACACTCCTCACATGATTAGCGTTTTTCTCTGTTCAAGGATTTTGGGTACTTTAATTTTTATTTGGAACAATGGACGTCGGTACTCTATCTGTTGCTTTACTATTATACATACTGCTATTTCACTTTCTTATAGATGCCTCAGGCATATTTGGATGCTTTCTCAGATTGTCGATAATCTCCATGTGGACCGTTACTGGGTTTTATATCAAGTCCCTGTATGTGACATAGGGTATTTTTCTATCACTGTCTGGGGTGGGACTTCCACTTTTCTGGATGGATATTTGGGTTCCAATCTTCAGATGTGAAAATGTAATAACTTCATGGACTGTTTTACTTCATATAATATATTCAAAACAACGTTTTTTCTCTTATGAAAAAAAATGATTAATGTTTATCACTCTGCCTTCAAAACTAGCGATGCTGGTCTATGTTGCTGGTTTATTGATATGGTTTGATGGTCTTTTTATATTTTGGACATATCACACTCCTCACATGATTAGCGTTTTTTCTGTTCAAGGATTTTGGGTACTTTAATTTGTATTTGGAACAATGGACGTCGGTACGTACTCTATCTGTTGCTTTACTATTCTACATACTGCTATTTCACTTTCTTATAGATGCCTTGGGCATATTTGGATGCTTTCTCGGATTGTCGATAATCTCCATGTGGACCGTTACTGGGTTTAATATCAAGTCCCTGTATGTGACATGGGGTATTTTTCTATCACTGTCTGGGGTGGGACTTCCACATTTTTGGATGGATATTTGGGTTCCAATCTTCAGATGTGAAAATGTAATGACTTCATGGACTGTTTTACTTCATATAATATATTCAAAATAACGTTTTTTCTCTTGTGAAAAAAAAATGATTAATGTTTATCACTCCGCCTTCAAAACTAGCTATGCTGGTCTATGTTGCTAGTTTATTGATATGGTCTGATGGTGTTTTTATATTTTGGACATATCACACTCCTCACATGATTAGCGTTTTCCTCTGTTCAAGGATTTTGGGTACTTTAATTTGTATTTGGAACAATGGACGTCGGTACTCTATCTGTTGCTTTACTATTCTACATACTGCTATTTCACTTTCTTATAGATGCCTCGGGCATATTTGGATGCTTTCTCAGATTATCGATAATCTCCATGTGGACCGTTACTGGATTTTATATCATGTCCCTGTATGTGACATGGGGTATTTTTCTATCATTGTCTGGGGTGGGACTTCCACTTTTCTGGATGGATATTTGGGTTCCAATCTTCAGATGTGAAAATTTAATGACTTCATGGACTGTTTTGCTTCATATAATATATTCAAAACAACGTTTTTCCTCTTTTAAAGTTTCATTTTTTTTTTTTTAAATTGAACCCGCCGTCGCTATACCGACGCCTTGTAAGCGTTGGAATTGTGACAGATTAAAAACGTCGGAAGAGCGACAGTATAAAAACGTCAAACGAGCGACGTTCAAAATGTCGAACCACATTTCGTCGGAATTGCGACAGTTTACAAACGTCGGAAGAGCGGCGTCCAAAACGTCGAACCACATTTCGTCGGAATTGTGACAGTTTACAACCGTCAGAAGAGTGACGTCCAAAATGTCAGACCACATTGCGTCGGAATTGCGACAGTTTACAAATGTCGGAAGAGCGACGTTCAAAACGTCGGACCACATTTCGTCGTAATTGTGACAGTTTACAAATGTCGGAAGAGCGACGTTCAAAACGTCGGACCACATTTCGTCGGAAGTGCGACAGTTTACAAAGGTTGGAAGTGCAACAGATTGGGAAACGTCGGAAGAGTGACGCTTGTTTGGAAGCGACGGAAAAAGTGTTGATAGTGTGACACTTTTTAATTGTGTCGGAACTGCGATGGTATGGCAAACCACGTTTTTCCCGCCCTTGAACTGTCGCTCTTGCGACGACTATGTGTCGGAATAGCGACGAATTGGCCGTCAGAATTTCCGCCAAATTTTCTAGTGGGTGGATTAGAAGATGAACCTGTAAGTCCATGAAACTCGTCAGCAGTTCCTTCTCAAGCATACAAACAATCTCAACTATCTCTTGATGCCACCCTGGAAAGCTAACCACATGTATCTCCTTTGACGTGATCCAACTAAAAATGCAGATAATTTAGATATGGCACGTCCTAGTCTTGAGGGAATTCATGTTTCACACACCCACACACAAACAAAGGATAATGACACTACAAAGTTATAAACACATGTAATAATATACAAAATTAGTTATGTTTTATGATCCCCGCATGGAATAAAATTTATTAATATAATAAATAATAAAATCATGCTTTTGACATACGTACTCTTAGAAGATTCAAATGGTCATGCAATTTCAACCCCGAAAAATGGTCATCTACGGTGAAGCAGCTCTGTAGTGAAGACCCGTATGAAGTTGGCACCCTCACATCCATTATAACTTCCTTTGCCAAAGATATATCATCATTTTTTAAAATCCATGGGACATCACCTTCCTTGAAAAACCATGAATTAGAGGGACCAGCGCCTGCTTCTGATCTCGTACTTTCTAATCGTCTTGGCCAATATTTCTTTTTAGTTTTTGAAGTAATAAGATATTTCCTAACAGCCAATGTGTCACTTTCTTTCGATGATATGTGCCTCCATAAAGAAGATGAAACATTTTTAAATATATGCATGGGATCTAATAAGTGGGCAATCTTAAGATGCTCCCAATATGGGAGGTCATAAAAGATAGATTTCCTTTTCATCCCAATGGGAAATTTCTCAACATAGGTGTTGAAGAAATCTAGATCATCGAACTTAGGCTCCCCATTTGAATCAAACATTTCTATGAACTCCTTCTCCTTCTCTCTCTCATATGCTCTAAGCCATTCAGCTGGTGTCATTATTGGAGGCCTTTGGGTTCTCTCTTGTTTACCATTGAAAGCGAATGTTGATTTTTTGTAAGGGTGTTGTTCTGGTAGGAATATCCTGGAGCAATCATACACTGGCTTTCATAGGTCCTTGGACCATATAGCTTTCAGAGAAGGTCCATAACATTTACATCCAAAATACCCTTTTGTTACAAGACCTGCGAGATTATATTTGTATACATTAATTAATATGCATGGCACGTTAAATAATATTATGAAGATCAGAACAAATATTATTACAACGAATTAAATAACTAATATGTGAAAGAATATTATTACATTATATATAAACAAATCAATAAATTAAACATGTAATTTACCAGAGCAAATTCCTAATCCTGGATAATCATGTGTCGTATAAGCATATATGCCATACAACGTAAAACTTCTCTCTGTTGCGATGGGTCTTGATACATCGTATACATTTATCCCATCCCATAATTCCTTCAATTCATCTACCAGTGGTTATAAGTAAACATCCATATTCTTCACTTATCTTCTACCAGGGACTATGAGAGCCAAAATGAGATGTTAATTCTTCACAGACAAACATGGGGGGATATTGTTATTGATCACTACTACAGGCCAAATAGAATAGTTGGTGTTCTGGAAGGAATATGGGTTGATGCCATCCATGGCTATGCTGAGTCGTAGACTTTGTACTTCATTCTTGAATTTTTCGGGCCATGTATCCTCTATATGCTTCATGGCTATTGAATCAGTTGGCATTCACATAACTCCGAACTCACTTCTATGTGAGGCATGCCATCCCTGCAACATAGCTAATTTTTTGCAATGAAAGAGCCTTTGAATCCTTGGGATTATAGGCATGTGCCTCCATATCTTAAAAGGAGGACCAGTACATGATTTACCCTTCTTTTTTGATTTATCATACCTGTCATGCCCACATTTCGGACACATATTTTTGCCTACATATTCTCCTCTATATAGAATACAATCATTTGGACATGCATGATATGATATGTACTCAACACCCAACATTTTCAAAAATTTCTTTACCTCTTCGCAGCTACTGAGCAAGACATTATCACTCGGAAGAACCTTATCTTTGAATAACCTGTAGTTGGTGATCATGGAAAAATATATTAATATTAAATGTACATTAATTTCGATATAATTATTAACGTTCATAAAATTGAACATTTGTAATGTTCATTGCAGTGTACTGATTATATTTCAAATTTATATAAGGGGAGTACTTTATGGTAACTTACCTAAAAATTTCTAAGAAACATGCATTCGAAAAGCCAAAATTTGCTTTTGAGTTGTAAAGTAACATTGTTGTCCCCAACTGGGTAGACTTTTATTGACCGCCAAGTCTAAAGAGAGGGGTGGTGGAAGCAAATTTAAGGCTTTCGAAAAAGGTGTCAGCGATATGAGCATCATCCCTTAGCTGATCATCATTTGGAATGCATCTAACAACGTTGTCTCCATGGCAGTCGTATCCCTTAAGTAATCATCCATACCAACCTCTATTTGATTGCCTCCAATGCCAGCTTGTGAAGAACTAATATTTTTGTAGTCATTCCTAATTGGTGAATCTGGACATAGCGGGAATTGAATCGGTGGTTGATTCAACCATTCTTGGTATCGTTCCTCTCCGATTTTTTCTCTTAATTCAGTCTTCTCTTGATTTGACATTGTCGTGGGGTGCAACGGAAGATGGTAGGTAGGTCTTTCATCATCACTAGAATCCTAATAACTAAAAAAAATAAATTGAACATGATTAGTACAAAATATATGATATCAATTAGTAACCACGTTGACAATATTGCATGATTATAAATTGGTTTGACATTGAAATAATTACATATTAATCAATATATATATACCAAACAATTATAATTATAATTACCATCGTTGTCCCGGGATTGTGGCTAGAAGATGCAATATTGTTACAATTGGCAGGGTGAAGTGGTTGTCCATTTTCATCTACCAAATGCACTTTGCGGTATGCAGCTCCTGACAAGAACTTCCGACGTTTTGGAGCAGTTTGAATATTTTGTGCATCTGAACTTGATGCTGAATCTGCATGAACCTGCAAATTTGTATACATTATAAATTTAATTAAGTTGTGCATGATTGACTACATGGATAAAAAACATATATAAATTCAATTAGATAGTGAAAAATAAAACAAATCTGAAGTAAATATTACGTCTCCACATGGATAGGGATAACTACGCAATGGACTTTGAGAAATATTATGGAACGAGCTGGATTTTGAAGAATTGTCCATTCCATATAATATATGATATTTTCTTCCTGCATTTGAACAAAACAACAATAAATTTTGGTGCACAAACATAAATGTCATTCTGATGTGTAATGTACAGATAACCGCACCGGTGAGTTTTTTATATTTTGCGCACCGGTGCCATTTTATAACACGATGCAGCAGTGTGGTTAAATTAAACGGCGCACCAGTAAACGAATAACCGCAAATAAAAAAAGTGCAACCCTATTTTCTTTAAGTAAAAAAAAATGGTAAATTAAAAAATGGGCGGCAAAATATTTTTCGAAAATCTAATTTCATAAAAAATTTCATTAAATACTAAACACTTTTCATTATTTCACTATTTTTGCAAAAAATTTCAGCCAGAGATTTGCAGGATACACACCTGGAGCAAACAGAGCACGAGAGCACTGTGGAGCAAGGAAATACGTTCGAACATAAGTGTTCAGACAATCAGAATTCCAAACCTCTGGTTGGTCAAACCCTGTACCACAGAATTTCAAACGATGTGAGTAACTTTATTGTTTTTTTGTACTTTTTTCTGCAGTTATTTTTATGCAGTAAAATAAGAAATCAAAGTCTATTGTTTTTTTTTTACTTTTTTCCTGTAGTTTTTTTTATGAAGTAAAATAACAAAATCAAAGCTTCTTCTTTTTTTTTTTGGTTCTGAAGTTTTTTTTTACCTTTTCTGCAATTTTCATAAACAAAAATAAATAAGAAATCCATTTTTACAAACAAAACCCTAGATTCCTTAGCTAGTCTTCTATCCATAAGAAGACCCACCTCTTCAAAGGTATCACGATTTGAGACAATAAACTTCAAGATGTTTTCGTTGATCTCAAAGACTTGAGACTGGCTCTCAAACTGGTACTTAGTAGGACTAGACTACTCTTGCTTTTGACCCTGTTGCTCGTGCCTCATAAATTCATAACACAGAGTTAATGAATATCATAGATGTAACACAACTTTATTTCCCTGAGACACTACTAACTCATAAAGCCTAAGGTTCCTCATAAGAGGTTTTATGGAGAAAAAGTACCCCAAGCAAAGTGTTCGCCTTTGGGATATATGACAAATTAGGTCTATCATAAATGACAGGCCTGACACATCTAGCACCAAGCAAGCCTAGCCCAAGAGATGGTCAATTCAACAGTGAAACGTGGCCTTTTCCTGTCAGGGATGAGCGCGCTATTGCACCCGTGCTGTACTTTAGGGGAAGAATACCTTTCTTGGGCCTATTATTACCGTGCAAGATTATATGCGTTATAATACAGAATATATATGGGTCTATGATAGAGTATGCTAGAAGAGACATCGGGTGACTCTCCAAGTGCTTACGTTAGATAGGGATAAGCGAAAGACTCAAGTGGCTACCTGCGTCAACTTTATTCATCAGAAGGATGCTTTTATAGCTATGAAAGTGGTGGAGCAATTGACTTTAAATCAAGCGCTTTTGTTTATGCCTTTTATTCTCCCTCTTTCTTTTCAATTTAGATTTATAGGGTTTTTATAGTCATAAGACATCCAACGCACGGGACGACTTGCATATTCAAATCCCAATCCATGTTGGCCCTTGCATCAATCTTAAAAAAATATAGATTTTTTTTTTGTCGGTGCGCCCTGCGTAACATAGCGCATCGGTGTGCTCGGTTATAGCAGCGCACCGCAAAAGTATAGTGATAAAAAAATAAAAAAAAATAAAAAATGTTTTTATCAGTGCTCCATATGTAACATATGGCACCAATGCAATATTGAATTATTGTGCACCGCAAATGTGTTGTTTTGCAAAAAAAACCATTTTAGAAACAAACCCTACATTCTTTTTGTTTCTGCCCTTTCTTCTCCCACTTTCTGTGATTTAAAAATTAGGGCTTTTCAATTTATATTTATAGGGTTTGTATTGCTAAATATAATCCTAATACATCCAACCAACAGGAGGACCTGCATAGTTGGATCCCAATCCATGTCGACCCTTGCATCAATCTTAAAAAAATATAGACTTCTTTTTCGTCGGTGCGTCCTGCGTAACATAGCGCACTGATGCACTCGGTTATAGTAGTTGTTACACAGTAATTTGTCACCGTCCCTACCTTTCCCCATCCCGCACATTGGAGAACCCATTTTGTGACCTGTGAGCAATGTCATGCCTTGAAACCATTATCATTGCATTCCTCTAAACATGAGCTTCAATTTCCCTAAAGACATCTCCTTGCAGAAAACCATAAAAACATCCCTTTTTTCACTGGCACGGGTATCCAGTTCAGCACTCGCGCCAATGAGGAAATCCTACAAAGAGGCCGCGCCAACTGGCGCTTTGTCCCAGAGTCACAGTCGCGCCAGCCAATTTAAGGAGTGTTTTTTAAATAAGAATGGCGGAAGTTTCGTTTCAACAGACTCAGAAACTGCTATCTATCTTGAGTTGGGAGGTTTGGCTCTAGGAGTTCCATGAAAGGGAAGTGGTTTGCCACCTCTCATGGAAGCTTCCTTGAAGATAGGGCCAATCCCACAATTATAGGGATCCCAACTCCCTTCCTCCATCTATAAAAGCTAGCTCATTGCCATTGTAAGCTAGTCTTGAAGTGCCTAAGCCTTGAATCTCCAAGTTCTCAAATTCCCAAGAGCCTTCATGCTGCAAGAGCCCTCATTTTTCCCTTAAGGCCAAACTCGAGCAAGGAGACTATCATCGAGAGACTCTAAGAGAGGCTTGTCCCATCCCTGGCAGGCTTTGCGAGACGTGCACGACTGGAGACCCCTCTGAAGGAGACCTCAGCGTCAGAACATTGGTTGTACTCTCTTTCGATTGCTTATTAATGAATGACTACTGGTTATGGTTCCACTTTGTTTTTCACTTATGATAATGATGAGTTATATCCTTTCTGACTGATATATAGTTGCGTATTCTGGATTTTATGCTTGTATTCGTGTCGTTTCTTGCATGTGCAGGTGTCCATTCATGGAGATCGTGGGGATCGTGATCTGCCGAGGCTGAGGAACGGGAACGCTGTCTCTTCCACGAATCATAGCACTGGACTCCAGGTAGGCCTCCATCGTTGGTCTGTTTATTCGCAATTAGGAACTTGCGCTGTAGCATTTGATGATTGTTGCTAGACCCGTTCTGGGCTAGTAGGGATCGCCTCTATCCGTAGAGGGGATTTACCTCCTCAAAAATTTGGCGACTCCACTGGGGATTGTCTAGTTTTGATTGTCTCGTTTTGATTGTTTCGTGGTTTTCCTTGCTTGGTTGGCCTTCTGGGCTGGGTTCTTTTGCTGTTTTTGCTTCTTGGTTTGCTTGGATATCATTGATCTGCTTCTAGAGTATTTCTTTTTTTATTTTTGGCTGAGGAACTCGGCTGACGCGCTTTTTAGCTCGACAGTCGTGCCAATTGGCGCATTTTGCTTTTGTATTGCCCGCGCCAATTGCTTTCTGGCGCCAGTTACAACCTCACAGTCGCGCCACTCCTGTGAGGCATTAGGGTTTGCTCAGTTCTGAGCTCTCTGGGTCTGATCAGTTTATTTCTTTTTGGTTTTCAGCTACCTGAGTGTGTTGGAGTCTTGTTTGATTGGGAATTTGCCTTCGTCCTTTGGTTGTTTGCTTTCTCCATCGATTTCACGTTTTAAGCCCTAGGGCATCTAGTGGCTTTGTGTATCGAGCCCTCCTTAGGAGTTTTGGTGTTTTGTTAGTCTAGTCAATTCTCTGATTGCTCCCCCGCATTCTCTTAGTGGTTGTTCACCATTTCGTTGCGATTTTTGGGTGATTACTCTTCTCTTCATTCAAACTTTGTTTCGTCTTGCTTTAGACCTAGATTACACGGTCCATTGGAGCCTTTGAGACTTTTTCTCGGTTTTGAGAGACTTTGGTCGATTTGAGATCTGATTGCTTGTGCCATTGAGTGAAATTTGTTTGTTTTTTCTCTCTTAATATCGTTTCTCAAATTGCTTCTCTTTTGTTTTTGGTTTGTTTAGTGCATCTAGCTATCAAACATCGAAATTTAAAAAAAAAAAAAAAAAATCTCTTTTGCTTTTGGTTGATTAGTGCAAATTGAAATCTTTTCGATTTTACTAGTAATTAGTGATTTGAATTAAAAATTTTCGATTTCATTAGTTGCATTAGAGATATCATTTATTGTCTTCCGATCATTTTGTTTGTGTAAAAACTCTCAACTCTTCTGTAGCTAGTTTTCATCGAACGAAATGATGTACTGTGGCATGTAGCTTTGCATTTAGGAGTTTTTGAGAAAACACATTCGTTAGGGCCTGAAAACTGAAACGTAATTGAAGATCAACTTCAAAATCTACTCAATTTACACTAAGGCAGCATTGAAATCTAACGAAACACATTTAGAGGTCTAGGCTAGAGACGTGTTCCGGCGTCTTTAAACCTAGTGGCTATCGTTCGCCTTTTGGCTTTAGACAGCGCTAGTACGGACTTGTGCTCCCCATACCGTCGCGTATATAAAGGGAGACCCCTCTAGGTTTCAATCCTTTATCCATAGGAAGCCGAGTCTACTGCCCTATACCCGTGATACACCGGACACAACATTCGGGGAGATTGCCTGCACGTACGGAAAGTCCTTGGTCGATTTCTCTTTCATTATTGAAACCAAGGTGTATATTGCAGTTCACGGTTATTTGGTACACCCTTTTGCCTAGTATTCCTGAGCAGTCATTTGATCTTTTCTGACTCCCTAAACTTGAAAAGATCACCAAGCGCTTGTCCTTTCACGCTTGTGTCAAATCTGAAAGAGATAGTGTCACCTTTTTATCGTTTCTCGACTCTTAAAACATGAAACGGTGAAGTTTCTTATTTTTCAATGTGGTAAAAATTAATCACCCACGATTACACGCCCTCTTAGATTTTTCTTGTTGACCATTTGATCATGTGTCTTGACTCTTTTTCAGCCCGTGTGTGTGTTTGTTCTTTTTTCTCTTGTTGTTTGCCATAGTGGCGGAACCTTCGGTTTCGTCTACTGGTAGTCCTTACACAGACGATTCTTCAGAGGTGTCACAATCCTCTGCTGAACCGCAGTAGCCTATTGTTTCCGAGTTTCCTGACAGGGGACTGGTTCTTTCTGAACAGCCCTTTGGGGGACCAGTTGAGTTTGATTGGCCCTTTTCGGACCCTGTGTCTGAATTGAGATTAGGAGCTGATTTCCTTTCTCTTACATCGGGTTCGCCTTTTATTGTTGCTGTATTTCCTCCTATTCCTCGCCGTCTATTGTGCGATCTAGTGGCAGGCTCAACCATGAGTGATTCTGGTGAGGAAATCCCAACGTCTGGTGAAGACTATCAGCTCTTCCCACGAAGATTGTTTCTGGGAGACAACTCTGAACTGGCTGACATGTCAACAGCCAGTCCCTCTTTACCACCGGGGTACAGGTCTTTGGGTTAGATCATTTCTGCCGCAGCCTCTATGGGAGTGTTAGCTCCTTCTCCGAGGCCAGCTGCTCCTTCACTCGGGGTGTCGCCTCAGACGCCTGTTACTTCTGTACCCGTTCGGCCCACTGTTTGTGTGGCCACCTCTTCTCCTGTTGTCACAACACCCTCTGCTAGGGCTATGCCAACTCCTGAAGATATCTATCTAGCGACTACTATACCGGAGAACATCTCTCCGGAGTAGTATCGGTTGTCTCTGCAACAGCCGAACCCCGAGGTTGGACCATCCTCCCAAGATCCCAACCGCTCTTATTTTTCGCACTATGCACAGGATGGTACACCCGTGTATGCTTTTCTAGGTCAGTATGACGAGCACGGGGACATTTTACGTCTGCCCGCTCCTGAGGCTTACCTCCATGCTCAAGGTTTACCTTATAACCAGGCTTATAACCCGCAAGGGCAACCTTTGCAAGGCCAACCTTCGGGCCAACCTGGCTATCCTTATGACCCATAGGGGCATCCCATCCAAGGCTATCCTGCAGGCCAGCAAGGGCCATCGTACGGTCCGCAAGGACAGTATTACAGCCCTTCCGGTCAACCTGTTCAGCCTCAGCTGGGGTACCAACCAGGATTGGTCTATGGTCCTGGGGGGAAAATCCAGCCTTCTCTACAAATGCAACCTCAGTATCCTATTGTTTCTAATGTTGCATATCAGCCGGGACCATCCTATGGTTCTGCTTCAGGTCAAACCAGTTTCCAGCAACCACCTGGCCCTGTTCCTCCACCAGGCCAACTGGCCCATCCGGCACAACCTGGTGTTCCGCCTCCAGGCCAACCGGCCCATTCGGTACAACCTAGGGCTCCTTCACAGCCAGGTCAGCCTGTGCAACCGGCGCAGCCTATCTATCCGGGTCAACCTGTTAATTCAGGGCAACCCTCTCAGTCGGGTCAACCTATTCACTCAGGGCAACCCACTCATTCCATTAGCCCTACCCAGCAACCGGTTCATTCGATGCCGCAGCCAAATCAATAGCTGTACCCTACTTATCAGGCTCCGCAGGGTTCCACTTTTTAGCAGCCTACTCATCCTCAGGGTGGTTATTATCCTCATGGTCAATCTCAACCGAATTATAACCACCCCAGAGGCTCTCAGTATTATCCTCCTCCACTCGGTTTTACCTACACTGTGCAGCCAAATCCAAATGCTGCTTACACCGGGCCCACACATAATCAGGGTCCGTACTCTGGTTATCAAGCCCCACACTCTGGTTACCAGCATCCAAATCAGTCTGGTTATACGACCTACACCCCCTACGGTCAGAATCCTACAGGACAGAACCCATGGGGGCAAGGATATTCACAACCATTGTGGAGTACAGGTAACGGTCCTCATCCCGGGCCTGGCATGCCGGTCAATCCGCCATTTCCGTTCCTGGCCACCTTAGAGTTGCTGGATGTTTCAAAATTAACCAATGATCCGATTTTACATAATCTGTATTGGCCTCCGGTTCCCACCAAGATACCAGGTGATTGCCCCAAGTTTGAGGGAAAAGCTGGAGAGGACCCCCAGGCGCATGTGATGACGTATCATCTTTGGTGTTCGTCTAACTCTTAGGTCAATGATTCGATTCGTCTGCGCCTCTTCCAGTGTACTTTAACTGGAGCTGCTGCTAAGTGGTACATAGAGTTATCTCGTGGCATTTTCCAAGATTTCAATTCTTTAGCCATGGCTTTCCTCACGCACTTTCAGTTACCGGTTCGTTATGAAGCCGGGACGCACCTCCTGACTTCTCTGAAGTAGGATAAAGCCACTCACATTTCTGATCACATTCATGAGTGGCGGCGCCGTCGTAGACTGATCAAGTTTCACATACCTGATCAGATACTAACTCATTGGTTCACCACCTCCTTCGTGAATAAAATCGCCCAAGATATTGCGATGGGAGCGTGCGTGACGGAGGAACAAGCCATTGCGCGTGCCCAATATCTGGATCTTGTGTATTCTCAGTCCAGCACGCTTTATGATATCTTGCCTGATGCCCCGTGGTCCGGAACCTCTAAGGCTCCGCCTACCCCTGCGGTGGATGGTGTCATTAGTTCTATCTCTCAGAATTCGAAGAAATCTTTGAATGGGAAGCAGAAGTCTAATTCTTCCAACAATGCTCCTACTAATCTCGCCCCGTCCGATTCTGGCAAAACCGCGGAGGTGAATGCTGTTCAGGCCAATCCTATGGAGAAAACTTCCAAGGGGAAAAATAAGGGCAAAGGCAAATCTAAATCTGATGCCCCAAAGCCAGAATCTAAATCTCGCACTGAGGATGGTTCTCGGCGTAAACCGAAGTACCCTTGCCTCATTTGTGAAGGGGACCATTATACTAAGGATTTTCCATGACGATATGAGGTTAGTCAACTTCTCAAGGGCTCTAAAGGGACTCCAGCAGTGCTAAAAGAGCCATTCCCATCTCAGCAGACCCAGATGGTCAAACAGCTATCACCATCTACGCCATTTGGGTCCCAAGTTTTCATGATGAAGGTTGCTGCACCTATCTCTGTCGCTACGCGTTCAAAGGACTACAACGAATCGCGGCAGGCACCCGGGAAGGCAGTTGCGGATGGACTGCCTCCCCCACCTGTCTCCAGTTCGTTGGAAATCGAGAAGCCTACTCCTGAACCTGTTGTGAAGCCACCTTCTAAAGGTGTTCTTCGAAGATCTTCGTATAATCCGAATGCTCGTGCTGCTCAACACTATAGCATTGTTGAGGATTTAGCACATGCACCGTCTGCTATGTCTACACTCGAAGTTCTTCAAAGTTTTCCTTCGCAACGGAAGGCTTTACTGTCTGCAATCGGTGGTATTGATCCCGCCGATTCAAGTCTTCTCTCCTTCGATTTAGAGAATTTCACTCTCCGACTTCCACATCAAATCGCTCTTGTTATTCAAGTCAGGATTAACGCTCTGAACATCCATAGGGCCGTGGTGGATGAGGGTGCTTCTACCTGCATTATGTCATCCGCTTGCTGGAAGGCTATTGGCTCTCTAGCCCTCGCGTCCTCTCCCAATGCCCTCGAGGCATTTGATGGTCGGGAATCTAAACCCCTGGGTGTTCTTGAAAGTTTAGCGATCACTTTACAGGGGAAGATTGTCAACGTGGAAGTAGAAGTGGTTGACGCTAAGCTCAACTACAATATACTGCTGGGCCGCAGCTGGACTCATGCCATGCTCTGCATGCCGTCCACCGTCTTTCGACTTCTTAAGTTTCCTCATGAGGGAAAAATCGTCACGGTGGATCAGTTGTCCTTCTTCACCTCTACTTCCGAGAACAACGTACCATACGTGGATCAGATTCCGAATCCCCCTGACAGTGTAGGACCTGGTCTCTTCAAAGACCCCGTCCTCATGGGTATATTTCCCGCACCACCACTGCACACCGCTCAAGTTAACATGATTTCCAGGTCCGATGACCCTTGGCTTATTCCTACGCCTGAGCAGGTGTTTGAGTTTGGAGAATCAATGCCCTTGACTCCAGTAGAGATCAGCTACTGTGAAATTGTTGCCGCATCTGATCCTCCACCTCCTCAGCATGCTCCTTCGAGCATGGCTCTCGACGTCTACTCTCAATCCCCCTGGCTTGGTCAGGCCGATTCACCTGATCCTCTTAAAGAGAATTTTCCTTCCGATGAAGCTATCATTGAAACTATGTCTCTTGAGGAGCTGCCTTGGGGCGATGGACATCATCGCTCCTCTTTTATGCCTAGCTTGGGGGCAATGACTGACTGTCTAGAGCGTTATGCTTCTCAGGTTCCTACCCCGCCTCTTCAAATGCCCATCTTCACGCACAAGGTTTTTTCGGAAGGTGACCTGGGTAACATCACTCAAACCGTCCCGATCAACATCTCCATTAAACCGGGGATTGTTGAGAATATTCATGTGGGAGTGACTTGTTCTCTCGATGAGATTAAAGTCTATATTGATATTTTTAAAGAATTCATAGATGTGTTTGCCTGGTCCTATGAGGAAATGCCGGGGATTGATCCCAGTATCGTAGTGCATGAGATTCCAACCTATCCTGGTGCGAAGCCCGTGCGCCAATGCCTACGCCCCATGCATCCTCAGAAAGCCGCTGCAATTAAGGCAGAAGTTGAAAAACTTCTGAACGCGGGTTTTATTTATCCTATCCCCCTCACAGAATGGGTGTCTAACATTGTCCCTGTCGATAAAAAGCAGGGTACTATTAGGGTCTATGTTGATTACCGTGACATCAATCATGCCTGTCCAAAAGATAACTATCCCACTCCGTTCATCGACCAGATTATCGACGAATGTGCCGAAAGTGAGATTTATTCCTTAATGGACGGTTTCTCAGGGTATAATCAAATCAATATTGCACCTGAGGATCAACACAAGACTACGTTCATCTGTCCATGGGGTACTTTCGTGTATAAAAAACTCCCGTTCAGCTTAAAGAACACTGGAGCTACTTTTCAGCGTGTGATGTCTTATGCTTTCCATGACATTCGCCATATCATTCAGCCTTATCTAGACGACTTGCCAACTCATTCAGCTAGGCGAGAGGATCACCCTGAACACCTCCGCCAGATTTTCCTTAGCTGTAGGCGCTACAATATTAGGCTCAATCCTCATAAGTGCGTCTTCGGCGTGGATTCTGGCCGTCTTTTGGGATTCATAGTCTCCAAAGATGGAATTCGCCTTGACCCTTTAAAATTCGAGGCTATCATCAACCTCCCATCACCCTCCTCGTTATATCAGTTACAGAGTCTACAGGGAAAAGCGAACTTCCTTCGACGCTTTATCCTGAACTACGCTGAGGTGGCCAAAGGATTTACGTGCCTATTAAAGCAAAATGTTCCCTTCCGTTGGGACAAAATTGCTCAGCAATCCTTTAAGAAGCTAAAGATGTTATTGGTTAATGCTCCTTTGCTTCGTCCTCCAGACTATCATCGTGACTTCACTTTGTATCTCATCGCCGCGTTTAGCACCATTGCTATGGTTCTGGTGCAGGATGATGATGATGGTAATGAACATGTCGTTTATTATCTATCACGAAACCTTCTTGATACAGAAACGCGTTATGCTCATGTCGAGAAGTTGGCTTTAGCCGTCGTACACGTTGTGCAGCGCTTTCGCCATTACATCCTGCTGCACACGATAACAGTGGTTTCGGATTGCAACCCCATGACATATATTCTCTCTAGACAGTTGCTACTCCAAATGGATCATTATCCTGCAAGAGTTTGACTTAGAGTTCACCACTGCTAAGTCAACCAAATAACTTGTTTTCGCGGATCTTATATGCTCACTCCCGACAGATTCCACTCCTTCACTTTCCGAGGATCATATCCCAGACGAAACTCTTTTCCTCATCAGTACTCGTGACCCTTGGTATGGTGACATAATCGTGTATTTTCAGACCTCCACATTTCGGTCTGAGTTGACTAAAGATGCTCGACGTTGAATTCGGCATCAGTCTCAACCCTACCGCATCATAGGAGATACTTTATACCGTGTCGGAGTAGATTCGATGCTCCGTCGGTGCCTTACCTTGGAAGAGGTTGAAAGGGCCCTCAATGACTGCCACAGTGGTGCCTGTGGTGGACATATGTCCGGATATGCTACTGCTCAAAAGATTTTGCGAGCAGGATATTTCTGGCCGTCAATATTCAAAGACTGTATTACAGCAGTTCGAAAATGTCACGTGTGCCAGGTGTTTCAGCGCAAGATGCGCGCGCCACCTCTTCCTTTGCATCATGTTGTTACCGTTGGCCCGTTTGCGAAATGGGGCATGGATTTTATGACGTGTAACCCTCATACGGTCGGGGGGCATGCGTATATAATCGTAGCTGTCGACTACTTCACCAAGTGGGCAGAAGCGATGCCTACACTTGCGGCCGACGGTAAAACAGCTGCTCAATTCATATTCAACCATATCATTGCACGTTTCGGGGTCCCGTAGGCCATCGTTACCAACCATGGTACTCATTTCCGAGATTATATGATGGCTGAGCTGACTTCAAAGTTGGGCTTACGTCACGATAGCTCAACGCCGTATTACCCTCAGGCAAACGGCCAAGTTGAAGCAGTGAACAAGGTTTTGGTCACCATGCTTCAACGAACAGTTGGGATTCATAAATCAAATTGGCACCTCCAACTGTTCTCAGCTCTTTGGGCTTACTGAACGTCTGCTAAGAGTGCAACTGGATTCACACCATTTCAATTGGTGTATGGTCTAGAAGCCACTCTTTCGGTTGAATGCAAGATTCCTTCTTTGAAATTAGCCGTAGAACTTCTACCCGACATTTCTACTGAAGAAGAGTGTCTCCTGTATCTAGAACGGTTAGATGAAACCCGCCGCTTAGCTGCCTTAGTCATTGAGGCACAAAAGAAGCGGGTCAAAGCTCACTTCGATCAATCGGTTTCACCACGTTCCTTCGTTGAAGGGGACCTTGTTCTCCTGTATGATCAAGCACATGATAAGCTTGGGGCAGGGAAATTCCAACCCATGTGGCATGGGCCCTATATATTTAAACGAGTATTAAAGAATGGGGCCTACGAGCTTATAGATTATGAAGGAGTTCCGCTGGCGCAGCCCAGAAATGGGCTGTACCTGAAAAAAAAACTACTCTTAAAGTCATTTTTTGTGTGGTGTGTGTACATAGGTGTGTCTATTCATTTGTGTGCATGTGTGGTGTGGTGTGCAGTGTAAACGTCTTTCTGTTGATCAGGTCTTCCTGATTGTGCAGATTTCCATCAATCCGTTCGTTGGGTTCGCGGATGGTGCCTCCCGCAGTACTAGGAATCTGTCTTCGGCAGCCTGGGTAATCTACGATCCTGCTGGTGAGTTTGTCAACCTGCAAGGTGTGTGTCTGGGATGTACTACAAATAACATCGCGGAATATAGTGTTGTATTAGAATTATTAACTGAGGCTGTAAACCTTGGTATCCGTGAATTGCTTGTGTATCTAGACTCACAACTTGTGGTATTACAACTGAAAGGTCATTATTCGGTCAGAAACCCATCCATTTTACGTCTGTACCTGCGTATTCGTTTACTGGAAAGAAATTTTGACTATATTACATATCAGCATATACCCAGGCACATGAATACATTAACAGATGCAGTAGCCAATTTGGTGTTAGATAGACATTTGCGCAATTTGTAAATCATCATAACATGTAAAAGGAAAATCCATCCAGAAATAGATATGTATATATATAGATATCGAAGTGTTTACATAGTGTGCATCGCATAATATCAAAAAATATACATGTTCGTCTTATTACATCCGGAGACGACACGTCTCTCAAAAATATGCATGAAATAAAACCCTAAGAGTCTAGTCTGCGTGGTGCTCATGATAACAAGTCACTGCACGCACTAGGTGTCTCAGTAGACGGTGGAGGCGACTAAGCACTCCCACTGTATGTCTCTGATATGCTAACGGTACATCCGCCAGCCGGGCATAGTCCAGAATCCCTCGGGCAATCCCCTCGAGGTTCTGAACCAACTCTCCTCCTTCCGCGCCATCCTCGTGAGGATCGACTACGAGCTGAGTTCTCCGTGCGATAGGAGACATCCCGACTGGTCTCTCTGGGCCAACATCTGCATACACATGTAACTGCTGTCAGAACGGGCATGTATTAACAAAAAAATCATAAAACATAAAAAATAAAAACGGATCATACCCAGCTCTTCGTCCCAATCCTCTCCCTCTGGCAGTGGGAGATCTGGGTCTCCAGTAAAGTCTGTCCCGGCATAAGGCCAGTCCTCCACTACAATCAACTAGCGCCGCAACCACCCAAAAAACTCTGGCCTCCAGGACATCTGTTGGCCTCCTCCTGCTCTGGGCATCAGTGCTGCCCAGCGAGCCATTCTCGGCTCTCGTGGTATCGGATCCGCTACAACGGCCCCTTGGCCCTGGAAGATTGGTAATCGTTCCAGAATGAATGATACCAGGATGGACCCATATCCAAACTGCTTTAGCTTGGCTTGTTTGCATCTCGTCAACTGTCTCTTGATGTTGATCGTTACTGTTGTGGCCCAGTCAAACAGTATGGGACTCATGCACTCTGAAGCCAGTAAGAGTTGGGATTTCGTCGCTTCATGCGGTGCCTGCGATCCCGCAGCCCACGTGATGGTATGCAGCGCTACTCGTAGTGCCAGATCGGGGATAGTGTGGATATCCACCTTTTTACTCCCTGATCCCATTTGTGCCCGAGGGCACACTCGTGCCATCACTTCCTCCATTTTTTCACCTGACGGTCTGCTCCCTGTTAGTATGGGTACCGGACCTCTACACGACAATCCAGTTATGAAGTACACATCAGAAACATCCAGTTCTAACACCTGGTCTCGTAGCTTGAATACTTGTTCTTGTTCATCCCAAATGCTCACCAGGTACTGAAGTAGCTCAGGTTGAGCGTGCAAACAAGGTGTCAGGAAGAATTTCTTGAGCCCACAGTTTCTGAGGGCACTCATGCAGGCCTCATTTTCCATGGCCATTTCGTCCTCTTCCCCGTGCTCTCTTTCTTTCCACTCGATCACCATTTTGCTTGGTTTTCTGCATCAACATGGTCACAAACCTTCAATTAGATCTCTGTTGAGCTTCAAATTTCATTCAAATTGATCAAAATGTTGTTTTTTTAGGCAGAAAATTGGGTTCGGTCGCTGGCGCGGCTGTTTTGGGAACAGTCGCGCCATTTGGCGCGATCCCTTTGCATATAAAAGCCCATTGGCGCAGGTCCGTGCCCGATACCCGCGCCAATGAGCAGAGCCCTAAAAATTCAAAAAGTTGCCATAGAAGTCTATTGCATGATGGAAAACAATTAAAAAATGGACTGAAATGAAGGATGAGGAAGCGCCTTTTACCTGGAACTGACAGAATTCTGAATGGTGGCCCGGATCGGTCGTAAACGCCGTCAGAAGTTTGCACGGTAAATGGACCAATGTTGCTCTTCACTCAGGTAAAAAGTAAAAGTAATTTCAATTTTTACCATTTAGACCTATTTATAACTTTTTGAGCTCTATTTTAAGTTTAAAAAGTCATTTTTCATTGAAACTTCGTATGTTTTGTCGAAAATGGATTTTACACTTGCCTTTCTGTGTAGCAACAGGTTTTTATGCAACATAAACGGCGAAACGAGTTGTATTTTATACTTTTTCGGACTCGGTAAAAACACGAAAAAGTCACTTTGGAGTCATCTTTCAGCTCTTTTCTGACTCTCGAAACATGAAAAGATTGTCGAGGCCCTTGTCGTTTCGATCTCATTAAAGTGGCTGCGAAATGACATCTACCCAGTATATGTTTACCCCTTTTTCGGGCTGGGATGGATTATTTACGAAAAAGGAATACCCTAGCCTATCGCAACTAGGAGGTTTTCCCGGATATTGTTTTCTACCTTTTCGGATCTGGGGAACTATTGATGAAAAGGGACCTTTGGAGTTTACTTTTCTGCTGTCTTTTCAAACTCTCTAAACATGAAAAGACGCCGAGTTCTTCCTTTGTCATACTCGTTAAACCTTGATGACATCGGATTCAGTCGAAATGATGTTCTACGAGTTCCTCCTTCCTAGGGCTCGTCAAATGTACTAGGATGGATTCGCCCAAAGGGCGGACTTATATTACAAGCATATGCTATCCCCTTCAAGCTTGTTATAAAAAATAATCGGGGTACTCGCCAGAAATGGTGGGGAAAAATGGAACCATCATCATTGTCGTGTCGGCAGTATGTCGCTCTTGAACATGGCACTTGTCTGCATTCGTGTCGGGTTGGGGACATCTCATCTCGTTTTTCACTTGCTTCCATGGGTTTGGGTAATCCTTTTTGACCTCTCCTCTGCTCATTTCCTCGTCACCATGACCTCTGATCTGTTGATGTCAAATACTGCCAAAACCACTATTTGTGCCGTTATATGTTCAAGAGAAGTTGACCTCTGCGAATATCAACCTTCCTCTGATTCTCATATGATCCTGATTCACAACAAAAACATCATGTTCCTCTCTCTCGTGTCGATGATGTGGGAAACATTATGGCCCACCTTCGATCAAGGTCACTTCCTGTCGACTTCAACTCATTATCCAGGAAGTTGATCTAGAGACTCCTTTATGGTACCTTGGAGCATGCATGCCTCAATGGCAGGTTCATCGCATTTGACGTGAGGTTCTCATCATTGGCCTCCGATCGAGTGATTCTACGGGTGTTCGATGCTAGCTCATTGATTCACATGGCATAGATTGTACCTGTAGTACCTTGAGGGCCATCGTCATTATTAGTGGTTCCTCTCGCGTCTGTTAATAGCTTTCATCATTGGTTGGTAATCATACAATGTTCTTGCATGTTCGACTTCAGCTCACATATTCGCATGCTTGAACTTGTACTTTGTTTGGGTCGAGATGGAGCGCAAGACCCTGGATTGTGTCTGTTGTAATCCAGGCTGCGATTTTGTGGTTTATTATTTACATGACTTATTCACTGGATGGCTGCGACCATACCTGAGTCTATTTATCGATCCTCACTGGATGGCTGCGACCATACCTTGGATCTGGATTATTGTATACTCTGTTTTGGGTGGCTGCGTCCATACCACATATACATCATGTACTTGAGATATCAATTGTATTTCTCAGCGCAGGTTTTCCAACGGCGGAGCTTCGGTTGGACACGTTCTCGTAAAGCATTTCACCCCTCTCTCTCTCTCGGGCCTCATGCTTTAGGGGGCATCTGTTACACAGTAATTTGTCACCGTCCCTACCTTTCCCCATCCCGCACATTGGAGGACCCATTTTGTGACCTGTGAGCAATGTCATGCCTTGAAACCATTATCATTGCATTCCTCTAAACATGAGCTTCAATTTCCCTAAAGACATCTCCTTGCAGAAAACCATAAAAACATCCCTTTTTGCACTGGCGCAGGTATCCAGTTCAGCACTCGCACCAATGAGGAAAATCCTACAAAGAGGCCGCGCCAACTCGCGCTTGTCCTAGAGTCGCAGTCACGCCAGCCAATTTAAGGAGTGTTTTTTAAATAAGAATGGCGGAAGTTTCGTTTCAACAGACTCAGAAACTGCTATCTATCTTGAGTTGGGAGGTTTGGCTCCGGGAGTTCCATGAAAGGGAAGTGGTTTACCACCTCTCATGGAAGCTTCCTTGAAGATAGGGCCAATCCCACAATTATAGGGATCCCAACTCCCCTTCCTCCATCTATAAAAGCTAGCTCATTGCCATTGCAAGCTAGTCTTGAAGTGCCTAAGCCTTGAATCTCCAAGTTCTCAAATTCCCAAGAGCCTTCATGCTGCAAGAGCCCTCATTTTTCCCTTAAGGCCAAACTCGAGCAAGGAGATTATCATCGAGAGACTCTAAGAGAGGCTTGTCCCATCCCTGGCAGGCTTTGCGAGACGTGCACAACTAGAGACCCCTCCGAAGGAGACCTCAGCGTCAGAACATTGGTTGTACTCTCTTTCGATTGCTTATTAATGAATGACTACTGGTTATGGTTCCACTCTGTTTTTCACTTATGATAATGATGAGTTATATCCTTTTTGACTGATATATAGTTGTGTATTCTAGATTTTATGCTTGTACTCGTGTTGTTTCTTGCATGTGCAGGTGTCCATTCACGGAGATCGTGGGGATCGTGATCTACCGAGGCTAAGGAACGGGAACGCTGTCTCTTCTACGAATCATAGCACGGGTAAATCCCCTCTGCGGACAGAGGCGATCCCTACTAGCCCAGCATGGGTCTAGCAACAATCATCAAATGCTACAGTGTAAGTTCCTAATTGCGAATAAACAGACCAACGATGGAGGCCTACCTGGAGTCCAGTGCTATGATTCGTAGAAGAGACATCGTTCCCATTCCTTAGCCTCGGCAAATCACGATCCCCACGATCTCCGTGAATGGACACCTGCACATGCAAGAAACAACATGAATACAAGCATAAAATCCAGAATACGCAACTATATATCAGTCAGAAAGGATATAAGTCATCATTATCATAAGTGAAAAACAGAGTGGAACCATAACCAGTAGTCATTCATTAATAAGCAATCGAAAGAGAGTACAACCAATGTTCTGACGTTGAGGTCTCCTTCGGAGGGGTCTCCAGTTGTGCACGTCTCGCAAAGCCTGCCAGGGATGGGACAAGCCTCTCTTAGAGTCTCTCGACAATAGTCTCCTTGCTCGAGTTTGGCCTTAAGGGAAAAATGAGGGCTCTTGTAGCATGAAGGCTCTTGGGAATTTGAGAACTTGGAGATTCAAGGCTTAGGCACTTCAAGACTAGCTTTCAATGGCAATGAGCTAGCTTTTATAGATGGAGGAAGGAGAGTTGGGATCCCTATAATTGTGGGATTGGCCCTATCTTCAAGGAAGCTTCCATGAGAGGTGGCAAACCACTTCCCTTTCATGGAACTCCCGGAGCCAAACCTCCCAACTCAAGATAGATAACAGTTTCTGAGTCTGTTGAAACGAAAATTCTGCCATTCTTATTTTAAAAACACTCCTTAAATTGGCTGGCGTGACTGCGACTCTGGGACAGAGCGCCAGTTGGCGCGGCCTCTTTGTAGGATTTTCCTCATTGGCGCGAGTGCTGAACTGGATACCCGCGCCAATGCAAAAGGGATGTTTTTATGGTTTTTTGCAAGGAGATGTCTTCAGGGCAATTGAAGCTCATGTTTAGAGGAATGCAATGATAATGGTTTCAAGGCATGACATTGCTCACAGGTCACAAAATGGGTCCTCCAATGTGCGGGACGGGGAAAGGTAGGGACGGTGACAAATTACTGTGTAACAGCAGTGCACCGTGAAAGAACAGTGATAAAAAATAAAATAAAAATAAAACATTTTTTTATCAGTGTGCCATATGTAACATATGGCACCGATGCACTATTGCATTATGGCACACCGCAAACATGATGTTTTGCAAAAAAAACCATTTTAGAAACAAACCCTACATTCTTTTTGTTTCTGCCCTTTCTTCTCCCACTTTCTATGATTTCAGAATTAGGACTTTTCAATTTATATTTATAGGATTTGTATTGCTAAATATAACCCTAATACATCCAACCAATGGGAGGAATTGCATAGTCTGATCCCAATCCATGTTGACCCTTGCGTAAACTAAAAAAAAAAAAATTGTCGGTGTGCCTTGTGTTGAATAGCACACTGTTCTCCCAGCGCACCGCACAAGTACTATGATAAAAAAGTAGAAAAAAAAATATTTTTTCAGTGCGCCATTTGTAAAATATGCAGCCGGTGCGCTATTTCATTATGGCACACCGCGAACGTTCTGTTTTGAAAAAAAAACTTTCAAAAGATACAAACCTTACATTTTTTTTGTTTCTCCCCTTGCTTCTTCCTCTTTCTATGACTTCAGAATTAGGGCTTTTCAATTTAGATTTATAGGGTTTGTATTGCTAAATATAGACCTAAAACATCCAACCGACGGAACGATTAGCATAGTCATATCCCAATCCATGTGGGCCCTGGCATGAATTAAAAAAAAAAAACAAAATTTTTTATCGGTGCGCCTGAAGTAACTTAGCGCACTGGTGCTCTTTATTTTACAAGCGCACCGCAAAATGTAATGTGATAAAAAATTAATTTTTTTTTTTAATCGGTGAGCCATATGTAAAATATGGCACCGATTTATGTTAAAAAACTAACACTTGACAATTTTTATTATTTTATCATGGTTAACCAGTGTGGTCATTGACATGTAACGCACCGGTGCTCCTTGTTGACATAGAGCATTGTATGGTCTATTATACTATTATGGCGGCGCATTTGGAAGAGAGACACTCACCGACATCAGTGCGTAAACCATGAATGGCGCACCAATGTTTTGAGATTTTTTTTTTACTTGAAAAGTTGACAATTTATTTATAAATATATTATTGAATGATATGGTACAGGTTTGAGATTGATAAAGAAATGAGTGACAAGAGATCAAGTAACAAAAATACTGATAACACATCAAGAAAAGAAAAAAAATCATGTTCTTTGTAAAAAATTAAAAAAAAAAATATTTTTGAACTACATGTAAGTTTAACTAATATGTATCGTTTACAGTGCATCATGCAGAGCCACAAAATGACGAAGCTCAATAAGATTATTTCTGATCTAGGACCAGAAGAGCGTAAAATCTTGATGGAAAAATTGCAAAAATATGAATAAGGTGAATGAAAAAATACTATCGATCCAATATGAGTTTTCTTTTTTTAGTTTTCATTCATAATATAATTAAAATTATTAGATAACATGTGTGAAAAAATCTATTAATTCACATATGTTTAATGTTCTACAAAGACTAACAACTCAAAAAATGAATGTTTTTCTAAGAAAAGAAAAAAATAGAACATGCAAATGAAAATGAATTGGTCCTTAGCTCATCTGGAGTGGCGTTGGAGGTTAACGAAAGGGGGAAAAACTTTTACAAAAGTTTGAGGGATCTAGTGGAACGAATGTATAGACGTTCTTTCCACTTACAATACAAAAACCAATCCAATGATTTCAAGAACCAAATTTTAGGTAAACTATAGGAAGATTTTCCAGAGAATTGGTCAATGAGACATGCAAGACTTTTAATAGAAAAAACGTACAACAACAAAAAAGAAGGAATGAAAAAGTAATATTCCTTTAGATGTTTGTCTAGAATTATTTATAAATATCACTTTTGTTATACTTACTTTTCATATATCAATATAAAAATTAAATAGTTTATTGTCATGTTTCATTTTCAGAAATATTATGAAAATCTCAAAAGATGAACGAGCTGATATCATAAATATGCCAGTATGAATGTCCAAAAAGGTGTACAAGGAGATGACCAAAGAAATGGAAAAAATTGCATCACTGGAGCAACCATATCAACAACAACTTGCTTCAAATGTAATATGTAATCATTATTTTTTCGATCATTAGGTAAAATAAATAAACAATTTAGCATTAAATATTAATTTTCAAGTATTTTCTTGCAGAAAATAAAAGAAAATGGAAGCCATTAAGCACATAAACAGGACGACAAGGAAGAAAAGTATTGATATCTAAGTTTTCAAGTAATTGTTACTTCCTTATAACAACTTAACTAGACTTCATTTTTGTATTTTTTAAGCTTTTTTCACAAAAATCATCATTGAACGTCTTCAAACAAGTGCTAACATACAAAGAAGAACCATCAGAGGAATTGATTGAAATTGTGTTAAATATGGGTTGTGCGTATATGTTGGCATATCATAAATTAATTGTGGAATTTGAAAGCATCTATCGATCTTGTTTTACTTAGCTCTGTCTATAATTAATAGAAAAAATAAATATTTTATATTAAATATATGATTTGTTATGGGGTATATAACTTGCAGGAAACAAAGTATGGCACTGCGCCAATAGATAAAATCTTGAAAGATGTCATGTTACATGGTTTTGAAAGAATGTGTATAGTTTATGAGTCAATTTTTGCATTGGTACATCATCTCTTTTCGATTTACATTGATGTATATTATTTAATATTGCAATTTTCATTATTCTCACCAATGTATATACACTCATTACATTTTATTTTATGTTTCTAGATGGAAGGTGAACAAGAAGAAAACAATCAACACCGTGAACAAAACATTTCTAAAAATAACCCCAAGTCATGGAAGTAGCTATAGCAGTGACAACAATTCAAGCGAAGAATGATGATCACTATGTTTGGATATAAAAGCAAGGCGTTGTATTTTTTGAAAAATGTCTGTGAAATCAGACATTTTCTTTGATGTAATGGACATAGTGTCCCAATTGAAAGATAAAGGGATACCAATAACTGTCCCATTTTGTATGACAAAGAATGTCTTATTCATATATATATATATATATATATATATATATATATATATATATAATAAAAAATGTTTTAATTTATTCTATTTTGTTCTCTATTGTCGCTATTGTGTTCTCCATTGTTGTTCTCAAATGCATTAATAAAAAATTAATTCATATGAATATTGTTATAAGATATATATGTGTTGACTTTTGATGAAAAATGAATTTTAGAAAACCACAATAATTTTGATATGATATAACAAATTAATCCAAACATCACATTCAAATGCATTAATAAAAATTTAATTAATATGAGTATTGTTATAAGATGTGTCGAATTTTGATGAATAATGAATTTAAAACAATCATAGTAATTGCACTGTCATAGGTTGATGTTTCTAAAAAATACAAAATTAAAACCGATGCGTGTATACTTACATCGGTGCGCTTGTATTCTTAAGCACCCCAGTGCGTTTTTACGACCGATGGGCATCGCAAAAATAACAAAACCGGTTAAAAATATCGAGGCGTTTGTGCGGTACGGCTCTCTGATGCGTTTATGTCTATCTACGCACCAGAGCCTTTTTACGACCTATTAGCACTGCACGAATACAGAGACCAATTATAAATCTCGATGCGTTTGTGTGATAATATGCACCAAAGCATTTTTGTGTCTATACGCACCGGTGCATTTAGACGACATATGGGCACCACACGAATACCGATACCAATTATAAATCTCCGTGCATTCGTGTGATATTGCACACCGGGGCGTTTAATAATCTATACACACTGGTGTATTTGTATGACATATTTGCATTGCACGTATATTGATACCAATTATAAAGCTCAGTGAATTTGTGGGAAAGGATGCACCAGTGCGTTTCTATAAGTCTACGCACCAGCGCGTTGATATGACCTATGGGCACTGCTCAATTCCCAAGAGCAATTATAACGACCCCGTGCATTGTATCACCAACACTACGCCCGGTGTTGCTTTATACCTTAACAGCCTGGTGCATTCTCCTTCGACTACCCCAGGGCACTGTCCACAAGTACGCACAGGTGCGTTAAACCTGATTAGCGCACCGATGAAAAAAACATCCATAATAACCTCCGGCCGTCCATTTTTTTTGGTTGTCTTGAATTTCCGTTAAAATCTCCGCCAAAACCTCTGTAACCATAAACGGATGTGGTAGCATATGTTTTTTTGACAATTTTGGCCAATTTTATAATACTAAAAACCTCCTTTATAACCTCCGCTAGAGGGTCTTTTCCTTGTAGTGCTAACTCCTTCAAAAAGAATGTATTGTTACCTCTATAACCATAAATGATATAAGAACCTTTCCATATGAAATTAAATTGACCATGTTTACCTTTATCTTCTCTTCTAGAATCCCATTTAAGCACTTTATCACCTATGTAAAAATCACCTTCCTTTGTTTTCTTGTCAAATAGCTTTTTGATCTTATCTTGTATAACTTGTGATTTTACATAGACTTATTCCCTAGTTTCCTACAAGTGTATAGTCTGATTTATCTTTCTCTGGATATCATTAGGTTCTACTTTCAGCTCTTGGATCATCTTTATCGCTGGTACTCCTAAAGAGGATGGAAAAATAACATCAATCCATATACAAGATGATAGGGTGATGTACCAATGGAATTCTTTGTGGTGAGTCTGTCTACCCATAAGGCATTAACTAACCTTTTGTTCCATGTCTTTTTGTTGTCTTCTAACAGTTTCTTGATGATATTAACAAGACTTTTATTTGAGGATTTTGCACATCCATTACCTTGAGGGTAATAGGCAGTGGAATGGCCAAGGCTAATATGGCATTTGTTACAGAAGTCAATCATTTTCTTAGACTTGAAAGCAGCTGCATTATCAGTAATGAGATTTTGGGGGCATCCAAATCTAGAAAGTATATTGTTTTCTAAGAATGAGATTATGACAGAATCAGTGGCTTGTCTAGAAGGAATGGCTTATATCCACTTCGTGAAATAGTCTATGGCTGTAAAAATCCATTTGTGCTGGGCTGAGGAGGGTGGATGAATTTCACCAATGAATTCTAAACTCCATTACTGGAAAGGCATTTCTTTGGAGATGGGTTTAAGGGGTAAAGGTAATAGTTTTTTCTTCCCTTCAAAGATCTGGAATTTGTGACAGGAGGTCACATAATTTCTTACATATGCAAAAAGAGTGGGCCAGTAAAAACCTGCCCTCAAGATTTTATCTGCAGTTGATTTCCAATAAGGGTGTCCTCCATAGTCACCTACGTGAAATTCTTCCATAAATTTATCAGCTTCATCTTTAAGTAAACAATTCAATAAATGCCACCATGATCTTTCCAAAACAGAGCATTATCTATGATACAATACTTCATTGCTTTTAACTTTAAGAATCTAGCTTTAGTTCTTGACAATCCAGGAGGAGCTTGTAAGTTTAGTAATACAAGTAGATATTTGCATACCATGTTAAATCGTAGAAAACTTCATTGATTTGTGGAGTCCCCATCTCTTCCTGATCATCTAATTGAGCAATAAAATTTATATCTAAGGCCTAAAAGTTTGATTCGGCCATGAGTTTGGCTAAGCCTTGGCCTTTAATGAGTTTGGTGGGCTTAATTTCCATGTCATATTCCAAAATAATGGCAATCAATTTGCCTCTCTTACCATCGGGCCCATTCTGAGTCAGAATGTCCTTCATTACCGAATTTGGAACATCCGCAATAATGTGATAGTACAAGATGTACACTCTAAGGTCTTTAATAGCCTTCACTAAAGCAAGTGCCTATTTTTCCATTATGTTGTACTTTAGTGTGGAATATCTAAGGTATTTGCTGAAAAAATCAATGGGCTGTTCATAACCCTGATCATTCTTTTGCAGTAAGACTGCTGCAATGGTATGTTCTGAAGCAAAAGAAAAAATAATAAAATCTTTTTTGAAATCAGGACTTATTAGGACTGGTTTTCTTGTAAGGGCTTGTTTGATTGATTAAAAGGATTGTTTGGCCTCTACTGTCCATTTAAGTGCTGAATCTTTCTTTAACATGTTATTCAGTTCTCTAATTATTTCTGCTAAATTTGAAATGAATCTTCTAAGGAAATTGATTTTACCTATGAATGCATGTAACTCCTTGATATTTATAGGATGACTAATGTTCAAAATTGCCTCTATTCTAGTTGGGTCTATTCTAATTCCCTCTTTTGATATTATGTGTCCTAAGAGTTTATCTTCTTCAATTCCGAAGACACTCTTTTTGAGATTCATAGAAATACCAAATTTTCTGCATTTAATAAACACTTGTCTTAGATGATCTAAATGTTCATTATATATTTTTGAGAATACTATTATATAATCTAGATAAATGACAAGAAAATCATGAATTTCTTTGGCAAAAGCTATATCCATAGCTCTCTGGAATGTAGCTCCTGCATTAATTAATCCAAAAAGAATTTTCAAATATATGAAAGCACCCCATGGAGTAGTAAATGCAGTCTTTGGTTGGTCTTCTCATTGAATTAAAATCTGGTTATATCCATAGAATCCATCAAGCAATGAAATCCTAGATGATCCTACCACCCTCTGTAAAATATGATCCATTTTGGGGAGAGGGTAGTTATATTTTAGGGACACTTTGTTTAAATTCCGGAAATCAACACATAGTTTGATTTCCCTTGTTTTCTTCCTAGTGGGAACTAAGTTTGAAACCCAATCAGAATACCTGATAGGTGCAATGGTATGTGCTTCATACATCATTTTTACCTTTTTTTCAATTAAAGGCATAATAACTAGATTGATTCTCCTAAGCTTCTGTTTAAAGAGCTTTTGATCTTCTTTGATGGTTATTTTGTGTTGTATTATGCTAGTGTCATAAGATTTGAGGTCTTCATAACTCCATGCAAACACATATTGAAATTATTTAAACAAAGCTATGTATTTCAATTTTTCTTCTTGAGGTAATGCTTTGGAAATTTTGATAAGCTTAGGCCTTTGTTCTGTTCCTATATTGCATTCTTCTATGTCTGATCTTAATGGTTCCATTTTTGGTTTTCTTGCAGCATTATTTGAATCAAAAAGATCTTCTAATGGGGCTAATCCCTTAGGTAAAAAGTTATTCTTAAGGTTTAAAATCTCATAATAATCATCTATTATTTCTTCTATTTCTAATTTTTCTAATTTATCTATTTCTACTTGAGTGAATTTAGTGGCTTTAGTCAAATTTAAATTATTTACATCTAGCTCACTATCTATTTTATCATCTATTGTACAATTTGTATCTATGTTACAATTCTGGAATTCTCCCTCAGCATTCATAAAGTGATAGATTTGAGTATCCTGTGTAAAAATCTGCCAATATTTCAAGTTATCTGGTATAGTAGGACTGTGTCTTACCTTTTCTGTATATTGGTGATTTGGCTGGAAAGGCATATTGCAGGTGCTAGCAAAAGTTTCTAAACTATGTGCCTGCATGTTCTATTTTCTAGGAATTACAACAAAGTCAATTTCAAGAAAATATTTAATCAGATCTAAAATTGTTTCTCTATATTAGCTTAATCTAGGATTATACACAGAATATTCTCCTCTAATTTGTTTTACAATTAAGTCAGATTCTCCCATGATAGAAACTCTTTTGCCTCCTAAATTTCTAACAATCTGCAATCCTAAGATTAAAACTTCATATTTTTCCATGTTGTTTGTACATTTAAAGTTTAATCTAAAGGCATGACCTTTTAAATGATTGTTTTCCATGTTATGAATCCAAACTCCTGCTCTTGCTCCTAATTTTTTTACTGAGCCATCAAAGTTTAAGTGCCACATTGATTCATGAAAAATATTATCACTATCCAGTTCCTTCTTTTTTTTGTTTTAAAGCTTTGTTTTTATCTATGCCAAAATCAGAATTACATAAAATGAAAGAATCCATATCAGAGTGTACAGAGTAAATGGGATAGTTCCGTGGTTTTTCTGTACTACTGACCATGTATTTCATTAAAGTTTCTCTGTACAGTTTCTTGGGTTGACCAAATACTGAAATTGTGGCATAAGACATGTCTAATTGTAGAGATCCTTGCATTTTTTCTCCCCATAAGCGTGATAATAACATTCCATTCTTTGGAGGGATATCAACTACTACATTATCCATGACTATAATTTTTCCTGGGTATTGGACTAAGGCGACACATAAATCTTTTATCAATCCTAGACATTTCACTTTACTAGAATCAAATGAGAAAATATCTTTATATGGTCTAGTGTTGTCTAAATTCAATGCTTGCATGATGGATTTTGGCATTAGGTTGTGGGATGCTTCTAAATTTAGCATAGCATTGTGTAAAATTTGATCATGTATACTCAAGTTAATGTAGAATGGAGGAACACCACCTTCTTGATATTTACCATTCACCTCAGGGCCAAATAATAGTTCTGGTTGGTGATCATTCAAATTAACAGAGTCTTCTCCTTCAATGATGTTTAATGTTTTGGTGATATGTGATTTGTATAAGTCATGTTTTACCAATTCTGTTAAAGGAATTGGTGTTTTCAGTTTAGAAATTTTAGTTTGGATGTTGAATGGTACTTGCGTTTTTCCTAACTTAATGATTTCTTCTTTACTAACTGCAGTTTGAGTTTGTTTCTCTTCTTTCTCTACAGTTGGTTTTTTTAGTTTGTGTTTCCACTGTTTTACTGTTTTCAATTTTCTTTTGTGAGACAGTTTGAGTTGCAGTGGAAGTTTTGGCATATTTTGAAATTTCAGCAACTGTTTTGGCATTAGCTGTTTTAGGATCAGCTGATTTTGGATTAGTAGAAGATGTTTTAGGATCAGTTGTTGTTTTATCAGCCGGTGTAGTTTTAGCAGTAGTAGATTTTTGAGGATCATCTGATGTTTGAACAACAGTATCTGTAATATCTACAATTTTAGGACTGGATGCAATTTTTGGACTAGAAATTTTCTGACTAGGACTTGATTTTTTATGATTTGAACTAGAGTTTTGCTATGTTTCCCTAGGGATAATTTGTAATACTTTGGTTGTAGGAGACTCTACTATTTTCTTGGTGTGAGTTTGTGCAGATTTATTAGTAGGGGCTTCTACGTTTTTCTTATCGTAAGGTTATATTTCTTGTGAACTTCATTAATGGAAAACTCATAACCTTGCTTATAATCAAAGTCTCCCCAGATTCTAACTGTAACTGTTGTAATTCATATAATTATTTTTCTTCTTGTGTAAGAAAAATGGTATTATCATCATTGATTCCCATTAAGTTAATCTGAGTGTCTTCATCTTCTTCATTTTCGTGAGAAATTTCAGCATAGTTCTCTTAGAAAGGTGGTCTTATTTTTTGATCAGGTGTTGATTCTCTATATTTTCCAGTGTTGGTGTTTTTTCTAAAGTTGGGATATCTTATTTAAGGACCTTGTTGTTGATTATCCCACTGTGGTTTCCTTTCCATACTTTCTAATCTATCCATAATTTTTTCCATAGCTTTGGCTAAACTATATATTTTACTATCTAATGTAGATGTTTCCTCTTTTATTGTTACTCTTATTTCATTTCTCATTCTTTCTCTCTTAGCTAACAAATTGGCTTCTACACTAACCGCAATATTTTTCATTTGTTCTAGTGTTTCTAGGTTTCTTTCCCTCAATTGGTATGACATATCCATATCAAAACTATCAGGAAATTTGAGTAAAGCTAGATCTGGTGAGGGTTTAATGTTTGCTGGAATAGAATTATAGATACTGTTGAATCTTGTACAATAGTCTTGAACTGGTTCATCAGGTGCTCTTTTTATGTTTTCATATTCACACAAAATTTTTAAGGGATTCTTATTTTTCTCCCATCTATTGATAAACAATTTATGGAAAGCTTCTAAATCAGCAATATGATTGGCAGGTAAAGCTTTAAACCACTTTTTTACTTCTCCAGCTAAATTTTGGGTAAAAAGTCTCATTTGAACATCAGATTCATCAATTTAATGCAATTCAAAATAATCAATCATGTTGTTAACATGTTGTTGTGCAGTGTATTGACTAGTTCAATCAAATTGAGGGATTTTTCTTTGATAATCTTGGGGCATGTTATGTAATTGACCTGGTAGAACCAAATGAGCATATCTGGCTTCCATGGCTAAGATTGTAGTTGGAATAGAAGGTAAATGTGTGGTGCTTGGTGATGAGGTTGAAGTACTTGCAGATGAGCTTGGGATACCAGAGGATGTACTTGGAAATGTGGTTGAATTGCTTGAAAATGTAGCAGCAGTGCTAGAAGGTGATGTTGAAGTGTTTGGATATGGAAATAAAACCTTAGGTTGAAGAGGAAGCTTAGGGATGAATGATTCAGTGGAATGAACTGTAGTGGAAATAATAGATTTGGTGGTACTAAATAAATTTGAATTTACAGACTTCGAATGAATGGTAGAAGTCTTAGGGGTATAAGCAGATAAAGAAGCTAATTCAACAGAATGTTGAAAATAGGCTTCATCAATTTCCTTAATCAAAATTTCATTCAAAGCAGCAATTTTATCAAGTGGTTCTAGAGCTTGTTGATCTAAATCAAGTGAAACAATCTCCTTCTTAGTTTCAATAAATGAAATGAAATTAGGATCAATTACACTATCATAGATGGAACTTTCTGATTTAGTTCTAAACAAATATTGCTCAAAAGCTAAATCAAATTCAATGTCTTGTAAACTTGATAACTGTTTGGGGAGGGAATTTGCCTTGATTAATTGACTTGTACTTCCTAAATTTTCTACTTTTTTATTTTTCTTTAAAATTCTATCAGGATCATCTACTATTATAGCAGGTTCTGGATCATGATTAGACCTGGTATAGTAGGTTCTTCTGGAAGCCAGAATTTTAATTTTTTATGAAAATTTTCACTAACAACCCTAAAACAACCTTAAGGTGAAAAGATGAATAAAATAATTTCCTTTGAGGTTTATTTTAACACTGAGGACTAATATTACCCAGTATGGTCGCCAATGTGTTATCACTCCAATAATTCTCAGGGTTGTTAATATTTTTTGTTTAAAGAATATTAGAGGTAACCACAAACCTACTTTTAAGCTTTATGATCTAGCCTTCCTAATGCTCATAGAGTGCTCTCTCTATATGATTTATATTTTTTGTTTTTAGTTGATTTTAGGCTAGCTATGTGAGATTAATTGGGCTTTGATTTTGGGATTGGTTTGGCGGTGAAATCACTGATTCACATGGATAGATGTAGGTTTGTTTACCTTTGGGCTAATGGAGTCAAAGTGTCAAGCAACAGCGCAGAATCAAGGTTCTAAAGGAAAGTGTTCGCATGGAAAGATAACTGAGTAACTTTAGATCTTTAGGCTGATGGTGAAATGTTTTCAATCGGTATGAGAGAGTAGTTAAGGATTCTCAGATCCAGATAATGAGGGAAATGATAGAGTTAATTCGAAACTAGGGAGAAATTAAGAATTCCCTAATTTAGATATAAGTAGAAAACATGAAAATGAAATAACATTTCAAGACAGAGTGTTTTTAAACAAATACTGTAATAATACTCCATTTATATCATTTATATTTAGAAAACATGCAAGTATGTGAAAACTTCAAATAAAAACAAAGAACAATTGAGAGTACTTCACTGAAGTGGCCCAACACATGAATCTTGTAATATAATTGTTAGTATGAATCTTAATTCCAAGTGTACGAAAAAAATACCACTTTAGTTGTGCATAAAAAACATCCCTAACAACAAGGATGGTTGCTAATATCCTCAGATATGCAGTTAGGTGATCAAGATAAATACTGCAAAAATCTAGGTCTATGCATCAAAAGACATTAAGTAGTAGAAAAAACAAGATTTACTCCATGCATCCAATAGACAAGACAAGAATATGTTGAATGAATTTTATATTAATGGCACCTGGGAGGAAAACACAGAAGGGTGTTACCAGTTCTCTTCAATGGGATGGGTTCTTGTAAGTCCTCAGCACTTCAGATCTAAAATTCCGCTCACTTGATGGTGTAGAAAACCCAGACAAAAATGGTAGCAAAATATGACTATGATGGTGGATCAAATTCAAACCAAAAGTATAGATCCAGAGTGATCTTTAGGTAACAAAAGGTGGCAAATGAATGGGAAAACCCTTCTATTTATAACAAAATATTGAGCTAGTCTAGATATTGGTGCATAATTAAAATATTATTAACCAAACCAAGATCCAACTTTTATGGAATATTTTATTATATTTGTTGGAGGAAAAGGAATTTGACTTGGATCAATTCCCTTTATTTGTAAATAATAAATAAATAAATAATTTATTTATCATTTTAAGGTGAGGTTGAGTAATAATTAAATAAATAATGATTTATTTAATTATTTAAGGGTGATTTAGTCATATTTAACAAATAATATTATTTAAATAAGGTTTAAATAATTATTTTTTATAAAATAATAAGATAAATAATGATTTATCTAATTAATTTCCTTGTTTTGGGTTAAATATAACCAGGAATATTAATTCAACTATTGTTTAACTAATTATTCCTTGAGGAAAATCAAACAAATATAGATTTGTTTAATATTTCTTCATGGGGTTTATTGTTTAGACCATAAACAACTTAATAAAGGTGGTTTACTAAGTTATTTTCATAGTAAAAGAAATTTTACTTAGGGTAAAATTGGTCATACATGGTGTACTTGGGTCCATCTAATGATAATAGGTTATGTTGAGCCCTAAAAATGTCTTTTCTTTTCACCAAACTCCACTTCATTCCATTTATCCTTTATTAGTTATAGGCCTAAAAGATCAATAATAATGATTAAAATCACTTTAAGAACACATGCAATGACTGGCTTATTATACTTTTGTGGTTTTGTTGTCGTAGTGATTTCTGAGCAGACTTAGCTACAGAATGCAGTCATTCTGTAGCTAGTCGTATGTTCCGTAGCCATCTTTATGTTTAAACAGGTTACAGGTGTCATCTGAGGGAAAGATGTATATGGTTAGACTCCAAAACTCTCTTGCATCATTCATTGTCCTCCATGAGGGCTGAGCAAAAATCTGGTAGTGGTTATGCACGTGGACAAAGCCAAAACCAAGAAGCATACTTCTACAAGGATAAGGACTCTTGAGGTGTTTTCAGTAGAATACGAGTCCTCAACAGGAGTTTTAGTTTGATTTTTATTATAAAAGACACCTATTCCTATTTCTACTCAATGTTAGTTATGTATTTGCTTATAAAAATAACTCGGTGAACCGAGAAACAGTTATTTGATGTTTTGTTTTTAGTTTTCAAAGACTGTGATACTCTGTTTCTGAGCATTTTCTTCTAATGAAAGAAGTATAACTTTGATGCATGATCTGAAGCAACTTTAAGGAGTTAAGGATTCGTGTGCCAATCTGATGGTAGAGGGCCCTGTTGTGGAAAAACACAACCCCCCCATTTTTGACTTTTTCACTTCAAATAATGGGGACCCTTTCTATAATTTTTTTACTAAACGCCTTTTCAGATTTTTATTTTTATCCTACGCGATTGTTAATTTTTCATTTTTCTTTGAATTCTTGTTTTGATTGCTTTGTTAGAATTAATTTTTTATAAGCCTCCCATTGACGCTTGTTTCGCCTCATTTGGTCAACTGGTTTAAAAATGGTACTCCTTTGAAGTCCCATCGTTTATCTAAGTCTGGGTTAAAAATGCTATTTTTATTCTTTTTATTTATTTTCAGAGTAGCTTTAGTTTAGAAAAACTTAATATTAAAAAATATATATTATTTGAAAAAAAAAAAAAAATTCGGATCCGTCGCAGATCGCAGATCGCAAATTTCAGATTCGTCGCAGATCGTAGATCGCAAATTTCAGAATCTGTCGCAGATCGCAGATCACAAATTTCAGATCCATCGCATATCGCAATATCGCAAGATCGCAATTTTGCAATTTCGGATCCATCGCATATCGCAATATCGCAATTTTGGATCCATCGCAATTTTTAGAACATGCACATTTAAAAAACCCCCATCCAATGTTCTTGCGATATGCGATGTGTTAAAAAATTTTAATATAAAGTTTTTTTCTTTTTTCTTTTTTTTGTTTCATCCCTTATGCCTCCCGTATCGCCACCTCACTCACCCTCATGTCACCCTCACCTCACACTCCACTCACCATATCCCTCCATAATCTCACGTGGATGAATTAATGGGTTTAGATTGATTTCAATGGTTTGTTTTATGGGTTTTAGGTTTGGATTGATTCCAATGGTTTGTAAATTAATTTTTATATTTTTTATATTATAATAATTATATTATAATTATAATGTTTATTATAATTTTAATATAATTTGAACTATAATATTAATCGTATTTAAATTAACTTTTTTCAAATCATTTGTATATTAATTTAATTTTGTAACAGAATTAATTGTTAGTTAGTTAATAATTAACTTAGAATTAATTATTAGATAATTAGAATCTAATTTAGGATTAAATTTCTAATTAAAAATTCTGATTTTTAGCCCAGCAAACAGAATTTCCAGATTTATGCCAGATTTGACTCATCAACTTTGGAAGCTCATAGATTGAGTTATACTTGACCAAATGAGGCCCAAGACGGCTCATTGGAAAGATAAAATCAAGGAGAACATTTCTAAGGAGGTTTCACTGATAGATTTGATGATTTATTGGGTCAAAAATCAGGCAGAAGATCAAGCTCCGAATTTCTAAAAATAAAATCAATTTTCTGAGTTTTGTTTTTTTCATTTTCATTTGCCCAGCCTCTTCTAATTGCAGATTCATGCATCAATATTATCCTTGGTTAATTAAAATCGTTATGAGTATCAATAGAGAGCTTATATTTTATTTTTAATTATTTATTTAAATAGAATTTGATTAGATTTGTTTTAAATGCCAGAAATGGTATTTTGATTTTATTGTTGCATCTTAATTTATTTTGATTTCTTTTTGCAGGAAAACAGGAGAAGGGATATTGAGGAAAAAGATTTCAATCAATGAGAAGACTCCAACAATTAAAGATTGGAATTTTTGAGCAATTAAAGTTGGATTGGGCAGATTTTTCTTCAACAAACTCTCTTCTAAAAATACTTTTGGGAGGATTATAAATTGCAGATGGAAAAATGTAAAAAGGGCGGCTCTCCTCTACAATTCCAGACTTCTAAAAGCATTTCTGTTATAGGAATTTAGAGTTGCAGATGGGGAGGAGAGAAAGTTTCAGATCTGAACATTATTGAGGGTTTATGCTTTATGTCTTTTATTATGCATGATGGGTAGAGTTTGCATTTCTGCAGCTCTTGTCTTGAAAGCAGAAATTCAAGTAATGTAAAGTACTGTTAGAGACCAGGATTATAGAAGCAGATTCAATTAACTGGTATTTTTGGCATTTCTGTATCAAATACCAGTTTCATTTTTATGTTAATAAAATTGTTGTTTCATTTTATTCATGTTTATGCATTTATATTGATATGAATAATTTGTCTCAAATTGTTATGTAGCTCTGTTCTTATGGATTTAACTCTGATTTCTGAGTAACGATTTGCTCAGAAATCTGTCTTACAAAACTTATTTTTTAAATAATAATATGTTGATAATTTCTTCCAAATATTATTGTTTAGTTATTGGCTTGATTGATTTTATAATCAATATCATTTTTGTGAATTTCTTCCGGAGTGTTGTTGATTTATTATTTCATTCAAATGGTCTCAATAGAATATGTTTTGGTACTCACAAATGTGAGCTAAATTGAATTTCTTCGTTAGCTTGACATTAATTTAAAGCCAGACATATTTTAATCCTCATTACTTAATTATCTTGCTCTTAGTTGGGATAGATTTATATCTACCTAATTGAGATAGGATTTAGATTAGTTTCTTTTGCTTTTATTATAGAATAAGTTTGCATTTAGATTAATTTCTACATTCTTTTAAGTCCTCTTCTCGAAGATGCAAAATCTTAGTTGTGGTTTAGCTGAACCCTAATCAGCTTAAGGGTCATTCTCTTGCCTGATCAGGAAGAAGAATTGATCTGATCTCCCTGTCTATTGGTAGTTAATGATACATTGTAAACCAATAGCGATAGGGAGAAGGTAACTGGACCCAGTTAAACCAGTCGGAGCCACTATCATAAACGGAAAAGGAGCTGCATTAAGGTCTGGACCGGGTGGTTATCCCCCTATGTTGTAGCAGCGATTTTCGAGACTTCAACATTTTTGGCGCTAGAAGGAGGGCCTGAGATTTGTTTTACTTTGGAGTCTTTGAATTCTAACATTTCACTTTTATTACAATGGCTCCTTTAAAACTTCCAATTTGGAGTTGTATCCATGGATGTGCATCTTCCAATACTCCACCCGAAGTGGTAAGACTCTTGTTTCAGGTAAAGTTTAATGGTGAGAGAAATTCTTCTGCTTTTAATCATGTCCTTCAATTTATTCAAAATGTGTCAAATTATGATTTTCAAGGAATTGATGAAGGCATTCTATGCAGAATTTTTACTCTCACATTTGCGGCAAAAGCCAAAAACTGGTGTAGAACTCTTCCGGTTGCCTCAATTCACAGCTGGGATCAATTTGTTACAATTTTCGTTTGTAAATTTGACCACTATGATTATGATCAGGTATGTGATGAAATTGAATATCTACGAAATGAAAATGAATCTGTTAGAGATTTTAATATTCGACTTCATTTGAATTGTTTAAAATTTAATGTCAAAGATGAACCTATAAAAAAAGAATCACTAGATTGGTTTGAACATAATTGTTCTCTTCCTCCTATTCCCGATCCATATGAAATTAGTTCAAGCTTTGTTCCATCCCCTTCCAATATAAATGAGAATTCCAATATGGATGTGCAAATAAATTGTGATGAAGAGGTTTCACAAAGCTTGGAAAATATTTCTAATCAAATGCAAGAAAACAACAACAACAATTTTGGAGAAAGACCTGCATTGGAATTTGAAAGTTTCTCTGCATTAAATTTAGAAAATCAGATTGCAAATCAACAAGTGCAAGCAACAATCAAAGTAAATAATAACATGCAAACTGTTGTACAAATTTCTAAATCTTTTCATGATGAACAAATGCTGAAATCAGAGCAGCAAAGCAACCTTCTTCAAAAAAAGCGTGAGTACGCAAAGGAATGATTTAGAATCTGAAATATACAATGAGCATAATGTACAAGAGTTCTCAAACCGAAACATTTTTAAATGCATTATTTCAGATTCACATTTTTCCCTTTATCCTGATATTTTTAATGATGGTAATTTTTCCCCTCTTGGTGTTAATGATATTTCAGAAAATACAGAGGTTGATCTAAATGAATTACCATTAAGTTTTTATCAAGATAGAGAAGAAATTAATGATCATTCTTTTGCCATTAATGAACATGAAATTCTTGTTCCTCCGTGTTTGGATATATTAGATAAGATTGAAGGGAATTCTAGAGAATATTGTGAAGTCATTTATGATAATTACTCTGACATTGAGGATGTTGATTTCTATTTTTCTCAAGAAAATCCTCATGATAAAATTCAAATAACATTTGAGAATGAGGAACATTTCAATTTAGAAATTATTCCAACTAATCCTCACTCTAAAGTAGATAATCATCTTCATGATTTCACTATTCGAGAAAATATTCCAATTTATGATTCATATCATGATCAAGCTTTCATTCATGTTCATAATCATAAATCTCTTTTTAATTCACAAGATGGAATTCGAAATTACTCAAATTCCATAATTCTAGCCAATCCTTGTGAAAAAAAAATTATTTCAAAACAATCCCAATTGTGCTGTAACAATAGTGATTTCATTTTATTTTTGTTTCCTCAATTATTTTGTATTAAATCAGATTTCTTTGCAGATTTTATTTTTCAGATTTTTGATACATTACGCTGGCATATTGAGCACTTTATTATCAAACATTCAATTGATACATTGCCTTGTTGAAAAATTGAAGTTTTATATTATAATCAAAAGCATCAAAAGCTATTTCAATTTCAATTTCAATCAATGCTAATGTTTTATCAAAAGCTTTTATCTTCTCAAAGGCAATATCAACAAGATAAGTATTTTTAGAAATCTGCCAGCAATCCAATTTAATTAATAATTTTCCATTTCATTTAAAAGATTTCCATCCATTTTTCATTAATTCATTTGAAAAATATTTAGAAATTTTTCCTTCATGGAAGATTGTCAATAGCTTAACATTTACACATAACACTGACAGTTTTTTCCAAGCCTTTGAATCTAAAAGCTCATATCCACAATCTGGCCTTTCATCTCCTCTTTTGAACATTTCACAATTATTAATAAAAATCCATCCAGATTTCTATGATCCAATTGGTATTCAATTGGAAAGAAAATTTCATGAGAAAGAGATTTTAGATAAGCTTCTAACAATAGTTGTACATTCTGATTTCAGGTTTAATTTTCTTAGTTCAATTAGATTTGTATTTTTATTACTAACATTTGAATTGTACATACATGTAGGGATTAAAATGAGAAAATGGTTACACTGGAAATATGACTATACCCAGTCATTTTTCAAAAATATGGTTAGAATAGGAGTAGAGTTAATATAGTTAATTTATTTTCAAGAATTTTGTAGATTAAAAATAAAACAAAGCAATCAGCCATTTTCACACATGTTCAGTGATTCTCCCAATCAGAAAATTTTAATTCTTGCTTTCCTTTTTAAATTTCTTACAGCAATACCTCTGCCCTGTCTATTTTGAATAATGTCTTGATTAAATTCAATTAAGGTTGCACTTGGCATCAATCGCCTCAAAGCCACTTTTCTTAATTTCGGGATTTTCTTCTAAGACTTTCTTTTGAAATTTATATGATAAAGGTTTTGAGGATATAAAAGCTTCATGATCTCATTATCCCATGAAATGTATGACTGTCTATGATAAGCTTAATTCTGAATCAATCATTATTAGTCAGTCTAACCTTTCGTGGTATTCATATTAAGTTCATAATATCTTCCTCGAAATTTGTTAAGCTGACCTTTAGGATGTCCATTTTGCTGTGTGCACACATTCAAATCTGTTTTGACATTTTTCCACAATTAGTGGCTTTAATCCCATTCAGACCTTTAGTTTATTATCTGATGTTGTAATACGCATCATATTTATTTACTAAAGACATTATTGAATAGTCACTATAACAATATAGATTTTTCTCAAGTCAATTCAGAATGAGCAGAGGTAATAAATTGTTGTTTCAATTCAAAAGGGAAGACTATTTTCATATTTATTTCTGGTAAATTTTATATTTCCTGAACATGAACAAGCAGATTTTATTTAGGCTGATTGCTCACTCCGATTTAGAATAAATAATGAGATGATTTTGAACAAAGTCATAATTTTGATAAATCGAAGGAATAATTTGAAGATTCATGAGGTAAAATCTACAGACAATTTCCTTCCAGGTATGCATTTACAAGTTCATTTTCATCTATTATTAGTTTATATTTTCTTTAGTTTATTTTTGATACTTTTTCTGTTTTGTTTGCAGGTTTTCATTTGTTTTCAAAACTTGAAGTAAGCAGCAAACCCATTTCAAAATTTGCAACAAGATCAAGGAAATATTATTTGAGATTCATTAGAATTTGATCATTCTTTAACTTTGTTTTTATTCATTTGGGAAACCCAATCGAAATTAAAAACAATATCATAAGATTTCATCAAAAGTAGCTCTTAGCAGTTTTGATAAAAAATTGGTCATAAAAGATCTCCGATGTATTACCTCACTCATATGCCATATAGCATTTCGCATATCGAAGGTTTGAAGTTGAATATACTTCCATTATCATAAATATGCCCTGATCCCCGATATAATATTTCTTCAACGATGCGATCGCTCTATCTTATCGCACATCTTCTCATTACATATTTTCATGTCGGTAATTTTCCATTTGCAATCTTTGATGTGGTAGTTTCCAATGCATGCCTCTGAGCCATTAACATTTAATCGATATATGGCATAGCAACAAAGGTGAAGTTTTGCAAATTAAACTCGAAGCATGGTGAAGAAACATGTGATGCGAATCGTCCAATATGACGATGTGTTATTTTAAAAGCAAGCTTGGGTAACCACTATGGTAAGAAAGCAAATAATGACCAATTTGCAGTATATTCAAATCATTCCGATTTTTCATGTATTTCAGTTTTAAATATATAATTCCATAATTAAACAGGAATTCAAGACATCTCTATTTTCATCTTTTAATTTATTATTTTGGATTTGGTCTTGATTCTGGACAATTTATAAAATCATGGAGTTTATATGACACTTATAATATTTCGAGAAACATTCGTTACTGCAAATTCACATTTTCATTTTTGATGCATTTCTTTTAATTTCAATTCCCTTGAGCACTAAGCATTCCATTTTTACATTTTACTGCTTGCTTTAGTGTAAATAAAATAAATAATGATTTTGTGTTATAAGATTTTGGTTATTTTGACTTCTTCATGTTTTTAATGTTAATTAAAATAAGAAGTTAGCTAGTTTGGAGAAACTGATACCTTTCAGGTAAGATCAGAAGCAATCATCCAATGCTCTTCATAAAAGCTTCCAATCCTCCGCCAGATCATATTTTCGAAGTCCATACTCTTCTCCTGGCTTAATTTCAAGAAGCAGCGATAATCTTCATTGAAACAGTGACGCTAGGAAGTTTCTGAACCTTTAATCTGTTTCTTTAAGCATTCATTTTTATTATAAAATGATTAAGATGATGCTTGGAAACAAAAATATTGATATCAGACAAAAAGTACTCATTGTGGCTGAATTTTATCATCATTGCTATCTAAAAAGCCTAAAACACTACAACCCTGCAAGGTATGATTTTTCTAAATCTCTACATAAGAAGGATTGATTACACGATTATTTCTTTCTTCATATTATTGAGACATTGGTATAAACATTATTGTTTGAGTTTATCTTGCGAAACTAAGATTTTTCTTTCCATTTTTATTTTTTTTCGTTAGTTTCTTTCTTATTTTAGAATAAGAATTATTTTCCTTTGATTCTCAGTTTTGATTTTGGTGACTTTGGCATGATTTATATGGAAGGTCTTCTTGTTACCTAACTATGGTCAGTATACATGGAGAAAAATTGTTAATAGTCATCTATTATCTTTTTCTTAAATATCTTACTAAAAGTTTGATTTTCTTATTATAAAGGTAGACATATTTAAGGAAGAGATTACCAATTTAGAGAAGTTGACAAAGTATCATAAAATCTGGAGAAATTTCTTTTTCATCAAAATTGTAATCATTTTGAGATTTCAATATTTTATTAAGATCTTTCAAAGTTCTATTATCAGTCAATAAAAGTTATTTTTAACCAAGTAAAGACACTTTACAGCAAAGCACCTTTTAACTCTAAAATTGTCATTCTTAACTCTTAAGGAGTCAATGATTCTCCCTGTCCCAAAGAGTCTTATTTTTCTAGAGTATAATACAGAGATATATTTAAACTTAAAAGATAAGAGGTCTCATCATGAGCCTGCTTACCATGATCATAGGGGAAAAATAGGCTGACATTACCAACACTGCCAAACAAACAAGGGTAATGGCTTATGATTGCAAACAATTATAAGACAAGGGGTCTCATCACGAGCCAGCTTGTTCAGTCCAATTATAACCAGTGAATGGCATTGTCAACTATCTAGCTACCAAACCAGGACAATGACTTTTAAGATTTATAATATTAAAAAATTAAAAAAAAATAAAAATAAAAAATAATATAAATGGATTTATCTCTAGGTCAATAATTCTTAAAGAGATGGGATTCTGAATCATTGGTGGTTAAAAGGTAACCCTGTCGAGACTATAGATGTTTGCTGGCAACAGTGGCTCTACCTATGACAAATGAGTATATTTTAAAAGCTAAGCTGTAAAGTGACCCCTGCTTTATCTCTACAACTAATTAAGGACTGATATAGAGTTTTGAAATATTTTAATTTATGAAGAATTTTAAGAAAAATTACAGTTAGATGATTCTTTCTTTTATTCAGACTAATGAACCTAGTCAAGCATTTTAAGTATAATTCTCTTTTCTTTAATTATTTTTACTTGAATTTTAGGAAAATCTCATTCATATCAAACAGAGATAACTGGTTCTTCTCCCGTGTGTCGCCATTGTTGTGGTAAAACACAACCCCCCTATTTTTGACTTTTTCACTTCAAATAATGGGGACCCTTTCTATAAATTTTTGACTAAACGCCTTTTTAGATTTTTATTTTTATCCTACGCGATTATTAATTTTTCATTTTTCTTTGAATTCTTGTTTTGATTGCTTTGTTAGAATTAATTTTTTATAAGTCTCTCATTGACGCTTGTTTCGCCTTATTTGGTCAACTGGTTTAAAAATGGTACTCCTTTGAACTCCCATCGTTTATCTAAGTCTGGGTTAAAAATGTTATTTTTATTCTTTTTATTTATTTTCAGAGTAGCTTTAGTTTAGAAAAACTTAATATTAAAAAATATATATTATTTAACTAAAAAAAAAAAAATTTCGGATCCATTGCAGATCACAGATCGCAAATTTCAGATCCATCGCATATCGCAATATCGCAATATCGCAAGATGGCAATTTTGAAATTTCAGATCCATTGCATATCGCAATATCGCAATATCGCAAGATCGCAATTTTGCAATTTCGGATCCATCGCATATCGCAATATCGCAATTTTGGATCCATCGCAATTTTTAGAACATGCACATTTAAAAAACCCCCATCCAATGTTCTTGCGATATGCGATGTGTTAAAATTTTTTAATATAAAGTTTGTTTTTTTTTTCTTTTTTTTGTTTCATCCCTTATGCCTCCCGTATCGCCCCCTCACTCACCCTCATGTCACCCTCACCTCACACTCCACTCACCATATCCCTCCATAATCTCACGTGGATGAATTAATGGGTTTAGATTGATTTCAATGGTTTGTTTTATGGGTTTTAGGTTTGGATAGATTCCGATGGTTTGTAAATTAATTTTTATATTTTTTATATTATAATAATTATATTATAATTATAATGTTTATTATAATTTTAATATAATTTGAACTATAATATTAATCGTATTTAAATTAACTTTTTTCAAATCATTTGTATATTAATTTAATTTTGTAACTAAATTAATTGTTAGTTAGTTGATAATTAATTTAGAATTAATTATTAGATAATTAGAATCTAATTTAGGATTAAATTTCTAATTAAAAATTCTGATTTTTAGCCCAGCAAACAGAATTTCCAGATTTATGCCAGATTTGACTCATCAACTTTGGAAGCTCATAGATTGAGTTATACTTGACCAAATGAGGCCCAGGATGACTGATTGGAAAGATAAAATCAAGGAGAACATTTCTGAGGAGGTTTCACTAACAGATTTGATGATTTATTGGGTCAAAAATCAGGCAGAAGATCAAGCTCCGAATTTCTAAAAATAAAATCAATTTTCTGAGTTTTGTTTTTTTCATTTTCATTTGCCCAGCCTCTTCTAATTGCAGATTCATGCATCAATATTATCCTTGGTTAATTAAAATCGTTATGAGTATCAATAGAGAGCTTATATTTTATTTTTAATTATTTATTTAAATAGAATTTGATTGGATTTGTTTTAAATGCCAGAAATGGTATTTTGATTTCTTTTTGCAGGAAAACAGGAGAAGGGATATTGAGGAAAAAGATTTCAATCAATGAGAAGACTCCAACAATTAAAGATTGGAATTTTTTAGCAATTAAAGTTGGATTGGGCAGATTTTTCTTCAACAAACTCTCTTCTAAAAATACTTTTGGGAGGATTATAAATTGCAGATGGCAAAATGTAAAAAGGGCGGCTCTCCTCTGCAATTCCAGACTTCTAAAAGCATTTCTGTTATAGGAATTTAGAGTTGCAAATGGGGAGGAGAGAAAGTTTCAGATCTGAACATTATTGAAGGTTTATGCTTTATGTCTTTTATTATGCATGATGGGCAGAGTTTGAATTTCTGCAGCTCTTGTCTTGAAAGCAGAAATTCAAGTAATGTAAAGTACTGTTAGAGACCAGGATTAGAGAAGCAGATTCAATTAACTGTTATTTTTGGCATTTCTGTATCAAATACCAGTTTCATTTTTATGTTAATAAAATTGTTCTTTCATTTTATTCATGTTTATGTATTTCTGTTGATATGGATAATTTGTCTCAAATTGTTATGTAGCTCTGTTCTTATGGATTTAACTCTGATTTCTGAGTAACGATTTGCTCAGAAATCTGTCTTACAAAACTGATTTTTTAAATAATAATATGTTGAGAATTTCTTCCACATATTATTGTTTAGTTATTGGCTTGATTGATTTGATAATCAATATCATTTTTGTGAATTTCTTCCGAAGTGTTGTTGATTTATTATTTCAGTCAAATGGTCTCAATAGAATATGTTTTGGTACTCACAAATGTGAGCTAAATTGAATTTCTTCGTTAACTTGACATTAATTTAAAGCCAGACATATTTTAATCCTCATTACTTAATTATCTTGCTCTTAGTTGGGATAGATTTATATCTACCTAATTGAGATAGGATTTAGATTAGTTTCTTTTGCTTTTATTATAAAATAAGTTTGCATTTAGATTAATTTCTACATTCTTTTAAGTCCTCTTCTCGAAGAGGCAAAATCTTAGTTGTGGTTTGGCTGAACCCTAATCAGCTTAAGGGTCATTCTCTTGCCTGATCAGAAAGAAGAATTGATCTGATATCCCTGTCTATTGGTAGTTAATGATACATTGTAAACCAATAGCGATAGGGAGAAGGTAACTGGACCTAGTTAAACCAGTCGGAACCATTATCATAAACGGAAAAGGAGTTGCATTAAGGTCCGGACCGGGTGGTTATCCTCCAATGTTGTAGCAGCGATTTTTGAGGCTTCAACAGTCCCCTACTATCTGAAAATTCTTTTGCATATTTTATATATAAGTGACCTTTAACTATTTTTTGTTCTTAACTTAGGAAGTTTTCTGATTTTATCCTCTTGCATCATGTTTTATGTCATTTACTTACATCAAATATTACAGTCAATCTTGTTCTCATAATCTATTCCAATATATCACTAATGCGTGAATGAGATCTAGCTATAGTACTTTTAGTTAATTGCATTTCAGTCTTGTTAGTTAGATTTGGAAGACCCTCATTATTTTATAAGCTACTCTTGTTCTCAACTTCTTCTAACACATCAATATTATATGAACAAGAATTAGTTATATCATTTTGAGTTCTTTATTGTTCTGCAATTATGTAAGAGATTCTCATGTTTTTACAAACAGTCTTTTTCCCAAGTTGTTCCAAGAAATCTCTAATCCTTGAATGAGGCTTAATAGTAACATTGTGAGTTGCAAAATGAGTTAATTCTAGTGTTATAAGTTATTTTAGCATAGGGTTCCTTACTATGTTACATATGATCTTTTCTCAAAATGTTCCAAAAAATTTCTAATAATGAATAAGATTTTCTCTGTGATGTTTTAAGATGTTGTTTACTAAAGAGAACCTCATTACATCAAAATTGATCATTTTCTCAGTTTGTTCCAATATATGTCTAATGAAGTGAATTAGACTAAGTTTAATGTTATGAGTTACTTTTCTTAGCAGCTTTACAATCTGTGGATTAGCATTCTCTGTTCTTGGTACCATTCATAGTTTAGAGTAGATTTTATTATGTTTTAGTGTGATCAGTAACTTCCCTTTGCTAGTAACTTAGTTTTTCCCTATAGCATAAAAACACAAAACAAAAAACACTAGAAAAACACTAAACACAACGAAGTAGGAGGAATATACCTAGGCACATATGGTGCACTTCACTTCAACATTTTACCAGCCCTGGTTGACAATTCATGATATCAATTTAGGAACACTAAGTTGACTAGAAATTTTGGCACCGTTGCCGGGGAAGTGTAACTAGGTAGCCTTATTTCTTACCTCCCAAAAACAATGATATGCATAGAGAAAGAGACTCAAAGGGTAGATTTATAAGAAGTAGAAGCTTGATTCCTAGAACACCACTTTTTCCACCAAGACCAAGAGGCAGCACACCTCCAACTCAAACCTACATTCCATACTATATTGATCATAGACTTCCAGAATACTTAAGATCAGATATTCCATTAGAGAGACCTTCCACTTCATCCACTGAACCTATCTTAGAAGAAGATTCAAGGACCCCTGTTGGAGACATAAAAATTTTCACTTCCACAGAAGAATCAACCATGGCAGAAGAAGGGGGAGGAGGAGTCTTTAATGGAGAACATACACTATTTTGAGGAGGTAGAGGTAGAGGTAGAGGAGAAGGAGGTAGAGGTGCAGAAGGAGGAGGAGGTAGAGGTGAAGAAGGAGGCAGAGGAAGAGGTATAAGGGAAATGGGAAGCTCTTTTGGGTTTCCTATAGTAGATGAATAAACCAATGCAACTATGAAAAACATTTCACCCTCTGTCCTTCCAAAAATTTATGGACTCAAAAGTGAAGATCCTGAAACCTTCCTATTTGAATTTTAAGTCCTATGTAAAACCTATGATTACTTACAAGATGCTCAAAAACTTAAACTATTCTCTTCAACATTGAAAGGAGCAGCATTAAAATGGTTTATGAGTTTAATCAATAGTTCTATTAGGACATGGGAAGACATGAAACAAGCATTTCTAGAGAGGTATTTGGATTACTGTATGCCAATCAACCACAAGGAGGAAGTGTTTAAAATGGTACAAAAAGAGGATGAAAATCTGGAAGATTTGTTGGAAAGGTTTAACTATAACATCAAGAGAGCAAAAATGGAAAACTTAGACCAAGATACTTTGAAAGCTCTCTTGTTGAAGACAATTAGGGATGAATGGCTAGATATCCTTAATATGATGGGAAAAGGAGATATATCTCAGCTCACATTACCTGAAATAGTTGAATTATGTATCAACCTTTTAAGAGGGAAATCTAAAACTTTAAAAGGACCAAGAGATCATGCTCTTGCAAGGGCAAGTAAGTCTGCTTCTAGGATAGTAAGTAGGACAGAAATAGGACATATGCTTGATGAATTCAAATATGACATTTTAGGGAGTCTTAGTGAACAAATAGACACCCTTAAGTTACAAAACTAGCAAAAATCCAAATCTGATGCCTTAGAAATATTTTGTCCCAAATGTAGAAATAAGCATGCCTTGAGAGAGTGCCCTTTGGATGCAAAAATAGTAGAGACTTGTGTAATTTGTTCAGAAAAACATGAGACCAAGAATTTTCCTTCACTTTCTGGTCTTAAAGTTGTATTTCAAGAAGAAACCCCTACAAATTCCACAGAATCTCTCAATTTTGTCTCTAGGAGGCCTTGGCAAGGACCTCAAACACAAGGATTCAATGATCAGTTGTATAATCAATCCTGACCAAATTGGAATTCTTGGCAGCAACCTTGGCCCCAATTCCAAAATCAATCTCAAAATTTGGCACAAGGAGCACAAAATCCCTTTGGAAGATACTCTCAGTATTATCAATATCCACCATCTTATCCACCATATCCAAATTTCCCTCCTCAACATCAAAATCCACCACTTCCATTACCATTTCCTCAGAAAGAAAATCAGTTACCTGCCCAACCTATACCAAACCCCAACAATAAAAATCCTCAGAACACATACATGATAGAAGGTCAACAGTTCCCAACTTATTTGATTACTCATTTAGACCTTAATGATGTTCAACTTAGGTCTAGAAGAATACTTGAAAAGAAGAAACCTTCTGTAATCATACAAGAGCAAAACAACTCTGAGGAAGATTCTCTGCAGGTAAATAAAAGTGTTGAAGAGAGCACATCTTTTCAAGACCCAAATATTGAAAAATCAAAACAAAAAGAACCAATAATTTCAACTCCTATATTAGAGCAACCATCAACATTCATCTCTACACCTCCATTTCCAGAAAGATTACAAATTGATAGGGGTGTAGAGAAAAAAATTATGGTGCCTAATTATGATTTCCTAAATGAGCTAAGGAATGTTTGTATTAAGACCCCATTATTAAAATCTATCAAGTAAATGCCAATCTTATCAAAGACAATAAAGGAGTTGAGCATGAAAAAAACAGGAAAAAGAATAAAAAAGACAAAGAAAATTAAACTGGTAGGAAAACTAGCAGACATCATGATGGGTAAGATTGCTATTCCAAAGTATCTAGACCCAGGGAATCCAGTTGTTAAAATACACATCAATGGAACTCAGATCCAAAACACACTTATTGATTTAGGAGCATCAATCAATATCATGAGTAGACAAATCATGGATAAACTAAAACTTCCTAATCTTATTTTTACACCCACATTATTACAATTAGAAAATAGATCTGTGATTAAACCTGATGGGGTAATAGAATACATTCCAGTGTCCTTAGATTTTTGGGAGTACCCTGTGAATTTTATGATCCTAACTCCTAAAAATAATCCAGGAGGACATCCTATTATATTAGGAAGACCTTGGTTAGCTACAGCTGATGCGTTCATTAGCTGTAGATCCGGTGATATGTACATCTATGATGGTAGTTCAACCAAGAAATTTACCTTGTATCCTTCAGCAAGAAAAATCACAGAGTTAGATGACACTCAATGGATTGAGGATGAAGAAGACATACAACCTCTCTTCACAATTTCAGAAATTAGTGAAGATAGCCAGATTCTAAATACCTTAGAAAATTTTGAATCCTCTTCAGAATACAAACATGAACAATTTCAAGAAGAATCCAACATTGAGTTTTTATCATCAAGAAAGATGTCTCTTTACTCCATGGATAAATTTGGCAGCTCTACAATTGAGATATTTCCAGGTAAAACTTTAAACATAAACAAGAACCTAGAGAAATTTCAACAAGAAAAGCTAGTCAAAATATTACAGAGACATTCTTCTGCATATGCATGGGAGTACACTGATATGAAAGGGATAAGCCCTAAGACTTTCACTCATCACATCTACATAGAGGAAAATTGTAAACCAATCAGACGACCTCAGAGAAGGATGAATCCAAACCTTAGGGAGATTGTTAAAGAAGAATTGCAGAAATTGTTAAATGTCAACTTTATTTATCCCATTTCAGATAGTTAGTGGGTTTCTCCTTTGGTAATTGTGCCAAAGAAAAATGGTAAATGGAGGGTATGTATTGACTACCAGGAATTAAACAAAGCTACTCTTAAGGATCATTTTCCCCTACCTTTCATAGATCAGGTGTTAGATACATTACCTGGCAAAAAGTACTTCTCATTTTTAGATGGGTTTAGTGGTTATAATCAAATTCAAGTAGCACTTGAAGATCAAGACAAAACCACATTTACTTGTCCGTGGGGTACCTATACTTACCGAGTATTGCCATTTGGACTATGCAATACGCCTGCAACATTTCAAAGGGCAGTACTAGGAATCTTTTAAGATATAATAGATGATTGTGTAGAGGTATATATGGATGATTTCACAGTCTATGGAAACACATTTGAAGAAGCCTTAACAAACTTGGAAAAAGTTTTAAAGAGATGTAAAGAAGCAAATCTTTCACTAAGTCATGAGAAGTGTTTCATGACGTTTACTAAAAGGATTGTTTTGGGGCATCACATTTCAGGGAATGGGATTAGAGTTGATGAGTCAAAAGTTGAAGTCATCTCTAACTTATCTATTCCAAGTTGTCAAAAATATGTTAGGAGTTTTCTAGGATTTATAGGATATTATAGAATATTTATAGAAAACTTCACCAAGATAGCATCTCCACTTTTCAAATTACTTACCAAGGACTGTGAATTCAAGTGGAATCTTGATTTCCAGTTAGCCTTTGAGACCCTGAAAACAAAAATCTCTGAAGCACCTATTTTAAGGGTACCTAACTAGAAATTACCTTTTCATATTTCAACAGATGCCTCAGATACAGCTTTAGGAACTGTATTGGGACAAAAGGACCTGATTTCTTATGCCATCTACTATACAAGTAAAAATTTGACCCCTTTGGAGTTAAATTATACTGTAACTGAAAAAGAGTTCTTAGTTGTTGTTCATGCCATAAATAAATTCAGACACTATATAACAGGCTATGAAACTTTTGTTCACACAGATCACTCTGCAATTAGATATTTAATGAACAAATCAATTACTAATGGCAGAGTCATAAGATGGTTATTGATTTTACAAGAATTCAACATTACCATTCTAGATAGGCCTGGAAAACAAAACACAGTAGCTAATTTCCTATCTAGACTCCAAAACATCAAAGACAATACTCCAGTTGAAGATCAATTCCCTGATGAATATCTTTTTGCAATTTCTACTCAAACTCCTTGGTTTGCTAACATTGCCAATTATCTAGTTTCAGGGAAATTTCCTTCAATTATGAATGCAAGAGATAAAAGAAAGATCATTTATGACAGTGCAAAATATTCATGGGTTGCTAATGAGTTATACAAAACAGGTCCAGACTTTATTATTAGGAGATGTGTTCGAGAAGACGAGATGCCTGAGATCCTCAAGGCATGTCATGATGAACCTTGTGGTGGACACTTTGCTGATAAAAGGACAACTTATAAGATCCTTCATTTAGGATACTATTGGCCATCCCTTTTTAAAGATGCTAAAGAGTATGTCAAAAGGTGTGACAGTTGCCAAAGGGTAGGGAAACCTTCTCCTTCAGGTGAGATGCCATTACAACCTCATGTACATATTGAACCTTTTGAAAAATGGGCTTTGGATTTTGTAGGACCTATTAGTCCTCCATCAAGACAAAAGAAATATATATTAGTTTGCACTGATTATGTTACCAAATGGGTAGAGGCCAAGCCATCACTTTCTGCTACTGAAGCATCTGTAGTTAATTTTCTTTTTGAGGATATTTTTACTCGTTTTGGTGTCCCAAGAGAAATTTTTACAGATCAAGGAGCTCAATTCACATCAAGGTTAGTGGAACAAATGGTAGAGAAGTAAAAAATAAGACACAGAAAATCTACTCCCTATCATCCACAAGAAAATGGCCAAGTGGAATCTACTAATAAGGTCATTGAAGGGATCCTAACAAAGACTGTTCATTTACATAGAAGATATTGGGCAGACAGGCTTCCTGAAGCCTTGTGGGCCTATAGAACTACATGGAGAAGCACAACATGTCATACCCCTTATGAACTTGTTTATGGAAAAAAGTCTTGTTTCCCATAGAGTTTCAAATTCAAACTTTTAAAATGGCAGTCCAGCTAGGACTTGATATAACAGAGGCACAAAAGCACATATTGGAGCAAATTAATGAATTGGATGAGATCAGATAAGAGTACAGAGAAAAAATATAGTCTAACAGCAAAGGACTAGATGGAATGATAAGTACATTAAGGAAAATAAATTCAAAGAAGGTGACTGGGCCCTCTTTTTTTATTCAAAGTTCAAATATTTTCAAGGTAAATTCCAAACACATTGGCTTGGGCCATATGAAATTGAGAAAGTTTTTGACAATGGAGAAATAAAAATCAGGACAATAGATGAAGATAAGGTGACTTTTCTTGTAAATGGTCATAGATTGAAACTATATCATAAGCCACTTTCAAGAGAATAATTTGTCAAGAGATTCCAAGAGAATAGTGATGTGAAGTTAATGAAAAAGAATCCTTCTTCTTCATCAACTTAATTGTATTTTCTGAAATCAAATGCTAAATAATAATAATAATAATAATAATAATAAAGTATAAACATGAAAAATAATCATTTATTAGCATGTTTATACAGAAAATATAAGGTGAAAATCAAATTCCTTCTGACACTTTAGCTTTTCAAAATTGTTCTTTTCCTGCAATTAAGTATTATAAAATCATAAGTTGCATGCTCACTTTACATATCGCATTCCAATCACATTTATGATCCATTTCATTCCATCATATCTCACTTCATTCATACTTCATTCCACTCCATTTCGTGATCCATCTCATTTCATTTCAGATTTTCAAAAATTGTTCTTTTTCTGCAATTAAGTATTATAAAATCATAAGTTGCGGGCTCACTTTACATATTTCATCCCACTTCACATTTATGATCCATTTCATTCCATCATATTTCACTTCATTCATGCTTCATTCGCTATATTTCATGATCCATTTCATTTCATTTCATACTTCATTCCATCCATATTTAAAATCATTTCATTCCATGTCTCAAAGTTTTTACAGGTACATTCTGCAGCCAGATATTCTACAACCATCTTTTCTGCAGCCAACTATTCTACAGTCATCTTTTCTGCAGACAACCATTTAGTAGCCACTTGTTCAGCAGCCAATTGATCCTGCAAACTTACTTCAGCAAGAAAAATCAAAAGGATTATGGAGTCTGAAAGATCAATAATTTTCAAAGGAAAGACAAAGCATATTAAAGCAGTAAAAATCAAAAGAAGGGCTAAGGTAAAATTGTGTGTGAAATTATTATGATAGCAAATTATGAAATATATAGTATGGTTAAGTCATATGTATGTTTCATAAAGCTATTTTGATTATTTGAATTGATCAAGCCTATCATAAAATCCTTGAACAAATACCTTCCATTCCGCTCCATATCAAATCATCATTTATTAGAAGTTAACGGTCAGTACTTGAAGTGACCTATTAGGTCACGTCATTAACCCAAAACATTCATTGATGATTTTGAAAATATTTATGAGATTTCTCGGCAGTCTTTTACTCTATGACAAACTCTCAAACTCAATCATTCTTATGATTTACCCTCACCGTATTTCACTCACCCCATATCCACTTAATGCCATTTTATTTCATAGCCAATTCCTGTCTGCAGAAACAGAGAAGTCATCTTTAGGGTGAGACAACCCTCTACATCCATTTTTACCTCAAACAGGAGAGCAGTAACAGAGCAGTAAATTGAAGTTGAGGAAAAGAAGCAATGGGACTCATTGTAAGGTCCAATCCAGTCGGAACTAAATATCTAGAAGGTTACCCTCAGATTAAAGAGATGTTACAGCAGGTTGGATGGCTAAATTTTTTGGAGAAGTTCAATGGATTTCACAAGGAGGTCACCAAGTCATTTTCTCGGTCATTCAAAGGGTCAGAGGTCAAAATTGGTGATGTCAAGTTCATTATCATGGAATCCTTCATAGTAGAAGCAACAGAGTTGTCGAGGCAAGGTGAACGGTGGTTTAAAAACAAAGAATTTCACAATGAAGCCTGTGTTGGGAAAAATACTGAGAGGGGGGGTGAATCAGTATTTAGGGCTCACTAAAAACTTTTTACTTTTTCTTTTTCTAAAACCCATACGCTACTTTATTGAATTCAACTCGTGTATACACACGGATATCCTTAATAAAACTTGCGTATTACCAGAGATCTCATTATACAGATAATTATTTACTTAGATCATTGCATCATTCATTCATTAGATGTTTAGTAAGCAGTAAACTTGTGCAATAAGAACAGAATAAATCATCACACATAAGCAACACACATGAACACCAGGATTTAAGGTGGAAACCCAATTCGGGAGAAAAACACCGTTGCCGTCGTATCTATCTTCAATATTTATTATAAAAAAAACTTCTTACAACCATGTACTGGCACAGACTCATACCAGCACGCAGGAACCCACCTGCAGAAGGCTACAACCTGCTCTCGTTTACCAGCCTCTCTTGGAAGGGAGCTACAACCCCTTGCTCTCATTTACTAGCCTCTCCTAGAAGGGAGCTACTACCCCCTACTCTCGTTTACCAGCCTCTCCTGGAAGGGAGCTACTACCCCCTGCTCTCGTTTACCAGCTACCACTGGAAGGGAGCTACAACCCCCTCACTGAAGGCTTCGACCCTCAGCACCACTGTGGACCATGTTTCATCAATTTTCATACTGGATCCATTAGCTTCCATACAATATACCTTGTAGGCCACTTTTCATCAGATTTTCAGACTGGACCCACTCCACACATTTAAGCTCATCATACATCAAACTAAAACTTATAACCCCATCAATTCATTCATTGAATCATCAACCAATCAACCAACAAATTGATCTTTAATCAACATAATCAACAGCATAATCAACATTCAAACAACCCAGATCTGTGTGAATACATCATTGATAGATAGCAGTAAAACAACAGAATAGATCAGACATTTCATTCCACATACTTCAGCAAAACCCTAGATTCCATACGCGCTTTTACTTCACTGAACCTGCGTATATACATGCTTTCATAGAGACAAACCTGTGTATACTTCTGCACATATTTCAGAACTGATCTCACATTCCATACGTGCTTTTGCTGAAGTCAACCCGCGTATATACGCACTTTCTCTACCACGAACCTGCGTATAGATCTTCAAACTTTGTAGGGCTGCACAGTTCTTCAGAACAGATAAGTAGCTTAGATCTTACCCTTCACTTCAGAAAATATTCGCCTCATCTCAAATCTAAACATTCCATAAACAGATCTAGAAAATATATATACATTTCAGATTTAGAGATCCCTCTTCATCATTTTCTTCATAGGTGCATTATTAATTCAGATCAATAAACTGTTACCCTTCCATGCAGATATACTTCAAAGTGAAGTATTCATTAAAACCCAGACTTATGCACACACTTGCACTATGATCTTCTTCTCCTTATATAGATTTAGCCTTTGTCAATACCATGAGCCAAAACCACACAACTTCCGATGGTATTCCTGGACGGGATCAAATATATAATCCAGCGCTCAATACTATGGGCCAATACCATGGTAATGTCCCCTGGTTTTATAAATTTAGAGTGAAAATATGCATACGCTACTTGGCACGTACTTTTCCGCATACATACACTACTTCGCCTTTACAAACCCGCGTATGCTTTGTGACATAATATTTTCATCATTGTTCTGGCCCTTACAGGAATTCCTTTCTTCACTACATCTGATCTGCTCTGTAGATACATCAGATTTACATCATTAATAAATAGGACAAGTCAGTTTCCATCAAGGACAACTTCATCAAGTAGGTTTCCATCAACTTTATCAAGTAGGTTTCCATCAAGGACAACACTCTGCATCATATTGCCAACAATCTCCCCCTTTGGACTTGATGGCAACCATGATGGTGTTTGATCACCACAAAAAATAGATACATTGATTATAACCATTATTCAAACACCATGATACTCTCCCCCTATTCAAACACCATGATACTCTCCCCCTTTGACATCAAGGGAAAAGGGCGGATCAAAGCCAAAACAAGGTTTTTCTTCTCTTGTAGAAAGAAGAGCTTTGTAGATCTGATGTGCACTGAAGTTACCATGCTCCCCCTGAGTTCATGCTGAAACATATTTTTCAATGAAGTACATGAATCTATGACCTTTCCTATCACCAAGGACTCATACTTACAACAATGATCCAACCAAGTGGATTTACATATATGACTCAACTACCCAACCAAGTGGGTTTAAAAATTTGATCAAGTCCTTACATCACTGAAAATTACAATTTTACATCATAGGTTTCAACATGACCTTTTCATCAAATTTCAACAAGGACCTTTTGTAACAGATGCCAAAAAGACCTCAAGAGAGAGAGATCATATTTTAGAACCATCATAATGCCAACAATGCATAATTCTCAGCAAGGCTAATTCTCCCCCTGAACTTGTACACCTGTTATTGAGCCATTTCAATCCTTCATCTCCCCTTAGCTTTTGCATCCCGAACACTTTCAACAGCAAATCATCAAGGCATCTTCATCAAATATCAGAGAATGAAACATAAATATGAGAGCTGAAACATCACTAGAGATACCCAACAGCGCCACAGCTGTGCTGAAGAATGTTGACCCCAAAAATTTGTCAGCACACACCCATATGTGGTTTTCTATGTATAAACTCGCATATATACGTGAATGTGTTTCAGAAAACCCGCGTATCCAATTTAATATTTTGAATTTAAGCAGATCTGATCTTCTGTATGGAAAATACTATTCCCAGCTTCTGTCTGAGATATTCGAATGCTTCCTCGGAATATATGAGAGAAGATAGATAAGACAATGTAGCTATGTTTTCAAGTGTCATCCAACAATTGTAGCATAAGCGCATCAGTAACCAAGCCTTCAGACTCTTTGCAGCATCAACATATTCTTCCCAAGAGGAATTATCATACCAGAACAACTTCTTCAATAGACAATATGTGTCAAGCAATCATCCATGTGATCTGATATCACCAAGATCTTCATGATTTATTTATTTCATAATCATGATGTAACATGTGTAGGAATTATGTCAATAGTCATCAGCAACAAACTCTGCATGATCTATCCTTATCTTTGCATCATAAAAATTTCATCTCATCCGTGTGTGAAAACAAAAGATACTCTTCAGCAAAAAGCAATCAGGGCTCATCCATAATCTCATCATAAGAAACCATGTATCATGTCATCATCATTTGAGCATGAGTATTACAAGAACTAAGGAATAAGCAGGTACAATGCCAACAATGCAATCATTAGTAGTTAGACTGATGCTCCCCCTAAACCTGTGCTCCTGTTCTTGAGCCATCTCACTGGAAAAGCATATGCTTTTGTCTCCAAAGGAACTCGCGCGTATACGCGGCTTTAGTTCATGAAACCCGCGTATGGAAAGTGAAATACTGAAAAATTCACAACTCCATCTCCCCCTGATCTTATGCCACTTGTACCTATCTTCTTCACATCAGATGCACTGTCAGAAATAAACATAACCAGAATTACCAAATCAACCATGGGAATCACCATATATTTCTCCCCCTGTGATGATACATTACTGATTCCTATAATGTATCTCACTTCACTCCTGTAGTCATTATGATAAGTAAACTTTTAGAAACAGATGACTTGCAGTAGGGTCAATATTCCGTATGTTTCTGACCGGTACTCCTTCTTTTTCCAGCTTTGCTTGAAATTTCTTATTATGTGCTGAAAATTATCCAATTTCTCAGATCTATTCATCCTGCATTCTTTTTCTACATGTCCATACTTGTTACAACCATAACATCTTGTGTGACCAGAAAAGTAAGCATAGGGATCATAATGTGTTTTTCTATTCTTTCTTCTATTGCAATCAGTTGCTTTATGACCAAACTTGCTGCATGAGAAACAATATCCCTTAAAGAAACCTGAGTACCTTTCTGTGTAGAATCTGTTTGTTTGTGACTGAAACAATCTGCTTCTGAAATTGACTGCAACATGCCCATAATTGTGACATTTAAAGCATTCAACATTATTGATCAAAGGAGGGATTTCTTTTGAGAGTTCATGATTGTCAGATGACCTTTTGTTTCTTCCAACACTTCAGATTTTGCATTGATATCCTTTGAATCTTTAGCACTTCATTGTGAACTAGATTCTCCTTTAACAGTTTCATGAAAACCAAGACCAAATTTAACAGAAGGAGACCTTTGACTACTAAGAATATTGTCCAAAATCTTAGTACTATCTTGAAACCTCAAGAGTTTATCTTTTTCTTCTAATTTACCTTTTAAAATGTTTACCTCAACCTCCAATCTTTGGCATTGCTTCTTCATACTTTCTTCAACCCTTCTTCCTTCTTCTACTTGATCATTCAATTTTAAAATCTCTTCCTTCAACTCATTTTCTTGTTCTTCACAAGTTTGTAAAAGTTCTTCATTCTTCTTATTTGATTTTTCCAGATTTGATTTGAGAAAGATGATTTCTGCTTCAAGTCTTCTACTTTGATAGGTTGCTTTACCCTGCATTTTTTGATACATTTCTATATGTTCTTTCATTCTAGAGATAATCTCTTTGTAGATCGATTCTCTCTCATTAAATGATCTTTGTTGATCTTCCACTTTAATCTTGAGAGCTTCTTCTAGATCTATAACATTACTTTCACTATCTTCACCATTGCATACACAAGAAGGTGAATCACAAGAACAACATTCAATACCTGTTTTATCCTCTTCATTTTCTGCTGCACATGTTTTTTGAGATATCTCCTTTTGAGTAGCCTTATTCTTTTTCTTCCTTCCCATTGTGACGGATCTCCTTCAAGCGATCAAGCTCCTTTAGAAGGACCCGCTCTGATACCAATTGTTGGGAAAAATACTGAGAGGGGGGGGGGGGGGGGTGAATCAGTATTTAGGGCTGACTGAAAACTTTTTACTTTTTCTTTTTCTAAAACCCATACGCTACTTTACTGAAGTCAAATTGTGTATACACGCGAATATCCTTAATAAAACTTGTGTATTACCAGAGATCTCATTATACAGATAATTCTTTACTTAGATCATTGCATCATTCATTCATTAGATGTTTAGTAAGCAGCAAACTTGTGCAGTAAGAACAAAATAAATCATCACACACAAGCAACACACATGAACACCAGGATTTAAGGTGGAAACCCAATTCAGGAGAAAACCGCTGCTGCCATCGTATCTGTCTTCAATATTTATTATAAAGAAAACTTCTTACAACCATGTACTAGCGCAGACTCATACCAGCACGTAGGCATCCACCTGCAGAAGGCTACAACCTTCTCTCGTTTACCAGTCTCTCCTGGAAGGGAGCTACAACCCCCTGCGCTCATTTACCAGCCTCTCCTGGAAGGGAGCTACTACCCCCTGCTCTCGTTTACCAGCCTCTCCTAAAAGGGAGCTACTACCCCCTGCTCTCGTTTACCAGCTACCACTGGAAGGGAGCTACAACCCCCTCACTGAAGGCTTCGACCCTCAACACCACTGTGGACCACGTTTCATCAATTTTCATACTGGATCCATTAGCTTCCATGCAACATACCTTGTAGGCCACTTTTCATCAGATTTTCAGACTGGATCCACTCCACACATTTAAGCTCATCATACATCAAACTGAAACTTATAACCCCGTCAATTCATTCATTGAATCATCAACCAATCAACCAACAACTTGATCTTTAATCAACATAATCAGCAGCATAATCAACATTCAAACAACCCAGATCTGTGTGAATACATCATTGACAGATAGCAGTAAAACAGCAGAATAGATCAGACATTTCATTCCACATACTCCAGCAAAACCCTAGATTCCATACGCGCTTTTACTTCACTGAACCTGCGTATATACGCGCTTTCACATAGAAAAAACTGCGTATACTTTTGCACATATTTCAGAACTGATCTCACATTCCATACGTGCTTTTACTGAATTCAACCCACGTATATACGCGCTTTCTCTACCACGAACCTGCGTATAGATCTTCAAACTTTGTAGGGTTGCATAATTCTTCAGAACAGATAAATAGCTCAGATCTTACCCTTCACTTCAGAAAATATTCGCCTCATCTCAGATCTAAACATTCCATAAACAGATCTAGAAAATATATATACATTTCAGATCTAGATATCCCTCTTCATCATTTTCTTCATAGGTGCATTATTAATTCAGATCAATAAACTGTTACCCTTCCATGCAGATATACTTCAAAGTGAAGTATTCATTAAAACCCAAACTTATGCACACCTTTGCACTTATGAACTTCTTCTCCTTATATAGATTTAGCCTTTGTCAATACCATGAGCCAAAACCACACAACTTCCGATGGTATTCATGGACGGGATCAAGTAGATAATCCAGCGCTCAATAATATGGGCCAATACCATGGTAATGTCCCCTGGTTTTATAAATTTAGAGCGCAAATAGGCATACGCTACTTGGCACGTACTTTTTCGCGTACATACGCTACTTCGCCTTTACAAATCCGCGTATGCTTTGTGACATACCATTTTAATCATTGCTCTGGCCCTTACAGGAATTCCTTTCTCCATTACATCTGCACTGCTCTATAGATACATCAGATTTACATCATTAACAAATTCATCAAGTCAGTTTCCATCAAGAACAACTTCATCAGGTATGTTGCCATCAACTTCATCAAGTAGGTTGCCATCAAGGACAACACATTGCATCATATTGCCAACATCCTGGAGACAGATGCTAAAAACACCAGGTATGGACATTTCAATATTCAAGAAAGGTATTCTTAGTTCAGCCTTGAAAAATAAATGGCGAAATATGTTGCTAATTCTACAAAAGTTTATAACCTGTGAAGGGAGATTTGGCACCCTATATGTTTATCACATTAGACTTATGATGAATTTCCTAGATGAAGAGATAAATTTACCTTTTTCTTTCTCAATAGTCTAAAAAGGATGGCTTCTAATGTCCAAAAAATGATTCAGTTCTTATAAACCACCTTATATCATCATGGCTTAGTTAAAATTTTAATTGGGCATCATTTGAAGAAGGTAGGAGACAGTTGGGATGAATTCCTCTTGAGAAATCATTTTGAAGAACCTAAGGAAACTTTGTCTGAATAAAAACCTGTAAGAAGACACAGGAGGGGAAAAGTTTCCAAATCTATTGAAATTAAAACTGATAAATCAATACAAGAAGACAGTGAAGAAATTATCTCTGAAAAATTGGCCAAAATCAAGAAACAGCTCAAAAAGGAAAAGGTAACAAGAAAGGATGCTAAAGAGAAAGGTGAGGGACCATCTAAACTGAGAAGAAGTCATAGGATTAAAGGCATATTGAAGAATACAGGAGTTAAGCAAACCGGAGTCATAGACATTGAAGATGAAGAGACACCAATTGATAGATCTCCTGAGTACTAGTATGAAGAAGATCCTGATAGAGGAACTCCGGATGTAGATCCAGCCTAACAACATATCTATAATTATGTTGAATCATTAGAAAAAAGAGCCTCAGAAAACAGAGAAAGAACACCTAGCCAACAAGAATCTTCAATTGAAGTGCTGAAAAGAGACAAATATGAATTGGAAGTACTGAATAGGCATATAAAAAATGAAAATTAAATTTTAAGGGAACAAGTCAAACTGAAAAGTGATATGAACACAACTCTATCTCTACAAATGGAAAAATTGTATAAGGCTAGTGAGAAGCTGAAGAAGAGAAACAAGAAATTGAACAGGGCACTTATAAATCTGAGGTTCAAATTTTTCATAAGGAAGCCTAAGATGCCATTGAACACCAAGCAAAGCAAAAAAAGGAAGCTAGATGTCCTGGCTGAAGTTTCAGAATACATGGATTGATTGCATGAGGACATGCAAAAGTTTTGCAGTGGGGGTATGTTGAGCCCTAAAAATGTCTTTTCTTTTCACCAAATTCCACTTCATTCCATTTATAATTTATCAATTATAGGCCTAAAATATCAATAAGAATGATTAAAATCACTTTAAGAATACATGCAATGACTGACTTATTATACTTTTGTGGTTTTGTTGTCGTAGTGATTCCTGAGCAGACTTAGCTACAGAATGCAGTCATTCTGTAGCTAGTCGTATGTTCTGTAGCCATATTTATGTTTAAACAGGTTACAAGTGTCATCTGAGGGAAAGATGTATATGGTTAGACTCCAAAACTCTCCTACATCATTCCTTGTCCTCCACGAGGGCTGAGCAAAAATATGGTAGTGGTTATGCACGTGGACAAAGCCAAAACCAAGAAGCAGACTTCTACAAGGATAAGGACTCTTGAGGTGTCTTCAGCAGAATACGAGTCCTCAACAGGATTTTTAGTTCGATTTTGATTATAAAAGACACCTATGCCTATTTCTACTTAATTTCAGTTATGTAGTTGCTTATAAAAATAACTCGGTGAACCGAGAAACAGTTAGTTGATGTTTTGTTTTTAGTTTTCAAAGACTGTGATACTCTATTTCTAAGTGTTTTCTTCTAATGAAAGAAGTATAACTTTGATGCATGATCTGAAGCAACTTTAAGGAGTTAAGGATTCGTGTGCCAATCTGATGGTAGAGGGCCCCTACTATCTGAAAATACTTTTGCATATTTTATAGATAAGTGACCTTTAACTCTATTTTGTTCTTAAATTAGGTAGTTTTCTGAGTTTATCCTCTTGCATCATGTTTTATGTCATTTACTTACATCAAATATTACAGTCAATTTTTTTCTCATAAGTTGTTCCAATATATCACTAATGCATGAATGAGATCTAGTTGTAGTACTTTTATTTAATTACATTTCAGTCCTGTTAGTTAGATTTGGAAGACCCTCATTATTTTATAAGCTACTCTTGTTCTCAACTTCTTCTAACACATCACTATTATATGAACAAGAATTAGTTATATCATTTTGAGTTCTTGATTGTTCTACAATTATGTAAGAGATTCTCATGATTTTACAAACAGTCTTTTTCTCAAGTTGTTCCAAGAAATCTCTAATCCTTGAATGAGGCTTAATAGTAACATTGTGAGTTGCAGAATGAGTTAATTCTAGTGTTATAAGTTATTTTAGCATAGGGTTCCTTACTATGTTACAGATGATCTTTTCTCAAAATGTCCCAAAAAAATTCTAACAATGAATAATATTTTCTCTGTGATGTTTTAAGATGTTGTTTACTAAAGAGAACCTCATTACATCAAAACTGATCCTTTTCTCAGTTTGTTCCAATATATCTCTGATGAAATGAATTGGACTAAGTTTAATGTTATGAGTTACTTTTCTTAGCAGCTTTACAATATGTGGATTAGCATTCTCTGTTCTTGGTACCATTCATAGTTTAGAGTAGATTTTATTTTGTTTTAGAATCTGTGGATTAGCATTCTATGTTCTTGGTACCATTCATAGTTTAGAGTAGATTTTATTTTGTTTTAGTGTGATCAGTAACTTCTCTTTGCTAGTAACTTAGTTTTTCCCTTTAGCATAAAAACAAAAAACCAAAAACACTAGAAAAACACTAAACACAACGAAGTAGGAAGAAGATACCTAGGCACATATGGTGCACTTCACTTCAACAGTTTACTAGCCCTGGTTGACAATTCATGATATCAATTTTGGAACACTAAGTTGACTAGATAAGTTAGATGACCAAAAAATGTTGTAACAATAATGCCTTTATTGCTCAATCCACTCTGCTGACTTGAAAATGGTACAAAGAACTCTCTGGTTCAGATCAGTACATCTATAGAAATGTTTAGCAATCCACAATCCACCTTCAATACTTTGAAATGTGAATTATTTATACAAAAACTCTTGCAAAATATCCTAAAACAAACTTAGGAATTATTCAAGGAAAAATAAATATCTTCATGCAAGAAGATAGAGACAGTTATCTAACTAATGCAAGGTGTCCCTGATTTTATTGATTTGTTGTTGTTTGTTGTTTGATCTTTTGTTGATTTTCTCTAACTGTCGCTCAACGAAGGATTTCTTTTAGGATGTTTGAGTGTCCTTTACATTGGCTGCTTTCACTCTAATTTATCATTTCTGTTTTGACTTTCAACCTGTCTTTCATTTGATACACTTTAACCTATCTGATACTCTTTAAACTACTCTGATTTACATTAACCTTTTGACTGTTGTTTTAACTTTTTATCTTTCACTTTCATAGTAAATCAGTCAACTTCTCCCAATATTCTTCCTCTATTAACTTGATATTTACCATTCTTTTGAATATCTCATCAGCCTCTGTATACTTTGCAAAAGTGGGTTTGTTAATGAATATATTTTTTACCTCATGTTGCAGGTAAAAGAGGTTCTCAAAACTCTTATAGAGTACTTTACCTATTGGAATTCCTTTCTTGGATGAGTTGTTGGCTTGTTCCTTTGCCACTTCTCTGATTTTCTTATCATAATCTTCTTGTTTCATCAACCTGTCATTTATAACCAGAGGATTTGGCAGGCCTTTCTGCCTCAAACTATCAAACTTCATCATGAACTTGGTTATGGAAATCTCCATGTTCTGACATTTTTATTCAAGTTGAACCATTAAGTTTCTTTTAGAAACCACTTTCCTAACTTCTAGGATGGTTTTTGTCTTGTCACTAATTCCAATCTCTTCTAATTACTGCTTATTTTTGGAATTAAGAAACTTAATGATTTCATTAGATTCTTCAGGTTTCTTGCCAAGTTCTTCCTTGATTTTCTGGATGGCTTCACTTGCTGATTTGATAAGATCCTTCTACTCATAAATCACTTGAATGGATGGCCAAATATCATTGACAAATTTAATGATATTGGCCCATAGCTATTTCTTAGCTTGTGCCATTGGTTCTTTCAATGTAAACTCTTTCTCTAACTGTTTCAATTTCTCTGTCAACCTGTTTGTCTTATGTATTTCATTCTTGTGCATAATCGCTCAACGAAGGATTTCTTTTAGGATGTTTGAGTGTCCTTTACATTGGCTGCTTTCACTCTAATTTATCATTTCTGTTTTGACTTTCAACCTGTCTTTCATTTGATACACTTTAACCTATCTGATACTCTTTAAACTACTCTGATTTACATTAACCTTTTGACTGTTGTTTTAACTTTTTATCTTTCACTTTCATAGTAAATCAGTCAACTTCTCCCAATCTTCTGCCTCTGTTAACTTGATCTTTACCATTGTTTTTAATATCTCATCAGCCTCTGTATACTTTGCAAAAGTGGGTTTGTTAATGAATATATTTTTTACCTCATGTTGCAGGTAAAATAGGTTCTCAAAACTCTTATAGAGTACTTTACCTATTGGAATTCCTTGCTTGGATGAGTTGTTGGCTTGTTCCTTTGCCACTTCTCTGATTGTCTTATCATAATCTTCTTGTTTCATCAACCTGTCATTTATAACTGAGGATTTGGCAGGCCTTTCTGCCTCAAACTATCAAACTTCATCATGAACTTGGTTATGGAAATCTCCATGTTCTGACATTTTTATTCAAGTTGAACCATTAAGTTTCTTTTAGAAACCACTTTCCTAACTTCTAGGATGGTTTTTGTCTTGTCACTAATTCCAATCTCTTCTAATTACTGCTTATTTTTGGAATTAAGAAACTTAATGATTTCATTATATTCTTCAGGTTTCTTGCCAAGTTCTTCCCTGATTTTCTGGATGGCTTCACTTGCTGATTTGATAAGATCCTTCGGCTCATAAATCACTTGAATGGATGGCCAAATATCATTGACACATTTAATGATATTGGCCCATAGCTATTTCTTAGCTTGTGCCATTGGTTCTTTCAATGTAAACTCTTTCTCTAACTGTTTCAATTTCTTTGTCAACCTATTTGTCTTATGTATTTCATTCTTGTGCATAATCTGGACTATTTTCCTCTTATCATCCAGACCTTTCAATTGTTCTTTAAGTCTATTGATTTCATTAGTCTGTATGGACATTTCCTGCATTACTTTAACCAGTTTGCCTACTTCATCACTAGGCCGTGTGGTTGTTGTAGATGAATCTGATGCTGATGTAATAGGAAGTGTTGTAGCTATTGGAATTGATGGAGCCAATAATTCTGATAAGGTAGAAGGAACAATTATAGTGACTGTAGGAATAACAATGACATGGATTTCTTCTGAGCTAGCCTTTTTATCCTGTACTAACTTATCCATTTCATTTTCCATTTCTTTCAATTGGGCAGTTAACTGAAGAATGAGGTTCATCATCTCATCTTTTTTTCCTTCATTTTCTAACACGTCCTTTGCCTGTGGATGTTCTGTAGGAGGAAATTTGAGTTGTTTCTTTAATGCAACAATGTCTACATTCATCTCATCCTATCCAGCTTATGCCATGGAGATACAGGAGGTTAATCTCAGGTTAGGAAGAGTACTCCCAGAAAACCATCCTTGATCTCCACATGTAGAGGTTGAGGAGGAAAGGGAAGAAGGTAACATTTAGATCCAACAACCTCCTTTTCCTAAGCGCTTGATCCACCCTAGTCAACACACCCCTGAGGAGACTGAACTCCTAGGAGAATTTTGAATATTTTCGTGTAAAGATACCACTTCTCCAGGCCATTAAGGATGTCCCTATCTACAATAGGCTCATCAAAGAAAAGTTCTTAAAAAAACTTGGGAGAAGGAAGAGAGATACCCCCACCATAAATGTGGGAGGAAAACTATCTGACCTAATGCTGGGGAAGGTTATATTTCCAAAGTACCTGGACCCTGGTAGTCCAGTTGTCGATGTGCATATAAATGGTGTCATAGTCCGCAACACTCTGATTGATCTAGGGGTTGTCATCAATGTCATGACCAAGGAAACTATGTTGAAACTTAATCTCCAAGGGACAAGAGGAAAACCACAACATTTCTGCAATTTTCATATCGGTCCACAGTAACCCTGGAAGGAATTGTTGAGGATGTTATGGTTTCCATTGAATCTTGCGAGTGTTATCACTCCAATAATCCTTAGGGTTGTTAACCTTTTTAGTTTAAATAATATTAGAGGTAACCACAAACCTACTTTTAATCTTTAAGATCTAGCCTTCCTAATGCTCAGAGAGGGCTCTCTCTATATGATTTATATTTGTTGTTTTTAGTTGATTTTAGGCTAGGTATGTGAGATTAATTGGGTTTTTATTTTGGGATTGGTTTGGTGGTGGAATCACTGATTCAGATGGATAGATGTAGGTATGTTTACCATTGGGATAATGGAGTCAAAGTGTCAAGCAACATAGCAGAATCAAGGTTCTAAAGGGAAGTGTTCATGGGGCAAGATAGTTGAGTAACTTCAGATCTTTAGGCTGATGGTGAAATGGTTTCAATCAGGATGAGAGAGAGAGAGTAGTTAAGGATTATCAGATCCAGATAATGAGGGAAATGACAGAGGTCAATCGAAACTAGGGAGAAATTAAGAATTCCCTAATCTGGATATCAGTAGAAAACATGAAAATGAAATATCATTTATATCATTTATATTTAGAAAACATGAAAGTATGTGAAAACTTAAGATTAAAAAAAAAAAGAACAATTGAGAGTACTTCACTGAAGTGGCCCAACACATGAATCCTGTAATATAATGCCTTTATTGCTCAATCCAGTCTGCTAACTTGAAAATGGTACAAAGAACCCTTTGGTTCAAATCAGTACATATATAGAAATGTTTAGCAATCCACAATCCACCTTCAATACTTTGAAATGTGAAGTATTTATACAAAAACTCTTACAAAATATCCTAAAACAAAATTCGGAATTATTCAAGGAAAAATAAAAATATTCATCCAAGAATATAGAGACAGTTATCTAACTAATGCAAGTTGTCCTTTATTTTATTGATTTGTTGTTGTTTGTTGTTTGATATTTTTCTTATCTGTATCTGACTGTTGCTCAACGAAGGCTATCTTTTAGGATGTTTGAGTGTCATTTACGTTGGATTATTTCACTCTGATTTATCATTTTTGTTTTGACTTTCAACCTTTCTTTCATCTGATACACTTTAACCTATCCAATACTCTTTAAACTGCTCTAATTTACATTAAAATTTTGACTATTATTTTAGCTTTTTATCTTTCACTTTCACAGTAAATCAGTAAATTATTCCCAATCTTCTGCCTTTGGTAACTTGATCTTTACGATTCTTCTAAATATCTCATTAGCCTCTATATACTTTGCAAAAGTGGGCTTGTTAATGAATAAATTTTTTACCTCATGTTGCAGGTAAAAGAGGTCCTCAAAACTCTTATAGAGTACTTTCCCTATTGGCATTCTTTGCATGGCTGAGTTGTTGGCTTGTTCCTTTGCCTCTTATCTGATTTTCTTATCATAATCTTCTCGTTTCATCAACCGTTCATTTAGAACCATAGGATTTGGCAGGCCTTTCTGCCTCAAAATATCAAACTTCATCATGAACCTGGTTATGGAAATGTCCATATTCTGGCATTTTTCTTCAAGTTAAACCATCAAGTTTCTTTTAAAAATAACTTTCCTAACTTCTAGGATGGTTTATGTCCTGTCACTAATTCCAATCTCTTCTAATTCCTGCTTATTTTTTGAATTAAGAAACTTATTGATTTCATTAGCTTCTTATGGTTTCTTGCCAAGTTCTTCCTTGATTTTCTGGATGGCTTCACTTGCTGATTTGATAAGATCCTTCTGCTCATATATTACGTGAATGGAAGGCCAAATATCATTGACAGATTCAATGATATTGGCCCATAGATGTTGCTTGGCTTGTGCCATTGGTTCTTTCAATGTTAACTCTTCCTCTAATTGTTTCAATTTCTCTATCAACCTGTTTGTCTTCTATATTTCATTCTTGTGCATAATTTGGACTAGTTTCTTCTCATCATCCATACTTTTCAATTGTTCTTTAAGTATATTGATTTCATTAGTCTGGATGGACATTTCCTGCATTGCTTTAACTAGATTTCCTACTTCATCACTAGGTTGTGTTGTTGTTGTAGTTGACTTTGTTGCTGAAGTAGTTGCTAATGTAACAGGAAGTGTTGTAGCTATTAGAATTGATGGAGCCAACGATCTGCTAAGGTAGAAGGAACAACTGTAGTGACTATAGGAATAACAATAACAGGGATTTCTTCTGAGTTGGCATTTTTCTCTTGTACTAACTTATCCATTTCATTTTCCATTTCTTTCAATTGGGCAGTTAATTGAAGAATGAGTTTCATCATCTCATCTTTTTTTCCTTCATTTTCTAACACTTCCTTTTCCTGTGGATGTTATGTACGAGGCAATTTGAGTTGTTTATTTAATGCAGCAATGTCTGCATTCTTCTTTTTTATGAGTTCTTTTTCAAATTTTACATTGTTTGGATCATATCCTTCTTCATTAACCAAGTCTTCTAGAGATTTAATTCTATTATATTTAGCCTGTGAGGATGCCTTTTATAGCTTTAGCTAATCTCTGATGTTCCCTAGAGTATTTTACAGCTTCTGTACCCTCATGGCTTTATTGGTCATGGTAGAATACAACATTTCACCAGCTTGCTTATGAAATTTTATCTGGTCTATATAACAGAATTTGTACAAGGTCATCTGCATCTTCCTAGTCTTGTAGTCAAATGTAGAAAGAAATTTCCTTTGATAACTAGTTGAATGCTTCCAGTATTGGGTATATGTATCTGCTTTGAAGGCCTCATTTATGGTATATATTTCTTTATACTTCTGCATGATGTCTTGTTCTTTCTCTGCTGCCTTACTGGATGAAGACACTTCAACATTATGTTGCTTCAGAATTATCTAAGCGTTAGATGTTGAAGGTTGGTGAGTTTCTTAAGAAACTGCAGGAAGTGCATTATCTTTTACCACTGTATATGTATCAATGACCTCAATAATTTCAACTTCTTCAATTACAAGATTTAATTTGGGCTTCTTCCTGTACATCACTTTGAATTTGGTTTCAGTGGTAGTTTCAGATGAGTATGATCCTTCTTCTTTGACTCTTTTTGAGTTCCTATCCTGTGGGGATGTAGTCTGCAAGATGGAACTAGCATCACCTTGCTTATCTGACTCTTTTAAAATATTCTCCAACCATTCAAATTGATTGGAGTATTTCTCAATATCTGGCTTGGATTCATGTACATAAGGGGTTAATTTACATAAGGAGTTAGAGGAAAGTGGGACCAAAAATATGTATAAGCGTGGTAATATAACATGATATAATGTAGGTTGGGACTTTATAATAAGGAATTAATATATACGTGGTAAATGTTTATATACGGGAGCTAATATAATAAAGTTAAAACTAAGATTAGTATATGGGCGGGATTTTAAAATACACTAATATTTAATGTAAAAAGTGATATCAGGGAGGGATGTTTCATAGTGGGACCTGATACATTAGTTTAAACAAATACTTAGGATAAGTGTATATTAGGGGGTTTTTGGGGTAGTTTGAATGAAAGGAAATTAGTAAAGGGACTTTTACATTTCCAAAAATAATATGCTTTTAAATTAGAAAAAGGGGTTTTTGTAGGAAAAAAGAGTGAAGTAAGGGGAGAGGGTTAAAATGAAGGGGAAGGAGTATTTTTACAAGGGAAAATGAATTTAGAGGGAAATTAGTAAGTATGAAATGATCAACTTCTGTTATCCATGCCTTGTGAAAACTGCTTTTGCCTACCCATTATCTACCATAACATTTTTTCTTCATTTCTTTGGGTGCATTTGAGCTTGCAGACCCTTTTTATTTTTCTTTTAACAACAAACTATCTAATTCTATCCTTATTACTTCCAATGGCTCAGATTAAACTGTTGAGCTCATTTATTATTCTCTACCTAACTACTAATCTTCCAAGATTAAACAGTTTGGCTAGATCTTTATTCTCTATCTATCAACATGAAATTTAAAACATGAATAATCAAGATTAAGTTATTTGACTATCATGGATTATGGCATTTTTGATAAGCTGCACATAATCTTATTTTGAAAATTAAAGTAAAAGGTAGTGGCATTTGAATTTGCATCACTTTCATGATCTATTTTTATCTCTTTTTTGTTGGAGTTAATTTTTTATATTCTTTTTTGATCTTTTTCTTTTAGTCCTTTGATTTTTCTGTTAGGAATTTTACCCTCTTTACATTTTTTAATATGGGAAAACAATTTGCAGAAATCAAAGTACGTACATATTATAAGACTAATCATAGTCGATTCAAAATTATGAATCCTATTATTATAGGACCCTAACAGGGATTATCCTATAGATTTCCTGGTCCTGCAACCAAAAACCAAGTTTAATGGTTATCCCCTCATCTTAGGGAGACCTTGGTTAGCCACTGCATATGCTTATATTAGTTGTCGAGTCAGAAACATGACTATCAAAAATGGGCCTTTGTCTAAACAGCTGGTGTTATATCCTCCAGCCCAGCCTTCCATTGATCATGATCACCCTATATGGTTGGAGGATGAATAATATGAGTTATATAAAACTGCCCCTATGTGTACCATAGATGTTATTCTTAGAGGGGGGCAGCTTGACTAAGATGAACTCATTGACCATGCCATTTAAAACCAGTCCTCCACTAACATTCCTCTCGAAACTTTAGTCAAAGAGTCTGAAAGCCAACCTTGGATGGAAGTGCACTCAGTTGAGTCAACCTCTAAATCCACCAAGGCTATTGATTTTGGACCATGCAGATCTCTGAAAATCAACCCGAACCTCTCGAATGAAGAAGAGAAGCAACTATGCCAGCTTTTGAAAGAGAATCTAGATGAATTTGCTTGGGATTACAAAGACATTAAAGGGGTGCATCCTTCAGTGTGAAAACATCATATTTACATCAAATAAGGATGCAAGCCTGTGAGACAACCCCAAAGAAGGATGAACTTGGCTCTGAAGGACATCGTCAAAGAAGAGCTGCAGAAACTATTGGACGCAATTTTCACGTATCCTATATCCGAGAGTGAGTGGGTATCTCCTCTTGTCCTAGTCCCAAAGGAGAATGGGAAGTGACGAATTTGTGTTGATTATCGAGAACTTAACAAAGCCAACAAGAAAGGCCATTTCCCTTTGCCCTTTATAGACTAAGTCCTAGATGGCCTTGCAGGGAATAAGTTATTTTCCTTCTTATATGGGTTCAGTGGGTACAATCAGATTCAAATAAGCCCCGAAGACCAGGATAATACTACTTACACCTACCCTTGGGGTACCTTCACTTATAGAGTCTTACCCTTTGGGTTGTGCAATGCCCCAGCTACCTTCCAAAGAGTTGTTCTGAGCATCTTTTATGAGTTATTCCATGACTCTGTCAAAATCTACATGGATGATTTCACACCATATGGGGATGTCTTCCAGGAAGCTCTCTCCAATTTGAGTAAAGTAATAAGAAGGTGTGTTGAGATGCATCTCTCCTTGAGCCCAGAAAAATGTGAGTTCCTGAAGGAAGCAGGGGTTGTATTAGGACACTCTCTATCCCAAGCAGGAATATAAGTAGACCTAAACAAAATTACTATTAACAAAAGGGTACCTACTCCTCAAAATTAGAAAGATGTCAAGAGTTTCTTAGGCTTATTTGGTTACTATATAAGGTTCATCAAAGATTTCAGCAAGATGGCTTCACCATTATTTGGGTTATTGGCCAAGGGTTCTGAGTTTATTTGTTCTAGTCCTTGTCAAGAGGCTTTCGAGTTCATTAAGGAAAACTTGACTACTGCCCCCATCCTCCGAGGTCCAAATTGGACTCTGCCTTTCCACATCCACACTGATGCATCCAACAAAGATGTAGGGGAAACATTAGTACAATTAGAGGACAAAATCCCTTATGCCATTTATTTCTTCAGCAAGAATTTGTCCAAGGTCGAACTGAATTATATTTTTACTGAGAAGGAGACGTTAGCCATTTTCCATGTTGTGAACAAATTCAGGCATTATGTAACTAGATATCAGACCTTTGTTCACACTGACCATGCAGCCATAAAATATTTAATGAACAAACCAGATGTTAATGCTAGGATAATTATATGGTTGTTACTTTTGCAGAAATTTGATTTGGCTATTGTTGATAAACCTAGAAAGGAGAGTGTTGTTGAAAATTTTTTGTCCAAGTTAGCTCTCTCTGTAGGTGAAGAAGGAATGGTGGATGACCAACTGCCAGATGAGCACCTCTTTTCTATATCAGCACTCTCACCATGGCTTGCTGATATAGCCAACTACTTGGTTGTTGGGAGACTCCCTCCTAATCTTTCATTTAGGGAAAGGAGAAGAATCATCAGAAAAAGCGTCCGTTTCACATGGATTGGGGGAAACCTTTTCAAGTTAGGCCCTGGTCAAATCCTAAGGAGATTTGTAAGGGAGGAAGAATTTTTTGATATCCTCTCTGCATGTCATGGAAATCCATGTGGAGACCACTTTGTTGCAAAGAGAACGGCTTACAAAGCTTTGCAAGAAAGATACTCTTGGCCTACCCTTCACCAAGATTCCAAAAGATACACTAGCAGGTGTGACCAGTGCCAAAGGATGGGGAAACCCATGTAAAGGGATGAGATGCCTTTGCACCCTTAGGTGGCTCTTGAGCCATTTGATAAGTGGGGCATGGAATTTGTTAGGCCTATCGATCCACCATCCAGAAAAGGGAAGTATATCATAGTCTGCACCAATTACCTGACAAAGTGGGCTAAAACAAAAGCAGTGAAGGTAGCAACCGAGGAGAAAGTAGCAGAATTTCTGAGGGAGAACATGTTTTACAAGTTTGGGTACCCCAGATAAATAGTCACTAATCAGGGAGCACAATTCACTTCCCACCTCATTGAAAATATTTTGAGGAAGCACAAGATCAAACATAGAAATTATATTGCCTATCACCCTTAGGCAAATGGCCAAGTAGAAGTAACTAATAGAGCTTTAGAGAGAATCCTCACCAAGGGTGAGCAGCATCAAAAAATATTGGGCAAACAAATTGGTAGAAGCTACTTGGGCCTACAACACTACTTGGAAGACAACAACAGGATTCACTCCTTATAAGCTAGTCTATGGTAAGAAGGCTCTACTTTCAGTTGAGTTTGAATTAAATACTTTAATAATGGTGGCTGAATTAAATCTAGATCTATCAAATGCCAAAAAAGAGAGGTTGTTGCAACTAAATGGATTGGATGAGTTCAAAATGCACGCACTTCTTCACATGGAGGTAGTTCAGCTGCAAAGGAAGGTCTGGCATGACAAGAACATCAAATAAAATACCTTCCAAGAAGGAGATTGGGCATTGTTATATGATTCAAGGTTTAAATATTTCAAAGGAAAGTTGATGACAAGATGGCTGGGACCTTACAGAGTGGAAAAATGCTTTGATAATGGCACAGTTCAAATTAGAACCATAGATGAGGAATAAATCCCCCTGCTTGTCAATGGTCACAGAATTACACTGTACAATAAGACTTTGTCAAGGGCAGATTTCATAAATTCAATAAGCAGAGAGGTGTATGTGATGGGAAACTCCATAGTTTCCCACACCTCCTGAAAAAATGAAAGAAAAATAAATATCCATGGGTGAAAACCTCTCTGAGGCACCCAAGGCAAGCTTGTGGGTTGAAAACCTCGATGGAGGTAACTCACGTACTCTCAAAAAAAAAAAAGAGAGAGAGAAAGAGAATAAAGATCCATGGGTGAAAACCTCTCTGAGGTGCCCAAGGCAAGTTTGTGGGTTGAAAACCTCCATGGAGGCAGCCCAATTTATTTCAAAAAAAAAGAAAAAAGAAAAAAATACATCTACATCTCTGTTTTTTTTGTGTTTGTTGTTTTGTAGGTTATTAATGGTTTCTGGAAACGCAGCGGAGCATTCAATTTATTTTCCCATCTTCTATTTTACCATCCATCCCATCATTCACTCCATTCATTTTCATAACTTCTTCCATCACCTCCATTTACCATATTCCTCCATTCCTTAGCACAATGTAGCAAAATAAAGCAAGCCACTAACTGCTACAAACATCAACAAGTTCCTTCCAAAACAAAGTTGTTCACAGTCTGCAAAGAAAAACAAGGAGGAGCTGATAAAACAGACCCCAGGAAAGACAAGAGTGCCACCCATGGCATCTATAGCAACCCCACACAACATCTACAATGGGAATAAACATCAAGAAATATCAACAACTCACTCGGAGAGTTTCTCACTCAGAAAATAGGAAAATAAGGAAGAACACAACATATCAGATGCTTGTCTCCAAATTCTAGCTCCTGCAAATACCTTGAAAACAAAAGGTAAACTTAGGTATAGCTTCTCACCCCTCTTTATGCATCCATAATAGCCAAAAATAATTAAATTTTCACACTTAGAGTTTAAATGGAAGAAAGGTGGCCAGTTAGTTTGGCCACCATCGCAAAGTATGACTAGGAAGAACTGCAAAGTCACACCACCTGGCCATGCAAAAGAAAAAAATTAAATCAAGTGGAGCAGAGGAAAACGAGGGGAGGAAACATGCAGTCCATCAAGAATTAACATAGAGAAGGAAACAACGGCCTCTAACGAAAACTAGAGCTGAGGTCGAGTTACATATGCACTCAAAATTAATTGCGCAATCTAATAAAAAGATATCCTTTCTCATCCAAACTAGTGAATTGAAATTTTTTGAGGGAAAGATACTTAAGGGAGCCCGCAGCACAGCAGTACCAAGAGTGGGTTTCATATTTGGATAGCATGCAACAGCAAAACGACATCACCACGAGAAGAACCAGAAGAAGAAGAAGAAGAGACAAAGGGCCAAGGAAAAATGAAAGAGATGGCAATAGAAGTCATAGAGATAGCAGAAAGTGAGTAAGAAGCAAACTCACAACACATCACCACATCCCCTCAAGACAAAGAGGTAGTTTTCACCTTAGCTCCTCTTAGCGCAAAGAGACAAAGGCGGACCTCTATGTATTTCAGAGATGATAAGAGTCAAAGGATAAGTTAGAGAGAGATAGAAACTCCTCCCACGAGCCTGACTATCATTGAAGAATCACCAAGGGAGGAGAAAATAATCGAAGAAACAGTTTTGAAGGAGCAGTTGCATAAGGCACAAGCAAAGAATGTAGCATTGAAGGAGCAATTGCAGCAAAAATGGCAACAATTATCCACCATGGTAGACTTATGCATAGAATCCCTTCAGCACAGATTCCCTTCTGACTCATATGTTGTGTACCTCAAGGAGCAATGGCTTCTATTTCAAATCAAAACTCTAGCCTCCCATGGATCCCTACCTTTCCAAGATTGAAGGAAATTCATGGATTTCTACAAGAAAGCTAACATGGCTGATCAGGAAAAGATGGCAGAGTTTTATGTGCATAACATTGTGCTGAAAAATCTGGATACTTGGGACCCCAATCCTACAATGGGGAATATGCAGTTGATGGCTTTAGTACCTTGGATGATGAATGAGGACACTAGAGCAAAAGAGATATGGTGGGTCATGAGAAAAAGAAATAGAGAACCCTTACATATCAGACCGGAATTGTTCAGCCCAAGAGGAGTCATCTGTATAAATTATATAACTAATGCGTTATATGTATAAGATTCTCCTAATCATACACTATTTGACTTCATGCACAATACAGAATCTATTCCACCATTGATCATTACTTGCGGAAATTAAATCAATTGCATGCACACATTAAAACCATAAAAATTCACACATATGAACACAGTGTTTTAACGGAAAAGCCTAAAGCTAAAAACCCCAACTATATGTATAAAATATATGTTTTAGAGATCATGTAACAATCCTCATACAAAGCTGATCATATCAAGCTCTTAGTACAATACAATCGCTACACACTAATCAGGCTCGATCTAGCAAATCCATGCACCGATATTTTCCACCTGCTAGCCTGCCTCTACTTCGCAATCGCTGCTGAAGAATGGCTCTGAATGAACTCGAATTGGTCCAGCCTTGCTCACACAATCCTCATTGGCATCTCCAATAACTGGGTGTTGCAAATCATGCAACACTATAGTCACAATTGATAGTCAACCTGCTCTTTCACCTACCTCTCCACTGGTCTCCACTGAAACTGTCCATGCACTATAGTTAACTGATGTATTATTTAGTTGATTAATGAGTTAATATTTAGTGAATTAATTAATAATTAATTCACACCACTCTCACTAGTGTATCAATCAGTTAGACTAGATACAACTAGCTCAACTATGTTTAACTAAGTTAAACTGAACACAACTCCACCAACTACCTCAATAACTCCACCAAACTCTGTCACATGAGTTCTAACTTAAGTCTCCATGCAATAGCTCCACTTAACCCTCGTGAATAGCGACTCCCTTCTTTCACTGTCTAAGCCACATTTGTGCACTTAACTCCAAGTGCTCCAAGAGAATAAGTTAATGTTTTCATAGTCCAAATATTATTAAGAGCTAAGGGAGGAATTCTACGACAGTAATCGGCAATCTAAAAATAGATTCCACCCAGTATGTCTAAAAATAGAAGTCCATCTATTTTTCCAACTTGACCAATCATCCACAAATAGCATCCTGCAACTCATAGAATATGATCGACATGTCTAAAAACAGACTTGCGCCAAAAATAGCCTGCGGGCCCACTTAGTGAAGGTGACTCTTTTCACTAAGCTCATCATCTTATTGCAATCTCAACACTCCCTCTCAACAAGATAGGGATTATCTGCCACCCCGATCCTGCCTCTATGGTATTCAAATTTGCTCCTGGTGAGCGCCTTCATCAAGATATCAGCATCCTGATCCTCCGTAGGAATGTAAGAAAGTAACATGATCTTCCGCTACACACAATATTTGATATGATGATACCAGATGTCAATGTGGTTATATCTATCATGAAATACTGGATTAACCGAGAGTTTGATGCAACTCTGATTATCACAATATATCACAGTAGGATCTAAGTATGAATCGAACAATCCGACTAGGATCTTCCTCATCTATATAGCCTCACATGCAGCCAAACTTGCTACCATGTACTCGGCCTCTGCTGCACTGAGTGCCACGGATATATGTTTCCTTCTATACCAAGAAACTGCTATAGAACAATACTGGAAATCCCTCCAGATGTGCTCTTTCTGTCCATTGGGCTCCCTGCCCAATCTACATCCGTGAAGCCATGCAGCTTCACCTCATCCGACTGTCTATACCATAATCCATATCCTGATGTGCCTCTGATATATCTCAATACATGCTTCCCCGCCTTCCAAAAGATCTTGGTAAGCTTAACCATAGCTTTTGAAAGCTGGTTAACAGCATAACATATGTCCGGCCGTGTATTGACTAGATACATGAGCGAACCAACCAACTGTCGGTAAACAGTGGCATCCACTACCTCTGTCGATGTAGCATCCTCTTTCCTCCAACCACCAGGAAGAGGAGTTTCGATAGGCTTGCAGCCATGCATGTTGAACTTCTCCAGTATCTCCCGGGAATACTTGCCTTGAGACGCAAAAAATCCGTCACTGCGTTGCCAAATTTCCAATCCTAGGAAATAATGAAGGAGGCCCAAGTCCTTCATCTCAAACTCCTTTGCAAGATCAGCCTTGCATGAGAGTATCAACTGTTCATCACCCATTAGTATAAAATCATCTACATAAAGTACAATGATCAGCAACTTACCCTCCACCACAATCTGGTATAGGTTCGGATCTGTCTCACTCTTGGTGAATCCAAGACCGGTGAAATAACTGTCTATCCGTGTGTACCAAGCACGAGGTGCTTGTTTCAACCCATACAACGCTCTCTTAAGCTTGCACACATGCAAATCGTTGATGAAGATCTCGAAACCTTCAGGCTGCTCTATGTACACCTCCTCCTCAATGACTCTGTTAAGGAACACAGTCTTCACATCCATCTGATGAATGTGCCAACCCATCTGCGCTGAGAGAGCTAGGATGCTCCGTATGGAAGAATACCTTGCGACAGGTGCAAAGGTTTCCTCATAGTCGATCCTCTCAATCTGTGAGAAGCCCCAGGAAAAAAATCTTGCCTTATACTTCTCCACACTCTCGTCAGCAGCTCGCTTCACTTTTTAGATCCATCTCGAACCTACCACTGTTTTCACTTCCAGCCTTGGGACAATCTCCCATGTACTGTTTCTGACAATTGAATCATACTCTTCCACCATGGCATCTACCCATGCAGGGTCCTCCACAACTTCCTCGAAGGAGGATGGTTCTATCACGATACACTTGCTCATCAGAGCCATGTATCTAGTATATCAGTCAGGTGACTGTCTCTGTCTGCGCGGTGATGTAGGTGCTCCTATAATCTTCTCTGCATCAAGATTCAATCGCTTAGCTTCTGTAGTGCGCTTCCGCCCCCTGATGGTTGGAACTGCATGAGTGGTTTCTTACACTCCATGAACCTCCTCTTGTGGCTGATCCACATCCTGAGGCTCATCGTTAGGAACTATTAGCTCCTCATCTGCATGCAAGTGTAGCTCCCTCTCAAGCGAACACTTCATGGCTTTCTCCTCATGAAATTTGATATCCTGTCGCACAATAGTCTTCTGACTGTCTGGAAAATACACACGATAGTTGTGGGGTGTTTCTGTGTACCCCAAAAATATCCCAACCTCTGTGGTAGGCTCCAACTTCTTCCTGGCATCCTTCATCACATGAATGTAAACAGGTGAGCGAAAAATCTTCAAATGAGAAATATCAGGCTTCTTACCAGAAAACGCCTCTTCGGGTGCACTCATGCCAAGTACTCTATGAGGACAATAGTTTTGCACATAAACCACAGTATTGCATGCCTCAACCCACAAGTTTATCGGAAGGCCCTGATCATGCAACATCGTTGTGCAGCACCCATGATCGTTATGTTCTTTCACTCTGTGACCCCATTCTACTATGGGTTATGAGGTGCTATGAGCTCTCTTCGAATTCCTTATACACTGCAAAATTCTTTGAATTTTCCAGAGATGAATTCACCACCATTGTCACTCCTAAGAGCCTTCACCTACTTCCCTGATTCTTTCTCAACCAATGCCTTGAACTCACAGAATTTTTAGCATGTCTCACTCTTCTTCGGCATGAAGAAGATCCAGCACTTATGAGAAAAATCATCAACAAAGATCACATAATACATGTGCTTTGCTGTCGAAGCTACTGAGAAAGGTCCACACACGTCTGTGTGAATTCTCTCAAGGATCCTCGTGGCGCAACTATCCTTCTCATGAAAGGTGGCTTTCACAAATTTTCCCAAAGTACATCCCTTGCACTGATCTGACTGTGCAAGTGTACCCTTGGGAAGCCTAGTAGAAATATGTTGCAAAATTTTCAAAGCACCATGGTGAAGATGGCCCAATATCTTGTGCCATAGCTCGCCCTCATCTTGGCTCCCCACTCCTTCTGCCTTGCCTGCCATTGTTGCGCAGCCATCTACCTGTAATTGATAAAGGTTCTTAACTCGAACCCCTATCCTCCGAGTTTCACCAGTTTCCTTACTGCGCAAGAAAGCCTTTCCCTCGCTAAAGACAACATCATATCCCTTGTCTTCCAACATAGCCACAGAGATCATATTCTTCTTCAATCCTGGAACATGCATGACATCCTTTAATATGAAGGGTTTACCAGACTCCCTCTCAAAGGAAATGGTACCGATACCGGTCACACTGTATCTACCATCATCGCCCATCTCGATGTGCACTCCAAGATCCTTCTCATCTAGATCAGCAAACAAATCTTTGTCTTCGGTCATATGGAATGACGCACCATTGTCAAGAAACCACACTGATCCCATCATACTTGAGACCAAGCATGCAATCAGTGAAAAATCCAACTCAAACTGCAAGGCTAAGGCCTCTCCAGCTGCAGATCCAGTAGCCTACTTATTTTTCTTCTTCTGTGGACAATTAGTGGCGTAATGTCCATGTTGGTGATAGTGAAAGCACTTCACCTTGGACATGTCCTGCTTCTTACCTTTCGCACCGGATTGAGAAGGATTTTTCTTTCCCTTCCCCTTCCTTGATGTGGAAGACAAAGCGCAATTTTCTTCATCTTCATTCTTTGATGAAGATCCATCCCTAGTACTCCACCTTATCTCCTCCTGCACAAGATCCAACCAAAGTCGCTCCCATCCCGGCAGTTTCTCCTGACCATTGACAGAGTTCTCATAGGAATGAAAACTTTTCGGAAGCCCAAGGAGAGCCAATCTCACCAAGTCCTCTTCATCTACAGTCACCCCCACATTTCCCAACTCATACCTGCACTGGACAAACTTCGTGAGGTACTTGGGTATACTGTCGCCTTTCTCCATTTTTTATCTTCCTGAGTTTATCCTTGAGCGCCAACTTCCTCTAGTCGCTCTTGCTTTGGAACAAGTCTGTCAAAGCTTTCCACATCAAGAATGGAGAAGCTTACCATGAATTCTAGACACTATGTGATCCTTCACACCTTCCAATAGAATCCTTCAAAATTTAGCTGTCTTCTTTTTCCATGCGTCAAGTGCAGCAGCATCGCTAGAAGCAAGTTTTGGAATTTCTGCATCTATGAACTTCTTCAACCCATTATCCTCCAGCACCACCTCCATCCTGTCCTTCCATGAAATATAATTCAAGCTGCCCTCAATGGCATACTCAAATTGCAATCTGCTAAAAGACAACTCAACTTTGACACCAAGAAAACACTGCAAATTCGAATTTCACCAACACAAAACTCAACCGCTTCAATGATTTGCAATTGCTCCAATGATCAATATCGCTCCGATGCCATGTATAAATTATATAAATATTGTGTTATATGTCTAAGATTCTCCTTATCATACACTATTTGACCTCATGCACAATACAGAATCTACTCCACCATTGATCATTACTTGTGGAAATTAAATCAATTGCATGCACACATTAAAACCATAAAAAATCACGCATATGAACACAGTGTTTTAACGGGAAATCCTGAAGCTAAAAACCCCAACTATATGTATAATATATATTTCATAGAGATCATGTAACAATCCTCATACAAATCTGATCATATCAATCTCTCAGTACAATACAATCGCTACACACTAATCAGGCTCGATCTAGCAAATCCATGCACCGATCTCTACCGCCTGCTTGCCTGCCTCTACTGTGCAATCACTGCTGAAGAATGGATCTGAGTGAACTCGAATTGTTCCAGCCTTGCTCATTCAATCCTCATTGGCATCTCCAATCACTGGGTGTTGCAAATCATGAAACACTATAGTCACAACTGATAGTCAACCTGCTCTTTCACCTACCTCTCCACTGGTCTCCATTGAAACTGTCCATGCACTATAGTTAACTGATGTATTCTTCATTTGATTAATGAGTTAATATTTATTGAATTAATTAATAATTAATTCACACCACTCTCACTAGTGTATCAATCAGTTAGACTAGATACAACTAGCTCAACTGTATCTAACTGAGTTAAACTGAACACAACTCCACCAACTATTTCTACAAATCCACCAAACTCTGTCACATGAGTTATAACTGAAGTCTCCATGCAATAGCTCCACTTAACCCTCAGGAATAGCGTAATTCCTTCTGTCAGCTCCTGTGCCACATCTGTGCACTTAACTGAAGTGCTCCAAGAGAATAAGTTAATGTTTATAGTCCAAATATTATTAAGAGCTAATAATATTTGACATATCTATTTTTAGACTGCCAATATAAAAATAGATTATGCCCAATATGTCTAAAAATATAAGTCCATCTATTTTTCCAACTTGACCAACCATCCACAAATATCATCTTGCAACTCATAGAATATGATCGACATGTCTAAAAATAGGCTTGTGCCAAAAATAGCCTGTGGGCCCACTTAGTGAAGGTGACTCTTTTCACTAAGCTCATCATCTTGTTGCAATCTCAACATCATCCTTAAATGTCGAGAGATTTAAAGGGACCCTGCACTAGTTGAAAGCTACCTTCATACTTAAACTTAGGTAATCGACTACTTCGATGATGTTTCTAGGCAGATAAAAGATGATTGCATTATGTCCAACCAGAGGAGATGGAACAACCTCCCGCACAGCCTCAAGAACAGGGAGTACCATACTCCACAAAGACTGAGGGTTGCATTAGAAAGGGAACCATTATACAAGAGGGCCATGCAGGCCAAAAGTATCCAATGGTTGGGACTAAAGCTTGGCCCACCTTTGCTGCTGGGGTTGGATGATGAAAAGGAGACAGCTGCACAAGATAGAGAATGGGAGAGTGCGGAAAAGAATAATGTTTTTTATCCCCTTGGGGGAACTCCAGCACTTCTTCCTCAGGAAATCAGGGGGGTTGTAAAATCCTTAAAGGAAAGGTAGGAGGAAGATTAGTTTCTCAAAGAATGAGAAACCATTCAGTAGCGGGGTGATGATGAGCTCCATCATTAGACATATTTGGAGGGGTTAATAGTCACCTTTTTGCCTTCTTAGATCTCTTTTTCTTGAATTATTATTATTTTGTTTTATGATGCTAGTATAAGTGGTGATTAAGGCTAACATACTCGGAGTGCCTAATGTGAGGTTGAGTGCAGAAAATCATGAATTATTAGCATTTTTATAAGGATTTTGTCATAAATAATTGGAGGAGACAGCAAGGATAAATTATAGGAGGATTTTCCACCCTCCTTAACTCTCAAAGGCAGCCAAAGGATCCCAAATATTCTCTATAGCAGTTCGAATTCCAAAGACAACCAAAGGATCCCCAATGATTCTCTCCAGCAATTCAAATTCCAGAGGCAACCAAGCAACTCAATGAGGCACCCAATATTTTTTTACTTGGAGTCAAATGGACTCAATCACCATTTTCTAGGGATATTTTGGTAGCTGCCCTGTAGAATAAATAGACTAGAGATAGAGCTAGGAAGGGGGTCGATTCTAGTCATAACTTTGTTGCAAGCTATTGAGATTTTTATTATTTTTACTCAATGATCAAACTTTCATAAATGTATGAGGTTATTATTTTATGAATGAGCAGACTAATTTCATTTTACTGATTTAAGTTTCAGAGAGCTAGGCTCATGGATTAGGGTCCAATCCATGTGTGTCAGCCTCTCTGTTGTATGTGTTCTCTGCTTTATGTCATTCAAATAGTTTTGCTTCTGATAGTTTCATTGTTGTTTAGTTTTTCTTTCAGTATGTTGTTGTAGTTTTTCATTTTCTTATGAGGGTAATAGAATAGAGGAAAACCAAAAAATTTGTAGATCAAGACCCCCTTCTCATCTCTGCCAATAAAGCTCGAGGAGGGTAAACCTTCCCACTGAACCAAAAATTGATTTTTGTTCACTACTTCTAAGATTAGAGTAGAGTTGAAATACCAGTTTTAGTCATTTTGTTCATTATTTTTATCACGCACTTCATCTATTTTTCGTGCATGGATCAATAGGGTTGTTTGTAGGAATAGGAATCAAAAGCCCCAGAGAAATTATTAAGCCATTCCACTCCATTTTCTAGTCCCTATCCATCTCTGTGTTACGCCTCTGAACCTTTCTTTTACACCTCCATTCCCTCCTGTTTTCCACTTATTTACCCACCTTTTAATCCCAAAAACACTTAAACCCTTCAGCTCACCTCATTCCTTTGTTTTTATCATTCATGCTTTCCTTACCCCTTTTTAACGTAAAACGCTTGAAACCCATTGGAATTTGACCTTTCTCCCCTGCTCCTCGAACTTTCCGCTACCGTACATCGCAAATCGCAATGTTTAATTTATTCCTTTAACACTTACCGCTCCCATCTTCTGATTGCGATATTGTGATATTGCATATTGCATTTTTCACCTTCACCCTTTCCTTCAAACTTACCGCAATTCCCGTATCACAATCGCACTTCGCAACCTTTTCCTTTTTCTTTAAGACTTACTGATCTTTTTTGTCGATTACGATAAATCCACCGCATCACACATCACGCTTCGCATCATTTTCCTTTTTTTCTTAAGACTTACTACTTCCAAACGTCGATTGCGATATTGTGATCGTGCTCTGCCACCGGTCCCACCGCCACATCACCCATCGCAATCTCACTTCACAACCTTTACCCTTTTCTTTTAAGACTCACCGCTCCTATCTACCAATTGCAACATTACAATCACGCTCTGCCACCGGTCCCATCGCCACATCACCCATCGCAATCACACTTCGCAAACTTTTCCCTTTTTCCTTAAGAATTACACCTTTCAAACACCGATTGTGATATTGCGATCACGCTCCGCCGCCAGTCCCACCGCCACATCACCTAGCGCATTTGGCACTTTGCTACTTTTCCTAGACAACATTTCCGCTATCCCTCAAATTTTGCGATATTGCAAACTGCGATATCGCATTTCGCATTTCGCAACTTTTACCACATCGCAAATTGAAATGTTTATCCCCATTTCATTTCGCACTTCGTATTTTTTAGTTTATTTCCTTTAACACTTACTTCTCCTTTCCGCTGATTTTTATATGATCAAAGTGCTCTGCCACCTACCCTACTGCCATGTCATCTGACTTATCGTATTTTTCATTTCGCAGTTCTTTCCCATCACATATCACACATCGCACCTTCCTCCCGACTGCACTATCGCTTTCCCTCAAACTTTGCGATATTGCAATTGTGATATCACATTTCGCACGTCGCAGATTTTATCCCAGCTCACTTCACACTTCGCAACTTTTTCTCCATCGCATCTCTGCCATCACACTTTTCAAATTATTTCTCTCCGAAGAATTTTTGCACTATAATAAATTTTTAATAAGTTTTAAACCCCTCTTTTCACTTCCAAGCCTTGTTTCATGTGAAAAGCCCTCCATTAGCCTCTTTAGACCTTTTTTTCCTCCAAGCTACAAATCAACACTTCTTCAATTAGAATTAAGTCATGGATAGCTTAGCTACATGGATAGAAGCATGGTATATAGACCATAGGATAAGTAGAATGAATTTAGCCATTTGGCCAAGTGAAGTGTGGTTTAGAATTAGTTTCCTTTCTTCCATTTATTTTCAGCAATTTAATTTAGTTTCTTTCTGTGACTTCCTTTCTGCACACTAAATTAGTTTCATTTCCGTCATTTCCTTTCTGAAAATTAAGTAGTTTCCTTTTTGTCATTTCCTTCCAGCAATTTAATTTTCAATTTTTATCATGATGTAATGAATAAAAGCCTTTCGTAAAGCAGAAGAGGATGACATGAAAAAAATGCATCTGATGTGTATATAGCACTATCACCTCCAATTTTGTACAAACTCCGGGTTGATGAAGTAAAGTATGGAAGCCCCTGGGAGTTGCAGCATTCTTGGTGCAATATCAGGGCTCACCAGATAGAATGGTATTCCATCGAAAAGGAGATCCACCAATTAACCAAGACAGAGCATGGTGGAGTTACAAAGGTGATAGAGAAAACTGATGAAAGGATTCGTAGTGACATAGGGAGGAAACTACTTGAACAAGGGTGACAAGAGGTGACCACATCAAAGCCATTAATGCACATAAATTGAATGCAAATGCCCATCCAATAAAAATAATTAGGAGTGAGTCCCACTAATGATTAGGATCCCCTCTTCCATTTGAAAATCTAGATTGGCATGAAGTTTTATTTCTTTTAATTGATTCAGAGGACATGGTATTAATAGACTTGGCCAAAGGGACAAAGTGCAACTATGATTTAGTGAATGATCAAGTTAAGATGGGAATTCATGGGAGAATATCCTACCTATAAATAACAACATATGCTCTAAGAATCCTTGACAATGGTAAGCTTTTGAATGTACAATAAATCACATAGGAGGACTCCTTGATAAAGGTTATAAGTTTCAACCAAGTTATTGAAGTATACTCCCAAACTCCATGAAAAGAGAGAACCTTATATCCCCTTGGGTCATAAAACACCCTCTTACACCTGCCATCTCAAATAAAATATATTTTTTATCATCTAATTATATCATTCAAAATATTCCATGCTTGTTCAACTAAATTACACTCAATAATAATATTTTTGTCTGCATAAGCCATTTAGAGTCATGAATCCCTATAGTATTAGAAATAATTTCCTCCAAAAAAATTATATTTCATAATTCATCTTAGCTTCTATTTTTATCTTTTTCATGCTCTCTTTCATAAATTAAAGTTAATTACTTCCAACCTAATACATGGCATACCTCAAAGAAATCATGCTTAAAGAAATTGTTGTTGAGCATTTGTTATATTTTTAAAGCATATAAAACTCCCTTGTAGCTAATTTGTCATTGTATTGTCTAAGATTCCAAATTTAATAACTAATTTGAGAATATCAACTATTCACATAGCTCTATTAACATATAAGTTGTTGATTAAATAATTTCAGAACTTTCCAAATTAATAAGCTCATTTGCATTTCAATTTCCTATATTTTCTTCACTCTTTTCATTTAAGTGATAAAAATTCATCATAATTATAGAAAAATATATAACATAATTGTAATACACTTTCAACACAATAGTGAAGGTTTATTAATTGAATAATTCAAAATAAATTAAAGAAAATTGATAAATCACTTTTAACTAAATTCAATGTGGGCCTTCAACAAATAAATCACTTTCATCATTCCTTAATATAACTCTTTCATTTATATTTACCTTTGCCGCTTTGGTAATTGTAGTAATACAACTTGTGTGTGTGTAATTTCTATACTTTGATATCATGTTCATAAAGTATTAAAAAAAAAATAACACAAATTGGGAAATTTTATTTATATATAAAAGTTATGGTTGACGCACACAAGAAGTACATAGCAAGGATCTTCATAACAAAATGCATGATTGCATATACCCAGTTGAAACAAATTTTCTTGAGAGCATGTCAAAAATGTGCTACTGGAGCTATAAGGACCAAAATATTTAGTGTTAGATGGCCATAAAAGGACTAAGAGGCCAAATAAAACAACAAAGGATGATAAAAAATTTAAAACCAAGAACATTTGAGAACTAAGTTGTATGCATTCCATGACCTATTACATGTAATCCAAAGGTGTGGGAACTGAAGGGGTTTGAGATGGAATTGAGGACTTTGAGAAAAACATAGATGGACCATAGGAGGGAGGAGGATCAAAATTGGGGGGAACTAAAGAAGAGGTACCTAATAGAAAGGCCTCATTCCATGAATTGATGATATTGAGAATATAAGCTTCTAGAACAAAGACACTTCTTTTTAAATGCAGTTGGGAGAACAACTAGACCTTGGCAGCAAGGCCTCCTATTTCACCTATTGCATCCAAAGCCTCGAGATTCTATTTAATTACCTCATGTTCAAAATGAATTTCCTATAATGCATTGTCATGCTACTAAAGTTGTGAGTGTGTTTACCTTACTTTATTGTAATATATAGACTTAAAAAACCAATCCCATCAATAAGAGATGAGAATGAAAGATAATTCATTATTGAGAGCTAGATGGGAGCCATAGTAACCAAACCAAATTGAACCAACTTAAACAATTTTCACAATAAAAAGCCATCAACCTTCATTAAGCCTAGATTCGATATAATAATGATGCCATGATAAACCCCACCTAGATTGTCTTTGACATAACTAGTGTTTATTTCCCATGGTGCAATAGAGTATTTACATTAGAGGGAAGGGAGTGGAAACATGATATGAGCTAAGGAATTCATTTGAACTTAAATCATTGTACTGCATCTTGATGCTTCCAATGAGGTTAACTATCGGATTTTAGTTGATACTATGGGAGAGGAAGAATGACACGTTGTTCATTAAAAATAAAAGTTCACTTTTTTCCATGGTGGATGGCCAAGTTGGCATAAGTTTTAGCTACTTTGTTATTGGTCCATTGGATATGAAACCATTCTATGTGGCATTCCATTATGGTGATAAAATCTTGAATTCTTGAGAGGATATCTTCTAATATCAAGGCCTTTGCATATGTATTTTTATTTATTGTGATAAATGGTGATCAAAGAGTCTCTGAATATAATGAGATGCCAAGGGTGAAGACAGTAGGGTATGAACATGCCTTGAAAAATATTATAGGCTTAAGGAATACTATTTTAAGTAATCCCTATATTCCATAAAAACTTGCCTCCTAGAATTCCTTTGGCGCGAAATATTTACCCTTGTTGATGTCTTTTCTGGCAAAGGAAAAGAATCAACCTCCTAGGACACTTTTCAGGTCCCCTTTGCATTGTTATAGAGTTGACATTCCTATTTTCATTAACTAATATATTCAAAATAACTAAATACATAGAAATATTAGCATTCACCACATTCACCTATGAGTGGACTAGATGTTTCAAAACGAACATAAAATAATAATATTATAAATAAATGTATTCAAATGATTCATTCCACAATAAACATGCATTCATAAAATATGAGGAAAAAAACAATTGAAACAAATCAATAGACAATAAGTAGAGAAATGGTCTAGATATTCAAAGAACTCCAAGTTCTTTTCATGCATTCAAAGATCATAAAGAGTCGTAGGAGAACATTCTCAAGATTACAACTCATTTATAAGTTTTGAAACCACAAAATACATGTAGTCTCAAAAATAGTTATTTGCAAGAATCTTGGAATAATTTTATAGACTTTAAGTTTGAATAAAGTGTTAAAAGTGCTTTACAAAACATTGAGACTTGAACATTAAAAGTAAAGGCACTGGTCCATAAGATATTGGGATTGGGCTCTAGTGGACCAAATAATATGAGGTTAGCTAGAAGAAAAAGAGAATATACATTCAAGGACTGGATTTACTAATATATAATATAATTCATAAATTTGGATGATCAAAGACTCGGGAGAAAGAAAGGGAATTTCTTCAAAACAAGGTAAAGGACACACATAAAATTGCGAAAGGAAAATCAGTGGAATTAATCATCTCTCTCCTTGGAAGAAAATAGAGTATATTTTGGATTTTGAATGTATGTAAATATGAATGTTGAGGAAATTATTCAAGATTAACAATTATGAATGTTGTGGAAATTATCACTCCACCGGATCTCTAAGGCTAAGAAAGAGTCCAAACAGAGGTAACCACAGACCAATATTTTAGCTTGGTAGATATCCCTACCAAACCAGAGAGGGCTCTCTCCACAAATTCATAGCAAAGACGTTTGGATGAATTAGGGTTTTAGGCTAGGTATGAGTACAGGGGTTTGATTGTTTGAATTGGTTGTTGGATGAGTGAATTAGGTCACAGAGGCTAGTTCATGGAAAATAAGATTAGGGTTGTAGAGATTCAATGGGGCAAGGTAGGTAGAAAACCTAATGCTTTAGGGTTCAAGGATGTATCAAACTGATGAAGAGCTAGAAAGAGAAAGGTTAAGCATGAATTCTTTCTAAACTGAAGAATATGAACAAACTATGAATATTTTCCTAAAACAGAGCATGAGAGATGTATTATTTTTATCAACTTGAAAATGAACATATCATAGAAATGAAATGGATCATGAAACAAAAAATTCATATATAATGAGACATAAGAAGAACAATGCTAAATTTCCATACCATGGGTATCCCAAAGAAATAGCTACAACCTTTTCAACAATTTCCTGCCAAATATTGATTACACTAGAGTCTCTGATCAATGCATCAACATCCAACTTGTAAAATGAGTAAAAAAGTAAATGATATAGACCTCAAACAACCTCTCCCAACCTCAAGGATCGAATTCCTAGGTTGAGGAGGTGTTCCACCAAAAACTGAGTTGAATACCTAGAGTGTAGGGAGGTCAATCTGACTCATCCCTCACTTTGTGCAAACTGAAATTAGGGGAATTTTGAGATCTGAAATGGGCCTCCTAAGGAAATTATAAAATAATAGTGAAAATAATAAAAGATGATTTGATTACATCATCAAATTTTAGAGGGAAAAAATAAAAAACTACTTTTTCAACTCATATTTTCATTCTCCCAAAGTTTTTACTCAAATTTCAAGTGGGAGTAATCATTGGATGCAAAATTTAAATCCTCATCAAAGGGGTACCCATGTTTCATACTTTTTATGGATCATGCTACATGAAAAATGAGAAATACATGAAAAACATGATTGTAATCACGTTTTTCATGTATTTCTCATTTTTCGTGTAGAAGGGTCCATCAAAAGTATGCAACATGGGTACTCTGTGGATGAGGAATTAAATTTTGCATCCAATGAGAACTCCCGCTCAAAATTTGAGTAAAAAAATTGGGAGATAAGTTGAAAATACGAGTTGAAAAAGTAGTTTTATTATTTTTTAATATTTGTACCCTTTCACTTACAAAATGGTGAATCATCCCCCATGGTTTACCTCATCATATTGAATCCTTTTGGTTCTTGTAAAGTTTATTTTGGTTGTACATTTTTTTTAGGAGGCCCATTTTAGACCTCAAAATTCCCCTAATGTTCTTTACATGTCATCAAAATTTTTCACCTAGTGTATTTACCCCTGGGTAAGTCAACCACATCATAATTACTCTTAAATTCATGATTTACATTGGTAAAAATCCCATTTACCATGTTCAAACTGGAAAGACTGAGAAAATTTGAAAATATCAGCAAACTCAGAAAATTTGTCCAAAGTGCAGCGCCGGTGTCAAAAGTGCAGTGCCAACTTCAGAACCATTTTTTAAGTGGTTCCAAGTGTCCAGATTGAGCTCAGAATAGCTCATTGGAAATCTTGTCTTGTCTAGTTTCTAGATATGTGCCCAGTTTCCAAAATGGTCAATATTTGATGCTCCAAAACTTCATTATCCCAATATTGGTCAAAAGCATAGCTCCAGCCTCCAAAATAGGCCAGAAATGTCATTTTTTGGGTGTTTTTTGACCTTTTGACTACCATGTTGACCCAAAAAAAATTGCAAAGTGGTTTTCCTAACTTTATTTGGCCTTATGAACCCAATGGTGGCTTAATTTTCTCCATTGGAGGTCCCTAGGAAAAGCGCAGTGCCTAGGGCGTTGAGCTTTTCCCAATTTGACTGTGTCAAATTGCCAAAAACACAAAAAAAAATCCAAAATTTTCAAAATTTGCTCAAATTTCTTCAAATTTTATACTGTGGGATGATGATGAGGTTTATTAGGCAATGAGGGATGCCTCAACAATAATATCAATATTTTCCCCTTCATTTTTCTTAATTATGGTTTGAAGTCTTGAATTGGCCTTTTTGAGCTTTGAGCTTACAATATGGTTTTTCTTCAAGTAGTGCTTGGCCCTCTTTCTCAATATTTCATTGTCTTTTTTTGTCTTCTCCACGATCTTCTTAAGATTATGGTTGGCCCTATCAAGCCATTTCTCAGTTCTCATTGAAAATGATGGAAAATTGTTCATTCAATGTAAGCTCATTAGCAAGCTCAGCCTCCTTTTGCTTCTCTACTTCTAGAGATCTTTTCAGCCATCTAGTCATAGGTCTTCTTCTTTGCACTTGTTCTTCTGCCTCATTTGTTTCACCATACCTCTCATAAGCCTCATCAAGCAAGGCCTTTTCCTTGTTTTCTTCTATTTTTTCCTTGAGAAGTTGAATCTCCATGATGGCCTGCTTGGTCTTCAGTTGTTCATTTTCTTGCTCATAGTATGCAATGACAAACTTAGATCTCTCTAAGTTGATCTGAAGCTCCCTGAGTTGGGAATATTTCTACTTGATAATTGTTTTGTAGGCCTTATAATCATGCTCATCATCTAAATAAACAAGGTCAAAATCTGTCTTTGTCTCATGGAGGTCATCCTCATCATGAATGGTTGCCTCATGTACATCTTCCTCTACCATATTTTGTTTTCCCTTCTGTACCTGATTTGTTGGTGAAGAAGGCATATCCCCTCCCACAATATGTGGGGAAAATACCTGCCTATGCCCTCTTTGATATGTCTTCACCATTATTCTCATTTCAGCCTCTTTAGGCTTGCTAACCTCAAATCTGCTAGGTGACTCATCTTGCTCATAATATGGTGATGATGGTGGTGATGGTGATGGAGTAGGTGAAGTGGACTGAGGTAATGAAATGATAGGAATTGTGGGTTGAGATGGAGGCATAGATGTAGTAGGGTGAGATGAAGAAGGCACATCCTCAGCATGTGGAACTTGTGGAACAGTGAAGATGTCATTTTCTATGAATGTGTCCCATGTTAAGCTGATGGAGGAAAATGATTTTGATCAATGAATGGTGGAAAAGACTATCCATTTTTTGGTCTAACTCTCTCTTTTGCACAATGTATGTCATTTTTTCTATGCTCCTTAAAAGATAGTATGGGATATTGAGAAATTTAACTCTTGTGAAGTGCATGAGCAGTCTAATGTGATAAGTGTAAAGTCTAAAGAACCTCCCTTCACAATATCTTCATGATGATCTTCATCATGGGGGCATACCTATTAAGAAGATAGACAAAAGTAAAAACCCTCTTCCTCTCATTTCTATACATTGGTTTTATAAAAATGGCTCATAGTACTGATCCTCCAAATCTTTGGATTTGAACCACCTCTCAACCATATTTGGAATCCCTATGGCAGTAGCAATGATGGATGTAGACAATGTGAAAGTCACATCTGCTAGGGTTACTTGATTTTCTTTGAGGTTTACAATGAAGAGTCTTCTCAAAAAAAGGTGATGTTGTACCCTTTCAATCATGTTACAAAACTCAAGGAAACCAACATTCTGAAAGCAAGAAACTGTCATTGGTGAGGCTATCAGTTCTCTAGTGTTGGTGGGATCCAACCTTAGGATTCTCCCTCCTTTTTGTGGCCTTCTTTGTTGTTTTTCCTCCTCCTCCAATCTATCCTATCTGCCTCCTCTTCCATATAGTCTCTATCTTCTTCCATGGTGTCTTGGTCTAGAAAACCTAGGGGAGGAAATGGGAATGGGGATAGGTCTAGGGAGTAGGGATTAGGGTAGGAAAATTTAGAGAGATTAGGGAGGGGTTAGGGAACTTTGGGGGGTGATAGGAGGTCAAGATACTTAGGGATTTGAAAATGATAATTGGATTACAGGTTTGGGGTAGTGGCTGCCTAGCAATTTTAGTGGCTTAGGACTTAGGGTTTTATGGGGGAGGGGTTTAGGGATTAGGAAAGAGTAGTGTAGGGGTAGGGATGGTTTTAACAGTGATTTAGGAAGGCATTGTAGGGTTTATCGACAGTAAATTGAGAGTGAGGGAGTGATACTAGGGTTTTCCACTAAACATTTAGATAATTTTTCTCATGAAGAAAAACACCATAAAAATGACATTTAGGAAAGCAAGGAGGCAATTATTTTATATCACTTACTTGATAAAGGAGAAAACATTCCCTTGATGAAAGTTTTAGAGAGTTTAAGGGTGTTTTGTAGCTTCTAGCGCTTGTTGGGAAAAAGCACAACGCACTGGGAAAAAGTGCAGTGCCTTGCCCAAGAGCACAATGCCTGAGGTAAAGAAGGTAGTGCCTATTGCCTACGTGAAGCGCCACCCTCCTAAGTGCAGCGCCAAGAAAAATTTCACCTCTGACTCTGCAATTTGACTTTTTCGGGCTGAGGGAGTGCAAACTCGACCTTTGGATGTGCAAATGAGTTTGAATGGGAGGTTTTAGTGGTCTTTATACTTCATGAAATTGATGGTTTGGGTCTCAGGACCCAATTTCTTCCTTTTTATTCACTTAACCTTTTGAAAATTTACCCTTTACTTGACTCTTTCCTTTGACAAATTTATATTTTGATGACCTTTGAGAAGGCTTTGAATTTGACTTTTTGGTGATTTGGCAGCCTGGGATGGTGAAATTATTACATTTTGAAAGACATAAAATTACATAATGAAAATATAAAAAATTACATTTGAAAACCAAAATTACATGTTGAAACAAGAAATTTTCTTCACAAATAATCTCCATATGGTGAAGAGATGTTATTCGATCACCCTTTACTTGCTGGTCTTATGCAGTGGAGATGAAATTTTATCGGACCTTGGAAATCCTAATGACCTAATGAGACCTTGAAGGATTGAATTTCAAGATGACATGACTAATATTGACTTTATGGATGATGTACAGTCAGCAAGGTATGAAATAATATTCCAGCAAGTAATCACATTTGAGGAAGAGTGATGTTTTTTGGACTAGGGCTACCATCAGTGACTAATTTTTTGCATGACCTAGTGGAATGATAAAAAATTCCTAAGTGGAACTCCTAAAATGATATGAAAAGAGGATTTTTGATCAATGATGGTAGGATGAAAATAATGACACTAACACCATGGTGGATGGTCAAGTTGGCATAACTTCTATCTTCTTTGTTATTGTTCCATTGGATATGAAACCATTCTATGTGGCATTCCATTATGGTGATCAAATCTTGAATTCTTGAGAGGATATCTTCCAATATCAGTTCCTTTGCATATGCATTTTTATTGCTTGTGATAAATGGTGATCAAAGAGTCTCTGAATATAATGAGATTTCAAGGGTGAAGACAGTGGAGTATGACCATGCCTTGAAAAATATAATAGGCTTAAGGAAGATTATTTCAAGTAATCCTTATATTCCATCAAAACGTGCCTCCTAGAAGTCCTTTGGGGTGAAATATTTCCCCTTGTTGATGTCTTTTCTGGTGAAGGAAAATAATCTACCTCCTAGGACCTTTTTCAAGTCCCCTTTACATTTTTATAGGGGTGACACTCCTATTTTCATTCACCGAGATATTCAAAATAAATAAATACATAGAAATATTAACATTCACGACATTCACCTATGAGTGGACTAGGTGTTCCAAAAGGAACATAAAACAATAGTATTATAAATAAATGTATTCAAATGATTCATTCCACAATAAACATCCATTCATAAAATATGAGGAAAAAAACATTTGAAACAAATCAATAGACAAGAAGTAGAGAAATGGTCCAGATATTCAAAGAACTCCAAATTTTTTTCATGCATTCAAAGATCATAAAGAGTTGTAGCAGAACATTCTCAATATTACATTGCTCATTTATAAGTTTTGAAACCACAAAGTACATGTACTCTCGAAAATAGTTATTTGCAAGAGTCATAGAATAATTTTATAGAATTTAAGTTTGAATAAAGTGTCAAAATTACTTTACAAAACATTGATACTTGAACGTTAAAAGTAAAGGCATTGGTCCCTAAGAGATTGGGATTGGGCTCTGGTGGACCAAATAATATGAGGTTACGTAGAAGAAAAAGAGAAACTACATTCAAGGACCGGATTTACTAATATATAATATAATTCATAAATTTGGATGATCAAAGACTCAGGAGAAAGAAAGGGAACTTCTTCAAAACAAGGTAGAGGACACACATAAAATTGCGAAAGGAAAATAAGTGGAATGAATCATCTCTCTCCTTGGAAGCAAATAGAGTATATTTTGGATTTTGAATGTCTGTAAATATGAATGTTGAGGAAATTATTCAAGATTAACAATATATTTTAAATATTTTCTAAGCCAATTCAATTTACTCCTTCATCGATGGGACAAATATGTCTTTCTTTACTCTTAGGAAAAATATTTCCTCCTATATGTCCTTCACATCCAATCTTAGTTGCCCGTAAGTATCTAGTTGGTTTTTTTTTTCATTGAAAAATGTAACCAACCACTTCTTGATCTCGTCTTCCAAAAAGTTAGTCAAGTTTCCAAAATCACTAGCCCATGATGCTTATAATTTTCAACTCTTCTTGCAACATGTATTTTTGAAGTAGCATAGAATCTATAACCATTATGGGTCCTTGCAATTCATCAAAAACTTGTATATCCTTGAATAAATTATCTCTCCTACAATTATCAATACTCAAACATTCATAAGTAACATCTTCTAACATTTCAATATTTTCTTTCCATCTCCCTTGATTTGCTTGATTCTCTTCCTTGATGGAAGACCTTGTTGGAACTTACAGAGATAAATAAGAGTATTAATTTTATTTATGAAACTTATTAAATAATTTTCAACAAATTGTTGGTCAAGCTCAAAATATTTCTTCAAATATTCAGAGAATGAAGCAATCCTTTGAGACAAATTTATTAAGTGCAAAGAAATTTCCCACACTTATTATTCCTAATTTCTTATTAATATTTACTATGACATAGGATATGATACCATTTAACAATTTTGTTTCCTTCTTAATTTTTGAGGGTGTGATAGGGGGTAATTGTTGTTGTAGCTTTAGTGGTTAAATAGCTAAATGGGGATCAAATATAGGTCTAGGACTAAGAAATTCCTCTAGCTCACTTATCACCTCATATTTACAATCTCTTGCTCAGTGAAAAAGTGAGAAAGTGCATCCCTTATAGTCATGAGTAACTTGTTAGACCTTAGTTTTCATTGATGTCAAAGGAAAAGATAGTCGCAAGTAGATTAATCAAAGAGAAGAGACTTTAGAGCCATTTTCAATTCATGAGATCATATCATATGCACTTGGAAACTATTCAAATGGATAGAGCTTGAAAGTATCTTTTGAACAGTACATTGAAGTTTGAAAAATTCTTCCTAGATTGAAAGTTATGGGTGGTCAAAGATATAAGGGTAAAAGTCAATTTTTTGGTGTTTTTAGGCTAAGGGCCCTCAATATAGTCTACATGCATAGGTAGCAAGCACAACCATGTAGGAACATGGGGACCAATAAAAAAATTTGGAGGGAGAGTGGTGGTGCCCACCCAGGACATGTCTCCCTGACAGATTATCCCCGACAAGATACAAGGGAGACTACAAGTGAATTTTCTGGGGACAGGTGAAGCGGGGTAACTAGGAAGAACAACATGGAATATATGCAAGATTTTATTGCAGAGTTCACAGTAGTGAAGGACCCCATGTCCACGTAATCCTGGAATTATTTCCACGAGAGTTCTAAGGGGACTTCATTGCAAAAACCTTGGGATGACAAAGCACTAGGAGGATGTCACAAAGGACACAGACAACCGAGGAAATGTTGATTTTTTCATGTCATCGGTGGGGAGGACCCAAAAAACATGTAATGTTGGATTTCCTTACCTAGAAGATTAAAATGGAGCACAGTTGAGAATTTTTTGGGAGACAGACCAGGGGAAATGGTAATATACCTATCAAATTGCCAAAGAAATTTACATCTCATCCCTTTAAATTTTTTTGTGAAGAAATTTGATGGAGAAACATAGTTTACGATCCCCTCACCTCCGTACTTAGTGACTTTGATATAATAAATGTGCCATGATCTCATTGGTCAAAGGATCCACAAGGCATGATGATGTCAACATCCAAAATATTCAGGACACATGGCTTCTTCAACATCCAAAATATTCTAAACACATGGCTCCAATGAGGACATAACACGTGGCATGAATATTTGAATTTAATTGTTGTCCAAGTGAGAAAAAAGTAGGTGACACTATGGAACCACTCAATGAGTGAAACATGGCATCCTTGTATAGGTGGCAGATGTGGTGGTGCTTACATAACCCCAATGAAATTTCTATTGGTCCATTTGTAAATTCAAATGTCCCATAGGGACACATCACCATGTACACTGGAAGGCCAAGCACCTCGATGATTTTTGAATGAGTTGCATGTATTTTTATCTAGGGTGACTTAGCTCCAGGACACGGTGCCAGAAAAGGTGGCATATATCTAGAGCAGAAAAATAATTGGAGGAATGCACGTGGAATTGGATGGTGGTCCCACTGGGCACATAATCCCCGAGATTTCACGTCGATGGGAACCAAGGGCACTCCATTGAGTTTCTTCTAGGAAATAGAAGTTGGGGGCTAAGGGTTGGCTCCAACACATGGTTATATATAGGAATATATAGATCGAGGGAACAAAGCTTTGATGCAGTGGTTAAGCCCTCGCAGCTATAGTGAAAAAGGGCCTAGCTAGTGGATGTATGTGACAGTTTCACTTTTTAGAGCACTAGGTGCTTTGTATGTAAAAAATGAAAATTGCGGGGAGTTTAAAGGACCACGGGGGATTAAGACATGTGGATAGCCCTCTATCCCATGCCATTCCATACTCATGATTTAAATTGTTAGTCCTAAAGGCTAAGCCTTTGGGTGTTTATAAAACATGAACGAGTCGGCAACTATTAGCGTTTTCTAGCATATTTGGTGGATTCCACCAACACTGCTTATCTAAATGCATGAATACATTGCATGAATGAGTTGGAAGCTTGGTTAGCGACATGGGAAAACTTGGTGTTTTATTTGGTAGTTTGGCCAAATTTGGCAAACAACTAGATGTGGAACTGTAACTAAAGTCACTCCTAAATCTCGTAACTCACTAGAATTAAGAAAATTGGTAGTTTAACTCATCTTTTGTCACAAAGACAAGACTGAATAATTTGAATATTGATTGAACACATTATGAATACTTAACAGAAAGTGAAAAACATGAAGATAATCAAATCAAAATCTTTCATAAGTGCAAGTTAAGAGTTGAACTTAAATAAAGGTACAATTCTAAGAACATCAACTCTAATCCTTTATAAGCAAAATTGAATTATCAAGAATGTGGTTTATGTTGTTGGTTTTATTGGTGTGTGATGGTGAATTGATCAGATATTAAAGAATGTTAAAGGTGATTAGGGTATGTGATTGAGGAGAGATTTATTTATTTTATGTAAGAGAGTGAAATTCATGATTTGAGTTTGAAAATGGAATGAAATATGAATCAATGAGGTCGATCAAGAGGGAACCTGCATTCCAGGAGTTGTAACTCCTTCCAGTAGTGGTTGGTGAAAATTAGGGATTAGAGCTCCTTTTAGTAGAAGTTGATAAATTAGGGGTTGTATCTCCTTTCATTGGTAGTTGATCAACTAGGGGTAGTTTCTCCTTTCAATAGTAGTTGATAAATTATGGATTAATAGCTTCCTTCTGGTTGGATCCAGAGAAATTTGTAACAGCAAGTTGAATATTTCCTTTGTGAAATTAATTGAAGAAAGGATTGAAGTCTTTATATGTTACATATGTGCTTCTTTTATTGATTATTGTGATACTTATACATATGATTTTTAAATATACTCTTGGTGTCCTAGTATTGTTTACTTATGAAAGAGAATTTTTAAAATTAACACAATAATAATTCACCCCCCTCTCAGTATTGTCACAGTTTCTAACAATTGGTATGAGAGAACCATGTTAATTTAGGATCATTTTAACATCTAAAATAAATATCGTTGACCATGGAAAACCAGGAAGGAGGATACACCAACAGGGAACCTATGTTCAATAGAACAAACTCTCTGTTTTGGGAGGTAAGGATGAAAACATATATTAAAACACTTGGTGTTGATATATGGGATGTAGTGGAAGAATAATATCAAATGCCTCAACCCTAATTACTAGATATTATAATATGGAATTTACATGCAATTCTAAAGCTATGATTGCTCTACTTCCTGGCCTACCTGAGTCAGAACTAGTCAAGGTCATGGACTACACTACTAAAAAATAAATATGGGATAATATAAGTAGTTTCTATGAAGGAAATAAAAAGGTAAGGCAAGCCAAATTTAAAGGTTTTAGAATGTAATTTAAGTATTTGAAGATACATGATGATGAAGATATTGCTAAACACTTTCTTATACTTGATGAAATTGTGAATACTATAATAGGTCTTGATGAAGAGTAAAAAGAGCCAGTAGTAGTTCAAAAGGTGTTGATATTTATCCCAGAGAGATTTAATCCTAAATTTTAAGCCATTGAGGAGCTGTCAGGCATGAAGACTCTCACTTTGGACCAACTACTTGACACCCTTATTGCATATGAGATGATGATTTCTAATAGAAAGCCTATAGAAAAGGAGTCAGCCTTGAAAGCAAATAAGAAGCCCAAGGAAAAATATAATGATTCGTGTTGTGAATCAGATGAAGAGGAAGCTAAGTTTGTGAGGAAGCTCAAGATAGGCTCAGGAAAGTACAAAGGTAAGATACCTTTTAATTTCTTTAACCATGGTAAATAATAAGAATGAATATGACCTTAGAGAGAAGTTTAGAAAACTGCAAAAGGAAAAAAGAATGCTAAAAATAAAAGATTCTACACCCAAAACTCCAACTCCTCTTAGAGTGAAGGCAACGAAATTAAAAAAAAAATTGAGGTCTCAAATGGGCCTCAAAACAAAAAATTACAGCAAAAATCAAATTTATAAGAACCAATAGAATTCAAGATGATGATGTCAACCATGGGGGACGATTCACCATTTTTGGATAAAAAAAGTAAAAATATTAAAAGATAAAAAATAAAAAATAAAAATTTCAACTCATATTTCAACTTATCTCCCTATGATTTTACTCAAATTTAAAGTGGGAGCACCCATTGGATGCGTAATATAATTCCTCTTCCAAGGATTACCCAAGTTGCATACTTTCGATGGACCTTGCTACACGAAAAATTAGAAATAAATGAAAATTTTGATTGCAAACACATTTTTTCATGTATTTCTCATTTTTTTGTTTACCAGGGTCCATCGAAAGTATGAAACATGGGTAATCCTTCGATTAGGAATTAAATTCCTCATCCAACGAGTGCTCCTTCTAAAAATTTGAGTAGAAACGTAGGAAGATAATTTGAAAATATGAGTTGAAAAAGTAGTTTTTTTCTTTTTTCCCTATAAAATTTGATGATGTAATTTAATAATATTTTGTTATTTCCACTATTTTTTTATAATATTCCTTAGGAGGAACATTTTAGACCTCAAAATTTCTCTAATGATCATCAGATGGGGACAATGCCTATGAGAGCTCAAAATAATTTATGCTCATGGCCATAGAAGATATGGAAGTAGAAGTTGTTGACTCTCATGGAGAAGAGGCTGAAGTTGACCTAGAAGGAGATTTTATCAGTGCCCTTGAAGAAATTAAAAGGTTTAGAAATAAAAAGAAAGAACAAAAGGAATTGTTGAACAAGGAAAAAGTTGAAGTTGTTGAACCTTTGCTCTGGAAAATTTGTGAAGGTAAAAAGATCCAAGAAAACTTGAAAGAGAAGCTCAATGAGAAGAATCAATCATGTGATAGGCTTGAAGGAGAATTTTTTTTTTCTAAGAAAAGAGCTTGAAAAAGCTAAAATTCAACTTAGCTTCAACGAAAAATTTTAAAAAGCGACTAAAAGTTTTAATGAATTTCTTGAAGCCAAAAGAGTCTCTAATAACAAAGAAGGTATTGGATTTGAGGCATTGTTAAGCTCAACAGCTGATATGAAGGGAAGTAAAGTAATTACATTCATGAAAGCATTAAAAAATGCAGGCCATGCAGCAACCAAAGATGATTCAGCGCAACAAAAAAGAGAAAAAAGAACCACAGAGTCCAATTTGCATCCAAATTCAAATCAATTGTTGCAAAACAAAAGGTGAAATCCAACTCAGCAAAAGTATAATAATGCAAGAGAGGAAAAAAAAAATCACTCAGAGAGAAACTTAGCGAATCTTTAGAAATCAATTTTCTCCCATATATGAAGACATATTTCCAAGCTTTTTCTTTACTTGTATAAATTATGGGCACAGAGCAACAACTTGCAGGGTGAATCTTCCATTTAGACAACTGAGGCATCAAAGAATAAATTATCAACCAAATAACCAATTTTTCAGGGAAAGGATGAACAGACCCAGGTAAAACAACTCATTTTCCCACTGAAAAATTTGATTCAATGTTTAATCCTTCAAAACAATGGCCACAGAGCAAGTGATTGCAGAATTAGAAACAAAATGTATGATCCAAAAATCAGGAAAACAAGCCATCAACCCAAACTATGGAAGAAAAAGGAAAACACAAAGGGCTTTTTGACAGTGCTGGAAATCCTTGAATCAAGGGGTATCCCTGATGTGAAGTCCCAATTAAACCTCACACTATTTGGAATAGGAGCCTCATCCTAAGTATTGCCTGGTTTCCATGTATTCTTACAGATTTTCCTTGGCTCTAACTGTCGACAAGAGAGAGGAATGTGTGTGTGCCTTCGAAAAGCAAGTTTTTCTGGTGAATATTTCGTTGTAGGTGTGTCAGAATTCTTCTACTGCAAAGGGAGAGAGAAAAGTGAGCCTCCAAGAGAGAGGTGATAGTACCACCCTATGAGAGACACATGCAACCAAGAAGGACTTGTCTGAAATCCAACGGAATAGCCCACAAAATATGTGACAGTCATTACAACCAATCAATGAGAGAGATATGTCTAGTATCCTATAGAATAGTCCACAAGGATGGGACAACAATAACAACCATTACAACACATTCTCAACAAGATAAGTTCCAAATAACTGAAATAGTTAAACTACTTTAGCAAATATGAAAGCGAACATGAAATACAAACATCCATAGAATAGTATTACAAATATTCATAGTCTACGCATGAAGAACACATGTTTACAATGAACGCCACTAGCTCCAATAGTGGAGTGTTGGAGCCACTCCTTACTCCTAAAAATAACTATCTTATCTCTCTAATGCCTTGCAGGAGGAGCCAAGGTGAAAAAGTCATTTTTTTCATATAATGAGGGTGTATATATAACCAATGGGAAGGTGATGCTTCACCTTCTTTGTGACTCTTTGAATACCCTCATGACTATTTTACTTCCCATGGCTTTTCCACTTTACACAAATATTCATATTCTATACATGTCCTTTGGACTTCCACTTTACAATACATTGAATTACATATTCAAAAAATGATGTGGCACATGATGACTCATGACACGACATGACATGACACTGATGACACGGACTACATGATAACATGGAAATTTCAAGTCATTATTTGTTGTTTCTTTCTTTGTGTCTTCTTAAAAATATGGTGCATGTTCTTCATCTTCCTCCTCCTTATGACTTGAAGATAAGGAGCCTTCCATGTGGTCTTGATCTTTCATCTTTTGTTATAGTTCAATGTTCCTTCGTCTTCTTGCTTTATTATCATCTTATATCCTCATCTTCTGAGGTGTCTTCTACCATGTCCTCCTACTCCATCTCCTTATTTATAATATTTCCATAGCGTGATATAGTTATTGCATCTACAATCCACTGATGACAATATGAGACTAGTCTGATAAACCCCTAGTCTAAGATGGTGCATATTGATCCACTAAGTGAGCTGGAACCGGGTGACAGGTTGGGAAAGAGGCTCAGTGACTATGAAATTGTGTAGCTTAGGTAGTCAGGGGTGAAGATTGATCCTTGATACTGCACAATGAGTAGTTCAGTTTGGACTAAGGAATAAAACCATGTAATCTGGGGTATCAATCTAACAAGCTTAGGGAACGGGCACTTGATCAACATATTGCACAGTTATTAAGGAAAGAAGAGCCCAGGTGATTTTTCAATTGCGCAGTTCAAGAGCTCAGGGCCGAGGCTTGAGCTTGATACTATGCAATGTGTAGTAATGACTGGGCAGGAGAGAGAAACTATATATTTTTGGGATTCGGTGAGCCAGGCTAAGGGATTTCGCATTTTTTCAGCTAATTACATAGTTCTGCGAGGAAAAGCAGGCTTGATGATTATGTAGTTGTGCAGCTCAAGAGATCAAGGTTTCAGCTTGAGCTCAGAGATTGCGTAGTGCACAATTGGGGCCAGGCTAGAGGGATAGATTGCGCAGCTTTGGAGGGAAAGGCTTGGGATTGAGCACTAAAATTGTGAAGTGCATAGTCCTGGGAGGCTAAAACTACAAATTGTTCAGTGTCAAGAGGCAAGGTTGCAACTTGAGGGCTGGGACTGCGCAATGTGCAGTTCAAGAAGGCTAGATGAGGCTAAGTTGTAGATTTATGGACTATCACTGTGTAAATATATGATCTGTCCAACATTTCAGATGGCAACTCCATCCATCATCAGGGACCAAAGAGAGCCTTGTGAGTAAACGAGTGCTTGAGAGCCTTTTAATAGGATTTTTTTTTTGAACTATGTATCCGTTGGATTAACGGTCAAAAAATAAAATAATAAATTTTAAATAATATTTGACGAATTTTATTTGAAAAGTAATGATTGAGATGGGATTTTTATTAATTATGAAAAGTGTTAATATTAAGCAGAATTGATAGAGAAATAGTATAAATATAAATTAAATAATAGACAAGTAAAATGTGAAAAGGATTAACTAATTTAAGAGTTATTTGATGGAATTATTTAAAATTAGTAAACAATTATAACTAAATAACAAACATATTCATCCATATTTGTTATTAGATGAAAAATTGGTTGAATATGATCAAAAAATTATTTAAATTAATGAATATTAAAAATAAAAAGAATGTTTAAATATAGGAAGAGAAATGAAGAGGTTAAGAATTAAACTAAGAAATAATCTTTATATTTTAGATTAAAGGATTGAAAGGAGGTAAGGATAAATTTAACCTAGGTGATGTATATGTATTCATATCTACTTTTGTTATTAGTTAAATCTTAGAAATAAGAGATTTATAAGAATGCCAGAAATTTTATTAAAGCATTAATAGAAAAAAATTATAAAAAAAGAGGGAAAAGAGGGTAATAAGAGGTACTCGGGAGGGGGGGACGATAATCAAGGCAAGGTCAAGATTCATTGGGTAAGAGAGTGGATGACGAGTTTCCAAGATTGGCTAATCCTGTAACCATCCTCCCTATTAAATTTATTAGGGTTCTTCTCGATTTCGAGGGATTCTCGAATAATACGATAGTGTTATAATGGCACATAGGCTATTATTTTTTATTGATTGAAGAAAATTAAGTGCTTCAACTTATATGAGTGATCAACAATGGAAGACTTTGAAAGATACTTATGGTTGGTGTCAACTATGTCCTCCTTGAGGCAGTATTTGAAAGGAAAACATGTTTTACCAATGTAATATTTACCGTAAGAATAAGGAATTTTATAAACCCCTGATCCTAGCATGGGATCTGTTAGCCACCTATAAAATTTGTCATACCAAATGGTGGCTAAATGATTTTGGATCATTCAAGGAACATATTTTATTGCAAAAAAGTGTTGGCTTTTGAAGACTCTTAAAGGCCTCATGCCTCTGTCCAAAATCTTCATTTGCTGTTTCCATTTTATACTCTGAGAATTCCACTAAAATCCAAGAGAAAGACTGCTAAAAACCATCATTTTCCCCTTTTCCCCCACTCAAAACTAACCTTCATTTGCACCCCTTTCTTCCATAAAAATCCTCTATTTTTTATGAGTTTCCTTCTTCCATTCATAAAAATCCACTTTATAAGGTTTGAAACCCACTTGTTAACCTTACTGAAGCCTTCAAACCCCTTTAAAAACATTGAAAAAATCATGAAAAATCATGTTTTGATTACAGGCTTTAGCCTCTTTTGCTAAGCCCCCTAACCACTTCCCCCACATTCCCTTGCCATAAAAACCAAGTGCTAAGCCCTCACGGCGCTTATCGCATCGCTAAAATTTCAAACAGCGCAAGTCTTTTGCCATAGACCAAAAGTTCCGATGCGATTAGCTTTGCATCATATAAATCCCGATGCGATCAGCCCCCTTTGATATAACTCCAGATCTCATGTTTCTTTTGAAAAACCAAGAGTTGTTACCCCGAGCGTTAATCGCATCGGAAATATCCAAATGCGCGAAACTTGTGCTCTTTTCAAAAGTTCCGATTACAATCATGCTTTGGATTAAAAAACCCTGATGCGATTAATCCTTTGTATTATAAAATCCTGATCACATCATTTTATATATATATCCTGTAGGCCCGCCTCCGGCGCTTAATACCTTCTAAAATTTCTTCCCCGATCCGCTTTTCCCTTTTTAAAATGAAAAACCCACTTTTCCAAAGTTTTAACTTAAAAAACCCAAAACACATGTTTTAATATAAAAATGGGTTGATTAAAAAGACCGATCGTGCAATCGGAGTTTCCACAATGGTTAGATTGAAAGACCCGCATCAAAATTCCGATGCGATTAGGTCTTATATGTTAAAATTTCCCCCGCCCCCGTTTCATATGACTTATGCCCAGGACCGAGTGTCGAAGTCCCAAGCGTTGGATCACTTCGCAGTTTTCCAATGGGTAGATTAAAAAGACCGGGCCCGATGGCCCGATTGCGATTGGCCCCTTTTGTTTTAAAAACGCCCCAGGCATATAACGTTGCATAAAGTCCAAAGTCCCCGCAGTCGGGTGCCTATCATATATGTATATCCCGATCCATTAAAAACCTTTGTTTTGGTTGAAAACTTTGGGTTTCATAAGTTATAAAGTTTTTTCCACTGGTCCACTCTAGAACTAATCCCCACCGTTGATCGAACGCTGATCAAACAGCCATCGCTCCATCACATCGGAAATTTCAAATCGCATCGCAAATGTTTAATCACATCGCCTTATTCCTGACCTCTGATTGCGACTCTCCCAATTCGTTCTCCACCGTTGATCTGATCCTCAGATCGACGGCCATTGCTCCGTCGCATTGGTGATTTCAATCACATCGCAATGTTTAATCGCACGAATTTTGTTTGTCCCTCCGATCGGCCAGTCCTCCGATTCATTTTCCCCCGTCGATCTGATCCTCAGATCGACGACCATCGCTTAATTTCCTCAGCCCTTCCGATCGCGCAATTGCATCGGAGTTTTTCCATCGCACCCATTTTCTCCTCCCGCCGATTGCGATCTCCTGATTATATCTGGACTATCCACATGTCCAGATCCAACGGCTACGCTCCTCTCCCGCCTTCTGAAGCAGTTTGACCCATTTTGCAGGATTTTTTAATTGTTTCTGTGTTTTGCAGGTGTTTTTAATGGTTTTCCATTATAAAATGAAGAAAGGTCGAAGGCCGGGAAACACGTTTCCCGTGCCTGTTTTATATTAGAGGAGCCTGTCTGCCAAGCTCTATTCACTATTTTTCGATGCTCTTTGAGCATTGATACCTTTAAGGCCCAGCGCGGCTCTACACATTGACAAGACACTATGGTTCAAAATCGCATTTAAAAAGAGTATCAGTGTTGAAGAACAGAACTCAGCAGAAATGAAGATTGAAGACAGATTTAGGGAATTACGGCTTAAAAATAATTATCAAAAGCTTAATTTCCTGAATTAAACACAGTCAGGAGAAATTATAAGTGTTTGACAGGTAGAAAGGACCTCCACCGCCGCATTTGAGGCAAATTGATTCCTCAGTTACTACAAGAGCCACTTGTTGCCTCAAACCATTCAAAACAGAGGCCGAGTTATCGATTAAACAAATATCTACCTCCAGCGCTGCCAAGAAGTTAATTATGCCAAAGGAGTTTAATAGAAAATATCCGCAGAGTTACTCCAGACAGATCACAGAGCCTTAAAAGTCAACATTTCTTTCCCAACGAGCTTAAAAACTTAATGTAACCAATTAATATAGGAGGAATATCAGAATGTTCTCCATCAAGCCCCTCAAAGGCCGAGAGACAGTAAGTTGTATTAATTGAACTTAGAAGATATTTTGTCTCATTCCACCTCCTCATTTCTTCTCTAAATACTTTTGTAGAAGATGAGAAATTGTTGGTTGGTTGGTTGTTGTTTGATCACAAGCTGTAATATTGAAACTCTCTTAAATCAATACATATTCCTTTGAAGTTGAAGAACAAATTGAAGTCTTGAAGGTCTTGATGATGTTGTTGCATGCTTGTTCCTGAGAAGGCTTTATCATTGGATCCATGAGCTTGGTTGTTGGTGAAGTATTCTGAATTGTTTTATATTTTTCCCCTGTTTTCATGATGTTCCATAATTTCTTACTACAATAGGATAGAAATTATTAGGCTAAGAAATGACTTCTGGAAGCACCTTAGACCTGTTCATCCTTCACTGTTTTATGTTTTCTTCTACTGAAGTATTTTAGATGCTTTAAACTTTCTCTTTAGTCTTCATGCTTGTTTATTTCCTTAATAGTTTGAACATTTGGTTTCAGCATGATTTATGGTTCTCCCTGCTTGTCTGCTGCCACTTAAAAACTGTTATCGAAGTCTCCCTTTGAAGTTTTTTCTTACAGTGAATCAAAGAGGTCTATTTTGATCTTGCCCTTTGTCCTCACTTAAACAGTTGGCTTAAAGGTCATTATAATTATGATCATAGATGTTTTTAGGTGTTCCCTCTTCTATGACTGTGATTATCAGTAAATATTTTATGTTTCTAAGTCCTTTAAACTAAAATATTTGAGGAAATAGGGTGTTCCCCGAATCTTAGATTTCATTTTAAAAGTTGTTTTGAAATCATTATTTGCTTGAAGGTGTGATTTGTAGAATTCATGGTTAGCCCTGTCTATCAAAGAAACTCTTTACTTGTTCAAATTATGTTTTCGAATTCCCTTTGTTGAGATATAAACCTCTCTTTCCAAACCATTAATGTTCATCTCATTCCAAAAAACAAAAGGATCTTGTGGCCAAGTTAGATTTTCCCTTTGATATCCCATATCCTTGATAAGTGTGTTATGACCTTTTCTTGACTCCATTTCCCAATGAAACAGATATTTTATTGTCCTATATATCTTTCCTAGGCCTTTCATGTTCTGTTGTATCATTCCAACCAAACAAACAAACAATAAACACCTGTACTTAATAACTAGTCTAAAACCAATACTATAAGCACACAAGATAAACTTTTGCAAACAAACATTTGAGAGATCCCTCTCTGAGAACAGGAGGACTAGATCCTCTAACTCTAAAGATTGGTTCTGATGTTGCCTTGTCTTTTGATTTGCCAAACTATCAAAACACAGGACACCAACATAATGGCGATCACGGTGGGACCATTCTGAGTCAGTGACAATCTAAGTACTCCTTAGGACTCCATAAATCCCTTATTTTCAAAGACTATCCAGTGATTATCAACCACCTCATCGCCACCAACATAATGGCGATCATGGTGGGACCCTAAGTAAAATCTGCAAAGAAAAACACTCACTGTCTAAGTATAACATAAGTAACCTTATTCAAGCACTACCAAGCAATGGTAATCATGATAGGACCTTTTGAATCAGTGACAAACTAAGTAACCCTTAGGATTCTTATAAAGCCTTATCAAACCTTGAAGGATTCTGTTACCAAGCCATAAGAGTAAACTCTATGTGTTTTGACACCCTAGCTAAGTGTTAAGTCAGATTTAGGATACTCTCATAACCTATAAGACAAAAATAACTTCGAAAACCCAAAAAAATTTTTGTTTGGCTTCATAATAAACCTGGTGGTGGACTATAAAACTTTTACTCCAAGGGAGCTTAAAAAATTCCACCTGGCGACTCCATAATCCTAAAAACAGACCTTAAGACTCCACTGGGAAGACCCCAAGTCTTAATAGCATCATACAAGCTCAGCTAGAAGGCTTTAAGATTAAAATTTTCCTTTTTCTGAAAAGATCAATTAGCCTCTTAAAGATTGTCACATTTGGTTAAACTCTCTTTCTAACTAGGTCTGAAAAACATAGCATAGTGGCTCCTAGAAATATTCATACTAGAGCCTACCCTGACCCAAACCCACAGGGAATAGTTGACAACCCTGAAATTATTCTTAGAAAATCTCCTAAGATTAAATTATCAACTATTTTCAGATCACCCTTGAGAGCTAATTCAGTTCCTAAAAAACTTTCAGCTCTACAACAATCTCAAGTTGACTTAGTAAAGCATTTTAGAACTAGGTCTCTTGGTGATTTAGATCAGTTAGATTCTGAGTCTTCACTATCATCTCCTGAAACAAGTGAACCTCTTGGTAGCAGAGAAACAACACCTCCTGACTTACATTTCCTTCACAACTTAGGTGTCTCTCATCCAAGATCAGCTCAACAGTCTATTCCTGGTCCATCCACTTCTACTCACCCTGCATCCACTATTCAAACCACTACACCTCAGCCCACTGTTCCTGTTGTTAATCCGCTCCTTGTAAATCCACCCCCACCACCTATTATGGCAGCCTGGTATGCTCCCCTAGTCCTTCCTGCACTATTAGTAAATCTTCCACAGGACTATCAGTCCAAAATTCCATTATATGATGCTAACAATGCTACAACTGCATCACAACATGTAGATAAAATGAATGACTACTTTGACAGGAATGAAATTGATGATGATACTTTCAAGCTTAGGTTATTTTCTCAGAGCCTAGGGGGAGATGTAAGAAAGTGGTTTAAAGGTTTAGCCCCCAATAGTATTAATGATCTCCAAGGCTTCCATCAAACGTTCTTAAACAAATGGGAAGTAAAGAAAAACCCTCTCCAAGTCCTTTCTGACTACAAGAACCTCCATAGAAACACTGGGGAAAGTGTGCAGGCTTACTACAATATATTCAATAGTGTGTATAATGCACTTTCCTCGGAACTAAAACCTCCACAAGGATCAGCTTTGAACAAATTTCTTGAAGGGTTTGACTCTAACATGACATATCAACTGAGAGAGAGAGATTTTGCAACTCTTGAAGATATGCAAAAGGGTGCTCTTTCTGTGGAAGTAAACTTAATGGAGAAAAGAGCAAGAATGAAAACTGAGAAGAGAGTATCTTTTAGAGAGGAATCCACTCCTTCTACTTGAAGTTCAAAGATGGAGAGGATGTTGGAAGAAATGATGAAATAGATGAGCATAATTGAGAAATCACAAGCAAATCAAAACCAAGCTACTCCTCGAAATAGAAATCAGAATTATAGAAGAGAAAACAATCAAGACAAACAGAACGAGAATGGCCAACAGATTAGACCTCCCTTCCAACAAAACTATGTAGATCAATATGAGGAAGATAGAGAGTTTGAAAGGTTAGAATAAGCTCATGTAAACTTGATTGGATCAAACAGTGGAGATGATGTTTTCCTCACTGAGGAAGAACAAGGATTCTTCTCTTATGATCAAAATACAAACACCTATGAAGACTCTGATGACTATAGATTGGGTTTTGAAAATGAAATTATGGAAGTGCATAAACAATACGATCTTAGGAGCAAAGGGAATGCAGATAACGTAAAAGACAAGAACATTAATACCGTTGTCAAGAAAAACACAGAAACTCAGCCCAAAAAGACAGCGGAGAAAACCAACATTTTGTCCAAAAAACCAGACTTAAACAAAGACAAAGGTGTCCAGCCAAATGTTGAAGAAAGTACCCCTAGCACTTCATCTAGTGGTCCTAACAAAACTGTCCCAATTACCAGTCCAAATAAGGTTCAGCAAATCAAAGTTTCTAAAAAGAATTCAAGTGAAAAAGCAGGTGTAAATATCAACAAGTCAATTATTCCTTTCAGCCTTGAGGGAGATATTGCCAAGATAAAAATTACCATCCCCCTAGCTGAACTAGTAACCCAAGAGGTGTACAAAAACCAAGTTTTGAAAGCTTTGAACCTAGGAAGTGATACTGACACTTTGAACCTAACAGATGATAAACCTGAGTTTTTATTCGGTCCTGAAGTTGAGGGAAAATATCAAGAAGGAGTTGTCCCTCCCTTCTATGTTAGCTTGAACGTACACGAGAAAATTTTACACAATGCCATGTTAGACTCAAGAGCTTCACACAATCTAATGCCAAGGTGGTAATGGAGAGCTTAGGCTTAGAGATTACTAAACCATACAAATATTTGTATTCTTTTGACTCAAGTCGAGTCAAATGTTTGGGTATAATCAAAGATTTATGTGTTAATCTAGCTCAGATCCCTGCTAATAGTCTAGTTATGGGTATATTTGTAGCTGACATTCCCCCTAAGTATGGCATGCTCTTATCAAGATCTTGGGGAGCCAAACTTCAAGGAAGCCTTCAAATGGACATGTCTTGTGCCACCATCCCTGTTTTTAACCAAAACAGAAGACTATACAGGGAATCTCACATGAAGTATATGGTGAGCAACCTAGAGAAACTGAACAACACTCCAATCTATTCTACTCGATCAAGTTTAGATTCCTTTATCTTATTTCACGAAGATAAAATTACTCAACAAGATAAAGAGAACATAGACCCCATCGATTCACCAGAAAAATCGAATCTTCCCTCAAATCAACTTCAAAACATTGACAATCAACAGCAACAAGGAAATGAAAATGAATCAAACATAATTTGGACAATAAACTTTGATGGATCCTGTAATAAAGCAAGCGCAAGTGCAGGCATATGGATCCAGAATACGGATCAGAGTTTTTCATATAAATTAGGTTTCCCGTGCACTAACAATATTGTTGAGTACGAAGCACTTCTCCTAGGTTTACAATTGCTCAAACAATTACAGGCTCAAAAGGTAACAATCTTAGGAGATTCTGAACTTATCATAAAACAAATCAAAGGAGAATACTCAGCTAGAAATCCGAGGCTTAGGGAATATCGGAATGCTGCTCTCGATTTATTGAAAACATTTGAAAAATACAAACTTGTTTGCATTCCTAGAGCGTTTAATCATTTAGCAAATGAACTCACTTTTAATGCCAGTAACTGTCAAATACCTAAGATAAATGAACGACTTAGCGTAAAGGTAAAACATAGGCCTGCAGTGCCTGATAACATATATCACTGGCAAGTTTTTGATTCTAACCAACACATAGATGATTTCTTGAAGTCAGAAAACGATTTTTCCATACCAACATCATAATCGAGCCATAATCAAAACTGCCCATATATTGAAGAAATCCCAGAAGATGAAATAACACACTCTACTGATATAAGTCATTATGAAAATACGTTTGAAGCAGAGTCAATGGACAACGTGGACAAAAAAGACCTAGAAATCTTAGAATGTAAAAACGGTTCAATTCCAAGAGGTCTCTCACCTTTGGAACACCTTTTCCACTTTAATGATGTAGCCAAAGAACCAAAAATGGAGCCTGTAGAAACAAACATAGAAGAAGACAACATAGGCTCCCTAACAGAACCCAAGATGATTAAATTGTCTAGCACTCTTCCAACTCACATAAAGCCTCGATACATTGATCTGTTTAAGGAGTTTAAAGATGTTTTTGCCTGGGCATACACAGATCTAAAGTCTTACGATACCAGCATCATTCAGCACAAGATTCCCTTGAAGGAAAATCAAAAGCTCTTCAAACAAAAATTGAGGAGAATAAACCCACTTTTATTACCTTTAGTTAGAGCTGAAATTGAAAAAATGCATGATGTTGGCATTATAGTACCTGTTAGATTTTCAGAATGGGTATCAAACTTAGTTTATGTTAGAAAAAAGACAGGGGAGATCAGACTCTGTATTGATTTCAGAAACCTAAACAGAGCATCCCTAAAAGACAACTACCCATTGCCCAAGATGGATCATATACTTCAGAGGGTAGTTGGGTCAAAAAGGATATCACTCTTAGATGGGTTCTCAGGTTAAAACCAGGTGTTAGTGCTCCCAAGTGATCAAATCAAAACTTCTTTTACCACACCTTGGGGCACCTTTATGTATGTCAAAATGCCTTTTGGGTTAATGAATGCAGGGGCCACCTTCCAAAGGGCCATGGACATAGCCTTTTTTGAGGATATTGGCTATTTCATAATTATATACCTTGATGACATAACTGTCTTTTCAAAAACTGATGAAGAACATTTGACTCACTTAAGAAAAAAAATTTAGAAGTGTATGAAATTTGGCTTATCATTGAATCCCAAGAAGACACTCTTTGGTCTCCAAGAAGGTAAACTTCTTGGACATATAATTTTGGAAGAGGGAATCAAAATAGACCCTACAAGGATAGACGGCATATTGCAAATTAGCCATCCAAGAAGCCTCAAAGAATTACAATCGTTCATTGGAAAGATTAATTTTTTGAGAAGGTTTATCCCCAACCTTGCTGAGCTATTAAAAAACATTACAAACATGCTTAAGAAATATGTGGGTGTAAAATGGACTTTACCAACTAAATAATCATTCGAACTGGTCAAACAAGCTCTTACCCAAACACCAGTCCTGATTAGTCCAGATTTTACCAAAGACTTTTACATCTTTTCTTTTGCATCTGAGCATACAATAGCTGTAGTTTTACTTCAAAAGAATGATTTGTGGCAAGAACAACCAATATCTTTCTTTAGAAGGGCCTTAAGAGATGCTCCTCTCAAATATAACATCATGGAGAAGCAAGCCTTACCATTAGTGAAAGCATTAAAAGACTTTAGGGTCTATATTTTACACTCTCACATAATTGCTTTAGTTCCACATACTGTTGTCAAGGACATTCTAAGTCAAGACCCCTATGGTAAAAGGGGAAAATGGATTGCAACTATTCTTGAATATGACTTAGAAATCAGGCCCACCAAACTAGTTAAAGGGCAAGGATTAGCAAAACTTATGGCTGAATCTAACTTCCAAGCACTAGACGTGAATATGGTAGATGTGTTAGAAGAAATAGAAGAATTTGATGCTCCTGTTATTGACGAAACATTTCTAAATTCTCCTTGGTATGCTGACATTATTTATGTGCTTTTATATTTAAATGCCCCTCCTTCTTTGTCTAAAACTAAAGCTAGATTCTTGAAACAAAAGGCTTTGAGTTTTTGTATCTTAGATGGAGTATTATATTGGAAAAATGATGTTGGAATTTTGCTTAAATGTTTACTTGAAGACGATGCAGGAAATATCATGCATGAATTGCATGATGGAGAATGTGGAGGTCACCTCTACTAGAAGGCCACAGCCAACAAAATTCTTAGATCTGGTTACTATTGGCCTACCCTTTTCCCAGACACTCAAAAGATGCTCCTGTCTTGCCATAAGTGTCAAATATTTGATGGCAAAATAAAACTCCTTCCCTTACCTTTACATCCTATTAGAGTTGAGGCACCTTTTCAACAATGGGGGTTGGACTTCATTGGGGAAATTTATCCATCCTCCTCAGCTCAGCATTAGTGGATCCTCACAACCACTGACTTCTTTACCAAGTGGATAGAAGCTATACCCTCCAGAAATGCTAATGACGCTGTCATTATCAAGTTCCTTGAAACAAATATCCTATCCAGATTTGGTTGTCCCAAAAAAATCATAACAGACAATGTTGTTGCTTTTAAATCTAAGAAAATGGTTGATTTTTGTTACAAATACCACATAAACTTGGGCCATTCCACTGCTTACTATCCCCAAGGAAATGGATTAGCTGAATCCTCCAACAAGAGTCTCCTCAATATAATCAAAAAATTGTTGGAGCAAAATCAGAAATCATGGCACAGTAAGCTGGTTCATGCCTTATGGGCTGAGAGATTAACTACAAAGAAGTCAATAAATATGTCCCCCTATCAGTTAGTTTATGGCATGGATGCGGTTTTTCCCACCTCATTAGGAGTTCCAGTCATGAAACTCCTTCAAGAAGTGCAGATTGAAGAAAATGATATGCAGAGAAGAATCAACCAAAAAATCCATTTACAGCAGACCGGAGAGGAAGTCTATGAAAGAACACAGTTAGTCCAAGAAAAAATGAAGAAGCTATTTGAGAAGAGGACTAAGGCAAACAATTTCCAAATAGGAAATGTTGTTCTTAAATGGGATTCAAGAAGAGAAGAGAAGGGAAAACATGGAAAGTTTGACAACTTGTGGAAAGGACCCTATATTATTCATGCTAAGAGGGGTCACAATGCATTTTTCTTGAAATAATTGAATGGAAAAGATCTATATGGAGGTCCGGTCAATGGCAAAATGCTCAAGCATTACTTCTGCCAAGAATCTTAAGTTTTAAAGCATTTTATTTTTTCATTGTAGATATCACAGTCTAAACCATTGCATTCAAAGTTATAAAAATCAAAAATACAAAAACAAAGAAAGAAAGAAAAGAGGGTAGATTGTCAAAACAAGAAATTTATAAGCTCCATACCAAAAAAGAGAAACAAATATGAAAGTGTGCAAGCTTAAATGCCACTACTGAAAAACACACTTCTAGTTAGTCAAACTGCCTAATATTGACTAATTAGCCTTTAAATTTTCTGCTGATAGGATAGTGAATTCGATTGGCCAAACTGTTTAATCTTGGCTTATCAGTAGATAGATTAGGATAGAAATGAAAGGTTCAAACATGTTCAAAATCTGAACCTAATTTTCCAAAAGAGAGATGACTCAAATCTGTTTTATTTTTCTGAGTCAAAAAGAAGAAAATCTAGTTCTAATTAGCTCAAAATCTGAACCAGAGAGCAAGGAAGAAACAGCTCACATAAGATTCAAAACAGAGCTTTAAAAAGAGTGAAGGAAGTGCTTGAATTTTCAGATCTTAAGCCTTCCAATTTTGATTTAATTTTCCACAAATAATAATCTATGTGCAGCTTGTTTTATGCCATAGATCAGCATCAAGTTAGACTGTTTAATCCTGACTTGAATGCTTTTAAATTTCTGTTGTAGAAATTAGAGAATAAAAATCTGTTGGACAGTTTAATCCTGAAAGATGATAGATTAGGTAGAGAAGCCTCTGAACTCAATTGTTTAATCTGAGTTCAGGGAGAAATAAGGAGTAGAAATATATTAGGTTTTTTGCTTTCAAAAAGAATAAAATGTTGTAAGAGAGTTTTCCAATCCAAGTGCACTCTAATGAAGAAAAAATGTTAGACCTGTAGGATTGGGTAGGTAGAAAGCTTGTTGATAAAAGATCCAATGTTTTTCCATGGCTGCTAACTTATTTCCAGAACAAAAGAAGATCATTCAAGCAAAGAAATTAGCCCAATGGATGAGGCAACTGATCAGCATCTTAGAGAATGCAGGTCCGAAATTCTTGATGCCTTCAAGAAGGCACCATCCCCAAGTGGAGCCACTGTTAGCCACCTATAAAATTTGTCATACCAAATGGTGGCTAAATGATTTTGGAGCCTTCAAGGAACAGATTTTATTGCAAAAAAGTGTTGGATTTTGAAGACTCTTAAAGGCCTCATGCCTCTATCCAAAATCTTCATTTGCTGTTTCCATTTTATACTCGAGAATTCCGCTAAAATCCAAGAGAAAGACTGCTAAAAACCATCATTTTCCCCTTTTCCCCCCACTCAAAACTAACCTTCATTTGCACCCATTTCTTCCATAAAAATCCTCTATTTTTTATGAGTTTCCTTCTTCCATTCATAAAAATCCACTTTATAAGGTTTGAAACCCACTTGTTAACCTTACCGAAGCCTTCGAACCCCTTTAAAAACATTGAAAAAATCATGAAAAATCATGTTTTGATTACAGGCTTTAGCCTCTTTTGCTAAGCCCCCTAACCACTTCCCCCACATGCCCTTGCCATAAAAACCAAGTGCTAAGCCCTCACGGCGCTTATCGCATCGCTAAAATTTCAAACAGCGCAAGTCTTTTGCCATAGACCAAAAGTTCCGATGCGATTAGCTTTGCATCATATAAATCCCAATGCAATCAGCCCCCTTTGATATAACTCTAGATCTCATGTTTCTTTTGAAAAACCAAGAGGTGTTACCCCGAGTGTTAATCGCATCGAAAATATCCAAATGCGCGAAACTTGTGCTCTTTTCAAAAGTTCCGATTGCGATCATGCTTTGGATTAAAAAACCCTGATGCGATTAATCCTTTGTATTATAAAACTCTCGATCGCATCATTATATATATATATATATATATATCCTGTAGGCCTGCCTCCGGCGCTTAATACCTTCTAAAATTTCTTCCCCAATCCGCTTTTCCCTTTGTAAAATGAAAAACCCACTTTTCCAAAGTTTTAACTTAAAAAACCCAAAACAAGTGTTTTAATATAAAAATGGGTTGATTAAAAAGACCGATCGCACAATCGAAATCGAAGTTTCCACAATGGTTAGATTGAAAGACCCACATCAAAATTATGATGCGATTAGGTCTTATATGTTAAAATTTCCCCCGCCCCCGTTTCATATGACTTATGCCCAGGACCGAGTGTCGAAGTCCCAAGCGCTGGATCGCATCGCAGTTTTCCAAGGGGTAGATTAAAAAGACCGGGCCCAATGGCCCGATTGCGATTGGCCCCTTTTGTTTTAAAAATTCCCCGGGCATATAACGTTTCATAAATTCCAAAGGCCCCACAGTCGGGCGCCTATCATATATGTATATCCCGATCCATTAAAAACCTTTGTTTTGGTTGAAAACTTTGGGTTTCATAAGTTATAAAAAAATTTCCACCGGTCCACTCTAGAACTAATCCCCGCCGTTGATCGAACGTCGATCAAATGGCCATCGCTCCATCGCATCGGCAATTTCAAATCGCATCAAAAAATTTTAATCACATTGCATTATTCCTGACCTTCGATTGCGACTCTCCTGATTCTTTCTCCACCGTTGATCTGATCCTCAAATCGACGGCCATCGCTCCATCACATCGGCGATTTCAATCGCATCGCAATGTTTAATCGCACGCATTTTGTTTGTCCCTCCAATCGGCCAGTGCTCCGATTCATTTTCCCCCATCTATCTGATCCTCAGATCGACGGCCATCGCTTAATTGCCTCGGCCCTTCCAATCGCGCAATCACATTGGAGTTTTTCCATCGCACCCCTTTTCTCCTCCCGCCGATTGCGATCTCCCGATTAGATTTGGACCATCCACGTGTCCAGATCCAATGGCTACGCTCCTCTCCCGCCTTCTGAAGCAGTTTGACCCATTTCACAGGATTTTTTAATTATTTATGTGTTTTGCAGGTGTTTTTAATGGTTTTCCATTATACAATGAAGAAAGGCCGAAGGCCGGGAAACATGTTTCCCATGTCTGTTTTATATTAGAGGAGCCCGTCCGCCAAGCTCTATTCATTGTTTGTCGATGCTCTTTGAGCATTGATACCTTTAAGGCCCAGCGCGGCTCTACACATTGACAAGACACTGTGGTTCAAAATCGCATTTAAAAAGAGTATCAGTGTTGAAGAACAGAACTCAGCAAAAATGAAGATTGAAGACATATTTAGGGAATTACTGCTTAAAAATAATTATCAAAAGCTTAATTTCCTGAATTAAACACAGTCAGGAGAAATTATAAGTGTTTGACAGGCAGAAATGACCTCCACCGCTGCCTTTTAGGCAAATTGATTCCTCAGTTACTACAAGAGCCACCTGTTGCCTCAAACCATTCAAAAAAATGGCTGAGTTATTGATTAAACAAATATCTGCCTGCAGCACTGACAAGAAGTTAATTCTACCAAAGGAGATTAATAGAAAATATCCGCAGAGTTACTCCAGACAGAGCACAGAGCCTTAAAAGTCAACATTTCTTTCCCAGCGAGCTTAAAAAGTTAATGTAACCAATTAATACAGGAGGAATATCAGAATGTTCTCCATCGAGCCCCTCAAAGGCCGAGAGACAGTAAGCTATATTAATTGAACTTAGAATATATTTTGTCTCATTCCACCTCCTCATTTCTTCTATATATACTTCTGTAGAAGATGAGAAATTGTTGGTTGGTTGGTTTTTTTTTTATCACAAGCTGTAATATTGAAAATATCTGAAATCAATACATAGTCCTTTGAAGTTGAAGAACAAATTTAAGTCTTGGAGGTCTTGATGATGTTGTTGCATGCTTGTTCCTGAGAAGGCTCTATCATTGGATCCATGAGCTTGGTTGTTGGTGAAGTATTCTAAACTGTTTTATGTTTTTCCCCTGTTTTCATTATGTTCCATAATTTCTTACTACAGTAGGATAGAAAGTATTAGGCTAAGAAATGACTCCTGGAAGCACCATAGACCTGTTCATCCTTCACTATTTTATGTTTTCTTCTGCTGAAGTATTTTAGAGGCTTTAAACTTTCTCTTTAGTCTTCATGCTTGTTTATTTCCTTAATAGTTTGAACAGTTGGTTTCAGCATGATTTATGGTTCTCCCTTCTTGTCTGTTGCCACTTAAAAACTGTTATCGAAGTCTCCCTTTGAAGTTTTTTCTTACAGTGAATCAAAGAGGTATGTTTTGATCTTGCCCTTTGTCCTCACTTAAACAGTTGGCTTAAAGGTCGTTATAATTATGATCATAGATGTTTTTAGGTGTTCCCTCTTCTATGACTATGATTATCAGTAAATATTTTATGTTTTTAAGTCCTTTAAACTAAAATCTTTGAGGAAATAGGGTGTTCCCCGAATCTTAGATTTCATTTTAAAAGTTGTTTTGAAATCATTATTTGCTTGAAGGTGTGATTTGTAGAATTCATGGTTAGCCCTGTCTATCAAAGAAACTCTTTACTTGTTCAAATTATGTTTTCGAATTCCCTTTGTTGAGAATTAAACCTCTCTTTCCAAACCATTAATGTTCATCTCATTCCAAAAAAAAAAAGGATCCTGTGGCCAAGTTAGATTTTCCCTTTGATATCCCATATCCTTGATAAGTGTGTTATGACCTTTTCTTGACTCCATTGCCCAATGAAATAGATATTTTACTGTCCTATATATCTTTCCTAGGCCTTTCATGTTCTGCTGTATCATTCCAACCAAACAAACAAACAATAAACACCTGTACTTAATAACTAGTCTAAAACCAATACTATAAGAACACAAGATAAAATTTTGCAAACAAACATTTGAGAGATCCCTCTCTGAGAACAGGAGGACTAGATCCTGTAACTCTAAAGATTGGTTCTGATGTTGCCTTGTCTTTTGATTTTCCAAACTATCAAAACATGATGACCAACAGATTCCAGACATCCCTGCTGTTCCAGCACCTGTCATTTCTTGAGGGTTTTGTGAGGTTTAAATATGATTTTTATGTTTTACTTAGAAAAAATATTATCAATATGATGAGGGGTTCCTTTAATGTAAGGGAGGGCGACTTGGCCGCAAGAGGAAGAGGGTTCCAAATTTTTGGTTTTAGGGTTAGAAACAAACTGGAGAGCTTTAAATATATGAGCAGATGAACAACCATTGAATTTTAAAGCTTTGACTAGATGGGATTTTTCAGCTGAAAGAATCTGGGGAGCAGATATTTTTAAATATTTGGAAAATAGGATCTTGAGAACACCAAAATTTTTGGATGGGTGGTGATGAGAAAGGGTGTGGAGATAATGGTCCATATGAGTCTTTTTTCTATAGACTTGATGTGAGAGGGAGCCATTGGGGAGGCGAGTAACAAGGACATTTAAGAAATGAAGGGATTTACTGGATTCAATTTCCATAATAAACTGGATATGAGGGGAAATTATATTAAGATGGGAATGAAAGGTATCAAGTGCAGTGCGTCTGTGTTTCCATATGACAAAGGTGTCATCAACAAATCAAAACCAACATTTGGGTTTGAGATGCCACGAATTGATGGTTTAAGTTGTTGGAAATTTTAGAAATTTGACTAAGTGTGGATCAGTGAAACTGATGTGAACAATGATAGGAATTGACTGTGATAACACACTTAGACACTTGATGACACAACATAGATTATATGGAACACATGAACACATACTTCACTTAGTGCAACAACCTTTGCGACAACTTACAACACTAAATATACAATTTGTGATGGCAACGAAGAGACTTGTGCAACAATGATTAAAACTTTGGAAATGAGTGCAATGGATGTATACATGGTAAGATAAACTAATTTTCACAAAGAAAACCTCCTGAAACCACCAAAACAAGCTTATGTACATCGTGCGACACTCAACATGTGAAACAACAACGATTTCTATAGTGCGAGCGACACTTGTGATATGTGAACGAAAGTAAAAGTAACACATGCCAGAGAAAATATTACATGAAAATGATGCTAATTAGAGTGAAAGAAAGTGAAAGAGACAATTGAAAACTTCAAAATGACACTTGTGAAAATAAAGGTGTGAGGAAGAGATAGTTTTCAAAACTTACCGAAATAGAAGTACAAATGTGGCTAGAAGTGAGAAACTGTCGATGTAAATGTGCACTGACTGTCAACATGGATTGGACATCACAAAAGTGTAGCCTTGATGGACCATGATATGCTTGTTCAAGCTTGTGTAAAAGAATGTGCTCATGGACCTGTTGCAGACTAAGCATGTGTGACAAAGTGACTTCGACACTTCTGATCCACAAAGGGAGCTCAAAATTATCAACTGACCAAGAATTGACTATGTAACGACCGATCACAAGATCCACGATAGGCACCAAAATTCGAGTGTATGAAATATTTTGGACATAGCAGCAACGCTTGGCAACACACTAGTAGAAATTTGACTTCTCTTCCTTGGTCAATTATTTCATGTAGGGTCTATTTCTTCAAGAAGTATTGATTCATCATTAATATTACCATGGCTTTCCCACTTACCTCATGCATAAACATACTTCCCTTCATTCCTTTACTCGGTTAAACAAAAACATGAGATCATTGACCAAACAATGTTTGGAATTAGGATAGGGCAGTGAAGTTCACAAGCTTTATATTTTCAAAATGTATTTTTTTCATCCCTGGTGTTTCTCCGTTGCCAATAGTCCTGGACAGTACCGCGACAGAGTCACTTCAGGGACACAAACATTGCTCTGCTACTAGTAGGCCTAGACAATACCCTGTCGAAGTTGCTTGCTTCACCTCTCTGAGAAGGAATCCTTTCTCTTCTTTTGCCTTTATTTATTTATTTATATAGGAAAGTGCATTTGAAATTATTTATTTCATGGGCGGAAGAGGGATATCAAATTATTTAGAGAAGGAGAGATTTTCCCTTTAGAGAATAATATATAAGACCTTTTATATTGGTTTGCTCGTTTAGATTTTCACCTTGTCCTTCTCTACTTGATTGGTTCAGTGTGAAAACACCAAAACATAAATACCCGAGTGTAGGAATGAGGTTTCGAGAATATACATGGAGATCATGGTTGGAAACAAGGATCTCCTAATGCATGGATCATATTTTGCGTCAAAACATCATTGACCAAAAGGTGTAACCAAGACAAGGAAGAGGGACAAAGAGTTAACCAAATGTTGCAGTGTCACAAATTACTTTTCTAATTTTCCACATTCCATTTTGAGCCAAAATAGCATCTTCATGTAAGGTCTCATAAAATAAAAGGAGATACAACAAGAAACAACAAAACAAAACCAAAAGACAAGACAGAAAGTGGCTAAACAAAAACATGATGTGAAACTAAAACTATAAAACACAAGAAAAAATATAGGAAAAAAATGAAAGATGGATGTGCAGGTAAATTAAAATGCAATTAGACCTACTCCTAACCTAAGAAGCTAGAAGGTCGGGGTCACGTATAATGGAATTTACAATGTAACCACTGTAAATGTTCCCAACCTGCAATAACAAAGATATGATCAATTAAAATGAATATAAAACAATGTGCAACAAAAAAGATAAGAACTTGAATAGTTTGCAAAATATTTTGAAATTATTTCCTGTCAGTAGAAGGATAGGTCATAACCACCACTTCTAACCAATTTCTATTCTTACCTTTTTTATGAGAACCATTATTCAACAAACCTCGAAATCTTCCCACGAATGTGTCTCCATCTACACTGAACTCCTTAGCAAGTGCGAGGAAATATCAAAACTTGTTATTTGCGACGAAGCTTACCAGGTAAGATTATTCCAACCATTCAATCATTAGATTGTAAAATTCATGATAATCCTATTCAAAACCCCAAAATATTTGAAATTATTAATTTTCAATTAGAGGCATGGGATTACGATGAGAATCGTGTGAGGAGAAATAGATATGATCATATTCAACAGGTGTTTCAAGACAGTGAGGACTTGACATAACCATTCGCAAGTGTGAAATTGCCTTAGCCACTTGACAAGTACCGAGATAGTGAGATGTTAAAGCATAAAAATAAAAGGATGTAAAACAAGAGTCATTGTATGTGTTTATGGGAAAATAGTAAGTTGAACGACACTCATTAGAAACAAAATCTTGATCATATGGGCTGATAAATAATTAAAGTCCCAGTTTCTAATTACCAAAGATAAATCAATTTTAACAATATCTCAAATGCTCTGCATAATAGAATCATCTTCCTCATGTGACGAGTGTAATGAACTATTTTATTGTACTTGGTTACACACTACACTAACATCGTAATCATCAAAAGAAGTAAAAAGGAATGCTCTTATAAAAAACACATGAAACCAATCAGGGTAAAACAAGTGAAGAAGAATTTGATTTGTCAAATAATTCATGCATTCATTGACGCTCAAGAGTATTTCAGGTATGATGAAAAATATTAACATCAGAATATTCACAAGGAGCTGATTTTTTTCAAAAGAGTGTGATAGGTATGAATCCTTTGGCCAAAGATAATATTTAGAATAATCAACTTTGTAGTTTCATGATTCTATGAGAGATCTAAATTCCAAACCTGTGTTTGATACATGATATTTTCATGAAGATGAATCATATGAAATAGAAACTTGAATCCGATCACAAATTGAATCTTGAAAGTTCGAAAGATCATATTTGCAATGAAAAATATGTTTCAAGAAATAATTTACATCGAGTTAAACCATTCATAAAGGATTTTTTTGAAGAATAACATACCTGACTCAGTTCGTGGGTCTTACCAAAGTTCCGATATCCTCACATAACCATCAACGAAGTTGAAGTGCCTCGATTACCTGGCAAGTCCTGGAACTTTCAAGGATTGTAAAATCACATTACGAAGATTGAAACAGATCATGCATGGTGTGAGGATAAATCCTTTCACTAATTTTGATGAGATCACTATTAACTGGGTGGCAGCTATCTTTGTCATTGAATTCATCATATTTTACAATTTGACAACCAGATTAATCAAGCCTAAAGATTCTTCGGATCGTAAATATAGATATGCATGAATCATAGAGATTTCATGTGAAATCTGATTTGAATAGGTGTCTTCATGAAAAACAAGAGATGATATGGGATGGAAAGGATACTCAACGATATTATCATTTTCTCTTTCATCATGAAAAGCCTCACTACCTTGTCTTAATTGACAAGTGAACTCATGCGTTGAAGAACTTGAAGAGCATGGAGTATCTTCATCGCATGTAGACGCATCACAAATAGGAGAGGAAAAGGGATAATGGTATGAAGAGGAATTTTTGATGAGAGAAGTTTCTTTGACCGAAACAGATTCTGCATATAAATCTTTCAAATTAATTTTTTCATGAGAAACCGAAATATTAACTAGTGCACTTGGGCATTCATCATCACATACATCAACAAAATTATCATCGTCAGAATAATTGTTGCCCAATACTAAGGATATAAACAAACTGATTTCATTTCATTCATTATCAAGATTAACAGATTCAATATCATTCAAGAATGAGGAGACACCATCTTCACACAGAAGATTTTGAAAAATAGAAGAAATATTAGAAGAATATTTGCATTCTTGCTTCTCTACCTATGTAATGTGACTATCTTGAATCCAATCACACTTTGGACCTTGTTTAATCGTGTTGAACTCCTCCTCTTCGATCCTTGCAGCTGCAGCCTTCGGATCATGTTTCTCATCCTTGTCCTTCTTCTTAAGAGGACACTGAGTAGTGTAGTGACCCATCTCACCACACCAAAAACACTTGATCTTTGAGACGTCCTTTTTTAGCCTCCGTTGCTCCTGCTTTCCCTTAGATGCAAGGGATGCATTCTCTTCCTCCTCCTTCAGCTTTGATCCACTGCTTTTGCTGCCATTAATTTTTCACTTGATCATATCTCACCTCATCTCTTCATGTTGAAGAGTGGCCCACATCGATTCCCAATCAGGCAGTCTTTCTCTACTTAGGGTGCTCTGGAAAAAGTATTTCCATTCATCTGAGACTGAGTTCAGGGCCAACCTTACCATCTCGATGGCCTGAGGTGTTGTTCTGACAGCTGCCAACTGATCTCGGGTTTCCTGAAGATTTGTAAGGATTGGATTAAAGTGTTCTCCCTTCTTCATCCTCATAGATCGCATCTTCTCATGCAAGTGCATCTTTCGCTACTCGGAAGATCCTTGATACAACGTCGTTAAGGAATCCCACATCGCCTTGGTAGTCCCTTTTCCAATGATGTGACATACTACATGATCCCTCACTTCGTCGAGGATCAAATTCTTAGGCTTCACCATGTTCTTCTTGTAGGATTCAATGGATCTGCATCTACGTGGACAACTGCCACATTCTCGATAAAGGCTTTGAGATCATGCTCATCTAATAGAAAAGTGATAATTTCCTGCCAAATCACATATTTGGAGGCTCCCTCCAACCGATCTTGATCTCTTAGCCCATTAGTTGCCATCTTTTCCAACAAAAAGTCGAACTTCTCCCTCTCTCCTCTACACAACTGCTAGGTTGACCTACGCAATCTCTATTGGATCTAGTATATTTGATCCTCGCTATTGTTTCTATGCAATTGAGAAATATAATTCCTTGGCTCAAAATTCACTGAGGAAGAAACTCCCTCAAAAAAATTTTATTCTTCCTTCCACTGACACTTTTCTACCCCATCAAATGCTGTAGAAAAATTGTGTCCCACCATTAGACTACCTTATGTTGAATCTTATGTTGCGCTTCTCCCTTTACGACTGAAAAATCATAAATTGGAAATCTTACCTCTTTGTCAACTCCCTCAGAGAGATATTTTCCTCAATAATATTTCCCTCTTGGTCTAGACTGAACAAATACTTGGGGATTCGATCTATTGCCTATGTAGCTATTCGATTCTCTCTTTCTATTCAACATTGAGTTATTCCAATATTATCTCTTGCTTCACCTACATTGCTCTGATACCATGTGAAAATTACTACTCCCAGAATCATATTGCGGAAAAATGATATTAATTCTCCTACTTGATAAATTATACAAGTTATTTATTGTGTTCTACAAGTAAACACTGAAGGAAATACACTGCAACCTTCACTAAATAAACTACAGAAAATAAATTTGGAAACAAGAGATGAAAAATCAAATTAAACACACATCACACAGTTATTTTTGGACTAAGTCCCCAGAAAAACCTAATGTGGGAAAGCCAGTGCAGCAGCTGAGGTTTGGTATTATTAAGCATTATTTTTGTTAATACAACTAGATGTCCAAATATGGCTATATGCATAGAATCTCACTGACAAATAATCAGTGAGGATTACCTTACACTAACACTAGAGATCTAACACTAACCAAACCCTCAACTAATGACCCCCATACTAGCTTTGCATTGCCTCTGCGCAGATCTGCGTCACTCTGGCTAGGGATTGTGTCACTCCCTTCGATTGGTCTTTCTACTAGCTGGATGTTGACCTTATTCCCCTCCAATCTCACACCCCAGCACTTCGGCACTGGATCTAACTCATCTTCAGAAAAAATATGGATCCCTTCAAAGGCTTAGTGCTACCTCTATGTGGCACAACGTTGCCCAATGTAGCCCCTATGCTGCCTCTTATGTGTCCTCTTCTTTGCCTTCTCTGCGATGTTTCCTGACTCAGGAAATATTTCCAACTAGAACTATCTCTACCCATAATTTCAATAATCAACTCAATCAATCCTCCAGTTTCTCTCTTGAGAAATCAATCTCTAGACTCTCTCCCGATGTATTTTCCAAATCCCCATCGAAGTCCTTCTTGTAATCTTCTCATTAGATAACCAACGGCGCAAATTAAAACATAATCAATGACTTAGATCATATTGAATCCATATTCATCTTTTTCTAGAATATTCACATCCATTTCTATTAATATACTTTAATTATTTTAATTCCCTAAGTTTAGACTTATGCTCCCATTAAAAATAAATAGTTTTTTTAATAAAACCCCATCCGGGTGTAATTTCCCAAAACACTTTCTGGGTATTTTGGAATACATGTGTCTAAGCCTCCCTAAAAAAATTGAGACTTAGATCACATTCGATGCTACCAAAAATGAACAGAGTGGTCCCACCAAGACACGTAAGCCTAGAGGCAAGATCTCGATAGTTCAAAGTGAGTCGCGCTTTGAAAGGAACGAGATGACATAGGCCCAAGACATGGTGGCCTGCATGTGATCTCGATCGTTATTATATTGGCGTGGGTCCAGCAGACCCATTTAGATAGGTCATCCCTAAAGGTTTTCCTCGAAGCAAACCTTGAGCGTGCATGGTAGAAAGGGCTAGGTAACAGAACCGGGTAACGGAAATATTTTTTCCAACCAACAGCCCGTCAATTAAATGTACACACACACATAGATATGTGTGTGTATGTGTGTGTGCACGTGATTGTAACAAATACTATGGGTTTAATATATGCATAGGAATATAGCTAGGTGTGAAATCCACCGATGAATTGGTCAGTAGGTAATATGTTATTGCCAAGTGGCACTGGGAGGTTTGTTATGTATCCATGTGGGCGCCACGTGGTGAGTTGATATGGTGTAACCTTCTGATTTTTTATAAGTTCAAATGATCACATATCTTCATCTGGAGGTTAGATCGAAGAAAAAATTTATATCATTTGAATCACCTTGCTGATACAAATGAAATGGTGACATTAATTTCAGGTTTTGTAGCCTAAAAAAAAAATTAATAATTATCCCATCTCTCTAACTGTACAAGGGATATTGGATTAGAAAGTGAAAATTTTCACCAAGGTTAAGATGGGGTGTTTACAATAGCAAGCATAAATTTATTGATGTGTTCTTTAGTTGTTTCCTTGGCATCTGGATTAAATTTTGGGAGAAAGATTTATAGGTGTTTTGGTCCAGGAACATTGACTAGCCCCCCAAGGTCTTGGCGGCATAATTATATGTGAGCTAGGACCTGATGAAGAGTGAGAGGTGTGAAGGTGAGTGGATGGAATACCAAGAGGAATAGAAGGTAAATCTTCTTCTTCTATACATGGTTCTTATAGTTCAGGAGTCATATGGTGACTTGAAGCTTTTGAATGCTTATTTTAGGAAGGGAGTGGATATTCTATGGATGACTACCCAAAATTATTACTTTGAGATCTAGTGAATACTCCAAAATGTTGTATTTCAAGATGAACAAATGAATACTTTTTAGGTACAAATTATAATGATGATTTTTGAGTGGGAATATGTTTCGAAGAAAGTATTTAATGGATTTTTATATTCTCATACCAGGAGTAAATGTAGAGGAATCTTGGGTTGTGTTAGGAGTAGATGCCTCTTTAGTGATAGTTTGAGTTACTTCTTTAGAATAACCAGGGGTGTCCAAATATATAGATTCTATGACATATAAATGATGAATTGCAGGGGAACTCAGAGTTTAACATGTTGTAGATCTATGTGAATGATGTTTCATTTTTCATGAGGCTCTATTTTCCTTTAACCATCACATGGCCCTCCTTCTAGTGTCGATTGTTGATTGGAAAAAAATTTATAGCCTACAACATGGAGATACCACTCAATCAGGGCCCCAATTAGACCCTTACTCATTTGGTGTGGTGGCCCTTACTGGTATTTGGCATGGTTTCATGTCCTAAACTAACCTAATATAACATACGCTAAGTGTATTACTATTTTCCTAATCCTAATTCTATGAATTCATCTAATATCTATCTAAGCTTTACTCCCACTATGATGGTGTTTGATGGAATTTTGTTAGCAACAAAGAGGAGGGAGAGAACTACCCAAATGAGATCTTCTTAGGAAATTACAGATTTTGAAGGTAGTATTTCTTTTAACTGATATATGGGCTCAACTAGGCCACCTATTAAATTTACTTCAATTAAAACACAAGGAAGGTAAAATCTAAATCTAAAATCAATTAATAAGCACATAATACTTATTTTAATTATAGAATTAAAATGAGTATTCTAACATTCATAAATTAGGAAACAACTCATTAAATCTTGATATCATATTCAACTCAAATCATAAATTCATATAGAAATATATAACATATAAGATGGTTGAAGAAAACATACTTTTCTGAAAATAAAGTCTTTGAAATCGATTAAAAAAAATCACTGATAAATAATACGAGTCTTAATTTAATACAAATTCATCTGATCGACCCTTTCTTCATTGAATACGATCATATATATAAATAGATTAAAAATTAGTGGAAAATATTTTTAGGGATTCTAATTAAAAAAACATATCTGTCAATAGTAAATTTGTTACATGGATATGATCAAATTCATAAATTAAACTCTCAGTTGTAAAAGTTGTTATCGAGATTGCTCAAATGGAATCTGAGTTGGTCCTTCTCCAAAAAAATTTAATTAGCCTCTAAATTTCATGGGATCTGTCTTGATCATTCCTGCTTTCTCATTTCCCCTTCATAGATAGATTTAACACAAATTAAAACTCATAGAATTAGGAAAATTGTGCAATAAATTAAATATAATTAAAGTATAAGAAACATAATTAAAACTAAATCACAATTAAACTCATCCTAATTATCTCATTTCCATGTGTTTTCATGATAGGATCTAGGTATCTGGTGTCTGGTGAACAAAAGGAGTAACACTTGCCAAAGGAGGTCAAATACTAAATTGAATTTAATCGTAGGTTAACTACTTTAATTATATGAAATCATGATTTGGATAAACATGTTTTAGGAACTCGGTCATTCAAGGAACAGGGTGTACAAATTACTACTTTTGTTGTAGTGAATGGTCGAATAGCATATTAAAATAGGAAATCCATTCATTAAGGGTGCAGAGGTGGTAAGGTTGGTTTACAATCATCGAGGACCAGAGAGTTAGATATATGGATATCTAGGCATCTAGGACGCGACAAGCCATGATAGCGTGTGTTTATATTTGGCCCAGATGGGTGGATCTGGGGGCAGAATCCAAACATATTCAAATTGAGTGTAATACAAAACAAGTTTGAATTTAGTGAAAAAACAAAAATTGGGGAAATCTACCCATATGGGCATCTAGGAGGGTAAAGGAATGTCGCCTAGATGTTTTACGGAAATCAAACCTACGGATAAATATGCTTTCCCTAAGTGTGGTGGTGCACTTAGAACAAAAGAAAGAAATATATTTGACCTTTTCCTTAAAACAAATAGATAAATGGAAGAAAACCTACTTGTAATATGTTCGCTTTTCCTCACCTCCCTTCGTCGCTTATGTCACTCTCAATCTAATTGAACTCACTTGATTGATACCTGCAATGGAAAATAGGAGACAGAAAACAACATAAAGGAAATATGATCTATTGAATTTAAACAAATTTAATTGATTAAATTCATAAATACACATATAACATCATTGACACATGCATTAGGAAAGGATTAAATGTATTTATTACGAAGTAGAAGGAAGAGGACAACTAGTTGATCAATTTTCTATCACTCATCTAGCTTTAGTCCTGTCTAGCATCAACAATCTAGCAGCATCACAGTACATGCACAATACCTCCAAGAGTTGTGATCTCACCACCATAACTCTACTTAATAAAAATTCTTTCTCTCTTGTGCACTATGATCAATGCTCTATTTATAAGTAGATGAAGGTATTTTTACATAAATGAATCATTGAGTGGCTTTCCTAAAAATGGATGAAGAGGTTTCCTTGTTGATGGGAATAGGAGGATAAGAGGTTTAATGGCTTCATTTTGTCCATATTTGAAGCTATCATATGAGGTGAAAGCTGAAACAACTTCTAGAAGCCACTAGAGGTTGGGAAGATTCCCATAATCCAATGAACAATTCGCTCCCAGTTGACAAACACACTCTAAAGTGGGCCTAGATCCTCTGCAATGCAACCTTGTATGGGAGTAGATGCTTTGAAAATCAGTTACTGTTGTCTAGGGGTGTGTTGATGGCTCAATGGGGCACTTCTACTAGAATCTAAGCAACGAAACTTTCATGAAGGAAAACCACCAATGGGATGACTTGCTTAGGGCATGTAGAAACTAATTTAGAGTATGATAAACCATAATGTATATTGATCTGTGTGTTGGGATGATGCCCAAATTGACCTGTAACAGCTGCCCCTAAAGCATGAAGTCAAAAATGATAATGTTGAGTGATTGATTTATGATGTGATGAGGAGGATCTGAAGCGGACAGAAACCTGCATCAATTACAATACATTCCATCATGATATCTATTCATCTTGGACATGAATTACCAAGGGAGTAATATCCCATACTCAGCACATAAACTATCATAACATTAGAAAGTTGTCTACAGATATAGACCCATGATAGGATTACCATTTGAATAATGAACATCGTACAAATGATTTGGTACTACTCCTAAAATCATAGCCCGATGGATGAAACTAGATTCAGGGTCTTCTCTCTCGTTCACTTGATCCCTTAAATTACGAGTCTAACCATGCAAACATGTGATCTCAAGTCAAACATGGGAAGACACTATCTGATTACCAGCCAATGATGTGAGCCATTAATAGATGCAAGAGAAACCACCATTGATGATAATGGCTCTCAAGGTACAGCAATACATTCTGCATGGTGTGAATATGTGATTTGATGTCGAACACCATACAAATTCTTTCAGTCGAAGGCTTCTGATGTCAACCTTTCGCTAGAAGCGAGAAACCTGTTGTTAATGTAAGAAAGCTCCAAGGTACTGAAAGGTTGTTTCTAAGTCAACTTCCTGTATGATGAGTTGATGTTGACAGAAAGCGAATCGTTGTAGGAGGGCATTGATGTTTCCCCCGCCAACAACATGAAATGGGACTAATTCTTTTGGAGACAGAATGTGACTGATGAAGAAATTTCAAGGATGGTGATCATGAAACGAAGGTTTATGAGTATTGCAAAGTATGAGGAATAAATGATTGACTTCTCTTGAACATATAGGTGACACTGAATTAATTGGTAGCATTGACCCAAAACTGAAGTGATGGATGGTGTGATAGACCATAGGTATGATAGACCGTCAAGTAGATTACCCAACCCAAAAATCACAGAGATGAAGTGCATAAGTGTCATGTTCAAGGGTGACTTGCTACCATAAAGTGCTTTATCCCTTTCCAATTTTCCCTAGTCATTGCTGACCAGTACCTCTTTATTTTTTAACAAGCTTGAGGAGGATAACATATACTTGATGTATAATTCCACCCTTTGGGTGAATCCATAGCTATTTGATGCTTTAACAAGTCTAGCGAAGGTAAAACTTGATCTTGTCATGATGGAAAATTCCATCGCTATTTTATGCTTTAACGAGTCTAACGACGATGAGAACTAAGTCCTTTTTCATGTTGAGAGAGTTTGAACAAGTGACGGAAAGAAAAATCCACAAGTTATTTTTCGTATATAGTCCCTCAGATTCGAAAAAGTGTAAAATAATACCTGAGAGAACCTCCTAGCCATGTTCGACTATGGTTTTCCTTTTTCATAAACATAATATATCTCAGTCCAGAAAAGGGTTAAACTTATACTGAGTAGATGTTGTTTCAATTCCTTTTACGAGCTCAAAAGGACAAGTGCTCAACAATATTTTCATATTTTGGGAGTCTGAAAAGAGCTGAAAGACAACTCTAGGGGGGTTCCTTTTTTGTGTTTAACAAAGCTCAAAATGAGATAAAAGTGTGCTTTGAGTTATTTTTTCATGTTTAACAAAGCCCGAAAAAGAGATAAAAGTGTGCTTTGTGGTAAAAATTGCATTTCACGATCATATACGACGAACTCACCGAAATCAGTTGTAAACTTGCTCAAAGAACCTTAAAATGGATTAACAATACATTTTTAAATAGTAAAAATGGGTAAAAACCATAGTCATTTCATTAAATATGCATAAATTAATCAAAACGACCATTCAAATAAGAAATTACCAAGTCATTTTTACCATTTCACATTTACCATACGAATTTTAGTGCTCTGATATTATTTTACCCTCGAACTTCAGCGGATGATTGTGATGGATTTTTTTGACCATTTATCATGTCTTATGGACCAGGCAGAAGATCTTACCTTCCTCTTTCTATTGGTTGCATCCTTGTTCAGTTTCATGCAAAAAATTTAGGGTTTTGGGGCTTCTAAGGTAAATATAGAACACCTTAGGACCAACGCACCATTGGATGTCGAAAAGTGCATTGCAAAGAGGTTGGAAAGAGGCCCATCTCCTCTGCAACACTCTTTCTTCCACTCAGGAGTGCATTGGGCGTAATTCGGAAACTTGCATCTTGTTTTCTACTCAAAATTTCTTCAGTTTTTTGCATGGAATGGATCCTAACTAAGCCTATGGTGTGATTTCAAACTTTGATCAGATCAGAATATTGATTACATGGCGAGAAATAGAACATGAAGAATAGGATATAGTTTCCCTAAATGATCCTGGCACTGTGAGAGCCCTCAGAGACTGTGGGTTGCTCAAGTACCTTATATTTTCAGGGATGAGGCAACACATGGAACTATTGTAGTTATTGATCTATTCATGGGACCCAGCACTACAGGAATTTCACATTGGGGACAAAGTGCTCCCAACATTGGTTGATGATATTTACTTTCTGACAGGTTTGTCAAGACGTGGTGCCCCCATTTCCCTAGCAGGCTCCATCCGTGGAGGCGAAATAGTGAAGGACTACATTCGACAGTTTTTTCAACCAAGAACTAAGCCTAGAAAAGATGGAAAGATAAATATCAAATATGTGCGTCATATTCCTTTTTCGAACACTCCTATTCACTATCACAAAGCTAGCTGGCAGCATGACACTACATGTCACGAATATATCATACATGCAGTATGTGCTTGAGTGTCTTGAGCCAACCATGTTCAACTGGGCTAAAGTTATACTCCTTTAGATGAAAGAAAAACTGAACAAGGTAAAAAGTGAAAAGACCAAAAATTTCAGCTATGGGTCGATCTTGATCATTTTCATTTTGGATCGAGTTCCATTGATGCAACCACAAAATTTGACACTGGGATTAGCTGGTCCTAGAGATCCATGGATGCAATGGTGGCTTGAGCTTATGGCTAGACATGTTGGTCAGTCATTGATCTCGTTTTCCACTACATTCTTTAGTTTTCTCCGAAGACAAAATATCTTCATAGAGGAGCATCCATATGTAGGGATGGATTTCCGCAGAGATCCAAATTTGATTTTACCAACTGGCACTCAATGGGGTGCTATAGGTAAAATGTTGACCATGTTTTTTATTTTTTGGGGGTTTTTACATATTTTTGTGTTTTTTTATGTTTCCACGACTAAACTAAAGATTTTTTATGTATGCAGATGTAGGTACCGTTCGACCAATGGTTCATGCACAGAAGGCAGGAGAACCAACAGAGAGGATTGTCGGAAGAGCAGTCCTCGGGACTTGTATTTAGTTAAGACTCTTGTTGAGTTACAACAGCATGTGGATGGATTGAATTTTGGGATAACAGATGCTCGGATCTAGGAGTTACCTATGAGGTTACAGTGCCATACCATTAGTGTGCCTATCCATTGACTGAGGCTATTACGCATGATAGCCCAAGTAGTGACCTGTTATCATGAGCATCAATAGGTTTACTTAGATTATGCTATGTCTGTATACATTTTGAGTTCAGATGACCAATGTGTCTTGGACACAATTTTTGTAAAAAAACTCGATATAATTCTATTTTACTTTCAGTGTTTTTCTATGATTATGTGCTATCCTATTCAATTATATGACGTGAATTGAAAATATATCTTTACATATGTTGCAAATGTCTATTTAACACATAATTTGTCAAATAATCAAACAAAGTGTTAAATTTTCTGGAAATGTGTTGATATTGAATGTAATAAAAATGTCTTTCCAAAAGACTAACTCTAAGGAACATGCGATGAATTTCTGAATTCCAAATACTATAGATGCTAGTAAGTTGTAGTACGACAAGTTGTGAGTCCATCCTGATGATGATGTGGCGAATGCCAATTGAAATGGCATAAGAGAGTAGTTCAATCAACCCGCTGTACTCAGCGATATTGTTGGTCGATTGACCAATACAAATACCTTGGAAACTAACTAACTTGCCACTTGGATCAAAGATGGCCCATGCTACAAAGGATAGATTCTGAGTACTACGACTAGCACCATCAGCATATCCAACAAATGGTTCCAAAGATTCTGACATCTGCAAAAAATTAAAAGTGGATTACTAACCACATGAAAAACTCTAAAAGATACACTGCTACACACACGTAATCAAATCATATAATACAGTGTTTACTACGCAAAATTAGGAGATACAACCCATTTCAATGTTGCAACAATGGAATCCCATCATAATCTACCAACTCGTAGGCACCCTTAACTAGAATGCGCTTGAAAATGTAGGGCTCGTGCCATAATGGTTCAAATTTCCCTGTTCATATCTTATCAACTTCCTGATCATAAAGCAAGACCAGGTCTCCTTCTGAGAAGGTACGAGACTTGACATTACTGTCATATTGCACCTTGATTCGTCTCTTATGCTTTTAGTTGGCCAATGCGGCTTCACGATGTGTTTCATCTAGATGGATGAGATATAAGAGACATGCCTCTTCTTCAGAAGTGTCATGTAGCAGGTCAATCATGAGTTTCAACGGTGGTATTTCACATTGTATCGGTAAGATAGCTTCCATACTATTAACTAGCTGAAAAGGAGTAAATCTCGTCGCGTTTCTCACCGAGGTTCGATATGCCCACAAATCCGAGTACAAGATCAAATGCCAGTTTCTTTTATGAACCCCAATCATTCGTTGAAGCATACGCTTAAGAATTTTTTTGATAGCTTCAACTTGTCCATTAGCTTGCGGATAATAAGGGGAAAAACTATCATGCGACAGTCCTAACTTGGCAGTCAACTCATCCATCATATGATTGCGAAAAATTTTCCATGATCTATGACTTTGGCTTGCAGTGCACAAAATCATGTAACCACATGGTTAAAAAAGAATAATGCATTGTTGAATGTAGGCATCGCCTCGACCCACTTGGTAAAATAGTTAACGACAACAATACTATACCCATGCCCCCGGACTGAGCAGGGGTTGCATGTCATGAATTCAATGCCCCATTTTGCAATTGGTCCAACAGAGATGACAGGATGCCTCAGTGCTAGCGGCAAGAGGATTTTATGATCGAATATCTGGCAAGCATGACAACTTCTAACCGCAATAATGTAGTCGCAAAATATGGTAGGCTAGAAGTAACCAGCGAGGAGAATCTTCTGCTTAGTAGCATAACCAGAAAAATTTCCACCACATGCACCAGAATGGAAATCATTTAAAAAAAATTCGGCCTCCTCATGCATGAGGCACCTATGTAAAATTGTATCGACACCACGACGATAAAGCATATCACCAACGATCAGATAATATTTGGCTTGGTATCGAATGCGTCATTGTTGCGAGTGAGAGATATTGGGCCAAACATTTTGAGTCTGGAGATAGATGTTGAAATCTCCATACCACGGGTCAGATGACTCATTTAGAAACAAAGACTCATGCTGAATTGATGGTTCCGTAGTGGGATTAGTGCTACTCGAAGGAAGGTCACAGATAAGCTCAAAAAACACCAAAGAATTCTTTGACTTTAATTTGATGAATTTCAAATCAAATTCCTGCAAAATGACGATACATTTTGAATATCCCCCCCCCCCCCCAACAATTGACATGAAAGAATGTATGTCATAGGGTTGCAATCCGAAATTACAATGGTATTTCGGAGCAGGATATAATGGCGAAATATTTGTACAGCTTGAATGACTGCCAAAGCAAGCTTCTCAATGTATGTGTACTTAACTTCCGTATCATTGATATTACAGCTCAAATAATATATCGGATGTTCAATCCCATCTTCTTCTTGTACTAAAACCATAGCGATGGTTGTATCTGCAGCAACGAGATACAGGAAATAGTCACTCTGATAATTTTGGGGATAGATTAATGATGCTCAGATCAGGGTATATTTAAGAACACCAAAGTAATCTTGCGCAACCTCATCCCAATGCAAGGGAATCCCATTTTTCAAGAGTCAAGTAAATCCTTTAGCCATTTCGAAATAGTTAGGAATGAACCTCCTCATAAAGTTAGCCTTCCCTTGGAGTCTATGTAACTGAAGCAGATTGGAAGGACCAGGCAAGTCAAGAATGGCCTAGACCTTCAATGGATCAAGCCAAATTCCGTCTTTGGACATGGAAAATCCAAGAAAACGACTAGAACCGACACAAAACACACATTTGTATATATTAAAGCATATTTTATAGTTACAAAATCATAAAAATATCGCTCTCAGATGTAGCGGGCGGTCAACTCGTTTCCATGAATGTGCGGGTAAGTCATCCATATACGGTTGAACTATGTGCTTGATTTCATGAAAATAATAATTCATTTCCCTCTGGAATGTTTCCCCAATGTTCTTTAAAACAAAATGGACCTTTCAATAATTGAATGTGCCCCAAGGATAGATAAAAGTGGTTTTATATTGGCCCTCTGGGTGAATATTAATCTAATTGTAACTGGAGAATCCATCCATGAAAGAAAATACTTCACATTCATCAATAATTTGGTCGATAAAGGGAGTGGGATAGTTGTCTTCCGGACAAGCATGATTAGCATCCCGATAATTGACACACACTCTAATTTCCCCCTGTTTCTTCATGACAGGAACAATTTTAGAAACCTAATCAGTCAGCGGAAGAGGGTAAATGAATCCAGCACGCAAAAAAATTTCAACCTCTGCTTTAATGGAAACAAATTTATTAGGGTGAACAGGACGAAGGTGTTGTCGCATCGGCTTAACATTAGGATACATTTTAATCTCATGTTCAAAAATGTTGGATTCGATACCTGTCATCTCCTCATATGACCAAGTGATTACATCTCGGAATTCATGAAAAAGAGTGCGGTAATTTTCAAGTTCAGATGGAGAACAAGACGCACTGACATGAATTTTTTCTACAAAACCTAGTTTGTTCAAAATATCAATAGAAATCGTTTCTTTGATATTTGATGGGTTTCGCTCAGAATCAACGGCGTGGATAGGAATAGAATTCGTCAAGAAATCAATGACTCTAGGTTGATATAGTTCAGATGGATTATATTCACAGTAATCTGGAAGATGGGATCGTTGATGTGATGTTTCCCATGGTTATTCTTCCGGCATCATTGATTCCATAATGGTCTCATCAGTCGAGAATATGCGTGAAAAAGGATCAGAAGAAGTACCAAAACCCAAAGAATGATCAACCCAAATGGTCGATGAAAAAGGATTTTGATTGGCCGCATAAGCCAAGAAAATTGATTGATATGCTAGCTCAATTGGACTTAGCGGCATGATGTCGCCCAACCTAACTACTTCAGAATCATTGGGAATCTTCCTTAAGTCATATGAAGTGGAAGATATCATATTGTACGTCTCTATATTTCTGATTTATGCCAATGTCACAGGCGGCAGTAACAAAAAGGTTCCCATTAGGGAAGGATCCTTAAAGAGTCCTACACCAATGATCTGAAGAGAAGGTGGGGGTCCATGAACAAACGGAACAATTCCAGTTGCCTAGGAACCATAGGCGAAGAAAGAGATTTGATCAATGGTTGTGATACTTCCTTTATGGGGGAAGATGATCATTCGAAAGTAAGCATACATTACCGCGGCCATAACGTAAACCCAGGGTCTTCCAAGATATATATTATAGTCAAGGGGTTCGTCAACGACCTCAAATTCAATAGTAATTGATTTTGCCCCTAGATATACGTGTAGGTTACTAAGAATTCCACAAGGCTTATATGTATGACCGTCAAAATCTTTCAACGTCGTAGGTGTTGTGACAAAGTAGGCAAGCCAAGTGACTTCCAAAAACTCATGCACGTGATACAAGTAGATACGCCTTCATCAATGATAGTGTGATGAATGAGGTGATTCAGGACATGTACTTGAATCAAGAATGATAGTTGTGCTAGTAATTGTGGCACATAGCTCGCATGATTGAAGACTACAAGATTTGAATCTGTCGGATCGATTCCACCAATCGCGGACAACAAAGCCTGCTTCTGGGAGGGACAATTCTGAAGAACCTCAAGCGTTGACATAGCATAAGGTGACTGAGCCAGGTCTTCTACTACATTATAATTTTGAGCTCCACAAGCTCTAGGGTTGAATTTTTATTTATGAACTACTCCCTTTAGCGGCTTTATTGTTAACTCTAGAAGGACAGGTGGTAGAACCGAGTCATATGAGGTCGAAGTCAAAGTGGTAGATTGATCTGTAGCCTGAACATTTGGTGATTACAATGGATTAATGTAATATTTACTTTGATTCGACACCAAAACATCAGTGTTAGGCTTAGTTGTGGATAGCATAAGCAATTGAGAACTAGAAGCAGGATCTGTAGCAACCATATGTGTTTCCGAGTTCGGAAAATGATTTATCAACATTGCAAATGTGGCAAAAGTCTTAAGAAGCTTTGGGAATTATGGGTAGTGATGACAATCTCGCATAAAATTCCCCTCATTACATATCAAGCAAGGGTGACGAGGTTTCCGAAAATAACTGGACGAATCTGATGATTTTCCTGTAGGGGTGAATTTAATTTCTTCTTATCTTTTCCCTTCTTCCTATTTCCAGGTTTCTTGTCCCTTTTGCCTTTGTGAGATGACATGGCCTGAATTTTAGAAGAAGATGTAGGATCAGATGCAATAAATTTTTGATTTGAAACAAAAAGTGTAGAACCAGATGATCGACTTGCTGTTGGAGTGCTATAAGAACCAATCACACCATCGTCGGCATGAATGTCCTGACCAAATGGAGCAGGAGGAAGAGTAAAATTTGGTCGCGACTCATTTGGAGTCTTTTCATAGAGCATGCCAGACTTAGTGTAAATCAGATCCAGATACTGGGCATGAGAAATTACTTTCTCTTCAGTGACAACACCCCTTTTGGCCACATCCTCGGTGATAGATGGCAACAAGGACTTAATAAACCACTCAACCAAAGGCTGATCAGGAACAAATGTTTTAACCATTAGATGATGATGATTCCACTCATGTATATGATCTGATATATGAGTAGCAGAGGTCTGTTTAAATTTGGTCAAAAGTTCCATTCCAATTTCATATTTTATGGGTAACTGGAAGTGGGTTAAAAAAGAAGTGGCTAAAGCTGTAAAGTTATCAAACGAAGCTCATGGTAATTCAATATATCACTTCGCAGCCAAACCAGTAAGCGTTAGCTGGAAAAGACACAATATAATAGAATCATCATTTAAGGAAGTAGATGAACACCATAAATGATAAGTCATGACATGTGTAGATGGGTCTTCCCCATAATTTCCATTGAATTTTTGAATTTATGAGGAATCACTGGTCACCAAGGTAAATAATGAATGGGATCATTGGTGAGTTGGTTTAAATTAGGTAACTCTAATGTTACAACAAATTACTACTGACGATTAAGTTCAGGTTGAGCATAACCAGGATAAGATGGAATCACCTGGACAATAGGTAGTTTCATACCAACAAATGGATTTTTTTGTTTGTAACCCAGATAGCGGTAGGCTTGTTGACTAGGACTTAGAAAAGCTTGATACTGTGGGAATGCTTCCCTGCCTTCCAGAAGAGCTTGGTTGGATTAACCATAGCTTTTGAAAGCTGGTTTACAGCATAACATATGTCGGGTCATGTATTGACCAGATACATAAGCGACCCCACCAACTGTCGATAAACAGTGGCATCCACTACCTCTGCCGAAGTAGCATCCTCCTTCCTCCATCCACCAGGAAGAGGAGTATCAACAAACTTGCATCCATGCATGTTGAACTTCTCTAGTATCTCCCGGGCATACTTACCTTGAGAAACAAACAGTCCATCACTGCGCTACCAAATTTCCAATCCCAGGAAATAATGAAGGAGGCCCAAGTCCTTCATCTCAAACTCCTTTGCAAGATCATCCTTGCATGAGTGTATCAACAGCTCATCACTCCGTCAAAATCAAATCATCTACATAAAGTACAATGACGCAACTTACCCTCCACCACAACTGCATAGGTTAGGATCTCACTATGCCACTGAGAATCCAAGTCCTGAAATAACTATCTATCCGTGTACCAAGCACAAGGTGCTTGTTTCAACCCATAGAGCGCTCTCTTGAGCCTGCACACATGCGACTCACTGCTGAAGATCTCGAAACCTTCGGGCTACTCTATGTACACCTCCTCCTCAATGACTCCATTGAGGAACGCAGTCTTCACATCCATCCGATGAATGTGCCACGCCATCTGCGCTGAGAGAGAAAGAATCGTCCGTATGGAAGAATACCTTGCGACAAGTGCAAAGGTCTCCTCATAATCGATCCCCTGAATCTGTGAAAAGCCTCGGGAAAAAAATCTTGCCTTGTACTTCTCCACACTCCCGTCAACTGCCTGCTTCACTTTTTATATCCATCTCGAACCCACTACTGATTTCCCCTCTGGCCTCGGGACAATCTCCCATGCACTGTTTCTGACAATCGAATCATACTCTTCCACCATGGCATCTACCCATGCGGGATCCTCCACAGCTTCCTTGAAAGAGGATGGCTCCATCACGATACTCTTGCTCATAAGAGCCATGTATCCAGTATACCGGTCAGGTGACTGTCTCTGTCTGCGCTGTCATGTAGGTGCTCCTACAACCTTCTCTGCATCTTGAGCTAGTCGCTCAGCTTCTGCAGTGTGCTTCCGCCATCTGATGGTTGGCACTGCCTGAGTGGTCTCTTCCACTCCATGAACCTCCTATTGTGGCTGATCCACATCCTGAGACTCATCCTTAGGAACTAATAGCTCCTCATCTGCATGCAATTCTATCTCCCTCTCAAGCGAACACTTCATGGCTTTCTCCTCATGAAATTTGATATCCCGTCGCACAACAGTCTTGCAACTATCTAGAAAATACACACGATAGTTGTGGCGTGTATCAGTGTACCCCACAAATATCCCAACCTCTGCGTTTGGCTCCAGCTTCTTCCTAGCATCCTTCATCACATGAATGTAAACAGGTGAACCAAAAATCCTCAAATGGGAAATATCAGGCCTCTTACCAGAAAATGCCTCCTCGGGTGTACTCATGCCAAGTATCCTGTGAGGACAACGATTCTGCACATATACTGCAGTATTGCATGCCTCAGCCCACAAGTGTATTGAAAGGCCCTGATCATGCAACATCACCCGTGAAGCACCCACGATCGTTCTGTTCTTCCACTCAGCAACCCCGTTCTGCTGTGGGTTATGACGTGTTATGAGCTCTCTTCGAATTCCTTCTGCACTGCAAAAGTCCTTGAATTCGCCAGAGATGAATTCACCATCATTGTCGCTCCTAAGAGCCTTCACCTGCTTCCCCGATTCTTTCTAAACCAGTGCCTTGAACTCACAGAACTTTTAGTATGTCTCACTCTTCTTCTGCATGAAGAAGATCCAGCACTTATGAGAAAAATCATCAAAAAATATCACATAATACCTGTGCTTTGCTGTTGAAGCTGCTGAGAAAGATCCACACACGTCTGTGTGAATTCTCTCAAGGATCGTCGTGGCGCGACTATCCTTCTCGTGAAAGGTGGCTTTCACAAATTTTCCCTAGGTACACCCTTTGCACTGATCTGACTGTGCAAGAGTACCCTTAGGAAGCCCAGTAGAAATCTGCTGTAGTATCTTCAAAACTCCATGGTGAAGGTGGCCCAATCTTCGGTGCCACAACTCACCATCATCCCAGCTCACCACTCCTTCTACCTTGCCTGCAATTGTTGCACAGACATCTACCTGCAATTGATAAAGGTTCTTATCTCGAACCCCTATCCTTCGGGTCTCACTAGTTTCCTTACTACGCAGGAAAGCCTTTCCCTAGCTAAATACAACAGCATATCCCTTGTCTTCTAACATCGCCACAGAGATAAGATTCTTCTTCAATCCTGGAACATCCATCACTTCCTTCAATCTGAATGGTTTACCAGACTCCCTCTCAAATTAAATGGTACTGATACTGGTCGCACTATATCTACCATCATCGCCCATCTCGATGTGCACTCCAAGATCTTTCTCATCTAGATCAGTAAACAAATTTCGATCTCCTGTCATGTGAAAATATGCACCACTGTCAAGAAACCACACTGAACCCATCACACTTGAAACCAAGCATGCGATCAATGAAAACCTAGCTCAAACTGTGAGGCTAAGGCCTCTCCAGCTGCAGTCCCAACAGCCTGCTTATTTTTCTTCTTCTGTGGACAATTAGTGGCGTAATGTCTGTGTTGGTGACAATGAAAGCACTTCACCTTGGACGTGTCCTGCTTCTTGCCTTTCACACCAGATTGAGAAGCTTTCTTGCTCTTCCCCTTCTTTTCTTTGGCAGCCAAAGCGAAATTCTCTTCATCAGAGTTCTTTGATGAAGATCTGTCCCTGGTACTCCGCCTTCTCTCCTCTTGCACAAGATCCGACCAAAGTCCCTCCCATCCTGGAAATTTCTCCCGACCATTGACAAAGTCTTGATAGGAGTGCCAACTCTTCGGAAGCCCTAGGAGAGCCAAGCTCACCAAGTCCTCATCATCAATAGTCACCCCCACACTTCCCAGCTCATCCCCACATTGGATGAACTTCGCGAGGTACTTGGGCATAATGTCGCCTTTCTCCATCTTTATGTTCTTGAGTTTATCCTTGAGCGCCAACTTCCTCTGGTCGCTCTTGCTTTGGAATAAATATGTAAAATATTTCCACATCAAGAATAGAGAAGCCTTACCATGAAGGCTAGATACTATGTGATCCTTCACGCCCTCCAACAGAATCCTTCGACACTTTGCTGTCTTATTTTTCCATGCGTCAAGTACGGCAGCATCACGAGAAGTAGACTTTGGAATTTCTGCATCTATGAACTCCTTCAACCCATTTTCATCTAGCACCGCCTCCATCTTGTCCTTACATGCAATATAATTCGAGTTTCCCTCAAGGGCATACTCCAATCACAATCCGTTGAAAGACATCTCAACTTTGACACCAAGAAAACACTACTTCAAATTCGAATTCCACCAGCACAAAACTCAACCGCTTCAATGATTTGTAATTGCTCCAATGATCAATAACGCTCTGATACCATGTAGAAATTTGAATAACTAATATATTATTCACCAAGATTCTCCTGATCACACACTATTTTAGCTTCATGCACAATACAAAATCTCTTCTACCATTGATCATCACATGCGGAAATAAAATCAATTGCATGCACACATTAAAACCACAAATAATCACACATATGAACACAGTATTTAATGGGAAAGCTTAAAGCTGAAAACCCCAACTATCTGTATATTATATGTCATGGATATCATGTAATAATCATAGTACAAAGCTCCTCACAAGCTCTCATGTACTCTCAATTGCTAACCAGATCTGGGCGCTAGCAAAACAAGGCTCCAATATTTTGTTACTGGATAGTTGTATCAGCTAATGCTATGGGATGCTCATTAAATAACATAACCACTTAGTCGAATACAATCTCTTTATAAATAATTATCTTGTGTTGCAATAGCAACGATAGCTGCACCATATGTTAATGGTTTTTCACCATTAATTGTTCTACTAAAATTGCTGCTCATGCAATCAAGACCTTGCATATTTCGAATAATGAGTTTATAATTATTGAATTAATTACCACCGACCACACCACCTTTACCATTTTATCATCATTGTTAAACCTAATAAAATAGATCAATTGTGTTAGACGTTAATCGAATACAATTTACCACCTTCAATCAACTTCCACCAAATCCTTGTTTACAGTTTCGAATCAAGAACCATGCAATAATTACACCGAACACACCTTTTGGTTGTTTTCATCATAATTGCACTTAACTCAAGTGCTCCAAGAGAATAAGATAATGTTTAGAGTCCAAATATTATTAAGAGCTAATAATATTCGACATATCTATTTTTAGACTGGCAATCTAAAAATAGATTCTGCCCAGTATGTCTAAAAATAGAAGTCCATCTATTTTTTCCGACTTGACCAACCATCCGCAAATAGCATCCTGCAACTAATAGAACATGATCCATATGTCTAAAAATAGACTTTGCGCCAAAAATAGCCTGCAGGCTGACTTAGTGAAGGCGACTCCTTTCCACTAAGCTCATCATCTTGTTGCAATCTCAACACTCTCTCTCAACAAGATAAGGATTATCTGCAACCCCTATCCTGCCCCTGTGGTATTCGAATTTTCTCCTGGTGAGTGCCTTCGTCAAGATATCAGCATCCTGATCCTCCGTAGGAATTTCTGAAAGTAACATGATCTTCCGCTGCACACAATATCTGATATGATGATACTGGATGTCAATGTGTTTAGATATGTCATGAAATACTGGATTAACCGAGAGTTTGATGCAACTATGATTATCACAATAAATCACAGTAGGATCCAAGTGTGAATCGAACAACCCCACACGGATCTTCCTCATCCATATAGCCTCGCATGCAGCCAAACTTGTTGCCATATACTTGGCCTCTGCTGAACTGAGTGCCACGGATCTCTGCTTCCTGGTGTACCAAGAAACTGTTGTCGACCCGATACTGAAACTCCCTCCAGATGTGCTATTTCTGTTCATTGAGCTCCCTGCCCAATCTGCATCTGTGAAGCCACATAGCCTCACATCATCCGACTGTCTGTACCATAATACATATCCCGATGTGCCTCTGAGATATGTGCCTCTGATATATCTCAATACATGCTTGCCTGCCTTCCAGAAGAGCTTGGTTGGCTTAACCATAGCTTGTGAAAGCTGGTTAACAGCATAACATATGTCGGGTCATGTATTGACCAGATACATAAGCGACCCCACCAACTGTCGATAAACAGTGGCATCCACTACCTCCGCCGAAGTAGCATCCTCCTTCCTCCATCCACCAAGAAGAGGAGTATCAACAAACTTGCAGCCATGCATGTTGAACTTCTCCAGTATCTCCCGGGCATACTTGCCTTGAGAAACAAACAGTCCATCACTGCGCTGCCAAATTTCCAACCCAGGAAATAATGAAGGAGGCCCAAGTCCTTCATCTGAAACTCCTTTGCAAGATCATCCTTGCATGAGTGTATCAACAGCTCATCACCTGTCAAAATAAAATCATCTACATAAAGTACAATGATCAGCAACTTACCCTCCACCACAATCTGGTATAGGTTAGGATCCGCCTCACTCTTGTAGAATCCAAGTCCAGTGAAATAACTGTCTATTCGTGTGTACCAAGCACGAGGTGCTTGTTTCAACCCATACAACGCTCTCTTGAGCCTGCACACATGCGACTCGCTGCTAAAGATCTCAAAACCTTCAGGCTACTCTATGTACACCTCTTCCTCAATCACTCCATTGAGGAACATAGTCTTCACATCCATTTGATGAATGTGCCACCCCATCTGCACTAAGAGAGCAAGAATCATCCGTATGGAATAATACCTTGCGACAGGTGCAAAGGTCTCCTCATAATCGATCTCCTCAATCTGTGAAAAGCCTCAGGCAACAAATCTTGCCTTGTACTTCTCCACACTCCCGTCAGCTGCCTACTTCACTTTGAAGATCCATCTCGAACCCACCACTGATTTCCCCTCCAGCCTTGGGACAATCTCCCATGCACTGTTTCTGAAAATCGAATCATACTCTTCCACCATGGCATCTACCCATGCGGGATCCTCCACAGCTTCCTCGAAAGAAGATGGCTTCGTCACGATACTCTTTCTCATAAGAACCATGTATCCAGTATATCGGTCCGGTGACTGTCTTTGTCTGCGTTGTGATATAGGTGCTCCTACAACCTTCTCTGCATCTTGAGCTAGTCGCTCAGCTTCTGTAGTGTGCTTCCGCCCTCTGATGGTTGGTGTTGCCTGAGTGGTCTCTTCCACTCCATGAACCTCTTCTTTTGGTTGATCCACATCCTGGGACTCATCCTTAGGAACCAATAGCTCCTCATCTGCATGCAAGTGTGGCTCCCTCTCAAGCGAACACTTCATGGCTTTCTCCTCACGAAATTTGATATCCCGTCGCACAACAATCTTGCAACTATCTAGAAAATACACACGATAGTTGTGGCGTGTATCAGTGTACCCCACAAATATCCCAACCTCTGCGTTTGGCTCCAGCTTCTTCCTGGCATCCTTCGTCACATGAATGTAAACAGGTGAACCAAAAATCCTCAAATGGGAAATATCAGGCCTCTTACCAGAAAACGCCTCCTCGGGTGTACTCATGCCAAGTATCCTGTGAGGACAACGGTTCTGCACATATACTGCAGTATTGCATGCCTCGACCCACAAGTGTATGGGAAGGCCCAGATCATGCAACATCACTCGTGAAGCACCCACGATCGTTCTATTCTTTCGCTCAGCAACCTCGTTCTGCTGTGGGTTATGAGGTGTTATGAGCTCTCTTCGAATTCCTTCTGCGCTGCAAAAGTCCTTGAATTCTCCGGAGATGAATTCACCACCATTGTCGCTCCTAAGAGCCTTCACCTACTTCCCCGACTCTTTCTCAACCAGTGCCTTGAACTCACAGAACTTTGAGTATGTCTCCCTCTTCTTCTGCATGAAGAAGATCCAGCACTTACGAGAAAAATCATCAACAAATATCACATAATACCTGTGCTTTGCTGTCGAAGCTTCTGAGAAAGGTCCACACACGTCTGTGTGAATTCTCTCAAGGATCGTCGTGGCGCGACTATCCTTCTCGCGAAAGGTTGCTTTCACAAATTTTCCCAAGGTACACCCCTTGCACTGATCTGACTGTGCAAGAGTACCCTTAGGAAGCCCAGTAGAAATCTACTGCATCATCTTCCAAAATCCATGGTGAAGGTGGCCCAATCTTTGGTGCCACAACTCGCCATCATCTCGGCTCACCACTCCTTCTGCCTTGCCTACCATTGCTGCACAGCCATCTACCTGCAATTGATAAACGTTCTTATCTCGAACCCCTATCCTCCGGGTCTCACCAGTTGCCTTACTGCGCAGGAAAGCCTTTCCCTCGCTAAAGACAACATCATATCCCTTGTCTTCTAACATCGCCACAGAGATAAGATTCTTCTTCAATCTTGGAACATGCATCACTTCCTTCAATACGAAGGGTTTACCAAACTCCCTCTCAAAGGAAATGGTACCGATATCGGTCGCACTGTATCTACCATGATCGCCCATCTCGATGTGCACTCCAAGATCTTTCTCATCTAGACCAGAAAACAAATCTCGATCTCCTGTCATGTGAAAAGACGCACCCGCGTACGGCTCTGCTGAACCCATCGCCGCCCCCGAGACCAAGCATGCGATCAGTGAAAAATCCAGCTCAAACTGCAAGGCTAAGGCCTCTCTAGCTGCAATCCCAGCAGCCTGCTTATTTTTCTTCTTCTGTGGACAATTAGTGGCGTAATGTCCGTGTTGGTGACAGTGAAAGCACTTCACCTTGGACATGTCCTGCTTCTTGCCTTTTGCACCAGATTGAGAAGATTTCTTGCTCTTCCCCTTCTTTGCTTTGGCAGCCAAAGCGCAATTCTCTTCATCAGAGTTTTTTGATGAAGATCTATCCCTGGTACTCCGCCTTATCTCCTCTTGCACAAGATCCAACCAAATTCGCTCCCACCCTGGCAATTTCTCCCGACCATTGACAGAGTCCTGATAGGAGTGCCAGCTTTTCGAAAGCCCTAGGAGAGCCAATCTCACCAAGTCCTCATCATCAACATTCACCCCCAAACTTCCCAGCTCATCCCCACATTGGATGAACTTCGTGAGGTACTTGGGCATACTGTCGCCTTTCTCCATCTTTATGTTCCTGATTTTATCCTTGAGCGCCAACTTCCTCTAGTCGCTCTTGCTTTGGAATAAATCTGTCAAAGCTTTCCACATCAAGAATGGAGAAGCCTTACCATGAAGGCTGGATACTATGTGATCCTTCACGCCCTCCAAAATAATCCTTTGACACTTTGTTGTCTTCTTTTGCCATGCGTCAAGTACGGCAGCATCACTCGAAGTAGGCTTTGGAATTTCTGCATCTATGAACTCCTTCAACCCATTGTCATCCAACATCGCCTCCATCCTGTCCTTCCATGCAATATAATTCGAGCTTCCCTCAAGGGCATACTCCAATCGCAATCCGTTGAAATACATCTCAACTTCGACACCAAGAAAACACTACTGCAAATTCGAATTCCACCAGCACAAAACTCAACCGCTTCAATGTTTTGCAATTGCTCCAATGATCAATATCACTCCGATACCATGTAGAAATTTGAATAACTGATATATTATTCACCGAGATTCTCCTGATCACACACTATTTTAGCTTCATGCATAATACAAAATCTCTTCTACCATTGATCATCACATGCGGAAATAAAATCAATTGCATGCATACATTAAAACCACAAACAATCACACATATGAACACGGTATTTAATGGGAAAGCTTAAAGCTGAAAACCCCAACTATCTGTATATTATATGTCATGGAGATCATGTAAAAATCATAGTGCAAAAGCTCCTCACAAGCTATCATGCACACCCTCAATTGCTACACACTATCAAGCTAGATCTAGCAAAACACATGCTCCAATATTTTGCCACTTGATAGCTAGCCTCTATTGTGTTTTCAATGCTATGGGATGGCTTCATTAAATAGATAAACCACCTGGCTTGTACTACGCAATCCTCATGGGCTTCTCCACCTATCTGTGTGTGGCAAATAGCAACAATATAGTCACAACTGATAGTTAACCTGCTCTTTCACCTATTTCTGCACTGGTATCCACTAAAATTGTCCATGCACTGAAGTTAAATGATGCATTCTTTAGTTGATTAATGATTTTATAATTAGTGAATTAATTAATAATTAATTCACACCACTCTCACTAATTGTATCAATTAGTTAAACTGAATACAAATAGCTCAACTATGTTTAGATTAGTTAAAATGAATACAACTCCACTAACTTCCTCAATCAACTCCACCAAACTCTGTCACATGAGTTCTAATTGAAGTATCCATGCAATATCTCCACTTAACCCTTAGGAATAGCGTAATTCCTTCTGTCAGCTCCTGTGCCACATCTGTGCACTTAACTGAAGTGCTCCAAGAGAATAAGATAATGTTTATAGTCCAAATATTATTAAGAGGTAATAATATTCGACATATCTATTTTTAGACTGGCAATCTAAAAATAGATTCCGCCCAATATGTCTAAAAATAGAAGTCCATCTATTTTTTCCGACTTGACCAACCATCCACAAATAGCATCATGCAACTCATAGAACATGATCCATATGTCTAAAAATAGACATAGTCTAAAAATAGACATAGTCTAAAAATAGACTTTGCGCCAAAAATAGCCTGTGGGCCCACTTAGTGAAGGCGACTCCTTTCCACTAAGCTCATCATCTTGTTGCAATCTCAACACTCCCTCTCAACAAGATAAGGATTATCTGCAACCCCTATCCTACCCCTGTGGTATTCGAATTTGCTCCTAGTGAGCGCCTTCGTCAAGATATCAGCATCCTGATCCTCCGTGGGAATGTATGAAAGTAACATGATCTTCCGCTGCACACAATCTCTGATATTATGATACCGGATGTCAATGTGTTTAGATCTATCATGAAATACTGGATTAACCGAGAGTTTGATGCAACTTTGATTATCACAATAAATCACAGTAGGATCCAAGTGTGAACCGAACAACCCGACCAGGATCTTCCTCATCCATATAGCCTCGTATGCAGCCAAACTTGTTGCCATATACTTGGCCTCTGCTAAACTGAGTGCCACGGATCTCTGCTTCCTGCTGTACCAAGAAAATGTTGTCGACTCGATACTGAAAATCCCTCTAAATGTGCTCTTTCTGTCCATTGGACTCCTTGCCCAATCTGTCTGTACCATAATCCATATCCCGATGTGCTTCTGAGATATGTGCCTCTGATATATCTCAATACATGCTTGCCTGCCTTCTAGAAGAGCTTGGTTGGATTAACCATAGCTTGTGAAATCTGGTTAACAACATAACATATGTCGGGTCGTGTATTGACCATATACATAAGCGACCCCACCAACTGTCGATAAACAGTGGCATCCACTACCTCCGTCGAAGTAGCATCCTCCTTCCTCCATCCACCAGGAAGAGGAGTATCAACAGGCTTGCAGCCATGCATGTTGAACTTCTCCAGTATCTCCCAAGCATACTTGCCTTGAGAAACAAACATTCCATCACTGCACTACCAAATTTCCAATCCCAGGAAATAATGAAGGAGGCCCAAGTCCCTCATCTCAAACTCCTTTGCAAGATCATCCTTGCATGAGTGTATCAACAGCTCATCACCTATCAAAATCAAATCATCTACATAAAGTACAATGATCAGCAACTTACCCTCCACCACAATCTGGTATAGGTTAGGATCCGCCTCACTCTTGGAGAATCCAAGTCCGGTGAAATAACTATCTATCCGTTCGTATGGAAGAATACCTTGCGACAGGTGCAAAGGTTTCCTCATAATCGATCCCCTCAATCTGTGAAAAGCCTCGGGAAACAAATCTTTCCTTGTACTTCTCCACACTCCCATCAGCTGCTTGCTTCACTTTGTAGATCCATTTCGAACCCACCATTGATTTCCCTTCCGGCCTTGGGAAAATCTCCCATGCACTGTTTCTGACAATCGAATCATACTCTTCCACCATGGCATCTACCCATGCGGGATCCTCCACAGCTTCCTCGAAAGAGGATGGCTCTATCACGATACACTTGCTCATAAGAGTCATGTATCCAGTATACTGGTCAGGTGATTGTCTCTGTCTGCACTGTGTTGTAGGTGCTCCTACAACCTTCTCTGCATCTTGAGCCAGTCGCTCAGCTTCTGTAGTGTGCTTCCACCCTCTGATGGTTGGCGCTGCATGAGTGGTCTCTTCCACTCCATGAAACTCCTCTTGTGGCTGATCCACATCCTGAGGCTCATCCTTAGGAACTAATAGCTCCTCATCTGCATGCAAGTGTGGCTCCCTCTCAAGCGAACACTTCATGGCTTTCTCCTCCTGAAATTTGATATCCCATCGCACAACAGTCTTGGGACTGTCTGGAAAATACACACGATAGTTTTGGGGCATATCAGTGTACCCCAAAAATATCCCAACCTCTGCAGTCGGCTCCAGCTTCTTCCTGGCATCCTTCGTCACATGAATGTAAACAGGTGAACCAAAAATCCTCAAATGGGAAATATTAGGCCTCTTACCAGAAAACGCCTCCTCAGGTGTACTCATGCCAAGTATCCTGTGAGGACAATGGTTCTGCACATATACTGCAGTATTGCATGCCTCCACCCACAAGTGAATGGGTAGGCCCTGATCATGCAACATCGCCCGTGCAGCACCCACGATCGTTCTGTTCTTCCGCTCAGCAACCCCGTTCTGTTGTGGGTTATGAGGTGCTATGAGCTCTCTCTGAATTCCTTCTGCGCTGCAAAAGTCCTTGAATTCGCCAGAGATGAATTCACCACCATTGTCGCTCCTAAGAGCCTTCACCTGCTTCCCCAATTCTTTCTCAACCAGTGCCTTGAACTCACAGAACTTTGAGTATGTCTCGCTCTTCTTCTGCATGAAGAAGATCCAGCACTTACGAGAAAAATCATCAACAAATATCACATAATACATGTGCTTTGTTGTCGAAGCTACTGAGAAAGGTCCACACACGTCTGTGTGAATTCTCTCAAGGATCGTCGTGGCGCGACTATCCTTCTCGTGAAAGGTGGCTTTCACAAATTTTCCCAAGGTACATCCCTTGCACTGATCTGACTGCTCAAGACTGCCTTTAGGAAGCCCAATAGAAATCTGCTGTAGTATCTTCAAAGCTCCATGGTGAAGGTGGCCCAATCTCTGGTGCCACAACTCGCCATCATCCCGACTCACCACTCCTTCTGCCTTGCCTGCCATTGCTGCGCAGCCATCTACCTGCAATTGATAAAGGTTCTTAACTCAAACCCCTATCCTCCGGGTCTCACCAGTTGCCTTACTGCGCAGGAAAGCCTTTCCCTCGCTAAAGACAACATCATATCCATTGTCTTCTAACATCGCCACAGAGATAAGATTCTTCTTCAATCCTGGAACATGCATCACTTCCTTCAATACGAAGGGTTTACCAGACTCCCTCTTAAAGGAAATGGTACCGATACCGGTCGCACTGTATCTACCATCATCGCCCATCTCGATGTGCACTCCAAGATCTTTCTCATCCAGATCAGTAAACAAATCTCAATCTCCTGTCATGTGAAAAGACGCACCACTGTCAAGAAACCACACTAATCCCGTCATACTTGAGACCAAGCATGCGATCGGCGAAAAATCCAGCTCAAAATGCGAGGTTAAGGCCTCTCCAGCTGCAGATCCAGTAGCCTGCTTATTTTTCTTCTTCTGTGGACAATTTGTGGTGTAATGTTCGTGTTGGTGACAGTGAAAGCACTTCACCTTGGACATGTCCTGCTTCTTGCCTTTCGCACCGGAATGAGAAGCTTTCTTGCTCTTCCCCTTCTTTGCTTTGGTAGCCAAAGCGCAATTTTCTTCATCAGATGCCTTTGATGAAGGTCCGTCCCTGGTGCTCCGCCTTATCTCCTCTTGCATGAGATCCGACCAAAGTCGCTCCCATCCTGGCAATTTCTCCCGACCATTGACAGAGTCCTGATAGGAATGCCAACTCTTCGGAAGACCAAGGAGAGCCAAGATCACCAATTCCTCATCATCTACAGTCACCCCCACACTTCCCAGCTCATCCCTGCATTGGATGAACTTCGTGAGGTACTTGGGCATACTGTCGCCTTTCTCCATTTTTATGTTCCTGAGTTTATCCTTGAGCGCCAACTTCCTCTGGTCGCTCTTGCTTTGAAATAAATCTATCAAAGCTTTCCACATCAAGAATGGAGAAGCCTTACCATGAAGGTTGGATACTATGTGATCCTTCACACCTTCCAACAGAATCCTTCGACACTTTGTTGTCTTCTTTTGCCATGCGTCAAGTACGGCAGCATCACTAGAAGTAGGTTTTGGAATTTCTGCATCTATGAACTCCTTCAACCCATTGTCATCCAACACCGCCTCCATCCTGTCCTTCCATGCAATATAATTCGAGCTGCCCTCAAGGGCATACTCCAATCGCAATCCGTTGAAAGACATCTCAACTTCGACACCAAGAAAACACTACTGCAAATTCGAATTCCACCAGCACAAAACTCAATCACTTCAATGTTTTGCAATTGCTCCAATGATCAATATCGCTCTGATACGATGTAGAAATTTGAATAACTGAGATATTATTCACCGAGATTCTCCTTATCACACACTATTTTAGCTTCATGCATAATACAAAATCTCTTCTACCATTGATCATCACATGCGGAAATAAAATCAATTGCATGCATACATTAAAACCACAAACAATCACACATATGAACACAGTATTTAATGGGGAAGCTTAAAGCTGAAAAACCAAACTATCTATATATTATATGTCATGGAGATCATGTAACAATCATAGTACAAAAGCTCCTCACAAGCTCTCATGCACACCCTCAATCGCTACACACTATCAAGCTAGATCTAGCAAAACACATGCTCCAATATTTTTCCACTTGATAGCCAGCCTCTATTGCGTTTTCAATGCTATGGGATGGCTTCATTAAATAGATAAACCACCTGGCTTGTACTGCGCAATCCTCATGGGCTTCTCCACCTATCTGTGTGTTGCAAATAGCAACAGTATAGTCACAACTGATAGTTAACCTGCTCTTTCACCTATTTATGCACTGGTCTCCACTGAAACTGTCCATGCACTGAAGTTAACTGATGTATTCTTTAGTTGATTAATGAGTTTATAATTAGTGAATTAATTAATAATTAATTCACACCACTCTCACTAATTTTATCAATCAGTTAAACTAGATACAAATAGCTCAACTATGTTTAGATTAGTTAAACTGAATACAACTCCACTAACTTCCTCAATCAACTCCACCAAACTCTGTCACATGAGTTCTAACTGAAGTATCCATGCAATAGCTCCACTTAACCCTTAGGAATAGCGTAATTCCTTCTGTCAGCTCCTGTGCCACATCTGTGCACTTAACTGAAGTGCTCCAAGAGAATAAGATAATGTTTAGAGTCTAAATATTATTAAGAGCTAATAATATTCGACATACCTATTTTTAGACTGGCAATCTAAAAATAGATGTCGCCCAGTATGTCTAAAAATAGAAGTCCATCTATTTTTTTCAACTTGACCAACCATCCACAAATAACATCCTGCAACTCATAGAACATGATCCATATGTCTAAAAATAGACATAGTCTAAAAATATACTTTGTGCCAAAAATAGCCTGCGGGCTCACTTAGTGAAGACAACTCCTTTTCACTAAGCTCATCATCTTGTTGCAATCTCAACAGAGCCATCACAGAGCCAATTCTGACATCAGGAATTCCATCAAAACTTGGCTGCAAGTGGACCTAGTTTTCCTATGCAGGCACTACGCGTTCAGACCTCTGAAGCTGCCCTCTTGTAAAAAAGTCAAAAAAACACACTGAAGGGTATTTTCAAGATTTTTTGGGCAAATCATTTCAGATTTGGTTGAGGATTTATGTTTAGGTTATCTTTCATTTATTACATTAGATATTTTTTTCCATGGGCCTTGCATGGTCTTAATGGACAAATTTGGCATTTATGATGCATTGATGGTTTCTAGAAGCCTCTTAGGGTTTCCACCTCCTCATTTTCTGGTTAAATAGAGCCTTGAGGCCTCATTGTAATTGTTGGATGGTTGCTGAGCATAATATGATATAGACTCTGAGTTTATTTGTGAAATTGGCTTTGATGTTTTGTGATGGCTTTGGACTGAGCAGTTGTGGATTGAGCTCATTCTTAGGATTCATAAAGCTTTGTTGAATGGTGATGTATTCCACCTTTGTATATGTTTTCTTTAGTTCTCATTATGTTTCTCTGATCATGGGATAGAAATTTTAGAGTAGGATATGTCTTTTTGGCACCCTGCTTTGTTTACATCCTTTTATCTTTATGTTTTCTTCCTTGAAAGTTTAACTAAGGAATTCTTAAGTGCTCTTTAGTTTTACTGAGATGTTATGTTGAAAAATCTAATTGTTTGCAAGTAAATTTTAGAGAATCCTTAACTTCTCTCTAAGTTTACTTATTTGTTGCTCTAAGGTCTGCTTGGTATTGTTTGGTTGAACAGTCCTTCATTTCTATTCAAGTTTTTACTATTCTAATCATGCTGAAAGCTTTTCCTTGTTAATAGTTTGTTAAATGATCCTTGATTGCCCCTTAACCTACTATATTCTCTCCTCCATGTTCATTTCGCTCACTCAAAACCTACTTAGATCCATTTGGTCATGTTTACTTGCCCTATGAAACACCCTTCATCTATTTTTTCCCTCTTCAAAATATTTATAGACTCCATAGTCCAATGGATTGATCCTCTCTTACTCTACTTATTTTTCTTAACCACTTATCCAACCAAACAAACAAACAATAAAACCCTAATCCCTATAACTAGCCTAAAATCAAAACCTAAAAACTATCAAGTTAAAGACTTTTACAAATCAAAAATTAGAGAGAGCCCTCTCCGAGTCCAGGAAGGCTAGGTCCTAGGACTCCAAAGATTGGCTTGATGTTACCCTTTTCCTTTTGGTCATTTCCAATCTGCCAAAACTACAAGGACCTAACATAGTGGCGATCGCGGTGGGACCCTCTGAGTAAGTTACATGCTTAGATATTCCTTAAAAGAATCAGAAACCCTTGTCAAATAGTATCCAATGTTTCATCGCCACCTCATCGCCTAACATAGTGGTGATCGCGGTGGGACCTTCTGACTCAGTGACAATCTAAGTATTCCTTAGGACCTCAGAACACCCGCAAACATCCTCAGATTGGTATTTAGTTGTTGATGGTGGACAACAAGTACATCCTTAAAAACAGTAAACATCATCCACTTGGCGACTCCACAACTCTCAATAGACCTAAAGACTCTGCTGGAGGAAGAACCTGAAACATGACCAGTCATCCTAGAAAGAGAGAGTACTCAAGCCTAGATTGGATTCAAGTAATTATTTTTTTTATCTATAACTATGTTCTATCCTACTTTAAGCCTGATCACAAATACACTGATGAGATCTACATTGATCATTGGAAAGATCTAAGGCCTAAAAAATATGAGCTTCAAATTTCAGACCATGAACGTACTAATATACCTGTGCCTACTCCATATATACCTATGCCCTCTCCAGATACACCTATAGAAGACTTAGTAAAACGTGAGCCTCATGTTGTTTTTCTTGCTCTTGCTGAAACCTCAAACAGTCATAAATCTCTTTTTACACTACCTATACCCATAAAGGTCCCACACAGATACAAGCCTCTGATTTTTCCTCCTATTATCCAGGCCCTCCCTGCAAAGCTTGCAGATAAACTACCCAGATTTGATGGAGAAAACTCAAACATCACCGATGAAGAACATATTCAAAATTTTGAGAATTTACTTGACCTATTTGAAATAGGAAAAGATGATGTGTGTATTATGATGTTTGCCTTGTCATTACAAGGAAAATTAAGAGTTGGTTTAAGGATATTCCAACTGCAAGCATTAGAAATTTTCATCAATTCACTCAAATTTTCCTAGATAGGTGGACAGTCATGGGAAATGTTTTTTTCATCTTAAGGGAATACAACCATTTGAAAATACAGCTAGGGAAGACAGTGCAACACTTCTCAGCAAGGTTCAATAAAGTATACCATGCAATACCTGCTAAGATAAAGCCACCCTCAGAGTGGGCTTTCTTGCACTTCCCAGATGCCTTTAACCCAAAGATGGCTTTCTAGATAAGAGAAAGAGATCCTTCGACCCTGGAGGAAATGAAAAGGATGGCAGTTGATGTGGAAGCTAACATACTGAACAGGGAGGAAAAGCTAAGAGTAATAGAGAAAGACAAAGGATATTAAGAGAAACTGATATCTTCAGAGGTAAAGTTAGAGATGTTGACAGATAAAATCAGCAAAATGATGCATATACTTGGCAAGAAAGAGGAAGAATACAAGGTTGAGGTTGGTGCTGCTTATTCAAAACAACCTGTACCTTTTCCTTGGGAAGAACAAACTCAGTTATTACAGGGCAAAAATAACAATCAAAATATGCATGCTAAGCAATATTAAAAAGAAGAAGATGTTGAAAGTTGTCAAGTAAGTACTAGATACCTTCCTACATCTTGTGCTTCACTACTAAGAAAGAATTAAAAGAAAATTGAAAATAGAAACAAGGTGGAATGCTCTAAAGAATCAGTAAGGGAAGAAATGGATAATGCAAACCATTTTTCAAATTTAGAAGTTCTCCCCTTAAGACATATTGGTGTAGCTGTTGGGATTACAGAACGATAAATGGAGGATGAGCCAGCATATTTTGGGTCTCTACCCTTGTTCTTTGAATCATTTCAGATTGCTAAAGGAGAAGCTATTGGCCATGGACACTCTCCTTTTAATATGGTGAAACAATCTGCTAATCTAGTATGCATAATGGATGACATTCCTCATATGAATAAACTGCCCAAGTATGATCAATATGATGATGATTATGTTCTCCAGACTTAAGCTAACACTACAGAACAATCATTGATTAATTTTTGGGACAAGATATTCATTTTCGACAGCTCAAAAATAGTGATCAACAAATTCCACTCAGCTATGATAGTGGAGAAGAAAGTGCAGAAAATTTGGGAGAAAGGGAAGGATCTTTACCTCTTTGTGGTGCTTCATTTCAGTTCATCAAAGATAACCTTAATACAATCAGAAGTCATCAATCTTTAGGTATTTATTTTAACAATAAAGAAAACATTCAGCCCTATGACCAGCCTTCAAAAGAGGAAGAGAATGGTTGTGGTTCTATCCAAGGAAAAGGGAAAATGCCTCCTCCTCTAATTGAAGAAGAAATCAATCAGGGTCTAGGCATACAACCAGCTTCTAATCTTTCATATTAAGATATTTTTTCTGTTTTCTATCCTACTGATTTATATGTTGCAACCTTGCCTCATGGAGAAATAGGTTTGATAGAGGAAAACATTGCAATATATGATGAGGCTACTAGTTCATATGATCATGAGGAAGAGGAAGATTTTCTTTCCCAAAAGAGTCCTAAGCTTTTCCAAGTGGAGGAAGAAGCAGCCTTAGATCAAGCTTATTTTTCAAATCCTCACATTCAGATATTGTTTCAAGACCCCTTTGCTTATTTTTTAGAGACATTTGAAAAGGAAGTAAAACATGTCAAGAGTAGTTTGATGCAAGATTTAAAGAAAATTTTAGGCACTACTATTCAAAAACAAGTAAGATGGGAGTGGCCTTTTGATTTTTTCAACATACTCAAGGAACTGAACAAATATCACTCATGGAATCATCTACTTGATTGGTTGTATTGGAAAAGAGAGTTCACCAGCTGAATGTATACCTCCAAGATAGATTAGGATAGATAGGTATGCAAATAAGCTCATCACTATGAGCATATTTCTATTTTTTAGTCTTAGAATGATGATCTAAAAAAGGTACCCAAAAAAAAAAAAAATGAAAAAGAGGGCAAGTTTAAAGAAGAGGTACAACCCCATACCCAAAAAAGAGTATTATTGAAAGTGTGCAAGCCTAAATGCCACTACTAGTTGAGAAAAAGAGTCTTGATTAATCATACAGCCTAATCATGATTAGACATGTTTAAATTTCTGCTGATAGGTTAGTGAATGAAGGCTTGCCAAACCATGTAAACTTGGCTTGTCCGTAGATTAGATTAGGAAAAGACACTGGTTCTAAATGCTCAAAATTGAACCAAAGAGGAAGATAAGGATGCCCAACAAATTCTAAATCACAGACCTCATGTTTTCTAGTTTTTATTGTACAAAAATCATTTCTGTGTGTAGCTTGTCCAAAATGCCACAGCCCATGACAAATCAAATTGCTTAATCCTAGTATGATCATGTTTTAAATTTCATATTAGTAGGCTAGAGAATAAAATCTGTCAAACGGATTAATCTTGACAGATAAGTAGACTAGGTAGAGAATGAAAGAGTTCATCAGCCTAATATGAACTCTTGGAAGTGATAAGGGTACAAGTAGATATTTTGTTTTGCTTTAAAAAGAAAAATAATGTCAAGGGTTTTCCAGTCCAAGTGCACCCAAAGGAAGAAAAAATGTTAGACAGATTATGATGGGTAGGTAGGAATGAGGTTGAAACAAATATGTCCTTTCAAATTTTGAGATTATAGTTTCAAGAGAACATCAGCAAATGAAGGAAAGAAATCTGCAAAGTGCAAGTAAGGCACTGGTCTTCAAAACTTAGAGATTTGAACTTTGAGGTCCTCGACGCCTCCTGAAATGGAGTTTCCCTCCCCAAGTGGAGCCACTTTTAGTCATCAATAATTTTTTCTATCTATAGATGACTATAGATGGTTTCCAAATTTCTAAAAACAAAATTCCCCGAACATTGTGATTTTTAGAAATCTCACTACCTTCATTATCCTTATAGAAATCTTTTCACTATTCCACTAGCTTGCCATTCCATGGGCACCTTGCTGCTCTTAAAAAGACTTCTTATGTGCTTTTACCTACCTTTTTTAGCCTCCTTTCATGCTTATAACTTCATTGCCTCATTTTCCCCTATCCTTAATATACCTTCCTAAACACTTCCCATCACTCCTATCCCTCAAACTCATCATTTTTCTACAAAACCTAGCCCATTGCTACAATTTGACACTTTTCGATACGAGGCCTATGTTTTTCCCTTTTGGACCCATTCCCCTCACTCAATCATTGAAATTTAACTTTAACCTACTCTCTAACATCTATCCCTATCCCCCAGAATTTCCCCAAGAATTTAGACAACCCTTAACCCCTTCATTCCCCTCCCTCTACAAGGCAATCCTAAATCCACTGTTTTGCCTACACCAAACCCTAATTTCCTCTTACAAATAAGCTAGGGTTTGCTATGGAAAAAAGGCATAGTAGAAGAGGATCCATATGATAGGTCATATCAGCAAGCATAATCCATACCAACTCATAAACATCATGCCTCCATCATTTTCCAAGAATTCATTCCAAGATTCAAGCCATTTGTGACTCATAGGGCCAGTTTCGCTTCAAAATTTGTTTCTGACCAAATGGAGATGAATTTGAAAAAATTTAGAGACTTTTTTGTCCCTAATAGGTCCAAGAAGAAAAACCTCCTTCATAGTTTACACAGGTATCATGGTTTGGGATAAATGTCAAAAATACAGGTGTCACGGGAGAATCACTGCACTTCTAGAGTGACCTTGGGAAAATCATGTTTTCTCATAGCTGGAGTGTCCAAATGACTTAATTGATGGGTCAAATGAAGCCTATACTATAATATATTTAAAATGATCTATCATGAGCTCAATTTGGAGTTGGGGAAGGCCTCCAAACGTTGCCTGCAACAGCACTCTGCATTTATGCACCATCATTCAACACTTTTTGACCAGTCTTGGGAGAATCAACTTTTGAAAAGACAAATCAACTCCAATCAGAGAAAAAAAAAGTATATTTGGAAATTAGACATGATAATATTTCCAACGATCTATCATGAGCCCAATTTGGACACCGGGAAGGCCTCCAAATTCCCTCTGCAAATTAGCGCTGTGCGTTCAGGATTTGCTTGACCCGTGGGTAGGCGCTCCACCTTTGCCTGACCTGAATCACCCGTGGGAAGGTGTTGTGCCTTTTCCTGACCCATGGACAGGTGTTGCGCATTCACCCAGGAAGCCCGACATGCCCGTGTAGAGGCGTGCAAGCGTTGCGCGTTCACCCAGGAAGCCCGATAGGCCCGTGCAGAGGCATGCAGGCATTGTATGTTTGCCCAGGAAGCCTGACAGGCCCGTCCAGAGGTGTGCAGAGGCTGCGCTTTTAGTAGGGAAGCCCGACAGGCGTGTAGGCACTATGCGTTCACAACCCAATAGGCTCGACACGTGTGCAGGCGCTGCGCTTTCGGCCTGGAACACCTCTTACACCTGCAAACACTCAAATGACCTCAGAAACACCTCCAAGCTGACTCCAAAGGTCCTTCAAGCATTGTTAAGGTGAAATTTGAGGTAAAGAAATTTTTCAAAGGTCAATAGAGGGAAATAATGGCAGTATTATTTAGTCTCAAATGCCAAAAATCATGAGCACAAAGGTGCATAAATAACCCTATTTCATTTCCTTTTACACAAAACCCTCACCACCACCTCATGGCACTAATGCATCAAACAGTAAGGGAGGTGACAATGAACAATCAAATGTCAATAAGGGTGAAGGAAATGAGAATTCAAACAATGATAAATCAAGCAATGAAGAAGAAGGAAGTAAGGAGGCGGATTCCAAGGAAGAGGAAAAAAGGGAAGAAATGAAACAAAGAAGGATATTAGCAGTAGGGCTAATGACAATGATAATCTTGGAAAAGTGAAAAAGGGCCATGAAGAAAGCAGTAAGGTTGCTAACAAACAGGCCTATGAAAAATATGATAAAAACAAGGAGGCCAAAGAAAAAATAAAACCTTAAACAAAATGGCTGATCCATCCCCTACTAGCATCCTAAACACAATGAGCAGCACAAATCCAAATTTTGGCAAGTTTTTGACATTTTTGGTTTTTTGACTAATATTGAGGGTTGAAAGCATAGCACCCTTGGCGCTACACTTTTCCGACAGGCATCCATTGGAAGTAAATTTTACATTTTTGGATTCATTAGCCCAAGGACATCATGCACACCAAATTTCAGATCATTTGGAGCAGTTTTGGTCCTCCAAAAGGCCCAAAAACATGCCAATTTTCACCTTTCTGCCATGTTTTTAGGGTTGGCGATGTGCCTAGAGAATCCTTGGGATATTTAATTTTTCGAACAGGTTAATGAATCCCAATAAGAAAACCAAAGGCATTTCTGGAAAGTAGACTCAATAGGATTTCCAACGAGTCATCGCGGAGCCAATTCCAACATCGGGAAGTCCATCAAAACTTGGCTGCAAGTGGACCTAGTTTTCCTATGCAGGCGTTGCGCTTTCAGACCTCTGAAGCTTCCCTCTTGCAAAAAAGTCAAAAAAACACACTGAACGGTATTTTCAAGATTTTTTGGGCAAATCATTTCAGAGTTGGTTGAGGAGTTATGTTTAGGTTATCTTTCATTCATTACATTAGATATTTTGTGCCTTGGGCCTTGCATGGTCTTAATGGAAAATTTTGGCATTTATGATGCATTGATGGTTTCTAGAAGCCTCTTAGGGTTTCCACCACCTCATTTTCTAGTTAAATAGAGCCTTAAGGCCTCATTTTAATTGTTGGTTGGTTGTTAAGCATAATATGATATAGACTCTAAGTATATTTGTGAAATTGGCTTTGATGTTTTGTGATGGATTTGGACTGAGCAGCTGTGGATTGAGCTCATTCTTAGGATTCATAAAGCTTTGTTGAATGGTGATGTATTCCACCTTTGTATATGTTTTCTTCAGTTCTCATTATGTTTCTCTGATCATGGGATAGAAATCTTAGAGTAGGATATGTCTTTTTGGCACCCTGCTTTGTCTGCATCCTTTGATCTTTTTGTTTTCTTCCTTGAAAATTTAACTAAGGAATTATTAAGTGCGCTTTAGTCTTACTGAGATGTTATGTTGAAAAATCTAATTGTTTGCAAGTAATTTTTATAGAATCCTTAACTGCTCTCTAAGTTTACTTATATGTTGCTCTAAGGTATGCTTGGTATTGTTTGGTTGAAGAACCCTTCATTGCTCTTCAAGTTTTTACTATGCTAATCATGATGAAAGCTTTTCCTTGTTACTATTTTGTTAAAGGATCCTTGACTACCCCTTAACCTACTATATTCTTTCCTCCATGTTCATTTCACTCACTCAAAACCTACTTAGATCCATTTGGCCCTGTTTACTTTCCCTATGAAACACCCTTGAACTATTTTTTCACTCTTAAAAATCTTTACAGACTCCATATCCCAATGGATTGATCCTCTCTTACTCTACTTATTTTTCTTAACAACTTATCCAACCAAACAAACAAACAAGAAAACCCTAATCCCTATAATTAGCCTAAAATCAAAACCTAAAAACTATCAAGTTAAAGACTTTCACAAAGCAAACATTAGAGAGAGCCCTTTCTGAGTCTAGGAAGGCTAGGTCCTAGGACTCTAAAGATTGTTTTGATGTTACCCTTGTCCTTTTGGTCATTGCAAATCTTCCAAAACTACGGGGACCTAACAGCTACCATGGGATATGATAAAACGATTGCCCGCTAGGATAATTTTCACCCAGTTGTGAATAGACAAGGCCAGTAGAAGCATGTGACAAAGGTAAACTTGCTCGTGGTTGTGAAATTACCAATACAGATGGTTATTGAATACCAGCCTAGGAAGACAGAGTCTGTAGACCTGAAACTTAAGGATTATGGGTTGAAGGACCCACTTGAGCAAATAGACCAAAAACCATAGAATAAATAACAGTGGTAGTAGGCACAAATGCAACAAGTTGAACTAGTTGATATTGATACACAATTGTTTACGGCTGAACAAGAAAAGTAGTTTTCCATTAACAAACAAGAATTCCATCATATGATTGACCTAAAAATGACGCATTACTTCCATATGGACTGAACATCTGAGGCCCCTCAACATATGGAGCATAAGGAAATTTCATATACTGACTTTCATATGATGGGTATCCAGTAGATACTGGATAAGATGGATGGTAATTAGATGGGCCAGCTTGATATTGAGCTGATGATGTCAATAAAGGATCAAGTTGTTCAGTACTCGTAAGATATGAACCAGATAGAATTCCAGATGATTACACGGGCGAATTCCATGGACTAGAGGAGACACCAGAGTAGGTTCCATTTAAATCCTGGTAACCCAGTCGGATGGAAGGACCACCATAAATATAAGACTCGGGTGTCGTCGAAAACATCGAATATGAAGCAACAGTGGATGTTTTCACAGCTGTAACAGATGGTACGGTCTGGTATGCTGTCTCTGCCATGGTTAAATAAGCCAACAAATACTCTAATGAATCTATGGGAACTTGAGAGTGAAAAGGATAAACAGGAGCAAAGTAGGTTAAACGAGGAAAATACTGATACAAATGAAGCCCCGACCCAAAATGACTGGGAGTTGAAGGGGTTGTCTCTTCCTGAAGTTCTTCCTCTATTGAAATCAAACCAAGTGGAAGAACTTAATTGCTAGGCCCAAGATAAATTTTAGGTGGTGAACTCTGTGGTAAAGAGGAAGACTCGATGGTTACGGATGATTGAGGATCAGATGGTTGCATTGGAAAAACTTCTTGTTGTTCAACTTCCGGATCAACTTCGGGATCAACTTCTAGTTGAAAAAACTCGGGTTCTGGATTTATCGTTTCATAGAATTGAATTTCAGTGTCCTCAGGTGACTGTGATGGTTTTGTCTCGATAGTAGCAGATAAACTAGGATGAGTCGAAACAACTCGAGACTCGATACTCAAAGGATCAGATGTCTCTGGTATATTAGATGATGTAGCGCCAAGATTTCTAGAGGTACCTGACTCGGTAGGACGAGTGCACCTTCATCTACTAGGTGTAGCTTTTGGTGGTAACGATGGTTTATCCGTTGTCCTACGCGAAAGACATGGAAAGGGTTGATATTATTCCACGGTTATTGATTGGTTTTGATACGAAAAGAAAAAAGAAAAAAGAGGACAATGCTAGGAAAAAGGTTTACCAAGCAACTGTGAACTGCAATATACCGCCCCAGTAAACCAAGGACTTATGTACGTGTAGGCAATCTCCATGAATGATGTGTTCAGTGTCTCACAAGTACAAGGCGACCGATTCGGTTACCTATGGATGGTAAGCCACCTAAATTTGTCCTCCCAAATATATGTGAAGGTAAGTGGAGGCCTAATCTATATTAGTGTTGTCTAATGTGAAACTGCATAGTGAGAGCATCCCCTTTTATTTTTCATACTATAACACCGCCTGATATGCCTGAAAGTACATGGACGAGCTCCGATATACTTACGTATGTGGAATGAAGTATCACACTCGGAGTGTATCGCAGACAATTAATGACAGCTACTATGTCTAATGGCGTCGGAACATGCCTTCTAGCGTAGACCTCTAAATGTTATCGTTAATGTTACAGTGCTTCCTTAGATAAATTCAGATAAATTTAATGTTGATCTTGCTTATCAGTTTGTCTTTTAGGTTCACCATGAGATGCATTGAACATTCCTAGAATGCAATTAGAATTATAAGCATTTGTTTCGAATTTATTTTCAACAATGAAAAACTAGCTACAAGGGATAGAGCAATCAAATTGTAAGAAATCAACAATGAGCACATCTAAATGCAATTTCCCTAAAATATTCCTATGCAACACTCACAATCCATATATGCAAATGCATGTTTTTATTTTCAATTTCTTTTAAGTTTATATGAACGAAAAAGAAACTAATGCACAAACAATAACTCAAAACTTTCAAGAGAAACAAAGACTAAAACGACAATTCCTATTTTCAAAAATAATGAATTGATCAAATGTAAAATTTAACTTTAGAACTATTCGACAATGACAAATAAAACAAACAGAAACATTGATCAAAAAAATCCAAAGTGAGGTAAGAAGAGTAGAGGCAGTTTGGTCTCTAGAGGGAATCAATCACTCAAAACTTCAACAAGCAAGACACTAAAATGAATTTGCAAAATACAAAATATGATAGATTTTGGTTGGTCACAGGGGCAACACACCCCTAAGTGGGAGCCAGTGCATTGAAGAGCACTGTCCCTAATCCATCAGTGCTATGCACAACACTATGTCAAGACCAACAGTGCGTTGGTGCCAGAGGACTCTCTGAAAAAGCAATCAAACACACTAATTTTGCTAAGACACATTCAAATGACTGAAATTAAGCAGGTAAAGTCTACTAGATGTTGATGGACAAGGACAAAACCACCAAGGACGATCCATCGATCCCCAACGGAGTCACCAATTTGTTTTACGAAAATCAAACCTATGGATAAGTATGATTTCTCTAAGTGTGGTGGTGCACTTAAAAAAACAGAAAGAAAGATATATGACATTTTCCTTAAAATGAATTGATAAAGGGAAGAAAACCTACTTGTAATATGTTTTCTTTTCCTCGCCTCCCTTCGTCGCTTCCATCTCTCTCAATCTAACTGAACTCGCTTGATTGATACCTGCAATGGTAAACAGAAGATAGAAAACAACATAAAGGAAATATGATCTATTAAAGTTAAACAAATTGAATCAATTAAATTCATAAATACACATATAGCATCATTGACACATGCATTAGGAAAGGAACAAATGTATTTATTATGAAGTAGAAGGAAGAGTACAACCAGTTGATCGATTCATTGTCACTCATCCAGCTTTAGTCCCATCCTCATTACATCCAGCATCAACAATCCAACAGGATCACAGTGCATGCACAATACCTCCAAGAGATGTGATCTCACCAGCATAACTCTACTTAACACAAATTCTTTCTCTCTTGTGCATTATGATCAACTCTCTATTTATAAGTAGATGAAGGTAGTTTGACATAAATGAATCATTGAATGGCTTTCCTAAAAATGGATGAAGAGGTTTCCTTGTTCATGGGAATAGGAAGATAAGAGTTTTAATGGCTCCATGGTGTCCATATTTGAAGCTATCATATGAGGTGAAAGCTGGAACAACTTCTATAATCCACTAGAGGTTGGTAAGATTCCCAAAATCCAATAAACAATTTTCTCCCAGTTAACCAACGCACTCTAAAGTGAGCCTAGATCCTCTACAACACAACCTTGCATGGGAGTAGATGCTCTAGAAAGCAGTTACTGTTGTCTAGGGTGCATTGATGGCTCAATGGGGCACTTCAACTTGCATCTAAGCATTGAAACTTTCATGAAGTAAAACCACCAATGTGACGACTTGTTTAGGGCATGTAGCAACTAATTTAGAGTATGATAGACCCTAATGGATATTGATCTGTGTTTTGGGATGATTCCCAAATTGACCTATAACACTAGATGAATAGGGAAGATGTCGGATGGGGTGGATCAACCATCATCATCCTTTAAATCAAACATAAAAATTTTAAAAAATCACAATATTTTAAAGAGAAATGAATAATTTTAGATGAAAATGAAAAGAATTTGAACTTATCATGTTATACACAAGATAATAAGTGAAGATCAAAAATTCAAATAGGGTCCCAATTGATTTTTCGAACAAATGGGGGGTTTTTGTATACATGACAACATCATGGCATCTCATTAATTTTTTAATTCATGAAATATATCTCCTACCATGGGTGAAAAAATTAGTGAGTGGTTTTCATTTCATACTAACTATATACTTTTCTCCTCATATATTTTCATGCATAGTTTTCATTATGCATGAATAATACCAAACATATCTTATGATGACATCAAGGTCTTGTTAGTCATCCTTATGATGATTCACAGTGTTAAATTTCCCCTTTTAGGCTTGTTGTTATGGTCTAGATGTCTACTTTTGGTCTTCCATTTGATGTTTAGTACCATAATAGGGTGTCAATAGCCTTGACTTTGCCATTTTCCATGTTTGGTTGAATATTTGTCTCTAGAAAACTCTTTTTCCATCCTATTCGGGTCACTCCATATTTAAGTACACCAATTTTAGGTCTTGTGCACCCAATTGACCCGTGGATATTAAGGAGTATCAATTGAATCTCTAAATTTTCAACCCCATTAGGGGACCCTTTTAAACGATTTATTTAGTACACATTTTATTTTTTCTTGGGTGGTATATGCACACTTCACTAGTCATCAATTATTATATCTAAATCACACATGTCTCTCATGCATAATTTATACCTACATAATAGAGGCCAATTTTCTCTAGCTATACTCATAGTTTGGCCCTAACCCACACAACTTGAATGGTCAAAAACTGGGAAATTGAGAATTATGAAGGAACTACCATTTCAACCATTGCAATGGCTATCTATGCAACTTTATCATCCAAAATTATATTTATGTCACTTATTTGCTTATAAAAGGAGATCAAACTCTCTTTCATATGAACCTAAGCTCTAACAAATTTTTAATTCACTTATGGCTTAATATTATCTTTTCACATTATTATTTAGGAAAATAAGGTATTCCATACAGAACGAACACCTTCAATAACCACTTACGCAACTGGATCAAACACAATGCCAGTATTTTTACATAGTTAAAACCCTCTAAGAGGGAAACAATCCATGGTCCCAACCAATGTAGCCACTTGAAGAAATTTTATTAATGAAAAAGAAAGAAAAAAATGAATAAGATAGTTCTCACAAACAATGATATTCCATGACCCTCCATGGTCTTTAAATAGAGATCATGGACCAATGGGGTGTTAAGCCATAGATCAAAAGTTGTTAGTATCAAGGATAATATGAACCATAATATTAATTCATGTCTAGAACATATCATGACTAATTGATTACATTACAACTAATTCATACTAAAGAAACACAATTTTACCTAATAGACACATTTAACAAAGTTGAACTTGACTAACTCCCAAGTGTCAAAAAATCCTAACTTCCCCCTTAAGAACAAATTTGGAGAGAATTGAAGGATTTCAAAAGGTGCCATAATAGGAGAAGGAGGTAGGAATTAAGGCATATCCACCTTTAATGAAAACTTCCTAAACTCCTAACATAAATCTAAGTTTAGAAAAATTTGCATCTGAATATTTTGTGAAAAAATTTGCAACTTGTTCATATGTATGAAAAAGAGAAATTAAATAACTCGATCATGAATGAGATTTATAATGAAGTACATATGTATCTTAATGTGATTTTTACTCTAATGTTGAACTATATATTTGGAAATCGTGATGGCAATCTGATTATCGGACCATGGGGTAGTTAGATGTTGTTGCTGGAATTCAAACACTAAAAGAATTTTTTAAAGACAAAATAATTATTAAATTGCATTAACTAATGCTCGATGCTCTACTTCTATTGAAGAATGAGAAATATCCTACTGCTTCTTATAAGCCTAAGTGATAGGTCTAGTACCAAGACTAAAAATGTCACCTATAGTAGAATTTCAATCATTAGGGTTGCAAACCCAATATGAATCAGTGAGACCAATAAACAAGAAATTCCCCCATAAGTTGTAATGTATCCCAAACTGAACTCTATTGCAGACATACTAAAGAATAATTTTTCATGTTTTCCATTGAGTTTTATTAGGTGTTTGCATATATTAGGAAACAATATCAACGATTAAGAAAATATGAGGACGAGTATGAGTCAAATATGAGAGGCTACCAACTAACGGTACAAAGTGACCTCAACTTTGGGTGTAGTGTAGGTGGAAACAAGTTTTACTCGAGATTGAAAGAGAGGAGTGGTTGGTTTACAATATTCCATGTGAAATAAACAAATAAGGTCACATGCATATACTTATATTAGGAAAAATAAATTCCTTAATCGGTTTTCAATACTTGGACACTAAGGAAATAATACAAATAACCGAAGTTAGTAATTTCAAATTTCTTCGTAAGGCTTTATTTCACATGGGTTAAAATTTTAAGTTCACAAGGAATGAGAATGAGGTCATCAACATATATAAAAAGGATTATGAGATGATTTCCTACTTTCTTTGTGTAAGCATTGGGTTTACATGACATCTAAAAATCCAATGTCAAGAATAAATCTATCAATTTGTGCACACCAAGATCGAGATACTTGTTTAAGACCATAGAGGGATTTCTTAACGTGACAAAAAAACCTGGAGTTACTTTGAATATAGCCAAGATTTTGTTCCATATAAATTGTTTCTTGTAGATCCCCATGCAATAAGTTGGATTTAACATCCATATTATGATTGTGAGGAAGAAAGGGCTAAAACAAAAGGGATCTAATTCATTTTGGAAACAAGGATTCATTTTAGCAATTAACCAAGTGATATGTTATGAAAACAACTCCCAAAATAGAAGAAAAGAGAGATCAACGCCTTAAAAATCAGCCACTTCGAGGGGGAAACCTCCTTTAAATTACATAAATGAAAAATTATTGGATGACATAAATGAGAAAACCTCCTTTCTATACATAGGAGTCCGTGGGGTCGCAATATAATCCTAGCCGACCTAAAAATAATAATTTAAGGGCACAATAATAACAATATGGGGACTAAAGGGGTACAAAAATAGCAATAAGGGGGCCACACTAACAACAATAAGGGACTACAATAGTAATATAGGGCCCCAACATGCCCCTCTCCTTCAAAAAAGTGTTGTCCTCAATGCTTGAGTAGTTATGGATGCTTCTGCATAAAATTCTCATCCTCCCATGTAGAATCTTCAATTGGTAAGTTCTTCCACTTGATGAGATACTCAGAAATTTATCGATTTCGTAGTTGTCAAGTTCTTGTTTATGTGATTGATTCAGGTTCCAATATGATTTTTCCGTTGTCATCAAGTTCTAGAAATATTGTTTGAACTGGAATTTTTTCACCTATAACCTTCTTTAAGAATGAAACATGGAAAACTGGGTGCACTTGGGAAGATGTAGGAAGCTCCAATTTGTATGCCAAAGTACCAATATTTTGCAACACCTTCTAAGGACCATAGTACTTTGGATATAATTTATTATCCTTCTTAGCTTGCTTGAGGGACATTTATTTGTATGGTTGTAATCTTAAAAATACCCAGTCTCCTACATCGAAACTTCTCTCGCTGCAATGTTGATATGCCTGTTGTTTCATTCGATTTTGTGCCAAATTTAGGTTATCCTTTAAGAGTTGGAAAACTTGTTGTTGATGCTCGACGTGATCTTCCACTACTTGAACCTTAGAATTTTCTCTTAAAGATGATGTGATGGACGACGGATGATATCCATAAAGTGCCATAAAAGGGGTCATTTTTGCTACAATGTGGAAGGAATTGTTATACCACCATTCAACCAAAGGTAACCAATTGACCAATTGTGTTTTTTTATAAGATACAAAGCAACGAAGATATCCTTCCAAACATTTTTTCACTATCTCAGTTTTCCCATCGAATCGAGGATGATAAGATGAGCTATGAGCTAGTTGAGTACCTAAACAAGAAAATAATTTCGTCCAAAAATTTCCAGTGAAAATGGGATCTCTATCGCTTACAATAATCTTTGGGTTTTCATGTAGCTTTTTAATTGATTCCATAAATGCAGTAGCAATTGTACTCACTCTAAATGTATGGGATAGTGAAAAAAAGTGTGTATACTAGTAAGCCTATCAACTACCACCATGATATTCTTTCCTTCGAACTTAGGTAAACTTGTGATAAAATCCATTGAAAACTCCTCCCAATGTTGATTTGGAGTGGATAAAGGTTGTAGCAAACCCGAGGTCTTAATTTTCTCAAATTTATTTTGCTGGAAAACCAAACATTCTACCAAAAAATTTTGAATATTAGATTGAAGGCCATCCCAAAAATATTCTTTCTTCACCCTGTGGTAAGTTTTTAAAAATCTTGAGTGTCCTCATAAGGGAGAGCTGTGCAATTCCAAAAGAATATTTTGTTTTATTTGGGAATTCTTACAAATATATAAGCGATATTTGTACCAAAAGGAATCATTTTTCCAACTAAATGTATCATATGTACTGGGATCTTGCTACAACTTTTGAATGAGTGTCCATACTTCTTCGTCATTCTTCCATTCCTCCCTTGCTTCAGTTATCCAATTTGGTTGGATAATAGAAATGGAACAAATAAATGATTCCACATCCTCATCCTTTCTTGAGAGTGCATCTGCAACAACATTTAGCTTCCCTTTTTTGTTAATGATTTCAAAGTCATAACCCAACATCTTTGTGACCCATTTTTGCTGCTCTTCTGAAGATAGTATTTGTTCTAAAAAGTATTTAAGACTATCATGATCATTTTTTACCTTAAAGTGTCTTCCCATTAGGTAAGGTCACCATGTAATATCCCAAAAAGGAGAACGTAGTAATACTAAGACACAATATAATAACTGCGACAAAGTAAGAAATAAATCTAACTACACATTAGAATGCATAAAAGTAGCTGAGCGATTTTATTGAATAGGAGGTGGATAAACAATACAACAGTGCTCAAAATATGAGACATTCAAGCCAAAGAAATGGCCTAGAATGACCCTTAAATCATCCCACAAGAGGGACTTCGTAACTGCTGGACTGCTGGAAGTAAAATTGCGTTGTCCCTGCTGCAATTACTGGGATTGCCACTACCAGAAAAATATAAATTCATATCTAGGCAATTTGGGAGCTCCGATAATGCTTAAAATTTGAGATTCGGGCTCTATGATGGATACCCAAGATAACCCAGAAAGTATTTTCCAAATCTATGAGTTTAGGAAAATAACCCTCTTAGGGTTGCACTATACAACTACTGGGTATGCAGATCTGAAGCATAAACTGATGAAATATGGTTGCAATAATATGTATAATCAGATCTTGCTTGAAGGGCTTATCCCTTTACTAGATTCTTGGGCTAGAGGCTCAAGATCTAGCTTCTCTTTCCTTCTCCACTGAAGATAGTTATTGAATACTCAAAAACTTCAGAAAATTGTGCTTTCAAGGAGGGAGAGGCTCAAGCCTGCTGCTAGATATGTCAAATCAGCTCAACAATGGTGGAAACAGTGAATCCGAAGTGAGGAGATGGTCGCTCACAGGATTTCCAGCTGAAATGCTGAAAACTTCCTTCCTTCCTTGGATCTACAAGACTGAACTACATAATCCTTGAGGGGATTGTTATTGTATGGAGGTAAAATACAATGGCCTGAATACCGAATATAGATCTACTACTCCTGGAAGATTGATCATGAAGCACAAGTCGAGGGATGAATCCTCCACTAGTTTCCTAGCTGGGATGCTAGAAAAAACCTCCTGAAGATGGCACCAATGCCTAATGAGGAATGTATCTCAATAGAAACCTTCCCAGAGAAGGCACTCAAAGTCCCCCGTGGGTAAGGGTTGGATTTACGCTCGAAAACACCCTATGCTAAACAACACTGCGGACTTAGATAAACAGCATAAGCGTGCATAGAAATGTCAACAGAAAAATCTATATCTAAACAGATCAGAAATAATAATACAAAACTTGTCTTCTATTGTGCCTTCATCTTCATTATATATATTATGAGCCTTCCATAGCCTAGGACCACCTCATAACTACGTTGTACATGTGGCCACTAGCCTCCATGAAAATTGTGATGTCTCTCCATGATCTCCATCATGTCTACAATTAATTCCCACTCTCTCCATCATGTGTGTGTGCATTATATGCACCACTTCCTCCATTATCTCATCATAAGTTCTTTATGATCTTACTTTGAATGCACTATGTTCTTAGTTGACCTCCTCCAAGATCCTCATGATTTTACATTAAAGATCCATGATCTCCACTCTTTTTTCATTTAAGAAGCTTCTCCACTACTCCATAGTGTATATCTAGCTATAAAATATCCACATACACACATCAAAAGTGGATTTTATTCATCAATGGGGTTTGTGGGTCCCTCCACCCTCTTATTTACTTAATTAATTATGAAAATTAAGAACTTTAATATTCCAATTATCTTGTGGAAAATTGGGAATATTATAGTCCTCCCCGCCAAAATGTTGTTTTTCCTCAAGCAACTTCAAAAGTGGATGCTACAGTAAACATCCTCCCTCCAAATGGAATCCTCATATGGAAGGTCTCCCCATCTTTCACAATGTGTCATGCATGTCCAACTCCAAAGTTGCCTCTCTAGAATGTCTAGAATGGCCTCCAACTGAAAAGTTAGATACCCATCATCATCAATGAATCTCAAAGTGGAAACCATATGATGTCTAAATATCTCCTCTATACATAAGATACATGAAATGAAGTGGTTTATTCCAAAGTGGAAAGTCCCAACTCATGAACTATCTCTCCAACCCATGATAAATAGAGTAGACTGCATCTATCAATGCTCTCACCATTGGCCCTGCTAACCATGTAGGATCCAAACATAACATCAACATAGTGAAAAACAAGAAGTAGAGACATGTGGAAAAACATGAACAATGTCAAACCATATTCTCCTAAAAGCAACCAACGCAGCAAAGCCTTCTATTATCATGCTAGATCATCATGAAAACAAGTAAGAGAGCCATACTCTCTCAATAGTAACCAAAGCAACAAGGATTCTTGTTGCCTCCTTACATCATCCTGATGCAAGTCATGGAGCAACAACATATTAATGGACATGTGGAATGTCTCATCAGAACAATATAAATAAGCTCCCTTATGCCACATCATGTGAGAGTTATGCTTTCTCCCAAACCCAAGTACATACATGAACATGAGATAAATCCCAAATATAAATACATGTAAATACATGATAAATATCCCAAACAAAATCAAATACATGGACATAAGATACATCATGAGTTTTCCAAACTTTCTCATCAACAACCAGCGCAGCCATGCCTCCTGCTACTGTATGTCATCAGTGATATGTATGGCATGGATCCTGGAAATGTGAGATGTTGGGTAGTATCCATACTCACCCAAAAGAAACTAGCACAGCCATGCTTCTTGTTGCCTGGTATCATAGATCTGTAGGAAGGTAGGCAACCTCCTTCTCCTCATCCAGATCCATTCATCCCAACGTGGATGATGAATCATGCCAAGTTCAATCTTGGTATCCCCCCAATGTAGAATACCAACATACTCCAACTGAATAGATTTGCACTCCATGAAATGTTGAAGTGCACCTCTTTTGAGGTCTCTCCATGAGATCCTCTTAGCAATGGCCCATTGGAACCCATAAGGCTCCATACATGCTGTAGGTAGAGATCCCTCTTTGAGCTGTGAGATGCTCATTAAGGAAACTTCATCTTGAAAATGGAAAGTGCTCTCCATCACAAGATGTCCACCAACTATCACTTGCCCCTCCAGTGCTTCATGAGTGAAGCTACCTTCAGAATGCTCCAAGAATAATGGGGCCCTCTCATCATCACTGCTACTAAGTGACAGCGTTGTAGATCTGCATGGTGATACATGCATTGTCTCATGGCCACATACAATGCTAAACTCATATTTTGGCATTGTACTGAATAGGAATGTGCTCCTCCCATCTTCTGCAGCTCCACACTTCAATACAAAGTGTTGGGTGTAGCTCAACCATGAAAAACGGGGATAGCAATACATCTTCTCCTTGATCAAATCAAGGGTCCTTTGTGTAGTGATAATTTTCTGCTCCAAATCAGCAAGGTGCTCTAATCCTTGGTTATGCACTTGCCCTGATGGCATGGTCTCACAAATCTCAATATGAGGTACTGAAATAATATGAGATGAAAGTATGTGCAAACCTTGGATAAGTTGAATCTCGGGAACATCTTGCATATCCACAAGAGTTCCTCCAACCGATGCAATAGTCTCTCCAACTGCTGGTAGTGATGATATCTGCATCTCTTCAATTGTACCAACGCTGGTATCTGTCTCCTCCTCATCATGCATCTCATGAATCATGCATGGGGATCCAAATGTAAAGAACTCAATACCATCTTGCAAAGATTCAAGTGATCATCCTCCTTATGTAAGTACATCTGCAACTGATGGTGGTGATAGAGGCTCCTCCTCCTAAGTGATAATGAGGACATATTCCTTAGGCTCTTCATGTACTATCTCCTCAATGATGGGAGATTTCTCTATGTGATATGTCTCTGGTTTCTTTCTACCAAATATCTTCTTCAGCCTTTGGATGAAATCTGCATAAGCAGACACTCTCATGTGTGAAAAGTGACTGAACCACCAATCTCTTGCTTCACCTTCTAGGTGCAGTGCTACAATCTCCACATCCTCTCTTTCTGCTACTGGATATAGTTGAAAGAATTTAGCTAATTCTTCCCTCCAAGCCCTCAATGTTCTTGTGGAAGATCCATCAAATGTAGGCAAGACGAATCTATGCTTCTTTCTTCTATTGTTGCTTCAGGATCTGCTTTCTTCTTTTATTTGCAAGAACTGTTGGAGAGAGATATTCTCCTTTACTGCTCTAGGATGTGCTTTGTATTTAGACATATATTTACTTAGGGTCTCATGCCTCAAGTCTCCTTCATATTTAGACCAGTCCTCTTTATTATCAAAGAAAGTGGATCTAGTGGAATAATGTGAAGCTCTTTGCTTCTCTAGTTGCTTCTCACGCTGATAGGAAGTGCTTTGACCTTCCTCATCAAATATTCTTCTTGGATCCTTCCTTTGCCTTTCTCTCTTCATTTGATTGACCTCCTTGGAGAGATCTTGAAAATATCTAAAGAGAAGAGTGGCAAAACTGCCATCCTCCTTCATGATAGATCTCTACTATCTGCTTCTTCTTTTGATGCAAAAGATGAAGTGTCCACAGGTTGAGCCAAAGATCATGCTTTGGTACCACTGTAATATTCCAAAAGGGAGAATGCAGTAATACTAAGACACAATATAAGAACTACATCAAAGTAAACAATAAATCTAAATACACATCAGAATGCACAGAAATTGTTGAGCCATTTTATTAAATAGGAGGTGGATAAACAGTACAAAAAAGCTCAAAATATGAGACACTCAAGCCAAAGAGATGGCCTAGAATGACCCTGAAATGATCCCAAAAGAGGGACTGTGTAACTGTTGAAATGTTCGAAAGAAAATTGCGTTGTCCCTACTGCAACTATTGGGACTGCAACTACTGGAAAAATAGAAAGTCAAATCTATGCCTCTCGGGAGCTCCGATAATGCTGAAAGTTGAGATCTGGGCTCTATGATGGATACCCAAGATAACCCAGAAAAGATTTTCCAGATATATGAGTTTAGGAAAATCACCCTCTTAGGGATTCACTATACAATTGTTGGGTGTGCAGATCTGAAGCATAATATGATGAAATATGGCTGCAATAAGATGGAACATCATATCTATGCTTGAAGGGTTGAACCCTTCACTATATTCTTGGGCTAGAAGCTCAAGATCTAGCTGCTCTTTCCTCCTCCACTGAAGATAGTTGTTGAATACTCAACAACTTCAGAAAACTGCATTGTCAAGGAGGGAGAGGATCAATATTGTTGCTATATATGTCAAATCATCTCAAAAATGGTGTAAAAATTGAATGAGAAGTGAGGAGATGGTCCCTCACTGGATTTCCAGCTGAAATGTTGAAAACTTCCTTCCTTCTTTGGATCTACAAGGCTGAACTACGCAATCCTTGAGGGGATTGCTACTGTATGGAGGTAAAATACAATGGCCTGAATACCGGATATAGATCTACTGCTCCTAGAAGACTGAACATGAAGCACAAGTGGAGGGATGAATCCTCCACTGGTTTCCTAGTTGGAATGCTAGAAACAACCTCCTCAAGATGGCATCAATGCCTAATGAGGAATGTAGCTCAATAGAAACCTTCCTAGAATAAGCACTCGAATTCCCCCATGGGTAAGGGTGGGATTTCCGCTTGGAAACACCATGTGCTAAACAGCACTGTGGACTTAGCTAAACAACATAAGCGTGCACAGAAATGTCAACCGACAAATCTAGATCTAAACAGATCAGAAATAATAATACAAAGCCTACCTTCTATTGTGCCTTCATCTTCATTATATATATTATGAGCCTTCCATAGCCTAGGCCCACCTCATAACTGCATTGTACATGTGGCCACTAGCCTCCATGAAGACTGTGCTGTCGCTCCATGATCTCCATCATGTTTGCATTTAATTCCCACTCTCTCCATCATGTGTGCATTAGATGCACCACTTCCTCCATTATCTCATCATAATTCCTTTACGATCTTACTTTGAATGCACTATGATCTCAATTGACCTCCTCCAAGATCCTCATGATTTTACATTAAATATCCATGATCTCCACTCTTCCTTCATTTAAGAAGCTGCTCCACTACTCCATAGTGTATATCTAGCTCTAAAATATCCACATACACACATCAAAAGTGGATTTTATTCATCAATGGGGTTTGTGGGTCCCTCCACCCTCTTATTTACTTAATTAATTATGAAAATTAAGAACTTTAATATTCCAATTATCTTGTGGAAAATTGGGAATATTACACGCCATATCTTTAGTGGATGTATTATCGCCAACATTTACTTCTCATAAATAGATTTTTGTAAATACTTTCCTTTGATTGGATGACTTTCAAAAGAAATGGGTCTTCCTTCTTGCTTTAAAACAACACCAATTCCATTTCCTAAGGCATCACATTCCACAATAAAGGTTTTTGTGAAGTCTGGCGTAGCTAAGACTAGTGCTTGGCACATTTCCTCTTTAAGCTATTCAAAGGCCTTAGTTGCTTCAGGAGTCCATGAAAATTCATTTTTCTTCAATAATGTTGTTAGAGGTGTTGTTATTTTCCCATAATTCTTAAAAAACTTGCGATAATACCCTGTTATCCCGAGAAATCGTCGCAACTACTTTATGGTTGTGGGGACTTTACATTTCTTAATGGCTTCAATTTTGTTAGGGTCCACCTTAACACCCTCTTGAGATACAATATTAGCCAAATATTCCACCTCTTGTACTCCAAAGAAATATTTGGAGGTTTGTGCATATAATTGTTTCTCCTTCAATAATTTGAGCACCCTGTCAACATGTTGAACATGATCCTTCCAAGACATGTTGTAGATTAGTATATCATCAAAATATACTAACACAAATTTTCTAAGGAATGGTTCGAAAATGGAATTCATCAATCCTTTAAATGTAGAAGGTGCATTGGTAAGGCCAAAAGGAATGACCAAAAATTCATAATGACCCTCATGAGTTCAAAATGTTATTTTTGGAATGTCTTCAGTCTTCATTCTGATTTGATGATATCCTGAACGAAGATCCAACTTGGTTAAATAAATTTCTCCATGTAACTCATCCAATAATTCATCAACCGTAAGAATGGGAAATTTATCTTTAATAGTGAGCTTATTGAGCTCCCTATAATCCGGACACATGTGCCATGATCCATTCTTATTTTGCACCAATACTACTGGAGCAGAGAAAGAACTTTAATTAAGTTGAATTATACTAGCCTCTAGCATTTTTGCAATCATACGTTCAATTTCGCTCTTTTGGACATAAGGATATCGATAAGGCCTAATTTTTGAAGGAAGAATTCCTGGAATCAAATGAATATCACGATCATGGTCATGAATAGGTGGGAGTCCTTTGGGAGTTTCAAACACCTTGGAATGATTGTCTAAGACTTTTCAGAGATATGGAGAAATAGATGATTTTGATGTTGGAACTTATAGTGAACATAATTGTGCAATAATGGCTCATTGTTCTTTCTTCAAAATCTTTTTCATGACATTAGAGCTTATTATCTTTCCCGAATTTCCTGCGATACCCTACAATTCAACTTCCTTTCCTTATGAAAAAATTTTCAAGAAAAATTCTTGAAAATTAAAAGCTACCGTCCCCAAAGATTGTAACCATTGTACTCCTAGTACAACATCAACACCACCCATTGAAATGGAAAGCATTGGACTATTCAACACATATTCCCCCATGGTTAGCTTGATATTATGGCACTTTCTAGAGCAATTCATAGTTCCTCCATTTTCCAACATCACTTGACACTCTGGCGCTGGGTATAGGAAGCAATTCAATTCCTTGGCTACCTTAAAATGAATAAAATTATGGGTACTACCCAAATCAATAAGCACTATTACATTTTTATTCTTGATAAGTCCTTTTTTCTTGGGAGTTTAGGGAGTGGTAATTCCTGCCAATGCATTACACGATATGGTCAGATTCATTTCTTCTTCCTCTAGGGTTCGTTCCTGTTGTATATCCTCTTCTTTTGAAGTTTCTTGTTCCTTTTCTTCCTCCTCTTCACAATCTATGTAAAATAATTTATTCTCAAAACACTTATGACCTTTAGTGTATTTTCTATCACAACTATAGCAAAGACCTTTTTCTCTTTTTTCTTCCAATTGTTGTGGTGTCAACCTTGTAGGTTGTGGAAGTCTAGGAGTAGCAACAATTCCATATTTATAGTTGTGAGTGGTAGGCTTCCTTGTCACCATAATTTTTCTTACCAACCTAAATGCCTTCTCAAATGTATCAGGTTCCCAAAGGCGAACCTCATGTTGGATGTTATCCTTTAGAGTCCCTATGAATACATCAATCCTATGTTCCTCTATAGTATTATTTACCCTTATATTCAATTTTTGGAAGTCCTAAATGTGCTCCATCATTGAACCCTTTTGTTTGAGATTTATCAATTGGCTAAATAAAGTGTTTCTCTTTGTATCCTCATAATGTGATATCATTTCCTCCATAAATATTTACCAAGTGACTATTGGATTATGAGAACAAAGCCATCGATACCATACAAACTGATTTTTTTCTAAATATAAAGTTTCAATGCGTACCTTTTATGTTTTTTGTGTATTATGGAGCTCAACGTATTGCTCCATTTATAGTATCCAAGTTATCGGATCCTTTCCATCTAACTTCCTCATATATATCATTGGAATATGGTGGGTCTTAAATCCAACATTAGAGCCTATGAAATCATGATTAACATTTATTTTGTTCTCATCACGAGTTTCCTCTACTACCTTTTCGCCATTAGGGAGATTTTCTTGTAGCAACTTTGCCAAACCTTCCTTTAAACCTTCCATGTATTTCTTAAAATCTTCCATGTTGCCTTCTATACCATCCATCTTAGCTTCCATGCTATCCATCTTAGCTTCCATGCCATTCTTCAAACCATCCATCTTATGTTCCATGCCTTTATTCAAACCATCCATCTTAGCTTCCACACCTTTCTTCAAACTATCCATGTTGCCTTCTATACCATCCATCTTAGGTTCCATGCCATCCATCTTAGTTTCCACGCCATCAATCTTAGATTCCACACCATCCATCTTAGCTTCCATGCCATTATTCAAACCATCCATCTTAGCTTCCACGCCTTTCTTCAAACCATCCATCTTAGCTTCTACGCCTTTCTTCAAACCATCCATCTTAGCTTCCATTTCATTTTTTGTTACTCTTTGCGAGAGAAAAATTTGTTTCACTTGTTCTTGTAATTTTGATATATCATGTTTCACTTCTTCCTCTTCATGATTCATAAGAAAGCCTTATGAGGGCTTAATGTGTGTTGAATTATTTTTAGAGGACATTTTAGAACCCAATACTGATATCTATGCTTCAATATACCCTTGGAATCACTTCAAACTAATTTTTCAAACAAGACTTATGCAATTTGTTTTTAAATACACATTTTTTCTTTCTTTTAAGGAGCTCGATATTGAAACTAATGTATCTATGAAATTTCGGATCCCCAAGATTTTATATTTGGTCCTTTAGTATCCCTCTGAATTGTATTTCCAATGCCACAGGTCAGACCTGATTTGGATTCTTCAAGACAAAGTTATTCCCAATCTCCCACAATGACCTAATTATGGACTGGTTTAGTAGAGCGCACTTGTATGGTGTGCCATGTGCCAGTGTTTCCTCCTTTAGCTTTGTAATTGATACATAGGCAACTACAGTCCGTGTGATTTTAGCCGCATTTTACATAATTCCAATCAGATGCTCAGAGAGAGAGTTATGACGATTTTACCAACGTCACCTCTTTGAATGCGGGAGCCTGCAAAAACACTAAATTCCACAGATCATATCTTCGAAAATGTTGCGAACCAAGATCTGAAATTTTTACATGAAGTTCCTTTGGATATCTTTGCAAATGGGTTTTTTTTTTTTAGTTTCTGAACCTTCGTAGAAAAACTGTTATAGGTAAAATTCCACGATGACCTATTTGAAGCAGTGAAACCCTAGAATCGAAAGCTCTGATACCAAATTTTATGAAACCAACTCGAAAAATAGAAGAAAAGAGAGATCAATGCCCTAGAAGTCAACCACTTCGAGGGGTAAAGCTCCTTTACATTACAGAAATGAACGATTCTTGAATGACACAAATGACAAAACCTCCTCTTTATATATAAGAGTCCATGGGGTCACAATATAATCCTAGCCGACCTAACAATAATAATGTAAGGGCACAATAATAACAATATGGGGATTACAAGGGTACAACAATAACAATAAGGGGGATACAATAACAACAATAAGGGGCTACACTAGTAATATAGGGCCCTAACATGTATTTTAACAATTCCATATGATGCATACTTAGTTCTATAACCCATTTACATCTAACAATTTTTCTTCCTTTTGGAAGAGGGACAATTTCCCAAGTATCATTTTCCATCAATGATTGATATTCTTAATTCATTGTTGAATTCAAATATAAATGACCTAAATCTTATGCAAATGTTTCTAGATCATGAGTCTCTAAAACTTGATCCAAAAGAGAGGAGGCTTGGTGGAACCATGAAAGAGTACAATATTGATATCTAGGATCATTGGAAAGATCACCAGTAGCTTCTTGTGTTGAATATACCCATCTAGGAAGTTATGGTGCTAGTTTATGTTCATGTTCAATGGAATCATATATAATAAAGTGATTAGGTAGAGGTGGATTTTCATCCTCATTGTCATCATATGAGGAAGAAGTCAAAATAGGCACAGAAGACATCACAATCATCGAAGATGGCCCACAGGTTGAAGAGGGAACAAACATCAAATCAAACATGGAGGCCAAGTGATTTTCATTAAATTCAACATATCTTCTAATTATTGTTTCATTGGAATGAGGTTGAAGAATTCTATAACCTTGTACATATTCATATTACACAACAAAAATAAAATTCTTACTTTTATGTTGTAAATCTTTCATTTTATCATCAAGAATGTAATCCCATGCTATAGTAGCCAATAAATAGAAGGAGCTTACACATGGATTAATGCTAGTGTATGCTTCTTTCAGTCACCTTCGAGTGTTATATTTTTTAAATCCTTTATGAGATTATGATTTACAATGTAATTTGCATAACTGATTACTTCTGATCAATAATGAAGACCTAATCCCTTAGATTGAATCATACAAAATCCATTTCATTTAATGTATGATTTTTTTTTTTTAGCAAAACCATTATGTTCTGGTGCATATGGAACAATATGTTGTATTTGAATTTCCTGTATAGTGCTGTAAGTTGTGAATTTTTCTTTGACATATTCACCTTTATTATCTACTCTTAACCTTTGTTGTTGATGTCGAGATTATTTTTCTACAAGGACCTTGTAAGCCAAGAAAAAGTCAAAAACTTCACTTTTAAATTTTAATATTAAACCCAAGTGCATATGGATAATTCGTCAATCAAAGCTAAGAAGCACTTAAACCCAAAGAAACAAGGAGAAGAAACTGGACCACACAAATTATTGTGAACAAGTTGCATGAAAGGGTTGAAGAATACTAATAGGCACGTTATTCAAAACTATCTTGATGATGTTTGTCGAGAACGCAATAGACACAAACAACATTTCTACAAGAAACAAGAGGAATAACAACCACCATATTTTGATTATATTGTTTCTTCAATGAGCAATAGTTTAGATGACCAAATCATTCATGCCAAAACTTGCTCAAGTCACCGTTGTGAGCAATAAAAACTGAGGGAAAAGGAGATGGCTCAAAGTTGTCAAATTTGTACAACCTGGTAATATCATCAACTATTATGGTGATAAGGGCGTACTTAGAATCTTTTAAATCCTTAATTACAACTTAGTGAGATGAAAACTATATTTTTTTACTTTTACCTAAATGAGTAATCTGATATAATAATAGAAGGTTGCAAGAAATACTTTTAACATATGATACATCATTAAAATGACCATTATCTACTTAAACTATTCTAGACCTTATAACACTAAGAGATCTATCATCACCAACAAATATTTGTTTGGTGTTACAATCAGTAATAATAGACAAAATGACTTTATCCTTAACCATATAATAAGATTCTCTAGAGTTAATAGGCCATCCATAAGAAGAAGAAGTAGCATTGAAAGAGAAACTAGAAGAAAAAATTGCATGTCCATGAAAAAAGTGTTAGACGAGGAATCAAGATTGATTTTTTGGTCCTTCATTGCTACTTCCAAGGCCTCCATATTTTTAAAATATTTAGACTCAAAATTATCATATTTCCCACAATAATTCAGTGTTTTTTAGTCTTCTTACCCTTTCATTTTGGTCCTTTGTCACCATTGGGAAAATCAATCAACTGAGAGGGTTTGGGACACTTGTTTTTCTTATTATTGCAAGGATGTTGCTTCTTTGGATGCTTGGTTTTGTCTTTCTATTCATACATTGAGGCCTTATTAGAGGTATCCATAATGTGTATCACTCCAAAAGGAAAGATTTTGTCTTTCTCTCTAATCAGAGAGACACAAAAAAATTCAAGAGTAGGATTTTTGTATGCGACCTCTCAGTGGAATAAAATGTAGATACAAAAATAGAATATGAAAAACCAATCTTCCATCCTTTAGATTGACTTGACAATATTTAAGTAAATGTCTATGTGTTTTAAACTTAGATAAATAATCTTCAATAAGGGATATCATTAGAACTTAAAACCATGATATGGTTTTCAAGCTCATGAGATCCAATCACATTAGATTCACCAAATAGCTTTATCAACTTTTATCAAGCTTCATCCATGTCATCAACTCCTTGAATGTGAAATTACAATCCAAGAGAAATGGACATTTTGATTAATTCACATACTTATCATTCTTATTATCCCATTAAGCTTTGCTATCAGCATTAGTGAGGGATTTTTTTCATAAGGTAATCCAATACAATCTTTCATTTCTTAGTGCATCCTCCATGTGGAATTTCCATGAGAAGTAGTTGGTACCGATAAGAAAAAGTTTACTTAGAGTGGCTATATTAAAATATGTAAATAATATGTTTTCAAAAGCTAAAAATGATTGTTTGAATGGAAATCTCTTGAAAAAAATATTGTATAAAAAAATTACACCGAAAATAGACTTTAAATATGAAAGTTATACCCTTTATAAAAGAAAAGGCATTTATAGTAACAAAAAGCCACGTAGGTGGTAGAGGTTCGCCCATGTGGTAATGGATGTTGCCAAAAAAATTATTAAAAAAAAAAATTCCCTCACTAGTTTTACCTATAAGTTCACTTTTAAAATAATTTACTTTGTGAAGTGACCAATTTTTATAAAAACAAGTGAGAATCATTTTCCCAATAAAATTACTTTATAAATTGGAATTGCATATAAAAAAAACTAAAAAAGGAATATTAAAGTTATTTTATAGGAATTCATTGTTGTGTTATAATTGAAATATACTTTATAATAAAGTTATGAAATAATTTAAGTTTGCTACATGTAAAAAAAACAAAAAAATGGATATGAAAGTTATTTTATAATAATTCACTTTTATAATATAATTACAACACATTTTAGAATAAAGTTATAAAATAGCTTAAGTTTACATTCAATCTTTTTCAAAAAGTAAATTTTAAAAAAAAAAATTGAACTCAATTAAATAAAATAATTTTTAACAAGTGAGTTAATGCAAAACATATAGCAATAGTAGTGAAGGAAGATGATGGTGGTGTTGTTGTTGTTTTGCATCAAAATTTGTGCTTACAAAAAAAAAAAGTATTCATATAAAATCAAACAATATTTTGAAAATTTTGCAAAATAGAAGTGCAAGTTTTCTCTGTGTTTCTAATTTGTTGAGATTACAATAAGCACACAACAGAAACATACACAAATAAGAAAAAAATTTCTATTATGTTTATAATTTTTCAAGATCGCATAGAGTGTAAAAAAAAAACATACATAGACTGGAAAGACTAACAAACGAGGAATAAAAACTAAAAACTAAAATATTAGCATTGTAATAAATAAATAAATAAATAAAGTGCATTAACTGCATCTAACAAAAAAGATCATATCTTGGGCATCTTACACTTTTTTGAATGAAACAAAAGTTGTTCTTAACTTACATCAGCACTATGTATACAATGGAATAATTTGTTCTAACCAGAAATGTACAAAAATGGTAGATCTCGAAAATGTCGCAATGCAAGTTCAAGATCTCAATCAACAATAGAAAGAGATCTTCAAACAAATTCTAATACCTTGTTCGAAAAATAAGCATTTCATACATGATGAACACCTTCAATAATCACTCACACAACCAGATCAAAGATCGTAACACCAATATTTTTATGTGGTTAAAACCCTCTAAGAGAGAAAAAGTCCAATACCCCAGCCAACATAGCCACTAGATGTAATTTTATCAATGCAAAAGAAAAAAATTTACATAAGAGAGTTCTCACAATCGATGGTCAATCACAACCCTCCATGCTCTTTAAATAGGGATCATGATCAATGGGTTGTTAAGCCACACATCAATTGTTGTAAGTATTAAATATAATGGTGGTTGAATTACAACTCAACTAATGCATATTGATGAAACACACTTTTACTTAATAGAGATATTAGAGCAAGTTGAACTAAACTAATTCCTAAGTGTCTAAATATCCTAACAATTGTTAACCTTGCTTGCAATATTTAGCTCCATCAACCCTCTATCTATTTGAAAGTTGTTAGAATTGTTGTCTTGCCTTCATTGACTTGGATCTTAAGCTTTTAAATTAGTTAATTACATATTGTGGTGTTTTTAGCTTCATCCCACATTAAATGAAGCTTTAGCACATGGTTGTGAGTGAAAAAATAACTTTATTCAATAAGAACCTTTGTGTCGGTGATACTTGCAAAATTTGGTTGTTATATTTTTAATTATATATACAGATTTTGTGCTTCTCTTTTATTGTATAATACAAAAATAAATCACGGTAACTTAATCCTATTATAAAATCAATAGTATAAATACGTTGAATATTATTGTTTAGTCTTACTAGTAAATCAATATTATAAATACATTGAATATGATTTCTTTATTGCCTGTAATGTTTGCCTCTTCTCTAAATCTAAGTAAATTAGATCACTTTATATAACTAGTGTGAACTTAATTGAACGAAAATAAACTTAAAACCCACACACCAAAAGAATTGTATAATAAAATTAATATTAGTTTGATAAAGATGAAATACCTCTTTAAAAAAATCTCTTTATTAAGATTTTATTTGTTCTGTTACATTAACTAGGTAACCAATTAGATTGGTTTTTCATCATTATATTATATTTTATTGATTAATTATTTTGAAAAGATATCCAATATTATATTTATTATAAAAAAAATATAAAATTAAAATTTTTTCTATACTTTAACAAATACATTCATATTACATTAATTAGGTAACCAATTAGATTGATTTTCCATTATTATTAACTAAGTAACCAATTAGATTGGTTTTTCATCATTATATTATATTTTATTGGTTAATTGTTTTGAAAAGATATCAAATATTATATTTATTATATAAAATATATATATAATTAAATTTTTCTATGTACTCTAGCAAATACATACATATTATATTACTAGGTAACCAATTAGATTGATTTTTTATTTTTATTTTTTGACAAGAACGATCATGTTTTTATATTAGATCTTTGGTATGAATGTCTCAATATGAATGTCTCAAAACAGGTTACAAGATGGGGTCTGCTTCTCTATTTTTCTCATTTGTCTAGATGTCTATGGCAATGTAGATAATATGCAGGTGCTTTTTACAACTATTTATCCCTGCAATCTCCGAAATTTTCCCTAATTTTTGGATACAAAGTTACAAACAAACTGTTGTAATAAAATGCAGTAAAATATGAATTAGAAATATAAGGAATGGGAACCCAATCATCTTCTCCGTCTCTTAAAAGAGAGCCAGCAGGAAGAAGAGCTGCTTTGTTGGCTTCAAAATCTACTTCTTTGTTATTTTCCTGTAGCACATGAAAGAATGCTACCCTTTGGAGAGTTTTGGATATTGATTTAATTCGCTTCACCAATCTAGAAAATCTAAGATCTTTAGGTACAGAGTCGTCCACTAAATATTTTATGATGGATTGAGAATCACCAACTACAACAATTTCTTTGATGCTTAGATTTTTTACTTGCATGAGACCTTGAAGGAGAGCAAGCGCTTCAGCTTGAATGCTTGTGGAATGACCCAAGCCCCAGGCAAAACTGTGATCGACTCTGCCCTCCAGATTCTTAATAACCCCACCAGCACCAGCTTTCCTGGGGTTGCCTTTTGCAGCTCCATCAAAAAACAAGGAGTAAGAGGATTGCTTAATGGGCCACTCGGAGAATTCTTTCGCATTGAGTCTAATTTTCCAGGTATCAATTGCCTTATTTTGGCTTGTTTCCACTGAGATGGAAAAAGCCCATCATGCTGCTCCATTCCATATCTTGTTGGCTTAGGTTTGCTGCTTCAAGATATCCACCCAAACTTTCTTTTCGTTGGGCTTTGATCTTAACTATAACAATTTTCACCATCTACTCTTTGTCTCTGAAGGTTCTGCTATTTCTTTCGAGCCAGATTTGCCAACAGATAATTTTGGAAGTGAAAGCCACATTGCTTTGAAGCTGTTGTTTTTAAGGAGGTCCCCTGGATATTTGAGGGGCCAACTGGCAAATAGATCGAGAATGGAATTCAGAAGAATGAAACTGTTACCCCAGGGGGCCAGAGCCTCATGCCAAACCTCTGCTGCAAAATTACATTCCAGCATGATGTGGCGAATACTTTCTTCGTTTTCCCAGCACATCCGGCATTTTGAAGGGCCTTGAAAACCTCTTTTTTTTAATCTATTGTCAGTCAAATTTCTGTTATGACACATTAGCCAGCAGAAATAATCAACCTTGGGAATGGATTTGAGGTTCCATAGTCCCTTCCAGGTTGCTGGATTCGGAGGGACGTGGGGAATTTCCGAGTATCCCATGGCGACTGAATAAGACCCGGAGGGACCCCAGCCATGTTTATCCCACTGTCTTTTGTGTAGCGGGGCTAAACCATGAAGGAGGGCCAGCAATGTATCAAGCTCTGGTTTCAAATCCACAGGGGCGTGAATGTCCTTCCATCCAACCCAGCGACAGTCAGACCAAAGGGAGATATCCCATAGAGTGGTATAGCCAGCGTTTACCATCCAATTCCGCAAAGGGCGCAGAGAAGGAACGTCTGCAAGTGGAGAGCTATTCATAATTCTGTCCAGCCAGAGATCGATAAGCTTTCCGTTTCCAGGGATCCAGTATGCATGAGACTGGATCAGAGAAGTGGCAGTAAGACAGAGCTTGGCCAAGTGCGTGCCAGCGAATGGGAGAGGGTTGTCTAAGCAGCGAATTCTTGGACCTAAGAAATATTTGCGCCATAGCGCCTTCTGAGCCTAGCTAGGCTTGGGAGCAATTATTCGCCAAGTAATTTTAGCACCCATTGCTATGTTTTGACCTCAGAGTGATTTAAAATTCAGACCACCTTCCAAGAGAGGTTTAGAAACCTTGTCCCAACTTACCAGAGGTATTCGATTCTCATTATTTTTACCTCCTTTCCAGAAAAACCTTCGAATGAGCTCCTCCAACTTCTTAAGAATGCCTGAGGGAGCCAGTAAAATTGAAAATTTGAAAATAGGAAGGCTGTTGAGAACTTCTTTAACCAGCACCGTCTTACCAGCTATATTAAGCCAGGAGAGGCCCCAAGCCTGGATTCTAAGCTTGAATTTGTCAATAAGAGGAATCCAGTCTCTGCTGAAGGCAGACTTGTGAAAAATGGGAAGATCCAAATATTTGAAGGATGACCAAGTAGCAGAACCAGCGAAATTGAGACATCTGGAGATAGCATTTAGAATACTGGGAGAAATGTTTCAGCTATAGATATGGCACTTACCTTTGTTGAGTTTGTTGCCTGTGGCATCACAATATATTCTATTTTGTTGGTTAATTGTTTTGAAAAAATATCAAATATTATATTTATTATAAAATCTATGAAATGCATATTAATTGATTGGTATGAAATTTAGTTATTACTAAATCTCTTTTTTAAGAATTTATTTGTTTTGTTACAATAACTAGATAACTAATTAGATTGATTTTTCATCATTATATTATATTTTGTTGGTTAATTGTTTTAAAAAGATATCAATATTGTATTTATTATAAAAAATATAAAATTAAAATTTTCTCTATTTTCTAAAAAAATATATACATATTACATTAACTAGATAACCAATTAGATTGATTTTTTATTATTATATTCTATTTTGTTTGTTAATTGTTTTGAAAAATTATCAAATATTATATTTATTATAAAATCTATGAAATATATATTAATTGATTTGTATGAAATTTAGTTATTATTAAATTTAAGATTCAAATGTTATGAAAAAATGTTTGAAGGTAATAATACTGGTTATCTGATTATCCCAACACAATATATTGACAACATGAAAATAAAATGAAGATTAAAACTGGTAATCATAGCCTAAATCCTTTAGAGAAGACAGTAAGCTTTGACTCTTAGCACATATGGCTTCATACCCCTACATATAAAAAAAATCCCACTGAACGCCATTCAGAACTTAAAACACAAAGTATATGCACAAAACTATGAAAAGTGATCTCTGAAACATATAAAAGTGTCATAACAATGGATTTAAAAGTTAATTGTAATACAGATTTTGCTTTTGATCTTACATTTCATCAAATGGGATTCACCGTGATAGGGCAGCCACTTTTAAGCCTAGGGAAATGTGACCACGGTTCCAAACTGAGATCGTGGTCCTCAACTTTCCACCTGCAAAACAGACCGAGGCAGGCAAGTGCAAGTCAGCTGAAATCAGAAGTCACCTTTTCCTCCTTCATCTAACACTTAAATCCTATATGGTGATTCTCAGATAATTTTTAGACATTAGGAATAACTATATTTCAATGGAAATTGAACCAAACTGCGTATCCAAGTTCTGAATATCTTGTATGTCCACAGTTCAAAGAAAAATGATAAAAGTGATAACTTGCCTGTAACTAGTAACAAGGTGATGCAGAAACAATATCATCATAAGTTTCGCAAAATTCATTCCCAAACATGTTCTTGCACCGGCTCCAAAAGCTAAGAAACTATAAGCCTTTGGGTTTTCCTGCAACCAAGTATTCATAGAATTGAAGAGTGTAAGGGTGCTTTTACTGATAGCTAATGTTTCAAGTTTGAGTAGGGTAAGAGTTTGAATTTTTTTTTGCAAGTTGTTATGTTATGGAGTATTATGTAAATTACCAAATGAATTATATTATTCAAAATTCAAATTCAATAAAAAAAATAATAAATTTTTATGTTACCATGTAAATTACTATATAAATTATATTATTCAAGATATCCCTACCAATAAAACTACTAATTATAACTAAAATAAATACACACTTACTGTAAACCTAGTAGGATTGAATTCAGTGGGCTGATTGTATAGAGAGGGATCCAAGTGCATGAAGCGAGCATCGATATTCACTGTCCAGCCTTTCTTAATGTTGAAACCTAATTGACAAATTCATAAATTGAACTGTGCAACAATACAATTATCTTGTTGGGAATACTTTCTGTAAGTTAATTGTTGGCAATATTTTCTGTAATTTTCTCAGCACTGAGTTGCCTAGAAAGATATGGAATATATTACCGTTGAGGGTGCAGTCATTAATAGCAACTCTAGGAATCCATGATACAATAGAGGACAATCTCAAAACTTCCTTGGCAACCTATAACCAGAAAAGTAAATGAAATGTTTATATATATATATATATATATGAGATCGACATTAAACCCGGAAAGTTTGTGATGTTCTATTTAGTAAAATATTCAATAGACAGAAATATAAATTATTCTATTCTACTCTGAAGTTTTTTCAATAATGGAAGGATGTTTTCCCTCAACTCACTTGTGAGGCATATGTCATTTTGTTCACATCTTCCAGTGTTAGTGAACTGCCTGCTGGTTTCCTTTGCATGATTCTCAGTTGCTCCAACTGTCTCAAAAAAAAAATGGAATATTTCACTGTTTCTTTAAATTTCATGTGTTTAAATATATCACAGTTTCAACTTACTCTCAGTTTCTCCTGAACATCTGGATTTTCATCCAGATATTTGACCGCCCACATCATAGCAGCTGCGGTGGTAGTCTGCCCTGCTAAAATGAGAGTGAGAAGATTATCCTTCAGTTGGGTGTCAGTCATTCTTTCATTCTCTGGGCAGTCATGATCTCTCAACATGGACTGAAGAAAGTCATCCTGCCATTCTTGTCTGTTCCTCCTCCTGGTTATTGCTTCGTGAAAAAACTGCATAACTCTTTCCCTGGCCTGCAAGGAAAATATTGCAACAGAATAGAATTATCCTAATCTTGGACTTGGACCTGATTTATCCTAATCTTGGATTTGGACCTCTTGGACCTCTTCTGTAGTAGAAGAATGGAAAAGAATCAACCAATATCAGCATAATTGAACAACGAATTTAGATACAGTGTTAATATTTCTAATTACAAATCCATAAACTTTTTTAATGTGCCTGTATAGAAATAAAATTTGTAAAAATAAACTTATAAAATGTTCATAGTAAAGTTTTGGCACCCAACAATGAAGGCAATTCAAACAGTTCAGAATATTTTGAAATTAAATGGAAGTTTTTATCTATCAGATTTCAAAAATATTAATTTTAACAAATTCAAAGTGGGTTTACTGGTGACCGTACCATTAACAAAAAAAAAAAGTATATTGGCAAAACAAAAAGCATGTTGACACGCACTTGTATGATTGAAAATTTAATTAGCAGACATAACCAGCCAACCTAAAAAATTCAAACCACAATTTCCAAATTCCATAGATTTAATCACAGAGATTCAAAATCAAATTTGAGTTTGAACCTGATAACTATGGTTGAAATGTATGGATCATTGAAAATTTAATTAGCAGACATAACCAGCCAACCTAAAAAATTCAAACCACAATTTCCAAATTCCATAGATTTAATCACAGAGATTCAAAATCAAATTTGAGTTTGAACCTGATAACTATGGTTGAAATGTATGGATCAAGAGAATGAACTAAGTGCAAACTGACTATCATAAAAATCTTATAGGGGAAGGGGAAGGAAATGTGTTCATAACTTTATACAGAGAATAAACTCAGTTCAAATTCAAGAAATATAAAATGCTTATATCTTTAAATTCAGGGAGTATAGAGCTATTATATGTAAAAGGGAAGATTGATAACCATTAAGGTTATGTCGATTGCAGATTTGGATATTCAATTTATGACCATTGCAGATTTGGGTATTCAATTAGTCTGGAGTTGGTTTTGCTTCATGCTTATTTGACTGATAAAGTAAATGTATTTTACTTTTGGATTTGGATTTGTAATTTTTTTTTTAGAAAATACATATTTTTTTATGATTAAATTTAATCAAATTATGTTAATTAGAGATTTAGAAGAAAACCATTATTTTCAGTAAGATTTGTTTTTATTTTCCAGTTTATAAGTTTTAATTTAATAGCTTTAGAGTAAATTGATTTAAAAAATTTTAATTTGAATGTAAAATTTAATTAAATTGTTTGCTTTTCAAATATTTTGGAATCTGATAGATAAAAAAATTAGCTTTCATTAGATTTCAAAACATTTCCAGAATTCACAATCTAAACAAATAATTTAATTTAAAATTATTTTCAAAATAAACAATATTGATTATCTATTTTCCAAATATTCTGGAATCAAATTCTGAAAATATTCTGAAATCAAATCAAATAAACTTCTTAATAAGAAAATTGACCTCCATCCAATTTCACAATATCCTCAGAATCTACAATCTAAACAAGTGGTTTAATCTGAAAATATTCCCAAAATGAACCATCAAAATAAGTGTCTTAATTTGAGCTCATGACTGTAATAATCTAAGATCTGAAATTCAAATGGATATGTGCCTGTAATACCTATACCTTCATGCCTCTGTAGAAACGAGTGCCTGGAAACTTGATGGGAAGGGACAACATTGCATCTGAGACACAGTCCATATTTTTTCTCAGATAATGGAGCCTCTCATCTCCTCGCACGCTCATAAGCATATCGCATATTATCTCGAAGGTAATCTGCAATCATATAATTCTACAACACTGAGCCATGGCCAAAAGAAATTGTTTGATCCTGATAACAGTAAATGCAAAAAAAACATCACAGAAAACAACTCATACATCCAAGGTATAATCGATCACACGGATTGGAGTCTTTTTATGTTCCCACTGGTGGATTGTGAGAAGAAAAAGATTGTCCATTCGTTCCAGAGATTTGGCCAGGGCTTCTGTGGAGAACAGAGCACTGAGGTGTTGTCTCAGATTGCCATGGCTTTGTTGTTTAACACAGAGCAGACTTTGATCCCCAACCGCATCGTGCATAGATTTAATATAACTCTTAGCAAACTGTGAGAATTCTCCCCGGAAAATGACCTTGGCCACCTCTGTGCCTGGTATAAAAACATGAGATTTTCCAAAAATTCTGGTCTTAAACACCTCTCCAAACCTGCAACCGAAACCCACATGAATTTTCCCATTAATTCACAGATACCCATATGTTTTGATAACCACAAGAAGGTTACATACTGACCTTTGGTGGCGTTCCCTTACGAATTCATAGACTCCTTTCGAGCTTTTATTCGCAGCAATGAAGGCCAGAGTCTCCCCAATTAAGGGCCAACCATAGCTTCCTGGAGGCTCAGGATGGCGTGGGTTGCAGCAGAGTGGGTTAGAGAAGACGAAGTGAGCAACCAGAAGTGCCAGAAAAATCCCTCCAGTGATATAATAGTGAGGCTGGCTAAGCATATGCCAAAAACACATCCATCCTCCTGCCATTCTGCAAACAGGATTTGGCAAAACCAATGAACTTGTTTTCTCAATGACTATCCCTTCATTGCAACCATGGTCTCAATGATTGATGAGTTTCTTCAGAGCGAAATTGATTTATGGAGCAGCAGTCATGTTTTTTTATTTTTTTCATCCAATTTGGTGACAACATTCATTTTTTTTAGGTTGTTTAAAATATATATATTTTTAAATGTATAAATGGTTTTAGAGTTCTGAAAAACTTCTACGACATTGGGTTTCAATATATTACAATACTAAAATAAAGGTTCCAAATATTCCTGGTTGGATTTAAACCAAAATTACTTTGAATAGTCGTAAAAAAAAACTTAACTTTTAAATTACATATATTTAATATTAATATATAGAGATGTTTGTGTGATATATGTGCTATTATGTTGATTTTGTGTTTATTTTGAAATAATGATTGAAATTTATTTTTAAAATAGTATATTTTTTAACTTTTCAATTTAATTTTAAAAATGCTATTAAACTTTTATTGTTTATTGTTACTTTATTATGTTTATATATATATATAGGCATAGTCTAATTTATAAAGGAAATGCCATTTTTCAGGACTTTTTTTTGGCTAATTTTAACCAAAATCCAAAATCTAGCAGAAATTTTTAAAAACTTGAGTTTAAGTTGTTTAATTTGTAAAATTAGAGTGCCTCATGTGATTTTTCAGGGTGTTGAATAGATTTATGTATTCAAAAATGCATTTTAAACAACCAAAATTCACATTCTTTCTTGAAATTGTTTTGTCAATTTTGGTGAAAAAATCTATTTGTCTATAAGATAGACTAAGCCTCTATGTGTGTGTGTGTGTGAATTTGAGCGTGCAGATTTTCAAAGTTAGAATTTATGGTGTCAATGTGTTTTTTCTTCCAGAGAAAATGACTAATGTTTCAGGGACTCTCCACCCATATATATCTCTTTAACTTATATTAATTCTTTTCATAATTAATAATAATAATCTTAATTGTGGATTAACATGAGCAGAGAGGGATTAAATTTCTTCACGTGTAAACATTTTTAGAGTTTAAAATACAATGTGTTATTTTTCATCATCTAAATTGTATTTTTGAATGCTAAATAGAGTATATATAGGACCAAATAAATGTTTTACCCATAAAAACTTAATTGTTTCATGATATATATAATTTTTTTAAATGGTAGATAATGTATAAGCAATTGACATTAAAATATTTTACATAACATGTACTTTGGTTTTTAATTGTTAACATATTTTTTAGTATATGTCAATATTAATTCGTGTTAAAATATTTTATCAATAACCAATTTATAAGATTTAAACATCTGACTAACACATTTTTTTTACTTCTAATTACTTTACAATATATATATATATATATATATATTATAGTCAACATTATTTTTCTAATTAGAACATAATTTTTAACTTTTATTTTTATTTTAAAGGGGAACTGGCTGACCCACAAACTTACACATCCCCCAAACTTAAACATAGTCTCAATCATAGTGGGGTGTAAAATGAGCAGAACCTCTAGGCTTAATAATTTAAAATAAAAATATAATTTTGTTAACTTTTATGAATTTCTAAATGTTAACAATCTGAGATGTATCATGAAATAAATATTTTGATACCTCTTATAAATTAATGCTTATCATTTACCAATTATTTAATTTATATGACTATGTTAATTTAATAAATTAAATGATAATTAAAAAAATATTTAATTTTATGTACGTGATTAGAGACTAAAATTAATATTATTAAAAAAAAATTATAAATAATTTTCTCTAAATAATATTTAACCTAAAATATCTTTTTGATTATATTAAAATTTGAATTTCTTTTTAGTTTTAATTCAAAATAAAAATTGAAATAAAACAATCTTAATGCAATAAAAGATTTTGAAAACATTGATATTGCATAACTCTAACAAGTTCATTTTTTATATTCTATAAATAATGATGCAGTAAAGATTTCAATAGGTGTCTTTTATGATGTTAGTTTTGACCTTTTTCTTTTTGTCTCTGTCCCATGTTTCAATTTGAATTTCTTTTGTCTTTTCAAAACGTGTTAGAATAGTGGAAATTCTTCAATGTTTCGATATTTTTCATAATATTACTTAAAAATTAAATTAATTAAAAAATAATCATAATTGATAGTTTTTATTTTAATAAAAATTATAATAAAATTCATAACAAAATTATATCAAAGTTTTAATTTTAAATTTAAACCGTGCAACACAAAGCTTCTCTTAACAAAATGATGAAAGGGAGCGATCTAATTTTTTGCGATCTAATTTTTGACTTAAAGGAAAGTGAATTTTATTGTTTATGGAGGATATGATAAATTCTAATAAATGGTTTTCATAAGATAATAAATTCTAATAAAAAAATTTCATAAGATAATGTAAAAATAAAATTTATTTATTTGTTTATTTTGAATGTTTCTTCTTATTAGATATAGTGAAGTCTAGAGTTTATTAGTCAATCAATAAATATTTGATTGTGCTTCTTTTTCTCTTTATTTTTAACTTGATTTCCTCTCCTTGTTAAAGGGAGAGAAGGATGCAAGTCTTTCTTCAAAACTTCTATGAAGGAGAGAGAACTAGAGACTTCATATTCACCCATTTATTCATCCTCTTTCTTTGTTTCTTCTTCCCACTCCTCATTTAATTCTAAATCCTTATGTTGGGAATTACCAATCTTTACCCAAATGGGGTCCCATCGATATTATTTAGTGTTATGTTCTTTGTTTCCTCTTAAACTTTAAACTATTGATCTAGTTTAAAGATCTAATTGGGTCTTGTGAATATCTCTCTCTACTCTTTCCTCTTCCCACTTCCTCCTATTCAAGAACTTCAAATTTGTTGTTGGATGGGCTTGACGAGCCTAACCAAAGCCTTTTTGCAAGTTGTGATCCCTTGGATTGCTACTTTTAATGTCTTTTGGAAACTTGTTTGAATAGTTCCTACTCATTATTGTTTTGGGAAGCTCTAGCCTACTTTGAAAGGGGTTGTGTTCCTTGAATTCTTGGGCATCTTTTTACGAAGTGTGCATACTTATGGCAGGAGTTATACTTAAAGTGGATATTCTTCTAATTAAGCGCTTGTAGATGAATCTAACCCTCCATATTGAATTGAATCACCTCTGGAAGGCCCTTCTATTACCTTATTTCCACACAAATTTTGGCACAAGAAAATAAATTCCCTTTTAGCTCACTCAAGCAATATAGCAACACAGGTTCTGTCTAGTAAATTTAAGAGAAGCTTCATCCCAAAATATGATGGCGATGTGCAACAACTTGACCCATATAATGGTAAAAAAAAATCCAAGTTTGAATTGAAATCTAAGGTCCCTTCCATAAGGAATGATTATTGGAACCCATGAAATAGGGACCCAATCTGAAGATCTAGTCCCTCTTTTTCATTTTGATAAACAAAAACAAATAATAACCTCTTCCAGAATAAAAAAACGAGAGACATGGCATGGAACAAAATCTCAATGTTCTATGATCCATACCTGAACTACTTGAGGGCTAGGCCAAATACTTGTGAACTTTCCAATTAAGGCATACTCACAATAAAATGGCTTACTTTTTTTCGTTAGGAGACAAAATTTCTAACTTAGGAAATGGCTCCAACACTTTTAACAAATCTTCTCTTCACTAGCCATTTCTCACTAGAAATATTTGAAAATCAAATTATAGAAATAAAAGTTTCCTCTTTCAGATTGATAGTTGTATCCATGATAAAACAATGACAAAAATAGTCTCGGGGCCTCATATAAGGCCATTCAATTTGAAATGTGACAAGCTTCAATAGATCTAATGAGCTAAAATTTCACACCCCTAAATAGAGGACTCACAACTTGCTTTTCTCTATATTGGTCAACTTATATTCAGCAACTCCTTGCTCCCTTAAACACACAACTTATGTCAGTGATTTCGATGGAAACAATCTATTTCACAACTTCTTCTTCAAGCAATAGAAATCTAATTAGTATATGTGGATGTAGATTTCATTTATCAATGATAAGGATATGTATATATCAAATGTTGTTTTATTTTAAAGAACAATTTTCCTCGCATTAGGCTTCACAAGAAACGACCTTTCAATTAATACTTATAAATGGAGATTGCATGTTAATGATAAGAAGACTTATATAGCAATATGTCATTTTTCCCTTACTGGTTCTACCTTTTATAAGAAAAAATATATAGATAGAAAGTGCCCTTACAATGGCTTAAAATGAGATATTTACATTCTGAGAAATTAAGGTATTGCCTCTTGCTAGGAGCCTTTACTATTAGAATAGAAATTAATCAAGCTATTACCTTAAGCAATGATTCCAACTCTAATCCTCTATAGCTAAATGATGACCTAGTTTTATCTAGCATATACAAAATAAAACCTTGATTAAGATTTTTTTTGATACCAAGTTAATCAAGCTCTACGATTCTCAAGATCTAATAATTTGTAATGGTCTAATGAAGTGGCAAAAACTTCACTAGATGACTTGTATTCATGGCCTTAATAGTAGTGTTGTAAAATGACCATGAGGCCAACTTTGATGATAGACCTTTAACCTAAATCTAAACTTTTTCATGTACTAAATCCTCATTAAAGAGATTCTAATAACCAAAAGTAGTTGATCTTTGAAAATAATAAATTTGATCTTTCTTTAAAATATTTAAAAAAACTATGTTAAATCTCTTATTAAATAAGAACAATATTTAAAACCTCTATCATAATTTTACTACAACCTTCACTACTTCCATGAAAAATTTCTCTATTGAGGTGTTCTGTAAAAATAAAAATAGAACAACCAGCTCTTGGTATGATAAAGATTGTAAGATTGTTAGAAAAATGTAACGACCTTACCCCACCTGCCCTGGTGGAGAAATCATTACTCTCTAAGCCAACTTCTCTTGTACTGTCAAAATAATGGGATTATTATTATTATTATTGTCCTTTATTCATTTTAATTATCAATTCCCATTATAGGATTTGGATGAGTCCTCAATGATTCTCAACTCTTCCCCATACCCTCATAACCAGATCCTCTTAATCTTATATATATATATATATATATATATATATAAACGCTCTTGAGGCGAGTGACGATTATAGAAGGATTGGTTATGAAGTTGGATTTGAAGGACAGAAATATGGTAGTGAAGTTTGGGGTTGTGGCTTCTACAGATAATCATGGAGAAAGATGGATCAAATCCAAAAGAAATCTATAAATTATAATCTCAAAATAAATGCAATTTACACATTATCCTATCACTCTTGTAGAAGTGATTATTTGGGCCATTAAAAGCACAACTATGACTAGGTACCTAATGTACAAGAAAAATATTAACAACACGTAAGATTTTCTCTACTACCTTTTCGCCATTAGAGAGATTTTCTTGTACATTAGATAACTACTCATACATCCAAGGTATAATCGATCACACGGATTGGGGTCTTTTTATGTTCCCACTGGTGGATTGTGAGAAGAAAAAGCTTGTCCATTCGTTCCAGAGATTTGGTTAGGGCTTCTGTGGAGAACAGAGCACTGAGGTGTTGTCTCAGATTGCCATGGCTTTGTTGTTTAACACAGAGCAGACTTTGATCCCCAACCGCATCGTGCATAGATTTAATATAACTCTTAGCAAACTGTGAGAATTCTCCCTGGAAAATGACCTTGGCCACCTCTGTGCCTGGTATAAAAACATGAGATTTTCCAAAAATTCTGGTCTTAAACACCTCTCCAAACCTGCAATCGAAACCCACATGAATTTTCCCATTAATTCACAGATACCCATATGTTTTGATAGCCACAAGAAGGTTACATACTGACCTTTGGTGGCGTTCCCTTACGAATTCATAGACTCCTTTCGAGCTTTTATTCGCAGCAATGAAGGCCAGAGTCTCCCCAATTAAGGGCCAACCATAGCTTCCTGGAGGCTCAGGATGGCGTGGGTTGCAGCAGAGTGGGTTAGAGAAGACGAAGTGAGCAACCAGAAGTGCCAGAAAAATCCCTCCAACGATATAATAGTGAGGCTGGCTAAGCATATGCCAAAAACACATCCATCCTCCTGCCATTCTGCAAACAGGATTTGGCAAAACCAAAGAACTTGTTTTCTCAATGACTATCCCTTGATTGCAACCATGGTCTCAATGATTGATGAGTTTCTTCAGAGCGAAATTGATTTATGGAGCAGCAGTCATGTTTTTTTTTTTTTTTTCATCCAATTTGATGATAACATTCACCTTTTTTAAGTTGTTTAAAATATATATATTTTTAAATGTATAAATGGTTTTAGAGTTCTGAAAAACTTCTAAGACATTGGGTTTCAATATATTACAATACTAAAATTTAAGGTTCTAAATATTCCTGGTTAGATTTAAACCAAAATTACTTTAAATAGTTGTCATTAAAAAAAAAACTTGTAACTTTTAGATTACATATATTTAATATTAATATATAGAGATGTTTGTGTGATATATGTGCTATTATGTTGATTTTGTATTTATTTTGAAATAATGATTAAGAATTTTTAATTTAATTATCAATAATTATCAAGTGGATTTAAATTTCATGAAATATTTTTAATAATAATTAGAATACAAGATTGAAATTTATTTTAAAAATAGTATATTTTTTTACTTTTGAATTTAATTTTAAAAATGCTATTGAACTCTTATTGTTTATTGTTACTTTATTATGTTTATATATATATATATATATATATATATATATATATATATATATATATATATATAGGCATAGTCTAATTTATAGAGGAAATGCCATTTTTCAGGACTTTTTTTTGGCTAATTTTAACCAAAATCCAAAATCCAAAATCCAGCGGAAATTTTTAAAAACTTGAGTTTAAGTTGTTTAATTTGTAAAATTAGAGTGCCTCATGTGATTTTTCAGGGTGTTGAATAGATTTATGTATTCAAAAATGCATTTTAAACAACCAAAATTCACATTCTTTCTTGAAATTGTTTTGTCAGTTTTGGTGAAAAAATCTATTTGTCTATAAGATAGACTAAGCCTCTATATATGTGTGTGTGTGTGTGTGTGTGTGTGTGTGTGTGAATTTGAGCGTGCAGATTTTCAAAGTTAGAATTTATGGTGTCAATGTGTTTTTTCTTCTAGAGAAAATGACTAATGTTTCAGGGACTCTCCACCCATATATATCTCTTTAACTTATATTAATTCTTTTCATAATTAATAATAATAATCACATCTTCACGTGTAAACATTTTTAGAGTTTAAAATACAATGTGTTATTTTTCATCATCTAAATTGTATTTTTGAATGCTAAATAGAGTATATATAGGACCAAATAAACGTTTTACCCATAAAAACTTAATTGTTTCATGATATATATAATTTTTTTAAATGGTAGATAATGTATAAGCAATTGACATTAAAATACTTTACATAACATGTACTTTGGTTTTTAATTGTTAACATATTTTTAAGTATATGTCAATATTAATTCGTATTAAAATATTTTATCAATAACCAATTTATAAGATTTAAACATCTGACTAACACATTTTTTTTACTTCTAATTACATACATACATACATACATATATATTATAGTCAACATTATTTCTCTAATTGGAACATAATTTTTAACTTTTATTTTTATTTTAAAGGGGAACTGGCTGACCCACAAACTTACACATCCCCCAAACTTAAACATAGTCTCAATCATAGTGGGGTGTAAAATGAGCAGAACCTCTAGGCTTAATAATTTAAAATAAAAATATAATTTTGTTAACTTTTATGAATTTTTAAATGTTAACAATATCATGAAATAAATATTTTGATATCTCTTATAAATTAATGCTTATCATTTACCAATTATTTAATTTATATGACTATGTTAATTTAATAAATTAAATGATAATTAAAAAAATATTTAAAATTATGTACGTGATTAGAGACTAAAATTAATATTATTAAAAAAAAATTATAAATAATTTTCTCTAAATAATATTTAACCTAAAATATCTTTTTGATTATATTAAGATTTGAATTTCTTTTTAGTTTTAATTCAAAATAAAAATTGAAATAAAACAATCTTAATGCAATAAAAGATTTTGAAAACATTGATATTGCATAACTCTAACAAGTTCATTTTTTATATTCTATAAATAATGATGCAGTAAAGATTTCAATAGGTGTCTTTTATGATGTTAGTTTTGACTTCTTCTTTTTGTTTCTGTCCCATGTTTCAATAGTGGAAATTTTTCAATAGTGGAAATTTTTCAATGTTTCGATATTTTTCATAATATTACTTAAAAAATTAAATTAATTAAAAAATAATCATAATTGATAGTTTTTATTTTAATAAAAATTATAATAAAATTCATAACAAAATTATATCAAAGTTTTAATTTTAAATTTAAACCGTGCACAAAGCTTCTCTTAACAAAATGATGAAAGGGAGCGATCTAATTTTTTGCGATCTAATTTTTGACTTAAAGGAAAGTGAATTTTATTGTTTATGGAGAATATGATAAATTCTAATAAATTGTTTTCATAAGATAATAAATTCTAATAAAAAAATTTCATAAGATAATGTAAAAATAAAATTTATTTATTTATTTATTTTGAATGTTTCTTCTTATTAGATATAGTGAAGTCTAGAGTTTACTAGTCAATCAATAAATATTTGATTGTGCTTCTTTTTCTCTTTATTTTTAGCTTGATTTCTTCTCCTTGTTAAAGGGAGAGAAGGATGCAAGTCTTTCTTTAAAACTTCTATGAAGGAGAGAGAACTAGAGACTTCATATTCACCCATTTATTCATTCTCTTTCTTTGTTTCTTCTTCCCACTCCTCATTTAATTCTAAATCCTTATGTTGGGGAATTGCCAATCTTTACCCAAATGGGGTCCCATCGATATTATTTAGTGTTATGTTCTTTGTTTCCTCTTAAACTTTAAACTATTGATCTAGTTTAAAGATCTAATTGGGTCTTGTGAATATCTCTCTCTACTCTTTCCTCTTCCCACTTCCTCCTATTCAAGAACTTCTAATTTGTTGTTGGATGGGCTTGACGAGCCTAACCAAAGCCTTTTTGCATGTTGTGATCCCTTGGATTGCTACTTTTAATGTCTTTTGGAAACTTGTTTGAATAGTTCCTACTCATTATTGTTTTGGGAAGCTCTAGCCTACTTTGAAAGGGGTTGTGTTCCTTGAATTCTTGGGCATCTTTTTCTGAAGTGTGCATACTTATGGCATGGAGTTATACTTAAAGTGGATATTCTTCTAATTAAGCGCTTGTAGATGAATCTAACCCTCCATATTGAATTGAATCACCTCGGAAGGCCTTCTATAACCTTATTTCCACACAAATTTTGGCACAAGAAAATATATTCCCTTTTAGCTCACTCAAGCAATATAGCAACACATTGTGTTAAATCTAGTAAATTTAAGAAAGCTTCATCCCAAAATATGATGGCGATGTGCAACAACTTGACCCACCCATATAATGGTAAAAAAAAATCCAAGTTTGAATTGAAATCTAAGGTCCCTTCCATAAGGAATGATTATTGGAACCCATGAAATAGGGACCCAATCGAAGATCTAGTCCCTCTTTTTCATTTTGATAAACAAAAACAAATAATAACCTCTTCCCGAATAAACGAGAGACATGGCATGGAACAAAATCTCAATGTTCTATGATCCATACCTGAACTACTTGAGGGCTAGGCCAAATACTTGTGAACTTTCCATTAAGGCATACTCACATAAAATGGCTTACTTTTTTTCGTTAGGAGACAAAATTTCTAACTTAGGAAATGGCTCCAACACTTTTAACAAATCTTCTCTTCACTAGCCATTTCTCACTAGAAATATTTGAAAATCAAATTATAGAAATAAAAGTTTCCTCTTTTCGTATTGATAGTTGTATCCATGATAAAACAATGACAAAAATAGTCTCGGGCCTCATATAAGGCCATTCAATTTGAAATGTGACAAGCTTCAATAGATCTAATGAGCTAAAATTTCACACCCCTAAATAGAGGACTCACAACTTGCTTTTCTCTATATTGGTCAACTTATATTCAACAACTCCTTGCTCCCTTAAACACACAACTTATGTCAATGATTTCGATGGAAACAATCTATTTCACAACTTCTTCTTCAAGCGATAGAAATCTAATTAGTATATGTGGATGTAGATTTCATTTATCAATGATAAGGATATGTATATATCAAATGTTGTTTTATTTTAAAGAACAATTTTCCTCACATTAGGCTTCACAAGAAACGACCTTTCAATTAATACTTATAAATGGAGATTGCATGTCAATGATAAGAAGACTTATATAGCAGTATGTCATTTTTCCCTTACTGGTTCTACCTTTTATAAGAAAAAATATATAGATAGAAAGTGTCCTTACAATGGCTTAAAATGAGATATTTACATTCTGAGAAATTAAGGTATTGCCTCTTGCTAGGAGCCTTTACTATTAGAATAGAAATTAATCAAGCTATTACCTTAAGCAATGATTCCAACTCTAATCCTCTATAGCTAAATGATGACCTAGTTTTATCTAGCATATACAAAATAAAGCCTTGATTAAGATTTTTTTTGGTACCAAGTTAATCAAGCTCTACGATTCTCAAGATCTAATAATTTGTAATGGTCTAATGAAGTGGCAAAAACTTCACTAGATGACTTGTATTCATGGCCTTAATAGTAGTGTTGTAAAATGACCATGAGACCAACTTTGATGATAGACCTTTAACCTAAATCTAAACTTTTTCATGTACTAAATCCTCATTAAAGAGATTCTAATAACCAAAAGTAGTTGATCTTTGAAAATAATAAATTTGATCTTTCTTTAAAATATTTAAAAAAACTATGTTAAATCTCCTATTAAATAAGAACAATATTAAAAACCTCTATCATAATTTTACTACAACCTTCACTACTTCCATGAAAATTTTCTCTATTGAGGTGTTCTATAAAAATAAAAATAGAACAACCAGCTCTTGGTATGATAAAGATTGTAAGATTGTTAGAAAAAAGTAACGACCTTACCCCACCTGCCCTGGTGGAGAAATCATTACTCTCTAAGCCAACTTTATATGTTGTCAAAATAATGGGATTATTATTATTATTATTGTCCTTTATTCATTTTAATTATCAATTCCCATTATAGGATTTGGATGAGTCCTCAATGATTCTCAACTCTTCCCCCATACCCTCATAACCAGATCCTCTTAATCTTATATATATATATATATATATATATATATATATATATATAAATGCTCTTGAGGCGAGCGATGATTATAAAAGGATTGGTTATGAAGTTGGATTTGAAGGACAGAAATATGGTAGTGAAGTTTGGGGTTGTGGCTTCTACAGATAATCATGGAGAAAGATGGATCAAATCCAAAAGAAATCTATAAATTATAATCTCAAAATAAATGCAATTTACACATTATCCTATCACCCTTGTAGAAGTGATTATTTGGGCCATTAAGAGCACAACTATGACTAGGTACCTAATGTACAAGAAAAATATTAACAACACGTAAGATAAAGGGCTTTGAAAGGTTGCTTCAAAATCCAACCAAAACCACCTACAACCAAGTGGGGTCAACATGAAGATGCCAATTCTTGGCTAATTGATTAGGGAATAAAGGAAGAGGTCACTCTATAGAATAACAATAATATTAAAAATAATATTAGATCTAAATTTAAAGAGAAATCGTGGTGTGATAAAGAATTACATGATAAAAAATATTTCGTGCTTTCTCCGCTCATATTCATTCTTATTATGGATGTATTCAGTAAACTCCTCCAGAGGGCTACACGGGCTGGTTATATCACGAGTTTTTCACTCTCCCCTTCCATGTGCATAACTCATTCTCTATTTGTTGATGACTTACTTGTATTTTGCAGGATATTTCGAAACCAATGGTTCTATATTGATTACCTACCTAAACGTTTCAGTGCGGCATCAGGGTTATATAGTAATAGAGGGAAATCATTGCTGCTTCATGGTAACAGGGATTTAAATGAGATTAATTTTATTGTTGAATTCATGGGAGTTCAAATCAAGCCATTGAGGGAGGGATTCACTTATTTGGGCTTCAATCTGAAGCCATGTGGATATACATCAGCAGAGTGGAGGTGGTTGGTCGACAAGTTTAAAGACAGAGTTCATAGATGGAGCCACAAATGGCTATCTCTTGGAGGAAGGTATGTGCTTATTCAAGCGGTGCTCATACAGTTTATAGTATATTGGGGGCATTTATTCTATTTTACTGAACAGACTTTTGGACGAATTAGCGTTGTCATATCCAATTTCTTATGGTCTGGGGTCTCCTGCAAAAGGAATATTAACTTATGTAAGCTTAGCTTTGTATCTATTCCAAAAGATGGTGGCTGGGGATTATTGGATGTCCAGTCCTTTTCCAATGCTCTTCTCACCAAATCGCTATGGAGGGCCATAGTTTATGTGGGCTTATGGTCTAACATCCTACATTTCAAATACGTTGATGGGAATTTGTTGCATCATATCTACAGGGGTGTCACTTGTCACCAATTCGCCGAATCGGCTATATGGAAAAGCTTTAAGATGATAATGTCGAGTACTGGTTTGCAATTATCGTGGAGATTTGGTAATGGACAGAATATCCTATTGGGGGTGGATCGTATTTTGGGGATTGACAATGAATGTCAGCTGGACGCCGAGATCATTCACCGACTGGCTCGTAGGAGTATTACTCATTTATATCAACTAATATATTATTGGAGGCTGGGTAGTCCGATATGGAAAACGAGGGAACAATTGGGACTGCCCGTAAGGGATTCGCATAGCTGGAAAATATTTATTGATGGCCTTCATATGAGAGGTTTTTGTCTTCATCAGGGCAGTGGTAGATTGGTATGGGATGGGATCACAAAGGAGGGTAATTTGGTGGTGAAGGATATCTATTCCATTACTATGGCATGTCGAAATGGTGGCAAGGCAGTCTCTCCATTCATAAAATATTGGGATTGGAAGATTCCCTTGAAGGTCCTTCTGTTTTTGTGGTTGGCATGGAAAGGAAGGATCCTAACATGGGATCGTCTTAATAAGTTTGGTTTTCCTGGTCTGGGCCGGTGTCCTCTATGTCAATCGCATGAAGAGCAGGGAAAAGTTTAATAACCTCCCTAAATTTATATGTATAATAAATGAGCGAATCCCCATGATACATAGGAAAAATAGAAGGCGATTTTATTAATAATATAATATGCATATATAATTTTTTTGGTGAATCTCTCACCAGATTATATTATCTTGTAAAATCATGGCAAATCACTAAGAAATCCAAGGGTTGTTGCAGTCGCTTAACACCAAGAGGGTATTTAAGAGAAAACTATAAAATAACTTGACTACATTGTTGGCAAATCAGAATAGCTTCACTAGTTACCATCAAACGTGCCACTCTAGTGACTAAATTATACAGATCTGGAATCAACAATTTCCGCCTAACAATTTCTTTCAAAAGTGATAGTGCAATGATAGTTGAAATACTCTCTAAATTTATAAAGAGTGGAAGTTGGAGAAGCATCTTTAATGGATCATTTGAAATGGTTGTATTTGCATGTCTTAAAAGCATAACAAGTAAATTAACAGAAGACTGCATTAAGGGACTGTCACTCTTTCCTAATGTTAGGACCATATTAAAAACTAAGGAGGTAATATTGCTACTGTGAATATCAATAGATGGAAGAGAAAGTCTCAATAGTCAAGCCAAACATTTCACAAAATGTGATATAACTCCTTCATACTTAGATTTCAAACAATGCCCTAATATTTGTATAAAAGGGTCTAACATCACTATTAAATATTAATCACTACTGTCTTTTGACTTATCAAAAATCACCACAAAAAAACCACGGGCCAAAGGATAAATGCTAAGTTCATTAGAGGGAAGGGGTTTCCAATTATTTGAGATCCACTAAAGAAGGTCAACTAGACAAGGCCAAAGACCACTGAATCTGGAAACTAAACTTCTTTTTGAAAAATCAAAAGCATCACTAATGGCTTTTGTACCCAACGAAACTGTGATCACAAAAGCTTCATGGACCACCTGAATGGAAGGAAGATAACTAGATCCAAAGCTAACCATGTCTTTAAAAGAGAGAGAAGGTATTGTGAGTTGACTAGGAAGGTATGGCCACTGTTTTATGATCACATTATTGGAGCTGGATGGATTCTGAATGATTTTATTGACACCTTTGAGAGATGGGGTGATACAAATGGGGTGTACAAATCCCTGTCGTTCTACTTGTTTTGGGAGATATGGCTTGCTTGCAATAGACTCATTTTTTAGGATAAGCCTATCAACTTGCCCTATATACATGGGGCCATTATGATATGGATTAAGGGTCATGGAATGGATCTCCCCATTATAAAAAATCTCTCTCATCATATTCGACCCCACCCTATCTCCCTACCAGCTGTATTTTTTGATGGGGCTACGTCGGGGGGAGTATGCGGCTGTGGTGCTTGGATTAAGTTGGACAACAATGATGGATTCCAGATGTATTGGAATGGGGGCATGGGCACAAACAATAAGGCAGAACTCTTGGCTTTGTGGAGCAGTCTATGGATGGCTCAATAATTGGGTTTGAAATCCATTAATATATATGGGGACTCGAAATTAATCATCGATGGTATCGGTGGGAGGGTCTCTTTCCAGCCAAGAGGTTTACAGGGGTGGATTGATCGGGTTCATGGGCTGCTCTCCAAGCTTAATGCTACATCTCTTACTCATGTTTACCTGGAGAACAACTTTAGAGCAGATCAGTTGTCCAAAAGAGGTCTGGAGGCGCCACCAGGGTGCATATTTGCGTCATACATCATGGGGAGGCAGATTATCCAACAACAGGAAATCCCCATTCCATGAGGTATATTTTTTAGGTATGAATTTGTTTTTGCTTACTGTTTTTTCTATTGTGGTTTTTGATGACCACTATCAGTTTTCTGTTATTTCTGGACCTTTCTGCATTACATCGAAATCGCCGTATCAAGCAAGCCTGCGAATGGCGTGCCCAAATCATTGTGTTGGCTCATTATTGCTAGCATGTATTCATTTTTTCTCCATTATCTCCCACTGTATATATGTAGGTATTGACTGGTGACATTGGGGTTGAGTTTGTGGCCTTAATTTTGTTTTTCTTATTTGTTATTCGATCGGTTCATGATGAACTGGTATTATGTGAACATAGATGGGTGTTAGTACAATGGTTTCCACTTTCATTATTTTGTTGGAACCAGTTTTATGGTTTGATAGATAGGTGTGATGAAGAACAATGGCAGGTTATTATATGATTGTTATATGTCACAAGTATGATGTAAATGTTTACATAATATAAGCAGTTGTTTTTTTCTTTCTGAACAAAAAAAATAAAATAAATAAATAAAATAAAAATAAATAAATAAATAAACCGTGATCTAAAAGAACAAAAATACATCTATATTTTGATTAGCATAAAGAAGGAAATCAACATTGCCAAAATAATAGCAAACTCTCACAAGCTCCATAATGAACTAAGATGTTCAACAATTCTTAAAACATCACGAATCGAAAAAAATTGTTATCAATGTGATACTAAAAATGTTAGATTAAACACATTCTTTTTTAAAATATTCTACATACTCCAACATTAAATCACAATTTCAAAATATTTATTATTTTATTAATCTTCATTTTATTTAATCAAAATTATAATAATTTAAAAATATTTATCTTAAAACATTTTAATGAATATTAAACTTACTTTCAAATTCCCACTATCATCACACACACATATACCAAAACTTTGTATCTTCCTTACATTATAATTTATAAAAGATACGTTACATTTTATATTATATAAACCAATCCGAAATATTTTGTATAAATTCATCCACTTTAAGTTGGCACGTTATCTTTTACATCGAATTATAATGTCCATATTTTATGTTGTGATGGGAAGCATATACTTTTAAAAGGTAAAGTATATCAATATATGGGACATCTTATGGTTATCAAAATATATTATTATATAGGAATTTAAATACGTCACTATTGTTAAAATTTTTGAGTTTTATTTCTTTAATAATTAAAATATGGTTTTTTATTAAATTATTTATTAAAATTTAAATAAGATATAGTATATATATTTTTAGAAATTTGTTAATTGTGTTTATTTTAGGTGATTTGAGGAATAAGCGAAATCTTTCTTATCTAAAATCAATTTCCTTAACTGATATGAGTTTTAACGTAAAGTCTTTAAGCCGCGTTGTTGAGAATGAATAGTATCTTTACATCCAATGAGTTTATGTTCAACATACAATATTATCAATCTTATTTGTCATTTTTTCTAAGTGAATTCATCTCCTCATCCATGCCTAATTTCGATGACTCATTATCTTCCATCTCCAATGCCTCTTTCACAATTATAGGCTCATCGAAATTCACAGATAAAGAAAATATACATTTGAAATAAAAAAGAATATAATTATACATGTCTAGTTGCCTTCTTTGCCAAGAAAACCTTCTTAAATTTTGAGGTGGAGTTTTTTCCTCAACTCCCAAACTCTCTAAACCCTCGTCCTCACCAAGTCCACCATCAACTTCTTTTTCATTTTCTAGTTCATCCTTCTTGAGCTTGGGTGGTAGTTGAACAACTAATTTCTTCTCATCCTCTGTTGGTTTCACCATTGTGGAAGAAGACAAATTCTTTGAAAATAACAGTTTTGCTATAGCAAAATTTCCCAACCGCAAGTTCCAAAAATTGTACCCTTTCACATTAGTGTCATAGCTAGTGAAGATACATTTCACTGCCTTGTTATCCAATTTTGACCATTTCTTCTTAGGCACGTGAGCATAGGCTTCACAACCAAAAACATGAAGACGTTGAAGTGAGGGCTTCTTTCCCATCTAAACCTATGTAAGGGTATTATCCATAAGATTTGATGTGGGAAAACTTTCAATCAAGTAAAACACAACAACATCCACTTCTACCCAAAACTTCTTCTCAATGTCATCTCCATTAAGTATATTGCTATCTCTTTCCATTGACATTTTATCCATTTTTTTTCTGCAAATCCATTTTGTTGTGGGGTATATGGAGTTTTCTTATGTCTTTCAATGTTATTTTCCTTACAAAAATGATCAAACTCTTCAAAACAAAACTCGCCACAATTATTAGTCATCAACGCCTTGATATTTCTACTAATATAATTTTCCAAGAGAGCTTTAACTTCTTACACTGGTGAATGACCTCATATTTATTTCTGAGAAAATATACCTATGTTTTTCTAGAATAATCATCAATGAATTCAACATAATACAAATCCTTAGAAATTTAGCAAGACCAACTACATCAAAATGAATTATTATTATGAAATGCTTGCAAAAATCAAATTCAAGAGCACAATCATTCAATTCATCAACAAGATTTTTTTTCCCAATGCCCATAGGCCTTTGTCACCTATATGGCCCAATCTCTAGTGCCATAGCATCTCTTTTATGTAGGTAATTGGATTTTTGAAACAAAATCTCATTTAGATACCCCAAAAACATGAACATTAGAAGTAGACACAAGTTGTAATTGTCACAAGTGTATACTCTACATATCTATTTGTATAAACTATTATACTAAATGGTGGATGCATCAAGCTGGAAAAAAGTTCCCACATGAACACCCTAAGTGTGCAAGATAAATCCTTAGACCATGTTACACCCTTTGTTAGAGGAAACAAAACACATACCCACATCATAAATTTTTCTTACTAATCGGACATGCCAAACGCAAAATACGAAGAACTCCATTAATCCATGTCACTATACCATCAAGGAATCTAATCAAGTCTCTATCATGGCCAACTATTCTGAGAAGAGAGCCATCATGAGGTACACCATCCCAACATCATACTTCTCAAACACTAAAAACTAGTCCTGATGGGAATTCATATGGAAGGAAGTTATATAGTATATCAACCATGCACTTTAGCCTACATGGTGTAACATACCCAGTGCCCTCAATGACTTACAGTGGGTACCCAAAAATTTTCCTTTTCCTTTTTACTAGATCAACAATAACCTCTAATACCACTTTGTAACGCTCCCTCACACCCCCTTTTTATATCTCAAGATGTGGGAGGTGATACTTATGACTTAACCCAATCTCCAAGATTTGTTATGAATATGGGGTTACAAAAATCCTATTTTTCCAATGTCATCGAAACTAAAAACAAATGCCACCATTTTCATTCAACTCATTGAGAACTTTCCAACGATATAAATATTATCTCAATCCAAATCCTGAATTAAATTTATGCCCATTTTAAGTTTATTCAATCATATTAGGCCATCTCAGTATTGAGTTACCACATATCATCCACACAACGCCTTATTGGCTCATGTTGCACAACCATGTAAATATAACTTGAGTTCGATTTCATCACAGTATTGTCATGTGGTGCCCATATGCAGTCCATGTGGCACTACCACATCATCACAAAGCGGGTCCACCTCACAAATCCTTCTCTATGGGGCATCCACATGGTCATTTCTAAGTACTCATGGTGCTTGCCATGTAAACATTGGCGCATGGGCCCCACTAGGCATTCCATGCATGTTATTCAAAGTTATTACATTATATCCAACTTCCTCTACATCCAATGTTACAATGTATGTCAACAATAAACACACTGAAGACCTCCGGATCTTTGGATTCACATGTGAAAATGGTGGATACCCAGCTTAGCATACATCCAGGGCTCCACAAGGGTGTGCACCTCTCACCACCATGGATCTCGGATTCCCCGGATGTTATACACAAAAAAATCTGGTTGCAACCCTATCCAAGACCTCTAGAATGGGCATGCCCTTGTCCACGTTTGAATTTCTTGGATGTTGAATTAAATCGAGCATAATACAATGTGAGTCGCACGCGAGGTGGTGCCCACATGATAAGGAAAATTGAAATTATCTAGGCTTAAGGAAATATAAGTTTCCCATGGATTGGACAACCTTTTACACCCATGAATGTCCCAACTCTGGATTCAATGCAAAATTTGGTCCAATAGAGTTTGTACCACTTGAAAAGAGTTACTATCTTGAATGACTAGATGCCTAGATGCAGTTCACACTTGGAGAAAGGTATCTAGCCCATATACAAACTACACCTGAGAAGGTGATCTGCATGGATACAAAGGCAATTGAGAAGGCAATTCGTTCCTAAATTTGATCTACTAGAAAAGGTTAATCTGGTGTGGGAGAGATATGTATTTTTGTTGAAGCGTTGTGAAAAGGTAAATTCAATGGAAGTTTGAGGAGATACAGAGGTTCCATAATACTTAGGGAAATTTCCCAGAACTTCATATTTTTAAAGGTGGTGTCCAATTCATGAGAAAAATAACATCTGAGACACTATATTATGTCCAAAAGAGCTCAAAAGTACTAATACAACTTATCTTACATAGATTTTAAGTAAAAGAAAGGGAATGGTTCCAAAGGCCAAATTGCACAATAAAGCTGCAAATTATGCTTTGGTCAGCGAATGTAAAGATATAAAAAAAAATGTACATCTGTGCATAAACCATAAAATCATTACATCACTCTTAAACCAAGTAAACATCAACACTAGTTGAATCCTCACTTATCATATAACGCATAGTTACCTTCTTATCATGTGAGATATGATTTCTCCATTCATTATCCATAAGACATATAGGTGTATATGATTACTCAAGAGGACTATAGGCCATGTATGTAACTACATGAATCTTAGACCATTAGGCTGATTACAATTCTTAGTTACAACAAATATATAATTATGCATAAACTCATAGAATTCATCACAACATTCATAAATTGAGTGACCCTCAACTCTAACCAAACATTCATCTAGCACATAACATATAACTTGAAATCATAATAAGTAACATAATCCACAATCATGGTTATGGGAGTGAGCTACCCAAACTCATAAAAATGTAAAATAATTGATAACTTATGAGATAGCAGGTTAGTCCTAAGTGATTTTCATACCACCCAACATAAGCATATCAAACAACCTGCAATTCACTAAGAAGGCAGTAACCACATAACTCGAGGAGCTCATTATCACCATAAATATACAATATATATGGTAAACCAAAATTATATAGTGAATCAAGCATTCTTTCATGGATGATATAGGATTAATCATTAATCATAAGCATAATAAGGGATATCATAACCTGTATTCTAATATGCATAACAAATTATACTTATTTGTGTGTGTTGATTTAACTCGAAATTGAATTAGGGACTTCAACTCTCCACTCAACCATACGCTAGCTACACTGCAATATTTCTTTCAACTAACCACCCCCGAGCCATATCCAGAGACTGAGGGGATGCTTACATGGGGGATGTTGCACACTAATGGATTGGACATGTTCTCAAGAGATGAAGCCATTGTTCTAATGATTCACCAACTCAATAGCAAGCACTTAGTTGTACATTCATTCCCCGAGTTTTACACAGACCACCTAGGCTTAGACAAGGATTTTAGTGGTTATAAACACAACCGCACAGATTATCACCCAGGGTCACAAATTGGTTCAATGGAAAATATTAGAAAACAAAGGAATATGATCCATCCAATGTTATCCACCCATAATATCATAGCATAGAGAGCATCTCCTGCTCCTTCTCCCCCCTCTAGTTTTAGCCCTTCTCATTGTCTACTAAAAATTTTCCCCTCGATCTACAGAGAGAGAAAGAGGAATGGGAAACTCCTTCCCTTTTTACTTCCCTAGTCCAATCATGTCCTTTCATCTTTCAGGTTTTTTATTTCTTGTTATATCTTTGCTGATATTATTTTTAAGTGGAACATCATGGAAATATAAATGTTGACATTTTTAGCAATGTGTAATGGGGTTGCTACACAAAAATAGATTATTTTTATAAGGTTTTTAATTGATTAAATGAAAAGAAAAGAGAAAAAAAGGGTTAAAAACAAATAGGCCCAAATTAGTGACATGCATGGTAAGAGGGGGAGGGGTGCTTTATGGCCCTGAGGAATTCAAAGTTGCAGAGTATTCATGGGGCTTAGGTTGCATGCAAAACTACCAAGTTGAATCTTATGCCCTCTACGATGGGATTCAATTAACCTAATAAAATTACGTAGGTTATCTCACTATTTTGGGAGACTACCTCCTTCTTCTTCAACATTTGTTGAAGGGATCATCTCTGAGGTATGAACCATTAGAAAAGTATTATGAAAAGAACTAGAAAAGCAGCAAACTGACGGTTCTCTTCAATATCATATTTCCATGTTCTCTGTGATCTTAATAAAGATGTGGACTTATGTGCTAATGAAGGGTGTAAATTAAGATTGGGATAATTTTAATCAAGCCCTCTCCTATTCCTTAGAGCTAAATGGATAGGAAATATTGCATAGTTCTGAAGGATTACATTACTATCAATGATAGTATGACATATAAATTTTTTTTTTTAGTGTGTCATTTTTGTAAGGTATATACCTAAAAAACATCGTGTTTTTTTCATCTAGTTGGAGTTTCTCTGGAAAAATTTGTAGTATTGCTAGATAAGAATGCTCATGAAGAAATTTGGAAGATATACCTATGTACTACTTGATGTATTTACTGCGATACGGGCACAAACTTGCATATAAATACAAAATTTTCATTCTAGTTATAAAAAAAAAGATAGTGGCATGCAACTTCAATTTGTAATTGTGAATATAATAGTTGGAGTATGTTCCTTGATATGTTCCTTTAGGAAGGAACCATGTGAAGAATCCACTAAATGTTTTAAAGCTCTGTAATATAGGTTTAGATTTAAAGCCATATATTTAAACAAACCTAATATGAAGAAGTGCTCCAAGGGTACTAGAAAATGAAGGCTTAATTAAGCTTATGCTTAATTAGATTCCTCAATTGGGCCACTTAAGAAAGAAAAGTCATCAAAGAGAATATAAGAGAAACTAAAATATTGTATTGAGAAAGCATAAGTCGCTATTTAATGAAATAACCTATCACCCCAAAAACTTAACAATGGATGGAGTTGTTAGCTGACAAATAGTGATGTTCCTTTAGGAAGGAAACTTTGTCAAGCATCCAATAAAGGTTTTTAAACCTCCATAATATAGGTTTAATAGAATAATCCAAAGCCAAAAATATATCAAAAGATTTTTTTTTAAATCTTATTCTCACCAAATTCTCAAAATATTGTAAAATCTTAAAGAAAGCAAATTTTAATCGAAAAAATTACATTAAACACAACACTTCACACTTTTATTCAAACAATATGACTTAAAACTAGTTATCTCTATGAAAATAAAAATGAATATAAACATACACTTTAAATATCAAAGAGTAAAATAATCTCAAATATTTAAATATTAGAATTAACAAACATCTAGATATTATAATAAATGAATCCAACCACTTGAAATCAATGTGGAATTGAAGATTTATCTAAATGTACTCAATCTTCTACAAAAAATTTCATTATATTAATGTGGATAATATACATCAAAAACCTCAAAATAACTTCAATAGTTTATACATTATTTTGTTAGTGAAAATAGAGAGGGGGACTATGCTATGAAATTGTTTCCTGAAACAACCTCTTGTTATTGAGTAAAAAAAAATGTTTCTAACGATATGGTCCTCATTCTACACAACTAAAGATAGAAATGTGCTATGGTAAATTCAAGGGGTTTATAAAAAATAAATATTGGATTACCAAATTTTTTAGGTTAATCTCTCTTCTTGGTCAAAGCTAAAAAAATCCTCTCTAAATATTGATCCTTTAATACCACTTAAAGCTAATCTTTTATCTTCTTTTCCTCTCTCTAAATATCGATCCTTTAATATCGCTTTAAGCTAACTTTTTATCCTCTTTTATCTCTTGAATCCTTAACACTTGTTCGTTGGAAACCAACTTTCTCAAACATATTGATGTTATTTATCCAAAGTAAAATAGGATAGTGCCCCACTTGTCAAAATGAAGGAGAAATAGGTTGAAAACTAGCCCTCTTAATTTATCTCTATTTACCTTACCCTCACAGCGTTTGAGGGGATGACAAGGATCATCATTAGTGATCGTTGGGATGTGGTGGCTAGGGTATAAATGTGTGGCATTGTTTATTAATGTCAAAAATTTGTTTGGATGGTAGTGTTTTTGCTGGTTAAAAAAAAATTAAAAATCAGATTGTTAGAGTGTTTGAATTGTTTTTTGATAGTGGAAATAGATTAGGCACCATCAAAAAACCCTGATGGCACCTAAAATCCTGTAGTTCGAGAGCTATAACCCATATTTTCAAAAAAAATTGTCAAATTTTATAATAATCTTGAAGAAATTTCCATTATTTTCCACACTAATTTGTGATTTTTTTAAATTGCCTTTAACCACATCATTTTTATGTTACCTATCATGTTCCCAATGCAAATTAAAAATATGAGGCATGGTATTTCAAAAGATATAATCTTCGATTCCAAAAGTAGCTTTGGTCCTAAACCATTGACACTTGTGTCCAAATTTTGTGCCAAATTTGTTTCCAACAAGTTTTCAAAGTCGTTTGAGCTACATTTTGTTTCATTAATTGTATTTGCATTGGGACCGATGACTCAAAACCACTTTCCTTTTAATTCAAATAAATTTCAAAGAAATGATAAAAATAGATAAATGTCTTTCGGAATAATGTGGATTAATCACATTATTATGAATTGGTCGATGTTTCGAACCATCTAATGTGGTTAAGCATCAGGGCAAGATGAAAAAAACTTAATCGATCATCATAATAAATAGTAAGGATGCATCATATCCCGGATTTATCCGTTAAAAACTAATTTTTATTTCGTTAGTTAATTAATTAGTGACTAAAAATTATTAATAATTAAACTAATCGTTAAAAACTTGTTGTTATTTAGTTAGTTAATTAATTAGTTATGAATAATTAATAAAAGGTTAAGGATAACTATAATAAAAAAATTATTAAAATTATTTTAATAGAAAATTACACTATTTAAAATATTTTAGTAAATATAAATATTTTAATAAATATATAAATAATATAATTATTCTAATAAATATTTTAATTAAAAATTAAAATATTTTTAAAAATAAGAAGAGTGAATTATAAATTATAATGATATAAATAAGGGGGCAAGGTTAAGACTAAGAAAACAAATATTAATAAAATATGGGACAAATCTAGGAAAATAAATAACAAAGACAGGGAAAAAAATGAAAAAGGAAGGAGGAAGAATTCACACTACAAGGAAAAGACCCTTTAGCGGAAGTTATAAAGGAGGTTTTTAGTGTTATATAATTGGTCAAAATTGTCAAAAAAAACATTTGCTACAACATCCGTTTATGGTTACGGAGGTTTTGGCAGAGCTTTTAACGGAAATTCAACACAACTAAAAAAGCTGGGTAGCCGGAGGTTAGTACAGATGTTTTTTTCATCAGTGCGCTACTAAGGTTGCAACGCACCGGTGCATGTCATCTAGACGGTGGCCCCGAGGCAATCGAAGGTTCTTGCACTGGGCCGTTAAGGTATAAAACCACACCAGGTGCAGTGTTGATGATACAACGCACGAGGCCGTACCAATTGGTCTTGTCATTTGTGCGGTGCCCATAGGTCGTCTCAACGCACCGGTGCGTAGACTTATAGAAACGCACCGGTGCGCAGTATCAGACAAACGCACCGATACTTATAATTGGTATTGGTATTTGTGCGATGTCCATACGTCACCGGTACACAGATCGCACAAATGCACCGAGATTTTTAATTGGTTTTGGTATTTGTGCAGTGCCCATAGGTCGTAGAAACGTGCCAGTGCGCTGCAGCATATAAACGCACCGGTGTTCATTTTGTATTTTTTGGAAACCTCGACCTGTGACAGTGCAATTATTATGATTTTTCTAAATTCATTATTCATCAAAATTCGACACATCTTATAACAATATTCATATTAATTAAAATTTTATTAATGCATTTGAATGTGATGTTTGGATTAAATTGTTATATCATATCATAATTATTGTGATTTTTTAAAATTCATTATTCATCAAAAGTCGACACATATATATCTTATAAAAATATTCATATGAATTAAATTTTTATTAGTACATTTGAGAATGACAATGGAGAACGCAGTAGAATAAGTTAAAACATATTTTATTATATATATATATATATATATATATATATATATATATATGAATAAGATAGTATTTGTCGTACAAAATGGGACAGTTATTGGTATCCCTTTGTCTTTCAATTGGGACACTATGTCCATTACATTAAACAAAATGTCGGATTTCAAAGACAAATATTTCAAAAAATACAATGTCTTGCTTTGATATCCAAACATAGTGCTCATCATTCTTCGCTTGAACTGATGTCACTGCTAGAGCTACTTCCATGACGGGTTATTTTCACGAATATTTTGTTCACGGTGTTGATTGTTTTCTTCTTCTTCACCTTCCATCTACAAACATAAAAATAAACTGAAATGAGTGTATATACATTGGTGAGAATAATGAAAATTACAATATTAAATAATATACATCAATGTAAATCGAAAATAAAAATGACGTACCATAGCAACAATTGACTCATAAATTATACACATTCTTTCAAAACCATGTACCATGCCATCTTTCAAAATTTCTTCTGTTGGCGTAGTTCCATACTTTGTTTCCTGCAAGTTTTATACCCCATAACAAATCATATATTTAATATAAAATATTTTTTTGTTCTATTAATTGGAGCTAAGTAAAACAAAATCGATAGATGCTTACAAATTCCACAATTAATTTTTGATATGCCAAAATATACTCACAACCCATCTTTAACCTCATTTTAATCAATTCGTTTGATGTTTCTTCTTTGTATCTTAGCACCTGTTTGAAGACATTCAATGATTATTTTTGTAAAACAACTTAAAAAATACAAAAATGAAATCTAGTTAAGTTGTTATAAGGAAGTAAAAATTATTCACAAACTTACATATCAACCCTTTTCTTCCTTGTCGTCCTGTTTTATGTGCTGAATGAATTCCATTTTCTTTTCTTTTCTACAACAAAATTCTTGAAAATTAATATTTAATGCTAAATTGTTTATTTATTGTACTTAATGATCAAAAAATTCAATGATTACATATTACATTTGAAGCATGTTGTTGTTGAGATGGCTCCTCCTGCAATGAAATTTTGTCCATTTCTTTGACCATCTCCTTGTACACCTTTTTGGACATTCCTACTGTCATATTTCTGATATCAGCTCATTCATCTTTTGAGATTTTCATAATCTTCCTGAAAATGTAACATGACAATAAACTATTTAATTTTTATATTGATATATGAAAAGTAAATATAACAAAAGTGATATTTATAAATAATTCTAGAGAAACATTTAAAGGAATATTAGTTTTTCGTTCCTTATTTTTTGTTGTTGTAAGTTTTTTCTATTAAAAGTCTCACATGTCTTATTGACCAATTCTCTGGAAACTCTTCCTGTAGTTTAGATAAAATTTGGTTCTTGGAATCATTGGATTGGTTTTTGTATTGTAAGTGGAAATAAAATCTATACATGCATTCCACTAGATCCCTCAAACTTTTGTAAATTTTTTCCCCCTTTCATTAACCTCCAGCACCACTCCAGATGAGCTAAGGAGCAATTCATTTTCATTTGCATGTTCTATTTTTTTTATTTTCTTAGAACGGCATTTCTTTTCTGAGTTGTTGGTCCATGTAGAACATTAAACATATGTGAATTAATAGACTGTTTGACACATATTATCTAATAATTTCAAGTATATTATTAATGAAAATTAAAAAAAGAAACTCATATTGAATCGATAGTATTTTTTCATTCACCTGATTCATCCTTTTGCAATTTTTCCATCAAGATTTTAAGCTCTTCTGGTCCTAGATCAGAAATAATCTTATCGAGCTTCATCATTTTGTGGCTCTGCATGATAAATAGTAAACAATACATATTAGTTAAACTTACATATAGTTAAAAAATAATAACTTTTGTAAAGAATTTACAAAGAGCTTTCCTTTTTCGTTTTCATGATGTGTTATCAGTATTTTTGTTACTTGATCTCTTGTCAATCATTTCTTTATCAATCTAAAACATGTACCATATCATTCATTAATATATTTATAAATAAATTGTCAACTTTTCAGGTAAAAATTAAATCTCAAGAAATCGGTGCACCTTTAATGTTGTACACACCGAATTCGGTACGTGGGTGTATTATAAACGCACCGCACAAATATTATAATAGAATGTACGGTGTGTGGGGGTATTATAAATGCACTGCACAAAAGTGTAATTGATCGTATGGTGTTATCCTCGTAACATAACGCACCGGTGTGTTATTTTAGATATGGCACACTGATTTTTTTTAAAAATGTTTTTAAATTTTTTATTACACAATACTTGCATGGTGCGTTGTATAATACAGCGCACCGGTGCACTCGGATACGCAAGATGCACCGATTTAAAAAAAAAAAAAAAAACTATGTTTTTCAAAAATTCACACAAGGGGCGACATGGATTGGGATCCGACTATGCAAGTCATCCCATGGGTTGGATGTCAATCTAAAATTAAAAGCCATAATTCTGAAATCATAGAAACAAGGAGAAGAAAGGGAAAAAAAAAATGAAGGGTTTAGGGTAAAAATGGATAAAACTGCAGAGAAAAAAAAAAGGTAAAAAAAGTAAAAAAATAATCAAATTTAATCACGAGATCGTTTGAAATTCTGATCAGGTGATCATGTCCTAATTGGAAAAATGCTCAAAAATTTATTTGCTCATAATTGGTTAAAACCAGAACGACAGGAAAGATCTCGTCAAAACGATCCTGCAGCCATGAACGGCACTCAAATCCGATGTTGTATGGGGAATATATTCAAGTTTCAAGTTTCTCAATTTCAGGAAAAATCCCAATTTGACTCAATTTGACTTTGGGTAAAAAAAATATTGAAAAGAGAATATTCCATGAAATATTTCAGGAATATTCTACAGAATATTCCACAGAATATTCTGTGAGAAAAGGGCCAATAATCGAGCGCCACGTGACATGCCCGGAGGCCGCCACATGGCACCAGAATTTCAAACGAATATGCATTGAAAAATTTTGGTAACCACCGGAATTGAACCCATGACTTGAGGTTAAACAGCGCCACGTTATACCGTCACACCACTCTGTTAGTTATTATTAATGAACGGAGACATGTGCTATTTAAAGTTACATTGTTTATGGGCAGGGGCCGAAAGGGGGCCAGCCCCCTAACCATATAACCATACACCGGAACCTCGGCACAAACTCTGTGGTTAATTATGGCAATGATTATGTCAGCATGTGAACGTGTCAAGCGGCGGGTTTGGAGGAGAGTTAACGTTACGGTTTAGAAAACCGTGAGTTCAACGTTTATGTTGGCGGGTTGGACGGTGGTCCATGTGACCCCGTCCACCCAGCATTTAAAATTACAGTTAACTGTCCGGTGAATGGTGGAGCGCGCTCGCCAAATTTGGAGTATGGCTATTTTTAACTAGAGTTAACTCCATTTCTGCACAATTAGTGGAGCTTTTCAAGGGCAAACTGGGCAAAACTTCTGTTGGACATAACTTTTGCTAGGAGAGTCCATTTGGAGCAAATTTTTTTGTTGTTTTGGGGGTTTTGGAGCATTACAGAGCCACTGGAGCAGGTTTCAGAGCCATCAGAGCATTTCTTCAGGTGTTTTATCAGCAAGAGATCTTGAAGAGCCACTAGGGCTTGGGGATTGGAGAGATGTGTTAGGCTATGGTTATCTGTTTAAGGTGAAACTATAGTCGATTCTTATTTTTTTCAGCACTCTGAATCCATTTATGCAGCCAATTTTGCCTGTTTAGGCTTTCTACACTTTGTATAACCAATTTCTTAGCATAATAAGAGCAAGTTCATGCCCATTTGGGAGCCTTGGACCCGGCAGATGTAGCCTAGGAGGGGTGAACTGCCTCATCATATGTTGAGTTATATGTTGTGTGTTTATTGCTGCTTATTTTCAGAATTACATATTTTAAACAGTAAAATGAAACAAACCTCCTACATGTAAAAAGACACATAAAATCATCAAAGTCACTTTGTTCCAATTGTAAAACACATTTTAAAGCTTGCATACATTTTTTTATGGTTAATGAATACTTTGAACTAGCAACAAATACTTTCGTAACCAGATCATTAGTGTTTACTGATTATTTCTTTAGACGGAGTCTGTTTGTGGGCCAGGTAACCTCTGGTTTCATCCTTTCTTTGAAAGGTGAAATAACCAGTGAATGCCCCCACAGTCTATCTGTATATTTGAAATAATAAGTTCTCACATTTTGAGATCAGATTGGTATCAGAGCTTAGGTTGAACTCAAAACTTGTATTGAGTATTGATTTGTGTGCAAAGAATTATTTTACTATTTTTCAAATTTGATGCTTACCAGGCTGAAATTGAAAAGAGGGGAAGGACAATTGGTTAGTGCACAAACTAATCCACAACCAAGGAGGGCCAAAGTGCCATTATCTCCACCTTCTATCTCACCCTCAATAGCCTTAGAAGTAGCTACAGGCATGTCTTCAAGAAAAGGTGAAGCTCATGAAGAAATGGATCCCAAGGAAGAAGAAAGGGTATTTTGAAAAGCTTTCTTGGATATCACTGAAATGGTAAGGGTCCTCTATCAAGAAAGAAATGATAGGATTGCTGGAAAAGGATCTAAAAACCAAAGAGAAGGAGGAGATTCTTCAGGAGGAAAGAAGGACAAGGATAAGTCTAAGAAAGGGAATGGAGGAAATGGTGATCCTTCATCTCCATCGTCATCCTCTTCCTCATCTTCATCCTCTTCATCTTCGGTAAATCAATCACATAAAACAAAGACAATTGTTAAAAATCATTTGTTAAAGCTTGACGTCAAATTTGAATTTCCAATGTTTAATGGTGATGTTAATGCAAAGAAATTAGATAATTGGATCAGACAACTGGAGGTCTATTTAAGGATTCAAAATCTGCATGATGATGACACCAAAATACAATTAGCCTCATTAAGGATGGATGGAGCAGCATTGGTTTGGTGGGAAGCCAAAACCAGGGAGGAAATCAAGAAGCATGGTAAGATAACTCTAACATGGACTGAGTTTATTACTGCTATCAAGAAAAAAAATTATCCTCTTGCCTATCTTCAGAAGGCAATAATGAATTGGCAAAACTTTAGACAGATTAAGGGACAAAATGTACAAGACTATACCCACGAATTTAGGAGAAGAGCACTGTTACTTGGGGTAGATTTACAAAGCCAAGACACTTTGCTAAAGTACATAGGTGGTTTGCACAGTTACCTTCAACACACTATTCTTATGTTTAATCCTACTATTTTAGATGAATTATGTGTACAGGCTACACATTTAGAGGCTAGAGGAAAGAATACTTTTGATGCATTGAATAAGGATAGTGATTTTAAAAGCAAAGGAAGAAAGAGGGTTTCAATTTCTAGAAAGGAAAATGGAAAATTATTTTGCAAGAACTGTTCAAAAACAAGCCATGATGAATACCACTGTTGGAAGCTTCATCCTGAGTTGAAACCAGAAAAATATAAAAACAAAGACAAGACCAACGAAAAAGGGAAAACTTTAGCAACAGTTGAACAAGACTTAGGGTCAGAATCAGGTGATGAGACAAAAAGTATCGCCATGGTTTTAAAGAACATAAAGGTAAAAGAAGTGGTACAAGACACAATTCCCAGTTCTAGCTCGTTAAACTATCACAAAGATACTCAAGATGAAAAGAGGAGGATAGAGTTATTCCATGTGAGGGTAGTTTCAAAACATACTAAAATTGACACACTGTTGGATGGTGGATCACAAGCTAATCTCATATCAGAAGATTTGGTCAAACAGTTAAAACTTGAGACCATTCCACATCCAAAGCCTTATCCACTTGGGTGGATATGCAAGGATGCAAATTTACAAGTCTCAAGAAAGTGTATATTGCGCTTTGCAATAACTGCACACTTTATTGACACAGTTGAACTTGATGTGGTGCCGCTTGATATCTCAGGAATTGTTTTGGGAAGTCCTTACTTATTTGACAAAAAGGCCATCTTCTATCGCCATGAAAACAAGTATCACTTGTTTATAGATGGAAAAGAGTAAATTGTGAGAGCATATAAGAAGAAGCTGGAATATTCTTTAGTCCATGCAGGTCAATTTAAAAGGCTAGTTAATGCAAGTCAAAATATGACTTTGTTGATGTTAAAACAACAATATTTTGTACATTTACCTTTTCATGATATTTCTAATGATATGTCTCAGTCTGATAACAGTTCGTCTTTGAAAGAAGATGACATTATGTTGCACAAGGTACCTTTGGGGTCGATCAGTGCCGTGAACGAAGTGTCAGTGCAAAGCAGCGTAAAATTCCATGAGGCGGAAAGGCATGCATGCAAAGAGGGCACACAGTTCAGCATGGGGCAATGTCGGTTTCAGAATAGAAGATTTATATGGCGAGAAAACTTGGTCGGGATTCAGCACAAGTGCAGAGATCATTCAGCAATAATTCACCATGTGAACGGTTTGCAAGGTGAACGTTATTTTAAGTATTCTTGGAAGTTTTATCAGTGTAGAAACAGTTTGTTTTCTACAAATTACAATTTTTGTTCTGCAAATTTTAAGAATTTGCATCTTGACTCAGTCAGTTTTAGCAACGGTCGATCAGTGAATTCAAGAGACAATTTATCATTTTCTGAAAAGCTCCATTTGATGAAATAGGGTAGATTTCAATTATTCAAGGGTGGAAGATTGGAGAATCAGTCTCCACATCTTCAGTTTCAGTAATCAGAGAGCTTTTTTGGGTCCAAAAGCTTCCCATTTGGGAGGTGTGATCAGGTGATCATGTCCTAATTGGAAAAATGCTCAAAATTTTATTGCTCAGAATTGGTTAAAACTAAAATGACAGGAAATATCTCGTCAAAACGATCCTGTAGCCGTGAACGACACTTAAATCCGATGTTGTATGAGGAATATATTCAAGTTTAAAGTTTCTCAATTTTAGGCAAAAAGCCCAATTTGACTCAGTTTGACTTTGGGTAAAAAAAAATTGAAAAGAGAATATTCCACGAAATATTCTAGGAATATTCTACAAAATATTCCACATAATATTCTGTGAGAAAAGGGCCAATCATCGGGTGTCATGTGGCCTACCCGGAGGCCGCCACGTGGCCCCAGAATTTCAAATGAATATGCATTGAAAAATTTTGGTAACCACCGGAATCGAACCCAAGACTTGAGGTTCAACAGCGCCACGTTATACCTTCACACGACTCCGTTAGTTCTTATTAATGAACAGACACATGTGCTATTTAAAGTTACATTTTTTACAGGCGGGGGCCGAAAGGCGGCCAGCCCCCTAACCATATAACCATACACTGGAACCTCAGCACAAACTCCACGGTTAATTATTGCAACAGTTATGTCAGCATGTGAACGTGTCAAGCAGAGGGTTTGGAAGAGAGTTAACGTTACAGTGTGGAAAACCGTGAGTTTAACGTTTATGTCGGCGGGTTGGATGGTGGTCCATGTGACCCCGTCCACCCAGCATTTAACATTACAGTTAACCGTCTGGTGAATGGTGGAGCGCGTCCGCCAAATGTGGAGTATGGCTATTTTTAACTGGAGTTAACTCCATTTATCCACAATTAGTGGAGCTTTTCAAGGGAAAACTGGGCAAAACTTCTGTTGGACATAACTTTTGCCAAGAGAGTCCATTTGGAGCGAATTTTTTTTGTTTTGGGGGTTTTGGAGCATTACAGAGCCACTGGAGTAGCTTTCAGAGCCATCAAATCATTTCTTCAGGTGTTTTATCAGCGAGAGATCTTGAAGAGCCACTAGGGCTTGGGGATTGGAGAGTTGTGTTAGGTTATGGTTATCTGTTTAAGGTGAAAATATAGTCGATTCTTATTGTTTTCAGCACTCTGAATCCATTTATGCAGCTAATTTTTCCTGTTTAGGATTTCTACACTTTGTATAACCAATTTCTTAGCATAATAAGAGCAAGTTCATGCCCATTTGGGAGCCTTGGACCCGGCAGATGTAGCCTAGGAGGGGTGAACTGCCTCATCATATGTTGATTTATATGGTGTGTGTTTATTGCTGCTTATTTTCAGAATTACATATGTTAAACAGTAAAATCAAACAAACCTCCTACATGTAAAAATACACATAAACTCATCAAATTCACTTTGTTCCAATTGCAAAACACATTTCAAAGCTTGCATACATTTGTTTATGGTTAATGAATACTTTGAACCAGTATCATTAGTGTTTACTGATTATTTCTTTAGATAGGGTTTATTTGTGGGCCAGGTAGCCTCTGGTTTCATCCTTTCTTTGAAAGGTGAAATAACCAATGAATGCCCCAACAGTCTATCTCTGTATTTGAAATAATAATTTCTCACATTTTCAGATCAAATTCTATGCTACAGTGTTTGAATCACCATATGTTTGGATTATGATTGTCTGAATACTTATGTTCGAACGTATTTCGCTGCTCCATAGTGCTCTCGTGCTCTCTTGCTCCAGGTATGTCTCCTGCAAATCTCTAGCTGAAAATTTTAGCAAAAATAGTGAAATAATGAAAAGTGTTTAGTATTTAAATAATTTTTGTATGAAATTAGATTTTTGAAAATATTTTGCTGCCCATTTTTCAATTTGCCGCTTTTTTTTCACTTAAAGAAAATAGAGGTGCACTTTTTTTATTTGTGTATATTCATTGCTAGTGCATCACTTAATTGCACTACATCGGTGCGTAGTAACTAAAACGCATTGGTGCGTAGTAACTAGAACGCACCGGCGTGGTTATCTGTACATTAGCACCGCACCGACGCGGTTATCTATACATTAGCACCGATTTGCGGTTGAGGCACCGAAATTACTTTTATGTGTGTACACCAAAATTAGACATGTTGGAAATGTACATTTTGCTGTGAAAGTATTTGGGCCGTTTCTTTTCAAAACTACACCTCTTATTCTTTCAAAAAAAAAACTTGAACCTTTCCATAACCTGCAACAAGAAAAGGTGCCCCATGATCTGCTTGCTCATTTGTAAGTTCCTCCTCCATCTTGGCATCCAATTTCCTCTTTTCTCCTTTCTACTTTCTATCTTGATCTTAACAAAATTTATGCAATCTTTGTTTTACGAGAAACTGACCTTGAATGTTCTAGGAGCAATGACAACGAGTCCTTCATTCTACATTTGTTAGCAGAAGAAGACTTATTTTTTACTAGACAATGCAGTTATTACATTTGGAGGCAATGGTTTCCCATAGAAAATGAGTATAGGGTTGAGCAGAGGAAAGACATTGCAAAATGGGCTATTACATTAACTTTTCCAACGGGAAACCAATTTGGAGGTGGAAATATGGTAGTTGCAGGTATCTATGCTTTTCTTCCCACAGAAATGGTCATTGGATTTCCATTTATAATACAAGCAGACTTTTTACTAGTTTCATCCAGAGAGAGCATAATTTTCAATAACAAATGGAACCAGGGAATCCTTTAGTGTATCCCGTTCGCATTTTGTTTGGCATTTCGTTCTTTGATAAGTGCTAATTCACCCATACTTTCAAAAATTTGGATTTCTGGGTACCTTCCATGTGATATTCCTCGTTCTCCATAGGACCACATCTCAAACAAGTTAGAGATGCCATTCAGTTTCAATTGAAAGCTGAAGATGTGATTTTATGCGACGTTAGATTTGCCAATAAAAGTTTATGTAAGCCAACCAAAGCTCAGACAATACTCCCAGCTGCTTTTAAACGCATTATGAAGAATATTTCCCTTCATGGGACCTACCATCCCAATCAACAATGTCAATTGATCTTTCTCTATTGTCCTTGAGGGAATGAGAATCCTTCCCTTTATGCTGCCTCTTGGCTTTATCAAATGCCTCGATTGATCTTTCTCTACTGTCCAATATTTCCCTGCCATCCTTGTAAGAATGAGAATCGTTACCTTCATGTGATCTCTTAGCCCATTCAAGAGACCCAATTTATCTCTCTCTGACATCCATTAGCGAATAGGAATCCTTTCTTTTGAAGGATCGTTTCACCTTGCTAGTCGCCAAAGCGTTGACAGGTATTTCTCTGCCATCAAATCTGCTCTCCCTTTCTCCATCATGGGATCTCTTAACCCTATCGCCAACCTCAACCAAACGCTTTCTGCCGATCTCAACTGAGCTTTCTTAGTCGCCCTTCTCAGATTTTTCATAAATATTTTCTCCTTTTGTACTATGTCGAGCTATGTATCCGTCTGCATCCCTGTAAGTGTCTTTGTCCATCTTTCTGTCTTTTCAAACCCTCATCTCCTCATAAAAATTCTTTTCCATGATTCAAACCCTCCGCTGCTCCAAAACTGCACTTTACAGAATAACCTTGTTCCGATGTGCAGGGTTTTATAGGCGCACCGGTGCGGTTTCGTAAGATCGAGGTTTATGTTTTGTCGTGGTGTTTTGTGACGCATCGGTGTGGAAGAGTTATGAAGCACCGGTGCATATTAGTACTAAGACGCACCGGTGCATGTTATGATGATAAGCGCACCGGACGAAAAACCAGTAATCTCCGCTAGAAATGGCGTACTGTATAAAGTTCTTTTTTTTGTATGTAAGATCATAATAAAATAACAATAATTCTAAAGTACATGAATTTATTTGCATTATTTTTTAAACTTTATTATGTTACAAAAATTCATATTATTCTATATTTATTATTTTACAATTATTTACAAATTTACAAATTTACAAATTTTAATAAAATCATTTCACATTAATATAATTAAAATTTCCACATTAATACAATTAAAATTTTACAAATATTTTACATACAATTACAATTAAAATTTGAATTACAATTACAATTACAATTTTACAATTTCACATACAGTTACGATTAGAATTACAATTACAATTTTAATTTTACATACAATTGCAATTACAATTAAAATTTTACAATTACAATCATTTCACAGTAATACAATTAAAATTTTACAAATATTTTACATACAATTACAATTAAAATTACAATTACAATTTTTCAATTTGTCATATATACAATTATAATTAAAATTACAATTACAATCATTTCACAATAAATTTAATATAACAATTACAATTAAAATTTTACATTAGATATTTTACATACAATTACAGTTAAAACTACAAATACAAATACAAATACAAAAAAAATTTTACAATTTTACATACAATTAAAATTTAAATTTCAATTACTTTCACGACATAATATTTAATAAATATCATGCTTATTTAATATTAAATTAATTAATAAACATCATGATCATGATAACTATCGTACAAACATCATATTCGACCAAAAAACACATTCAAATTCGCTAACATCATCATGATCATGATCATCTATCAAAACAAAATTAGCATTGTATAACATTATCACAACACAAACATCAAATATACATCTCATGTAAAATAACTCATGTTATCACATACACATCTATCTGCAAGTTGCACATTAAATGAACATATGTAACATGACCTAACAATATACACATCATGATGATCACCAATATGTAAATTAAGTACAACTGCAACATGAACATAAAATACATGGACCATATATATATATATATATATATATATATATATATATATATATATATATATATATATACAACTGTAATATAAATGTCATGGATCAGCTGGTGGTACAACATCAATAGCAGTTTTAGTCGAGGCCTACTTAGTCAATGGTGCAGCCTCAACAGTCGATGGTCCACCCTGCTCATGATCATGAGTACTAATGGATGTTGCAAGCTGCTGACTGGACGTGGCTGATGGTCCAGCCTCATCTCCATGATGATTGTTGTTAGATGCTAGTGGAGGCTCCTCATCTGGCGCAGCAAGAGGTGAACGATCATGAGATGATGATTCGCTGCTCGCAGATTGTCGATCACGTGTTGCATCTCGACCATGCCTATAACGTGCAACAGTCCTCAGCCGTGTAACTAAGGTCGTAGCTCCTACGACATGCCGCATCAGGTTGTACATGTCACGCGACATGCCTCTCCACATCTGTAATAGCCTACTGTTGTGGTGGATTAGTCGCACGGGTGTACGAAATCGCATCAGCTTAAAGAGTGTGGTCTACTCTTTAAACTGTTGGTAACAGGAAGAAAGTGGGGGAGCTCAAAAGCATAACATTTAATGAAAAAAAATATGCTAAAGTATGCTCTGGTTAAACTAAAACTAAAACACAAATATACAGAAACTATAAAGAGAGTCAAAACGATAATAATGCAGATGATGGCTCGATGGCCTCTTCTTATTAAACATTTGAAATGGAGAAGAAATTTTACCCACTTGCCAAAGGGCCCCTAGGCAATGGCTCTAGGTCTCGATGCAAGGATGTTGCCTTCCAAGCTCTGCCTCTGATGTAATCTCCCTCTCTCTCTCTCTCTGTTGTGGTGGACTAAGATGTTGGGTGGCCAACGATCGATTCCTCTTTAGCTCCAGCTCCGGGTCACACACTACTGGTGTTGCTTGGGAAACTTTGGCCAGCATAACAATGTGATCACCATTTCTTCATCTCTTGGTGGGTTTATATAGGTGAGTTTCAAATCCTCCTTCCCTCCCTTGGTACATGATGGATAGTGACCCAAGGGAGAGGTGTGATTCCATTGTGTGCTCAAATATTCTTTTGTGTGCTCACATAGTGTCTAAGGAGGCGCTGGTGTTTGTCCTTAGGCGACTTTAACATAAGGAGTAACTCTCCTTTGCTTGGTGTGGTCCCAAAAAGCGACTTTTTGCCATTTCCAGGAATGCGAGCTTATCGGGCAAAAAGGCGCGCAAAGGACGCTCTTCTCGAAGGATAAAGCACGCAATTCAGCATTTATGACTAGTTCAAATCTGATTTTATCAAAACTTTAATGATTTTAAATACTTCTTGATTCCATAATGTGTTCCTGCCCTGTAAATCCTTAGGCTTGACGTTAATTGTTGTCGTCTTATGCTGTACAATTTTCCAGTGTTAACACCTACAATCGACCTGTATGTCTCTGTAATGAGCGAGCCTGATGCCTGCCTCAACTATCAATGCAGTGAGTTGGTCGCCCAAATCCATCCTGTATCTAGTATCAAGTCGATCGTGCCTAGCAAAAGGTAGTACCTACGCACTAGCAGGAGCAGGTCTCTCTGCACGGCCGACCTCCCAATGATCCTCGGCATCTGGCATGCCCTCATCGTCATCAGGATCCACATCTGGATCATGTGGTGGTGTCGGCATGTCGTCACCATCAAAAGAGCCAATGTCTGCAAAATATATACAAGCACACAATAATAATTAGATAATTTCATTACACAATTTAATAAAAACAAGTTAAAGAACATGTTAGAATAAATTTAAATAAAACAATAATATTACCTCTATCATCTGGCTGCTCATCATCTGTGAAGAGGATGTTGGCACACCCTCGCCAATCCAATCCAGCATAAGGACAGGCGACCATAATGAAGGGATGCAGCTCGTCAACACAGGCTAGCAACTCTAGTGCATCATGCGATATCCTCATTGGAAACATAGTCTCGCCCCTCTTGGGCATCATCTGCCCCCACATGTGCATCTGTGCCTCGAACATCGGCCTACAAGGATGCCGAAAAAAAGTAGGTCTCGTCTCTAGAAACCTCTCAAAAAATAAACAAAAAAGCTCTGAAGCAAAATGGAATTTTCCCCTCCCTTGTGCATGAGCACAACATCTATCAAAGGCTGTACATAAAGCAAAAAAATGGCAGACCACCTGACAAGTCGTGGATCCTGTACTAAAGAATCAACATAATATAGAAGCGAGCAACTAATGTGTTTCCCGTCACTGGTGTTGTGTGAAATGGTCGAAATGAAAATTGAGAGGCACTGCACCTCCTCACTACCAAATGCACCAATACATAACTGACCTCTAACGACCTGAAAATCTGCAAGAGACAGTAATGATGCTCCAATGTATCTCTGGGAGTACACTAATTGACTCCTTGCTACACAACCAACTAGAACCTCTGGGAACGAGGGAAAATCCACCCCTCTCACTGATAGCCCTGTAATGAAATATATATCCTCCTCAGTGGGTGTGTACCACTAGTTAGGACCAACCTGGAAAGCCTGTCGGTGGGCATTCCACCTGCGGATAAGATGTCTCAAAAACACACCATGGGCCTTTAGGGAAGTAGCCTCCTCATAGAACTTAGGAGCCCATGGGTAGCTGATGTAATAGGGCGAGGGTACGCATCTCTCTCCCTCTCTCGTGCCTCCCACAGGCGAACCATGTCATACTGCTCCGCCTGTTGTTGTTTTTGTTCCCCCTCTTCTCTCTAAATGATTGACATATTAAATTAAGAAGAAATTATTAAATGAGACATGTATTTAGGAATATACATATATAATTTTTTTTGGAAAAAAAAAAAACCAGTCGGCGTGCCACAAAAACAGTCATGCACCGGTTCCGGTGCATCGTTTGTTTGTCACACACCATGGGCAATGCCCCAGATGAAATTAAACGCACCGTATGTAGTGCACCTGAAAATTTTCAAAGCACCATTGACTATGTATGGTGTCAGGAGTGCAGTGCACTGACTAAAATCTACGCCCCGACGTGTATAGTTGTGTCAGCGCACCGACTTCCTAACTAGTTACATAGTCAATGGTGTGGTCTTTTACCAGGACGCATCGTTGACCCTGTCGGAATGCCGAATGTGGTGTGCTGACAAACACCGAGGCAGATATTTTCGTCAATGCACCGCATTGTCGCTATTCCACATGGTCAATGGTGCAGTCGGCTAAAAGACTGCACGGCTCTTTTTTTTTTTTGTTTAATAACGCGGTGCGCCTTTCGGTATCACCCCGGAAACGGTGCAGATACCGTTAGCATCGGTTGCGGTGCAGCCTGTAAATTTTACAGGCAGCACCGCTTACCGGTGCGAGCCGAATGGCTCGTGCGCACTGCGTGACAAAATATATTAAATATATATATATATATCTTTCAAATGGTTAATTTTAAGGTTATTTGAAATTCTAATCCGCTAAAAAGCTTAAATATGGAAAAACAAGAAAAATACCTGTACATTTCGCCATCAAGGAGGCATATTGGCTCTAGAATTTTCAAAAGAAAATTTGCCCACCGTTCTGAAAAATACAAGCTAGAGATTGGTGGGCAATGCACAACAGTTGTGCATGCAATTGGTGTAATGGGAGCACCAATGTCAGGGCGGCTCAGACAAGGATAAATTGAACCGGTGCTTGAGAGCTCTGGAGCACTAAGGAAAGTGAAAAATGTGGTTTTTTGGCCGTATTTTTTTTTAGTTAACCCTATTCTGGTGAATGGAGTTTTATAGGCGCACCGGTGCTGTGTCTTATGACCGTAACGGGCATTTCCTATTTTTGCGCGGTGTTTTGTGATGCACCGGTGCAGTTTCTTAATACCGCACGGGGCAATTTCTGTTTTGGCGTGGTGTTTTATGATGCACCGGTGCGGAATAATTGTAAAGCACCGGTGCTCTACAGTAATACGACGCACCGGGCGGGTGTGTACGGAGCGCACAGCATCCGGTGTGCCAATGTTTTGTGCGCATTGGTGCTTTCTATTGTCGAGCGCACCAGTGCAGTTTTGGATGATAAGCGCACTGAGTGGAAAACATCCACAAAACCCTCCACCCGCCAACCTCCTCTAGTAACCTCCGCTAGAAATGAATGTATGGGGTATTTTTATAAGGGGTTCCTCAAAAACATCCGCTAGAGGGTCTTTTCCTTGTAGTGTCAACAGGGAATAGGGGAAAATTTTTAAAAAGAAAAAAGAGACAGAGACCTAAGGAAACAAAGGACACAACAAGGGGAAGAATCATATCGAGAGAGATGGGATCCAGCTCTTACTCAGTTTCCATCCATCATCCCTGTTGAGATTCTTAGTATACCTTTCAATCTTAATAGCCTCTCAAAGCTTCCTATGGTGGAAGTGGTCAACCTTAGCAATGACCTTGAGGTCCTCAATGCAGACATGGTGACAAGATTTTTCCACATGTTCAGCAAGAGTTGATGTGCGGGACCGATTGTGTCTAATGTCTACATCATGCTCTTGGATCCATTGGTTAATGGATCTCCCTGTTTCTCCAATATAGGGAATACCATAAGAACAAGGAATCATGTAGACACCTCTCATGTCCTTAGGGTCAACACGGTCCTTGATAGATCCGAGAGAATTTATGATAGTACGAAGAGGTTTAAACGACAAGTAGACATTATTCCTTCTAAGGACATGGGAAAATTTTTCCGTTGTCCCCTGGATAAATGGAATATGAACGTTGGAAATAGGATCCACCTGAGAGGATTTTTCCTTAAACCCCTTATATACTTTTTGAAAGGCTTTAAGGCCTTGTGATCTACTGTGACCATTCAATTCAAAGACATCAAAGAGATGGGACTTCTCCGACTCTAGGTGGTTTTCGTCAAAGATTCTAAGAGCACAGGCAGCAAGAGTGCAAAGAACACAAAATTTTTGCGTAGGAAAATGATGTGAACTAGCATGGAGATACTGTTCCATGTGAGTTTTATTTCCGCGGAACACTTGGTGGGAGATAAAACCATCATCATTTATAGAGAGAGGATGTATAAGAAGGGGAGGCATCTGTCCACTTCAACTTCCATTGTGAATTTAATGAAATCAGACTAGGAGTTTAGGTGGCTCAGAAACAAATCCAATTTTTCTCGACCATAGGGCCAAATGACACAAGTATCATCCATAAACCTATTCCGCTTTTTAGGGAGAAATTGAGTAGAGGCCAAAGCCTTGGTTTCAAAATCTTCCATAAATAAGTTAGCAACTATATGGGAGAGAGGGAAACCCGTAGCAACACTCCATGTTTCCTCATATAACTCACCTTGGAAACTAAAGAAAGTCGAGGTGAGGCAAAGGCCGACTAATTTAGTCGTGTTCTGGTCTGAAATTCGATTAATGACATAAATGGCTCCCTGGATGGGGTTTTTGGTAAATAATGATACAACATCAAAACTTACTAACAATTCCCCTGGTTCCAGCTTGATATCCTTCCTCTCTGATAAAGGAGGCCGAGTCCTTAACATAGGAATCAGTGATATGATGCATCCTTAATATTTATTCAGATGATCGATTAAGTTTTTTTCACCTTGTCTTGAGGATGAACCACATTAGATGATTCGAAATGCCGACCAATTCATAATAATGTGATTAATCCGAAAGACAATTATCTATTTTATGAATCACAAAATTCTTAGATCTAATATGATAAAAATACTTAAGAAAAGTTTAATTCAAATCAATTTAAAAAAATAATTAAAATAATTAAGAAAAATTTAAATTTGTATTATAAATTAACCCACTAACCATTTGAAAAAATGGTTAAGACATGTTTCCATACTATAATGGTCATGTGAACAAGAAGCTTATGTGTAGACACATCCTAAAGTGCCACCACTACTTCCACATAAATAGAATTATGTTGGAATCAACATTATGTTATTATGTATACATAATTATATATAAAAATATATTTTATTTTGCTAGAGAAATTTGTGTTTTACACATAATCAAAGTGATATAATTGTGTGGAGTAATTTTGTTTAGGGTAGTTTAGCTTATAAACGAAATAGACTTTTTAATTATAATACGGCAAAACAATTTCAAGAAAGAATTTGATTTTTGTTGTTGTTTAAAATGCATTTTGAATACATAAATGGATTCGACACCTTGAAAAACCCCTTGGGGCACTCAAATTCTACAAATTAAACAACTTAAACTCGAGTTTTTAAAAATCTCTACCTTATTTTGATTAAAATTAACGGGAAAATGTCATGAAAAAGGTCATTTAATGTATAAATTAAGCTACACCATTTTATTTTATTTTTAATTTCTCTTTATAAATATGATAATTTTGTTTTTCTCATAAAATAAGTTTATAATTTGAGAATTTATAAAAATAAAATAAATTCACGATGTTTAACTAGACTTGAAGTCTTAACTTCTGCCACTTTCTACTCTTACAAAATTCAACTCATTGATACTCACTCAACATTATAACAACTATAATTTTTTTCAAAAATCCCTCAATAACTAGTGTTGTCATTTTATAAATCTTAAGAATGATCGTTTATCTCAATGCATATTATATCATTTAATGTCATTAATTATGCTTATCCTAGGTGGTTGGGAGGAATAACAATTGTCCTCCTTGCTCAAGTTTAATCTCACAAGTGACATGATGAATATTGTTATAATTTCTTTGAGCCTTGTTGTTGAGGCTCAAAAGTTCCTTGTGGACCGTAAATGATTTGTAAACTTTTGCAGATATTCCACTAGACAATTCGTCACAACAAATTTGATAATATTACATTAAAACACTGGAATTCTACACTATTATAATTTTATTAGTTTTTTGGATTTTTAAATTTATTGTTAATAATACATGCATGCGAATTAAAATTATGCAGAAAATAGAGAACGACAAAATAAAATATTTCACACACATTTGACACATGATATGATCTGGGGGGGAAGCTCAGCTGGCACGTGAGGTCACTCCGCTCCCTTTCTCTAAAGGGAACTATGGTTGCAAGTACAAAGAAGTAAGGTTTTGTGGCTTGTGGGCTACTAGAGTGCACAAATCCTTTCTATGTGTTCTACCTCCTATTCCTCTTAGCTATCTTTTCTTAGCTATGGAACAAATGCACTTGAAATAATAGAATCTCTTTTCCTCCTACTGGCCTAATTATAACACAACCTGATAGCCTACTAGTGGTTAGGTTTGACTACCTCAACTCTTAACGAGAGTTACAATATTGAAACTTATAGAGTCTTCTACATCATAATCACGCGGCTAGCTCATTTTCCATGAATATTGGAGGTTGACATGGCATCCTCTCGAATTATGGTGGTGAAAATAGTAAGGTCAAATTATGAGTGGCATAGCTTTCACTTATTGACTCTGACTAATGCAGTTATTGCACTGTTGGAAAGGTATATGTGTGTAAAATAGAATGAAAAGGTGTGGCGCTGAAGCAGAAAATTTTTACCCCCAAAAAAATTCATTTGATGCCTCAAAATGCTCCCGAAAGGTTTCATACCATGTTATGCCAAATTAGGTCCCGCCAGTAAAAACAATCCCACAAGATGATTCCTCCAATTTTTTTTCCCAATCTAAAAGCGTTGAAATGGATTAAAAACAATATAATAATCCAATATATATCAGTAAAATTTTATATTTCTCATAAAGAATATGTTGTGAAACTAGCTCCAAAAATAGAAGAAAAGAGATATCAACGCCTTAGAAATAATCCACTTCGAGGGGGCAACCTCCAATACATTACATGAATGAAAAATTCTTGGATGATACAAATTACAAAACCTCCTTTCTATATATAGGAGTCCATGGGTCCACAATGTAATCCTAGCCGACCTAACAATAATAATTTAAGGGCACAATAATAAACATATGGGGGTTACAGGGGTATAATAATAACAATAAAGGGGTTACACTAACAAAAATAAGGGACTATACTAGTAATATAGGGACCTAGCATGCCCCTCTCCTTCAAAAAAGTGTTGTCCTGAACGCTTGAGTAGCTTTGGGTGCTTCTGTATAAAATTCTCATCCTCCCATGTAGAATCTTCACTGGGTAAATTCTTCCACTTGATGAGATACTCTGAAATTGATCGATTTCATACCTATCGAGTTCTTGTTTCTGTGACTGCTTCAGGTTCCAATATGATTTTTCCTTCCTCATCAAGTTCTGGAAATATTGTTTGAACTGGAAGATTTTCACCTATAACCTTCTTTAAGCATGAAACATGGAAAATTGGATGCACTCGTGAAGAAACAGGAAGCTCCAATTTGTATGCCATAGTACCAATCTTTTGCAACACCTTGTAAGGACCATAGTACTTTGGCGATAATTTATTATCCTTCTTAGCTTGCTTGAGGGACATTTGTTTGTATGGTTGTAGTCGTAAAAATACCCAGTCTCCTACATCAAAACTTCTCTCGCTGCGATGTTGATATGCTTGTTGTTTCATTCGATTTTGTGCCAAATTCAGGTTATCCTTTAAGAGTTGGAGAACTTCTTGTTGATGCTCGATGTGATCTTCCACTGCCTGAACCTTCAAATTTTCTATTAAAGATGATGTGATGGATAGTGGATGATATCTATAAAGTGCCATAAATGGGGTCATTTTTGCTACAGTATGGAAGGAAGTGTTATACCACCATTAAGCGAGAGGTAACCACTTGACCCATTGTGTTTGTTTATCAGACACAAAACAACGAAGATATCCTTCCAAACATTTATTTACTATCTCATTTTGACCATCGGTTTGAGGATGATAAGATGAGCTATGAGCTAATTGAGTACCCAAACAAGAAAATAACTTCGTCCAAAAATTTCCAGTAAAAATGGGATCTCTGTCGCTCACAATAACCCTAGGGTTTCCATGTAGCTTTTGAATTGTGTCCATAAATGTAGTAGCAACTATAATTGCTTTAAATGGATGAGATAATGCACAAAAGTGTGCATACTTGGTAAGTCTATCAACTACCACCATGATGACACTCTTTCCTTCGGACTTAGGTAAACCTGTGATAAAATCCATTTAAATCTCCTCCCAACGTTGACTTGGAATGGATAAAGGTTGTAGAAGTCCCGGGGTCTTAATTGTCTCCACTTTATTCTGCTGGCAAACCAAACATTCCGCCACAAAATTTTGAATATCAGATTTAAGGCCATCCCAAAAAAACTCTTTCTTCACCCTGTGGTAAGTTTTTAAAAATCCTGAGTGTCCTCCTAAAGGAGAAGTGTGCAATTCCGGAAGAATCTTTTGTTTTAGTTGGGAATTCTTACAAAGATATAAGCGATCTTTGTACCATAAGGAATCATTTTTCCAACTAAATGTATCAGATGTACTAGGATCTTGCTGCAACTTTTGAATGGGTGTCCACACTTCTTCGTCCTTCTTCCATTCATCTCTTGCTTCGGTTATCCAATCTGGTTGGATAATAGAAATGGCACAAAGCAATGCTTCCACCTCTTCATTCTTTCTTGAGAGTGCATCTACAACAACATTAAGTTTTCCTTTTTTGTAGATTATTTTAAAGTCATAACCCAACATCTTTGTGACCCATTTTTGCTGCTCTTCTGAAGATAGTCTTTGTTCCAAAAAGTGTTTAAGACTATCATGATCAGTTTTTACCTTGAAGTGTCTTCCCATTGGGTAAGTTCGCCATTTCTTTAGTGCATGCAGTATTGCTAACATTTCCTTCTCATAAATAGGTTTCTGTAAATACTTTCCTTTGATTGGATGACTTTCAAAAGAAATGGTTCTTCCTTCTTGCATTAAAACAACACCAATTCCATTTCCTGAGGCATCACATTCCACAATAAAGGTTTTTGTGAAGTCTGGCATAGCTAAGACCGGTGCTAGGCACATTGCCTCTTTAAGATGTTCAAAGGCCTTGGTTGCTTCAGGAGTCCATGAAAATGCATCTTTCTTCAATAATGTTGTTAGAGGTGCTGCTATTCTCCCATAATTCTTAACAAACTTGCGATAATACCCTGTTAACCCAAGAAATCCTCGCAACTGCTTTATGGTTGTGGGGACTTTCCATTCCTTAATGGCTTTAATTTTGTTAGGGTCTGCCTTAACACCCTCGTGAGATACAATATGACCCAGATATTCCACCTCTTGTACTCCAAAGAAACATTTGGATGTTTTTGCATATAATTGTTTCTCCTGCAATAGTTTGAGCACCCTGTCAACATGTTCAACATGATCCTTCCAAGACCTGCTGTAGATTAGTATATCATCAAAAAATACTAGCACAAATTTCCTAAGGAAGGGTTTGAAAATGGAATTCATCAACCCTTGAAATGTAGAAGGTGCATTGGTAAGGCCAAAAGGCATGACCAAAAATTCATAATGACCCTCATGAGTTCGAAATGTTGTTTCGGAATATCTTCAGTCTTCATTCTAATTTGATGATATCCTGAACGAAGATCCAACTTGGTAAAATAAATTGCTCCATGTAATTCATCCAATAATTCATCAATCACAGGAATGGGAAATTTATCTTTAATGGTGAGCTTATTGAGCTCCCTATAATCCGGACACATGCGCCATGATCCATCATTCTTGTGTACCAATACTACAGGAGCAGAGAAAGAACTTTGACTAGGTTGAATTATACCAGCCTCTAACATTTCTGCAATCATACGTTCAATTTCGCTCTTTTGGACATAAGGATATCTATAAGGCCTCATGTTTGGAGAAACATTTCCTGGAATCAATTGAATAGCATGATCATGATCACGAATAGGTGGGAGTTCTTTGGGAGTTTCAAACACCTTGGAATGATTGTCCAAGACTTTTTGGAGATCTGAAGAAATAGATGATTTTGATGTTGGAACTTCTAGTGAGCATAATTTTTCAATTATGCCTCGTTGTTCTTTCTTTAGAAGCTTTGTCATGACATTAGAGCTTATTATCTTTCCCGGCTTCCCTACAATACCCCGTAATTCAACTTCTTTTCCTTCTGAAAAAAATATAAAAAATAAAAGATAAAAATAAAAAATAAATTAAATTAAATTAAATTAAATTAAAAAATTAAAAAATAATAATAATAATAATAAATAAATAAAATAAAATAAAAAATTCAAGAAACGTTCTTGAAAATTAAAAGCTATCGTCCCCAAAGATTGTAACCATTGTACTCCTAGTACAACATCAGCACCTCCCATAGGAATTGAAAGCATTGGACTATTCAATACATATTCCCCCATGGTTAGCTTGATATTATGGCATTTTCCAGAGCAATTTATAGTTCCTCCATTTGCAACCATCACTTGACATTTTGGTGTTGGGTATAGGAAACAATTCAATTCCTTGGCTACCTTACAATGAATAAAATTATGGGCACTACCTGAATCAATCAACAATATTACATTTTTCTTCTTGATATGTCCTTCTATATTGAGAGTTTGAGGAGTGGTAATTCCTGCCAATGCATTACACGATATGGTCGGACTCATTTCTTCCTCTTCTAGGGTTGGTTTGTGGTGTATACCCTCTTCTTTTGAAGATTCTTGTTCATTTTCTTCTTCCTCTTCATAATCGATGTAAAATAATTTCTTCTCAGCACACTTATGACCTTTAGTGTATTTTCTATCACAACTGTAGCAAAGCCCTTTTGCTATTTTTTCTTCCAATTGTTGTGGTGTCAACCTTGTAGGTTGTGCAAATCTAGGAGTAGCAACACTTTCCTCTTTATAAAAGTGAGTGGTAGGCTTCCTTGTCGCCATAATTTTACATTCAATTTTTCTGGCCAACCTGAATGCCTTCTCCAATGAATCAGGTTCCAAAACGCGAACTTCATGTTGGATGTTATCCTTTAAAGTACCTATGAAGAGATCAATCCTGGGTTCCTCTGAAATATCAATTACCCTTATATAAATTTTTGGAAGTCCTCAATGTGCTCCCCCACTGAACCCTTTTGTTTGAGATTTATCAATTGGCTAAAGAAGGTGTTGCTCTTTGTATCCTCATAATGTGCTATCATTTCCTCCGTAAAAATTGACCAAGTGACAATTTTTTTACGGGAGCAAAGCCACTGATACCATAAAAATGTATTTTATTCTAAATGTAAAGTTGCAATGCGTACTTTTTGTGTGTTTTGCACATTATTGAGATCAAAATATTGCTCCATCTGTAGTATCCATGTTATAGGATCCTTTCCATCAAACTTCCTCATATCCATTTTTGGAATATGGTGGTTCTTCCCTCCAACATTAGGGTTTATGAAATCACGATTACCATTTATTTTGTTCTCATCATGAGTTTCCTCTACTATCTTTTCACCATTAGGAAAAAATTCTTGTATCAACTTTGCCAAAACTTCTATGTCTATTTTTAGATCATTCTTCATGTTTTCCATGTTGTCTTTCATTTTTTCATCGATCTTAGCTTCCATGTCATCTGTCTTAGCTTCCATGCCCACTTCTATGCCATCCATATTAGCTTCCAAACCATTCATCTTGGCTTCCACGCCTTTCTTCAAACCATCCATCTTAGTTTCCACGTCTTTCTTCAAAACTTCCATTTCATTTTTTGTTGCTCTTTGCAAGAGAGAAATTTATTGCACCTGCTCTTGTAATTTTGATATGTCATGTTGCCATTCTTCGTCTTCATCAGTCATAGTAGAGCCTTCTAAAGGCTTAATGGGTGTTGAATTCTTTTTAGGGGCCATTTTAGAATCTAATACTGATATCTATTCTACAATATGCCCTTGGAATTAATTCAACTTGATTCTTCAAACAAGACTTATGCAATTCGAAAGAAAAAAAAATACACACCTTTTACTTGCTTTTGAAGAGCTCGGTATTGAAATTGAATTATATCTATAATTATGGATCCTCAATATCTGAAATTCAGCCCTGTAGTATCCCTCTGAAGCTTCTTTCAAATTCCATAGGTCTGGTCTGATTTGGATTCTTCAAGACAAAGTTATGTCTAATCTCCCACAATGACCCAATTATGGACTGGTTAAGTAGAGTGAACTTGTACGACTTGCCACTTGTTACTATTTCCTCCTTTGGCTCTGAAATTGATAGACAGCAAACTACAGTCTGTGTACTTATGGCCCCTTTTTACAGAATTCCAGTCCGATGCTCAGAGAGAGAGCTATGAAGATTTTTCCACGGTCACCTCTTTGAGATGAAATTCAGAAGCTTGAAAAAGCCCTAACTTCCACATATCATATCTCCGAAAATATTGCGAACCAAGATCTAAAATTTTGCGACAATGTTCCTCGGGATTTTTTATTTTTACTATAGAAATTTCAGCTTCGGAACCTTCATAGAAATAAATTTATAGCAAAAATACCACGATGACTTTTTTAGGTTAAATTTAGGAGCCTACAAAATGATCTAAATTCCACAGATTATATCTGCGCAAATGTTGTGAACCAAGCTCTGAAATTTTGCGACGATGTTCCTTAGAATTTTGGCTTCACACACTAAAAATTTCATCTTCTGACACTTCGTATAAAAATAGTTATAGTGAAAATACCATGATGATCTGTTTGGAGCAGCGAAACCCTAGAATCCAAAGCTCTGATACCAAATGTTGTGAAACCAGCTCCAAAAATAGAAGAAAAGAGATATCAACGCCTTAGAAATAAGCCACTTTGAGGGGGCAACCTCCAATACATTACATGAATGAACAATTCTTGGATGATACAAATTACAAAACCTCCTTTCCATATATAGGAGTCCATGGGGCCACAATGTAATCCTAGCTGACCTAACAATAATAATTTAAGGGCACAATAATAACAATATGGGGGTTACAGGGGTACAATAATAACAATAAGGGGGTTACACTAACAACAATAAGTGACTATACTAGTAATATAGAGACCTAACAGAATATAAAAATATTTCTCATGAAAAAAATACTTTTATAATGTTTAATAATATATTTCAAATTATAATCATAAAACAAATTCTTTAATTTACATTTTGTAAATCTCACTACTAAAACTACCATTCTAATGATACTCTATGACATACACAACCAGAACCATTTTTTTAGGTAATAAGATTACATGAAAAAAATCGTTCTCCAAACAAAAAGACCAATTTTCATCATATTAAAGGTTTATTTTATGAAAATATAATAGATTTTTATTATATTTATAGACATAAACAAGAGATGTAATGCATGCATCCATATAAGCATACCCACCTAAATTATTATTGTAGAAAATGAATATTTACACATGTACATGTTCTATGGAACTTTGGTATATCCACTAATTGTTTAATCTGCTTATATATGTAGATGAAATATAAGACACAATGGAATTTTTTTATAGAAGTTTTCGAAGGATTATTTTTCCTCTTACTGGTAGGCAATCCATCATTATTAGCGCTACTGACCAATATGCATAACATTGTATAACTCAAAATTTCTCAAAATTTCATCACAATTGTTAGTTTGGTGCCCATTAACCTAGGTTTCAACAATATTCTTTTGTAATTTTTCTCCTTTTAAAAAACATTTAGCACAAGTGGAGGGAATCTTTGTTTGTCATTATCATGTGGCCATAATGATCTCCTTCCCTTTTTTAAAGTCATTATGTGATTTCTCTCCATCCTTGGATTTTCTTTATATAACTCGATAACTTCCAAATATTCTTTCATAGACATTATTTTCCATATATATTACATCTAAAATGTGATGTATTAGGTATTCCTGCAACCAAACATCTTATAATATTGTAAGCATAATAATGTGGAGATGATCCTAAATAATGCATTCAACTAAGAGATATAATCAAACTTTTCAAACACCGAGTGTTTAATTATTTAATCATGGTTTAAAAATCAATATGCCTCTTATTGAATAGAAGAGAGCATTTATTCCACGCCACAATATTATTTTCCCCATATTTCACCTTGTTTGTTTTCCTTTTGGTTGATTTACTCTTTTTTCAAATCACTTGACTTCCTTCAATTATCTAAATCACTTGATTTCTTTCAATTATTTAAAAATATTTGACATGTTTATGGTTGGTGGTGCAAAGAAAAGTTCTTCTTCCCTTTCAAATAGTCATTTTTTACAATGTAACTTATAATTTGATGGAAATGTTCATATTTGCCCCTTGTCGACACACTTCATGCTATATAATAAATAATCAAAGTCTATGTTTTCTCAAATATGGGACATGCATAATAATCTTTTGACATACAACTAACCAATTATATTCTCATAAGTAGGAAATTCATGGATTACCCACATTAGAATTGCCTTTATATTAAAGCATGCCTCAGTATAAGCATCATATTTCCAAAAAATTTAGTCCATAATGCCTTCAATTCTTTTACCAAAAGTTCTAAGTAGACTTTAATGGAATTTCATACTTAGGATCATGTATTCAATATCTCAACATGCAATACTTAATTTTCATGTATAACTATGGTGAAGGTTGTATGTAAATAACATTGTAGGACAAACATTTTATGTGTATTCAGGTCTCCAAATGAAATTTTCTACTATCATTACAAGAAATACATGTTGGGGATCATTGAAAAAAACATGAAGTTGAGATCAACACTTTTCCATGTTGTTCTCTCGATTGGGCGACACACTTGTTCATCATTGTAACTTGAATTTTCATGGCTCCACCTCATTTTTTGTGACATCTATAGAGCTCCAAAAACTAATTTCTATTTTAATCTTATTTCATGTAATATATTGTATGAAAGATCAATAAATTAGTACAATGATATTAATACTATAATAAAATTAAAGTCAACCTTTCATTGAGATTTAGCATATGCTCAACATTCATCTTTACTTTTTCTATTTCCTTAATATAAAGTACATTTGTTGGACATGCATGTATTATATCATAGTCCAATCCCTATGATTTTATCAAAAATTTTGCAACATATCTCGAATATGGAAGTGTATTCTTTCAAGGAAGCATATATTTGTACAACATTAACAACTATCCAAATGTTGTATGTTATCATCCATTCTTCATTGCAATATTATACATTTTACATTCATTGATTATTTAGTAAAATTAATACAACCTAAGTTTAATGGATTTTTTCCATCCTCAATTAATGATCCAAATTTATGCAGGAATGCAATAAAATACAGAAATAAACATAAACACAGAGATGTTGTAGAAATAATGCTTCATTTCATTAATATCAAATAACAGAAATGTGCTTACAGACATAATGGAAATCAAATATCTAGGGCATTGGTAGCTTATCCCTGAGAAGAGATGTGGCGGCTACATGCCTCTAAACTGTATTAAAATGAGGCTCGAGGGCCTATTTATTATTGAGAAACAATGGAAAATTCTAAATGTCCAAAAACCTAACCCTAGGAGATGAAGCGCTAAAACTATGTGCCCCGTTTGGGTAAATTGGTGTTTCAACTTCCCAGGGTTGTAACTTTGGCATATTATCTCTGTTTGATGCACCTGATACATCATTAGAAAGATATATCCGAGGAATACAACTTCTGACCACAAATATTTATTTTGGAATGGAATCATCTTTTTCGGAGGTGTGATGCCCAAAAAACGTCGTTTAGGGCCTCAAAACAGCTCCGTAAGTTCATGACCTAAAAAAATGCTAAAAATAGTAATTTGTGCTGAAACTAAAAAACTGAAAGAACTGATGGTGGAATTTCAAATGGAATAGGTGGGCGGCCACCAATATCCACCTAGATCATTAGGGTCCCAAAACGGCTCCGAGAGTGCAGGACCCAAAAACCTGCTATAAATAGTAACTTGTGTTGAAAGTGAAAGCTGCAAGAATTGATGGTGCGGGTCCAAATGGAATAGGTGGGTGGCCACCGATATCCACCTAGATCATTCCTCCCTCCTTAGGAAGCAATGGTCCCAAGTGCGGTTACCTATTTCATCGGTAACAATGTTCCTCCATAAGATGAGGCAAATTCTGTTGAACTGGGTATTAGATTTGTCGAATAGGTCATGGACCTGCGGGCAAACATGGTAGATGAATTTAGTAAATTTGGTTTCTTTATTAGCCACAGATAGTACATGTGTGGATTGTTCTTGTGTATTTGTATGAGGTATGGCAACATCAGGCGGCGGTGCGTCCGGGGTCAGATCAATGGAGTGCTTTTCCTGACAGTGTAGAGGAACCTCTATGAGTGAGGAGAAAATGTCCTCATATTCCCCCATGAATTTTTCCATCTACTGCAGTTGTGCAGGGCAGCCCTGTTTCAAGGTTGTGGCCACAATATTCTTCTTTCCCTATGAGCGAGTTGTAAGGAAAATAAATTTCCTGGTTTGGAAAATAATATTACTGCGTTGTTTTGCAGTAGTCAAAGCGATGACATGAGGCGGTACTACCTCTGGTATCCTGTACAAGTTATTTCCCAAAGTAATAATAACAGCACTAGGCTTAGACTCATACACAGCATGTCACCTCCATAAGATTGGTTGGCCCAATAATACATCAGCTACATCAAGAGGAGCAACCGCACACACTACCTCATCCGTGAATGGCTTGATACTGTACAGAAGGCGGCACTGCCGGCGAACGCATAGATCTCTCCCTAGGTGAAGCCACCCGATGGTATACGGTTGCGGGTGTGCTATGGTTGGTAGGCCGAGCCGGTTCATGAACTCTGCTGAAATGAGGTTCTTTTGGCTTCCGCTATCAACAAGGAATTGCAATGGAGAACCCTTCACCCACATCTGTGAATTGAAGAGGCGCTCCTCCTCCTCTGGATCCTCGGGATCTTCCTTTGTATCTTGGTGGTGCAAACAATGGCACTGGGATCCGCATCAATGATCTTCTTCCCTTTGTCATTTCCTTTGTTTGGTTCTAACTTGGGATCAAAACATGCATCTAATTTAGGTGCCTTTAGTTTGGCCACCAACGACTGTTTGGCTTGACACTCGTTTGTGCTGTGAGTGGGGCTATCATGAAATTCACACCACTTCCCCGTGTCCTTCTTTGGATTTGTGGGGTTGTTCTTAGTCGCCCCGCTTTGTTCTTTCCCCTTGTTTTGCGATTCGGGGGCACCTTTCCCTGGCTTCGGATTCGCGGATCCAAATTCTCGCTTCTTCTGCTTAAATTTCTGCTCGATCTTGGTGGCATAGAGATATGTCGTGCCAAACGATGTAATTTCGAGGAACTCCATTTCCTCCTGAATGTGTCTGTGCAAACAGTTGTGATACTTGAGCACCAAATATCTCTCTGAATCTTTAATACCCAACTTTGTGTGCAGGGTATGGAACAAATTCGTCAGTTCCTGCACTTCTTGATCCCTTTGCTGCCATAACATGGTCCATTGGATGTACTTGTCCTCATAGCTCCCCACAGGGTAATATTGTTCCTTGATGCCATCTCGGAACAAATTCCAAGTGGGTGCGGCCGAGAACAGAGAGTGTTTTGTCCCGTCCTTTTGCTCACAGTAGGTTTCCCACCAATCTTTGACATGGGGGGCGGCTCTGAGGAGTGAAAAAATAATCTTTTCTCGGTCGGAGAAATCATTGACCGAGAAATACCCTTCCAGCAAATTCAACCATCTATCTATGGCATCTACATCTATCTGGCCTTCAAATATAGGAATGTCAAATTTTACCTATACCTTGAAGGGAGAGGCACCTCCAGAGTTGTTATTGGATGCAGATGCATCATAGGTGGGTAGTCATTGAAGGATCTAAGAAAATTTATCCATCATCGCGTTCCTTTGTTTCTCGAGGGACTCCTCGAGCAATATTTTGATAAGATCTCCTGCTCCTTCGTCTTTCTTTTCTTCCGCCATGGGAGGTTGTCAGGGTTTGCGAGGCTGATCTTGCAAGGCTCCAACCAGATCGAGCCCTGACTCCTTATACCATGACCATGTTGGGGAAATGCAAAGAAAAACAGAGAAAGAGTAGAGTAGCTCTGATACCACTGATCCAGATTTATGCAGGAACGCAATAAAATACAGAAATAGACATAAGCACAGATATGCAGTGGAAATAATGCTTCATTTCATTAATATCAAATAACATAAATATGCTTACATAAATAATGGAAATAAAATAGCTAGGGCGCTGGTAGCTTATCTCTGAGAAGAGATGTGGAAGCTACATGCCTCTGAACTGTGTTACAATGAGGCTCGAGGGCCTATTTATTATTGAGAAACAATGGAAAACTCTAAACGTCCAAAAACCTAACCCTAGGAGATGAAGCACCAAAACTATGGGCCCTGTTTGGGTAAATTGGTGTTTCAACTTCTCGGGGTCGTAACTTTGGCATATTATCTCCATTTGACGCACATGATACATCATTAGAAATATCTATCTGAGGACTACAACTCCTGGTTGTGAATATCGTTTCTAGAATGAAATCATATTTACCAGAGGCGTGATGCCCAAAAAATGTCGTTTAGGGCCTCCAAAGAGTGTAATTGGCTATATGGTTCCTTTGAGGCTATTGATTTAGTTGCTAGTCTCTGGAGCTCTATAACAGCTTGAGGTACCTAGAGTCGATGGGTTGACATAGGATCCCTAGAGCCCCATAACATCTTCGGTCCCTGCAAGTTGTGGGCTGAGACAAAGGCTTTGGAGCCCTGTAACAGCTTGCATCCCTAGAGGCTATAGGTTGGGATGCAATCTTTGGATCCATGTAACATTATGGGTCCCCTAGAGGTTGTGGGTTGAGATAGTAGACTTAGGAAGAGACCAATCCTAGAGCAACATCAAAGGAATACTTGACTAAATACCTTTGGTTACTACATTACTATTATTGGGTATTATGGACTCCTTAGAAGGGGGTGAATCATTGTATGTGCACTTGGGGTGAGGTAGAGTACCTTTGGACTCCCTAAGTTGAAAAAGAAATTAGTAGTCAGTAGGTGGGATTGAGGAAGGAGATTCTTTGGAGTCCTTGTTTCAGTTGGCAGCCGGTGATCGATTCCCTCAAGAAAGCATCCCCATCACACTCTGGAATTTGGCTCGGGGGTGATAGTTGTAAGTAAGTGAGGTTGCATATGTCTATGGTTGGGTGGATATTCCTTGTCCCATACTCAGTTTCCCTGCAAATTCAAAGATGAGTATTTGCTTATGCTTGTTTATTTGTTGATGAATCATGATGCTTTCCTGATTGTAATATTTCTTTATTTTGGGAATGTATTTGTGTTGTTAATACTTCAACATGTCGTTACACCTCTGTGGGGATATGACAATAATGAATATGATAAATATATTTGTGTGTTTTTTTTTCTTTGAAACGAATGAAACTGATACATAAACTAAGTGTGAGCTCTAAACTGGAAATAAAATGTCATGTGAAATGCTTGTTGGTGTTGATCACAGAACATCTCATGTACAAACTGTGTAATGAACCACGTGATAATAAAAACTATACTTTATCATTGAGTTGAAATTTATCCTGAATGAAATATTTAACTGTGTGATAAACAACACTTAGATAAGTAATACAGGAATAATTCCATGCTACAAACTGTAGCAAGATCCATAAGAACTTGGAATGACACTTGGAATATTGGGCACAGACATTTTTTTATTAATATGAAATAATTATTGCCCGCTTGGCAGGGTCTGTACATATTCATGGAAATTCCTTCACTAGGCTATTAGCCCTGGAACCTGTGCAAAAGGAATTATGCTAATGCTAGAAGGTATATTTCCCTATGGTGTAGGGATAGTCAAAACCAAAGCAAGTAGTCTTCATCAACCATGCGTTATCAGCACCCTGGATATCTTCCACTAATGTCAGGGCTTAGCTAGTTCGGCCCTAGAAGCTTCTTCATAGTGCCATGGAGATGTTTACAGGATTAACATGTATTTTTGTGTTTTCAGTGTGTGGTAGGAAAGGTGAAGACATTTTAGGAGTCCACACCAGGCCCATAGTAGGTAAGGGTTGCAATATCTCCTATGCTAGCATGCATGGAATTCCCTGTTCAAAGAAATGGAATGCAAATGGACCAAGAACTCATTGGATAGTTTTTTTGCACGAGCTCAAGAGGGGTAGCACCATAGGACACCTTAATGAACCATCGACGTGGGCATGAAGACCCGGTGTTGGCCTGGAAGTATATTGTCAGACCTCTAAGATAGATCCATGGTCAAACGACCAACTTAAGGAAATAAACACAATTGAAACTTGTTTTGGGGTGATCATGGAGATCCCTTTTTTATACATCGCATAAGGCAGGGTCGAGATCCCTTGCTCGAGCCATGTAAAATATAGAAGTAGTGCAGGAGGTTTAGTTGCAATGTTATAACAAAAACTAGATGAGCCTTATTCTTAGCATTGATCAAAACCCTATTCGTGGAGGTCTTCCATTGGTGTGGCCTGATTCCCCTGTAACACAATTGGTCGCTAGGGTACCAGTGTGGCCTGGAGGTGGAACCTAAAGGTTTTACCTTGAATATTTCTAAAGGCATAAGCAAGGGAGATTCGGGATTTAGAATCGAGATGACGTGGAAATATTATGTGTGCCCAATGTTGTTTCCATTGGCTAGATGGATGGCCCATAGTCCACATAATTTAGAATTCTAGCCCGGAAAAATGAAAGGAAGACACACTAGGAAGCGTCGGGAACACAAAGGCAGGATGACATCACTCCGGAGGTCTCACCCTGGAGGAATTTTGGTGCAAGAGGGTTGAATTCTCTTTGACGTAAGGAAAGTGTGTGGAATGGACCGCGCTATCACCGTTACGCCATTGGTCGAGAGCTAGCCCCACCTGCCAAGTCAGCCCGACGAGTTCATCCTGGAAGATTAAAGTGAGAAGTCAAATGCACACATCGGGAGGGATCCAACGGGATGACATAGGTTGGTCACACTGGTCATACACGTAAGCTTGATGGTGATCTCATTAGTGGGAGGAGAACCATAGTTAGGTTAGCTCGATCTTGCAACCCCAGATAAATAGCGTGGTGCTAGAGAGAAGTTGTCAGGATAACGTAATGTGAAGTGATTAAATCGTCAACTAAGCAAGATAAAAAAAAAATATTATCCCATTCTTCTAATAGAAATTGATGGGTCAGGTGACGTTACAGAGTTATTACCCCATTCCTCTAACATGACTTGAGGTGTCGAGTAACATTACACTACCACCTTGGAATCAGCTGCCAACAAGGATTCAATGCTACTAACCGGGAATCATCTACTAGCGGGGAACCAATGCTACTACCCAGGAATCATCTACCAGCGGGATCCAATGCTACTACTCAGGAATCATTTTCCAATGCTACTACCTGAGAATCATCTGCTAACAGGGATCCAATGCTACTACCCGAGAATCATCTTCCAACGGGGATGAAACGCTACTACATGGGAGTCCACAGACAATATGAGGGGTGCCACTTACCTTATGAGGTAAGGATCGTACCTATCCCACTACCTGGTGATAATATGAGGGATATAACTTACCATAAATGGTAGGGATAGGGATCGAGCATATCCTATTATCTGCAGATCCTCCCAACTTGACCCTCAAGAGTCAATGGTCGAACACCTCATATTTAGCTTTATTGGGATGCCACTTTCCATAAATGGTAAGGATCGTGCCTAACTCAAGCAATTAGCACCCAGTGACTAGATGAGTGGGAAACCATATTCCAACTTGGGTATACTCTATCAACCAGAGTTCCCTCAACTGCAGAAGATCTAAGGCTCAATTCCTCACCCTAGGAGCTCAAATAGTGGGGAATATCATAGCTTAGTTTCCTCGATCATCTAATACCCTTAACAGGGAGAGTCACATCCATTAGTCTTATTTTATCTTTGAAGTCCAAGAACTTCCCTTTCGGAAAAGCCTTGGTGTGTATGTCTGCAATATTCTCGTCAGTAAAAATATGATGGAGCTTCACAACTCCTCTCTTCACCATGTCACATATGTAATGATATTTGATCTAAATTTGCTTGGATTTTTCATGAAACACAGGATTCTCTACCAATTTGATACCACTTTTTGTTGCAATATATCATTGTCGTATCTAGGACCTTCTCAAACAACTCTCCAAAGAGATTCCTCGCCCAAATTTCCTTGCAGTTAGAAATTTGTTCAGCTTCAGTCATGCTTAAAGAAATGGACTTTTGTTTAATGGTCATCCAAAATATCATCACAAATTGCAAGTTAAACGAGCACTCAGATGTGCTCTTCTTGTCAATAATGTTTTTTACCCAATCGTCATCGATGTATCCATGTAGTCTCATATCTCAAGCCAATATTTTCATCTTGAACTCAAAGGCCAAATACCTCTTACACTCGATCATTAGAGGCTCACTACGTATCAATAATAGATCATCAACATATAAAACCAAAATCAAAGGCATACCTTGAACCACTTTGAAGTAGAAGATGGGATCGGTGTTGCTTCTCATGAATCCATGCTTCACCAAGTAACTGTCAATACGAGCATATCATGCTCTGTGGGCTTGCTTCAAGCTATATAATGCCTTATTCAACCTGTAAACATGAGTCTTCCTATCCTGTACTTCAAATCCCTGGGGTTTCTCAACATATACTTCTTCCTATAGCATACCAAGAAGAAATGTCATCTTTACATCCATCTGGTGAAGGGGCCATTCTTGACAAGCAATAAGGGAAAAAAATGATCTAATGTGGGTGTATCATACAAAGGGAGAAAGTATGTCATCACAGTATTCTCCCACTTTATGGGAGAAACCTCGGGCCACGAACCTTGCTTTGTACTTCTTAATGCTTCCACCTGCTTCATGCTTTATCTTATATATCCATTTTGAAGTTACATACTTTCCCTTAGGTATCAGCACAATATCCCATAGATCATTCTTCATAATAAATTCATATTCCTTGGCCATGGAATTTTTCCAAACATGTCCTTTCATAACCACTCAATTCTACTAGGGATTATCATCAATCTTGATCCTGCTAGAGGGGAATGGTCCCCTCGGCTTATTTTCACTTCGGTATGAAAGCTCACTTTGATAATCATTGTTCTGGAACATTGAGAAAAGAGGTTTGCCTTTAACTCTATATAGTCCTTCAACTCTAGATCCCAATGTCAAAGCATCCCTAATGCGAGATTTTCGAGGCCATGTGAGGAATTTTCCTTTGACCACTAGAGGAAATTTTAGCTTAAAAGTGTCCATGAAATTTTAACTTACATAATATATAAACCAATCAAAATGCTTTAAATTTAAAAAGAGGTACATGTAAATATTTTTGAGGGAAAATAATAATTAAAAAATAAAAAATAAATAAATAAAATAATTGTATTTTGGGCTTATCTCCTTATAGGCTTACTAAAATTTCAAGTGTAGACACTTGTTGGATGCGAAATTAAATTTCACATCTAACGAGTACCCATTATGCATACTTCAGAGAAGACAAACTTTGATAAAAATGAATATACATTAAAAAAATGTGTTCAACACGTTTTTTAATTTTATCTTCATTTTTATCATTGTGGGTCTTCTCAAAAGTATGCATCATTCCGCATCCAATGAGTGTCTACACTTGAGATTTGAGTAAACCTATAAGGAGACAAGCTAAAAATACAGTTTAAAAAAAAAATAGTTTTATTTTTTTCCCTCCAAAATTCGTAACTCTTATTTTATTATTTTTCAATTATTTTATTATTTTCCTTAGGAAGCCACTTTTAAGTTGAAATTTCCTCCAATGGATGAAGGGTACTCTCATAATTTTTCCTTCCAAGGTTTAAATAAATACCAAGTTCTTCTTTACTTCTGGAACATACATCACTTGATGAATAATAATAGATTCTTTGTAGTCCAAATACAATTTGACAGTACCAAAGCCCTTCACTAGATATGTAGTGTTGTCCCCAAGAATAATCTTCAAACTTGTCTCCCACTCAACCAGATTTGAGAGGACTTCCTTATACCCAAAGAAGTGACTAGAAACCCCACTATCTACCTGAAATTTATCATACGAATCTAGAGAAGAAGAACAAGAATGGGTTGAAATTAGAATATATTTAGATTGAATAGTAGTTACATTACCTACATACTTGGAGTTCCTTGACTTCTTTTGAGGACGAGGACTTTCTTCACGATCATCTGGATCATCTCTTCTTCTTCGATCATCTCTTCCTCTTCTATCATCTTAACTTCGTCTAGCATCACCTCTTTTTCTATCATCACTTCTTCTTCTATCAATGTACCTGTTGTTTTTGTAGCTTCGGTCGAATCATGGAGCTTCTCTCTTTCTTGTACCTAGATTTTATAACAGTAGAATCATTCATTGGTGGCTTGGGTAGCTTCCCCTGCACATATTCCAAAACATCTTTGCTTCACCTTAGCTCTGCTACCATGTTAATTTTTTGTTTTTCTATGTTGTTATGAATACTTTAGCCCAATTCTTATCTTTAATTAGCAATATTTCAAGACAATTTAATCTTCTAATGATCAATATAAATTATAGATAGAATAGTAAATGCAATGAAAAATAAGAGACGCCAGGTTTTACCAAATATGTTAGTATGAATCTTTTGTCGAAGTGTACGAGAAAACACCACTTTAGCTACGCATAACTTATAGCCCTAACATCAAATGTGGCTGCCAATATCTTCAGATATGTAGTTAGTTGATCAAGACAAGTGCTGCAAAAAACCATATCTATGCATAGAGAGACATTAAGCAGTAAAAATAAGGTTTTGCTCCATACATCCAATAGACAAGACAAGAACAATATTTTTTGAAAGAATTTTTGTATTAAGGGCACCTGGGAGGAAAACAAGAAGGTGTTTCCAATTCTCCTCAATGGGATGGGTTCTTGGAAGTCCTCGGCACTTCAGATCTAGCATTTCTCTCTCCTGTTGGTGTAGAAAACCTAGACAAAGATAGAACTCAAAGGGAGCTCACACAGCAAATAATGGAAAATATGACAATGATAATGGCTCAAAGTCGGACCAAGAGTTTAGATCCAGAGTGATCTAATAGGCAACAAAAGGTGAAGAATGGTAGGAAAAACCCTCCTATTTATAACAAAATATTGGGTCATTCTAGATCTTGGTGCATGATTAAAATAACATTAACCAAATCTAGATCCACCTTTTATGGAATATTTTATTATATTTGTTGGAGGAAAAGGTATTTGACTTGCGTCAAATCCCTTTATTTGTGAATAATAAATAAATAAATGATTTATTTATCATTTTAAGGAAGTGGTTGAAGGATAATCAAATAAATAATGATTTATTTAATTATTTATGGGTGATTTAGTCATATTTAACAAGGAATATTATTTAAATAAGATTTAAATAATTATTCCTAAAAAATAATAAGATAAATAAAGATTTATCTAATTAATTTCTTTGTTTTGGGTTAAACATGACCAGGAAAATCAAACAAATATAGGTTTGTTTAATATTTCCTTTTTGGGGTTTCCTGTTTAGACCATAAACAACCTAATAAATGTGTTTTATTAAGTTATTTTACATAGTGAAAGCAATTTTACTTAGGGTAAAATTGGTCTTACATGGTGTACTTGGGTCCATCTAATGATAGTAGGTTAGATGAACAAAAAATTGTGTAACATATTTCCCCCCAGCGTGCGAGTGTTAGGAGAAAATCGTATGACCGAAGTACGTTTTAAGAACTCAATCACCAGACATCAAAAGGGAAGTCAGAGAGAGAAATGTGAGGTAGACTAATGTGCTGAAGAACTAGACCCTGAGGAGACGAGACTTACAGGTGCAACAAGTCTCTTTTTATGAGAGGGTACTTGTGCTAAAGGCGGCGGGGGAGGCATACCTATGCCCGCCGAGAAAAAGTACAAAAGAATAGTGTGTCCAGTAAACAAGGGACCGAACCATAAAGTACAACCGGCATAAACATGAGCCAGATAAGAATACAATGAGGAATCCCACATACATGTTGTGCCTGGGATAACAGCCAGGACTTATACAATAATATCTAAGTACATGAGATACAAATACAACCCAAATGCCCCCTATAAGCGGGGAAGGGCTCACAAAATCTGACTGATACATGCAAATCAAAGAGGCGTTGCAAGCGGCTAAGGCCGACATCATCAAATATATGGAGCTGCATCGAAGGCTGCAATGAAGAGGTCATCCGGGCATGTGGGGGGCTACCTGCAGGGCCACCCCCTCATGAGGGCTGAGACATCTCACACACACCCGGGAATCACCAAAAGTGACTGCTGCATCACTGAACCATCAAGCATACGGATCTCGATCATGCTGAAAGGAGCTGGAGTGGAGAAACAATCAAGTCAAAGGGAAATGAGAGATCCCTTTGCCTGATCCGAGGCACCGAACAAGAGTGGAAGCTGGAACCAAGGTATACCGCCCTCTAGACCTGTCTTCTGGAATGAAGGAGCTGATGTCGACAGAAGGAGGTCCGCCATAGGTGAGGCAATGAGAGATCCTCAACTAAGGCACGAGAGAAAATAGTAGAGCGACGGACAGACTAATACCAATGATGATGATGAAATGGAGGGGAATGAGTAGCGAATGGACGACTTCCCTTGTTAGAGCATAAAGGGCATGAATGACATGGCAGCGACTGACACAATATCATAAGGGATAGGGGACAGTGGGACTGAAGGCCATAATGTGCGACACAAGAGAGAGACCAAGCAATGAAGGATGGAGGACTATAGCGGGGTACAAAGGGACTCGAGATAGACTCCATGAATGCGATGATGACTCAACTTGGATGCTCTAAACAAGGGCGACTTGATGGTGCTACCACACAGTAAAGGTCCAATGGGGGACCATAAAAACATGAGTACAAGATGGTAACTCACGACGAACATCAACACCGGCATGGATAAGTATGGAGGCCAAATGGTGCCCCTAGTATGAGTGTTGCAAGTGAAGAAATTCGATTTTGAGGAGGGTTATGGTTGAGGGGCATAGGTGCCCCCAAGCATGGTGTGGTCATGCCAAAATGTATTTATAAAAAGGGGAATCTAAACACATTTTAATGATGTGGTGTGCCATTTGTTTTCATTATGGTTATGCAGTTTGAGAAAGGAAATGGAGGATTACCAATCTCTTTTAGTACTGCATATATGAAGCAAATGGACTTTAAGTTTTCGGGTTGGCATACCTGGTGTCACTATCCCAAAGAGAGGATTTGGAGATAATGAACTGATGCTCTCCTAGAAAACCCATAGGTTGGTCAACAACAATGTCTAAGAGATTGGGTTGTTGATGGAAGATGAGGGAACGATAAGGGGTATCATCCCTAGAGTGATCTGAAGTGATATGGGACTCTAGAGGTTCTTCGAAATGTGGAAGAATAATGGTACTAAAGTCAACACGACCAGATACACTAGGAGAGTTTTGGAGAGTTTCTTCTCCTGGTCTCTCGAATATGGGTGCCCCCTAACCCAAATATTGGGTTTCAATGTAATGGCCACAAGGTGCATGTGGTTCGAACACATGGGTTCGATGTAAGGGGGAATGGATAAAGTCAGGGGTGGGGATTTCATCCATAATGTCGTCGTCGTGATACAAGATGGGGTGAATGGTGGAAGAAATACCACCTGACGCGGCGAAGCTACCTGACTCATCATCATGAGAAGAGAGGTTCACATGCGCATCGTCACAAGGGGTGACGGAAAAGTAAGCAGATAAAGGATCTACCGATGTTGAGCCCAGGGTGATCGCTGAAGGAAGGTCAAGCGAAACAACAGGGGGGGATTCAGAGGGAATGTTCCCCGAGGGTCTCATGGATGATTATAGGTAGAAAATGGTGGATGAAGGCTCCTTCATCTCGACATCAGGAGGGGGAATTTCAATGGTAGCAGTCATGTCTGGTAGTTCTGCCGAAGAAAAATGTGCAAATAGGGGAGAGGTGGACTCATTGCGCTTGGCCTCGAATTGGTGGACCGCGGATAGAGAGGTGTGGAAGTCCTCGAGGCGGGGACAAAAATGGGTGTAATGGCCATGGATATCACACAAAGCACAGGGGTGTTCGGTGTGAATAGTCTTGGGGTTCTTGATCACGGTCGCGGAAGGAATAGAGGCTTCTGGGACCGTGGACTCAGGGAACACAACATTAACCATGGGCTTGAGATGAGGCAAGTCAAGACAGGAATGGGTGGTGTGACTGACAACATCACACAAAGCACACTGGATGGTATGCTTTGGAGGCCGAGGAGGGGCAGGGTTTTTTGGGGCAGCCTTGTCCTTTGATGCCCCCTTGCGAGCTTTGCCCTTCTTACCCGAAGCGGTCGCAACAGGAGGTGGTTCCTGTTGAGGTGACTGAGGCACTGTTGCAGCGGGAGAAGTCTTAGGGACCGGTTGAACCGGGGTCAAAGAAAGATAAGGTTTGGGTTGACCAAGCAAGGTTGGGGCTGGAGGATCAAGGTACTAGACGGGAATCCCAAGGGTCAGGTTAGGAAGAGAGAGGGTGGCCATGACAGGTACCGTGGACACTCCTGGTGGGGGAGCTAGGAACGGTATCTGACCAGAGGGGTAATGGCCAGGTGGGACGGCTCCTAAATGGCTAATGCTTGGAGGAACCATTCCAGGAGGATAAAGAGGCTCAGGACTACCAGTTGTAGGTGAAGGGCTAGGAGCAGGTTGCGGAGAGCGCGGTTGCTGACTAGCCGAAGCAGGTTGCTTGAGAGCAGCCCGAGACGATTGCATCATGCAAACATTCGATGAGCTGGGGTCAGAGACAGGAGGAGGAGGAAGACCAGGGAAGGTTCCAAGCAAAGAGGAGTCTTTGTAGACACTGGGAGAGACACTAGTCAAAGAATCGACAGTTTGTGGATTGGCTACAGAAGAGATGGTCGATTCAGGGGAGGCCTGAGATTTTGGCTCATGATACGTCAACTGGTCAATGGTGACTATCTTTCCATTATGAGGAAAAAACATCTTGCAGTGGACCGCGGATGGGACAGCAGACATAGCATAAGTGTAGCTACGCCCCAAAAGAATGTTATAATCAAGAGGGGCGTCGATGAATTCAACATCAATGCAAACAGTCTTGCCCACAAGAGTGATAGGAAAATTAAGGAATAAGCCAATGGGCTGGGAGGCATGGCCATCCCACGCACGGAAGGTGATTGTGGAAGGGGCCAATTCAGGAGATCTGAGTTGTTTCCAAACCGAAGCAGACATCACACAGGTGGATGCCCCCTCATCAATGATGCACCGAGAAACATTAGCGTTCCGGATTTTGACTGGGATTTGGAAGGCTACGGAAGCAGGAAGAGGAGGATGTTCTGATTGATGGGTGTCGAAAAAAATCAATTGGTCATCAGCAGGATCTACAGCACCCATGGCAGATAGTAGAGCCTTCTTTTGAGAAGGGCACGACTGGAGGAGTTCCAGTGTTGAAGTGACAGCAGGAGATTGTGCCAAATCATCTACGATGCTATATGAAATAGCAGCTCGAACAGAAGCAGTGTTTCGACGTAATGGTCCCTTAGGAATCTGGGTATGAACCTCGACTTTGGGCAGAGGGATATGCAAGGGACCATTGGATGTCGAAAGAGGCTCTGTAGACCCTGAAGAAGGTGACTCGGGGACAGACGGAGCGGGAGGCTTGGGGTACTGATGGGACCGAGTTTGAAGGTTAAGGTCGACGGTTAGAGGTGGATCAGAGTTCATCATGAGGATCTGGTAATTATAGGAACCAGAAGGGGAAGGTTGAGTGGCCACCTGTCTGTCAGGTGGTTAGGTAGCCATGAATCCTTGCGGTGCATCCACCTGCTCTTGAGGGGGCGATGACTATTGTTGCAGGGGTTGAGAAGGCCAGGGAGGCGGAGGTGCTGATGCTGGAGGAGATGGAGCACTAAACTGTGGATACGAATAATAAGGGGGTTGGGTAACAGTATGGTGACTAGGAGGTTGGGCCAAAAGAGGAGGCATGTTGTATCCTGGATACGTGCTACCAGGAGGGGAACAAGTGCGGGAGGTGCTGCCCCCTCCCCCAGGAAAACCATAACCCATGGGAGGTTGGGCATATGGATGAGAGAGAGTTCCAACGATACCTTCACCGACATGAGGTTCCCCCGGTACATTGACACCACTGGGTCTGGGGAGATCAGGTAGAACGGTATAAACATAACCTGTCTGGGCGTAGATCAAGTCATATTTTAACGCCAGTTGGAGGGCGGCTTCTTCGGTTTGGGGGAAATGCGATGCGACATCTTTCCCGATAGGAGGCAAGAGAGATCTAAGGAACCAGTCCATGTATACACGGTCTTCGAAGGTAGGGGATTGACATAGGCTCTTTCGTCTCCGCCATTTCTGGACATGATCGGATAGGCGGGTCGCAGATGATTGACAGAAAGAAGTCAAAAGTTCGATACCAGTGTCATAACGAAGGGGAAGCTGGAAGTAAGATAAAAAAGCCCGGGCAAGAGTCGCAAAGGTGGTATGAGAGGAAGGGGCCTGATCAACATACCACTTAGAAGCCGCGCCTGTAAGCGTTTGTTGGAACAACCGAAGACGGACAGAGTCATCGGTAATGGAGGTAGATGAACACCACATGTGGAAAGATCGAACATGATTTGAAGGATCTTCTCCAGCAAGGCCTTCAAAATTTGGGATGTCAGAAGGGAGCTTTGTCGGCATAGCAGGCCAACTAGCGTCATGGTGTATAGGGTCATTTTTCAACTGATCCAAATCGGGGAGGCTGAGGCCTGCCATGAAGGGGAGCAAGGGCGCAGTCGAGGTAGTTCCTGTGGCGGTTCCGCTAGTAGTAGTCCCGACATTAGGGCCGGGATTACCGCGAGCGTTAGGCCCTGGACCAGACATAGTGAAGGTGACAGGGGGAGAAGCAGAAGTAAAAGGAGAACCCAATGAATCAGAAGAGGATTCGGAGTGCGGACTCGGAGGAGGACTAACTCGACGACAGCGGGAAGGAGTAGGTCGACCGATCGAAAACTGAGGGTGAAGGCCAAGAAGTCTCCGGGATGTGCGCCTTGGGGGCGCAATGATGACAACACAAACACGGCACAAGGGGAAGAAGAACGACCAACAAGGTCAGGGAGGTGCAGAATCAAGTGATTACAATGTCGAAACAAGGGCAGAAAAGGCGCAGTGTCAATTGATTTTACAATGTTTTAAAGTCTTTGCCTGGCGGTGTGAACCAGGCTCTTATTCGCTTAGGGTGAGTGTGTGGCGTGCGTTAAGTTTAATTTTTAAACCCTGACGTTTGGAGAGAAAAAGAAAAAGTGTACTGCGTAACTGAAAATAAATCTGCAGAGAACAGTATATAATGCTGAAATAACATAAAATTAACAGCTAACAATGCATCGATCTAACCCAAAAAGGCGGGTCTCTCAAAACTAGTCTAACAGAGGGAAAAAATCTAGTCAAAACACACTACAAAGAGGCCAATAGATCTAGGGTCGAAAGGGACAGGGATCTAAAGAAGAAACCTGCTGAAAAGAGGTGCAGAACACAGCCAAGAGGCAGAGGCAAGGTGGCTGGAAAAAGGAGGAAATCAGAAAAAAGCAAAAGGGACAAGGAGGAGGCCCTAAAGGTAGATCCAAACAAAACTGCAGGAGGTGATTTGAAAGGGAGAAGAGCTGATTAAAAGGGATCTGAAAAGGAGGTATCAGATCTGAAAAAGGGGTGGCTGAAAATCTGAAAAAACAGACACCTGAAACAGTTAAAACTCTTCCACAAAAAGTGGAGGGTACTAAAGCCCTAGGGGGCTAGGTTCCCTCTTAGATGAGTAAAACAGATCAGAAACAGGTCTAAACGGGCTGAGACAGAGGCTGGAGAACCTTACAGAAGCTTTAGAAAAACCCAGAAAAATTGCAGAAAAATAGCAGAAACACTGGCAGGTCGCAGGTTCTGACCTGTTTTCTGTGCAGGTCGCAGATAATGGGCTGAAAAGTGCGACCTGGAGGCCACGTCGTAGTTTTTGGGCTGAAAAGTGCAACCTGAAGCTCCGGGTGTCCCGGCGGCAGATTTCTGAAAAAGTTGTCGTCTCAGTTGCGGCTGATGTCTGTCACCTGCGCAATAGGTCCAGAAACACGCGGAAGTTAGAAATTTTAATGTTTTAGGGTTTTATAGGTGAAAAACAACATAAAGTTAGGAAAAACAAAAAGCTGAAAAGAAACCCTAGGGTCTAAAGTAGCTGGATATGCAGGAATATGGAAAACGACAGCAGTCGTAATTGAAAACCCGTGTGGAGTCGCCAATTGTTAGTATGAATCTTTTGTTGAAGTGTACGAGAAAAGACCACTTTAGCTACGCATAACTTATAGCCCTAACATCAAATGTGGCTGCCAATATCTTCAGATCTGTAGTTAGTTGATCAAGACAAGTGCTACAAAAAACTAGATCTATGCATAGAGAGACATTAAGCAGTAAAAATAAGGTTTTGCTCCATACATCCAATAGACAAGACAAGAACAGTACTTTTTGAAAGAATTTTTGTATTAAGGGCACCTGGGAGGAAAACAAGAAGGTGTTTCCAATTCTCCTCAATGGGATGGGTTCTTGGAAGTCCTCAGCACTTCAGATCTAGTATTTCTCTCTTCTGTTGGTGTAGAAAACCCAGACAAAGATAGAACTCAAAGGGAGCTCACATAGCAAATAATGGAAAATATGACAATGATAATGGCTCAAAGTCAGACCAAGAGTTTAGATCCAGAGTGATCCAATAGGCAACAAAAGGTGAAGAATGGTAGGAAAAAACCTCCTATTTATAACAAAATATTGGGTCATTCTAGATCTTGGTGCATGATTAAAATAACATTAACCAAATCTAGATCCACCTTTTATGGAATATTTTATTATATTTGTTGGAGGGAAAAAGTATTTGACTTGGGTCAAATCCCTTTATTTGTGAATAATAAATAAGTAAATGATTTATTTATCATTTTAAGGAAGTGGTTGAAGGATAATCAAATAAATAATGATTTATTTAATTATTTATGGGTGATTTAGTCATATTTAACAAGGAATATTATTTAAATAAGATTTAAATAATTATTCCTAGAAAATAATAAGACAAATAAAGATTTATCTAATTAATTTCTTTGTTTTGGGTTAAACATGACCAGGAAAATCAAACAAATATAGGTTTGTTTAATATTTCCTTTTGGGGTTTTCTGTTTAGACCATAAACAACCTAATAAATGTGTTTTATTAAGTTATTTTACATAGTGAAAGCAATTTTACTTAGGGTAAAATTGGTCTTACGTGGTGTACTTTGGTCCATCTAATGATAGTAGGTTAGATGACCAAAAAATGGTGTAACAAAATACTAGGGGAAAACCCCACAAGGGGGGAACCCTTTCAAATTCTTCTTCTTATAAGGTTGTCATAAAATGTTCAACACAGAGAGAGTATAATGATCCAATTCTTCAATCACAAAACTATCCAAAAAAACCACCCAAACAATATCCAAGATATGAGCCCAAAAACAATGTTAATCATAATCAAAGTTTCTAGCCTAAGGTCAACAGCCAAAGTTTGTGATAAATTTTCAAAATACCCTAGATCCCAGTTGTACGGAGCTAAAGATCATCAATCTAGCTGCAACTCTCCAGTTGCGGGGAGAAAACTATCATGCGTGTGGCTACAGCTGATGTTTCCATGTTCCAACCCTGCATCCCTAGATCAAAAACCTTAATCCACACATGCGAGCTCAAACCCTGCAATTTCGTACCTATACAAACCAATTCTGCGAACCAACCTTATACTTGTGCAAGAAAAAACAAAAAGAGAGAAGAATAAGATGCTTGATGATCATATCCAAATGAGGTTCACTTAACTTGTATTTATAAGATTCCAAGGGTGTTCAATCTCTATTGGGTCGACTTTTCCTTTTGTGCACATGAGGGTTTTCATATTAAAATGAATTTTTCCTTAACCAAATTTAATTCTTCCATGGGCTAGGAGGGGTCTTTCTTGATGAGGAAGGATGTTCAAGGGAGGGAATTTGTCCATTAACTTCCAAATTAACAGGATGACCATCCTAGGACAATGGATAGTCCCTTTAAGCACATAAACTTCCATTTCAAGGATAAACGTTAAAGTTTCCTTTAGAGAACAAGGACAAGTGTCATTCCCCAATAGATTCCTCATCGTATTCAACATTAACCACCCAAGATCAAGTGATTCCCTTGAAACACAATCTCACAACCCAAAGGGAGGTTTCTCACAAATGTATCATCCATTCATGGAAAGTTTCTAACTTACCATGAGAATTTATTAATTCTGAGTATAATTCCACATATTGTAAATATGGTCATGGTCATATTACTTGCATATATATAGTCCTTGTATTTCAACTTATAGATCAATACAAGTAACTTAATCATATAGGCGCTAATCTTTACCAATGCAAAAATCAGAATTACAAGTTACTATAATATGCAAACTATACTTTTAGACAATACTTGCAATTTTCAGGACATCAAGTCCATTCATCTCTTGAACTTACACAACTTCTAGTGCTATATCCAATTGCTTTATCTCTAACTTATAAAGATCCAAAAGCTCTATTGACTAACTTTGTCGTCTATTCCTGGCCTATGCAGGCATTATGTTTAAACCACAACTCTAATACCATTTCTAGTGTACCCAACCCACAAAATAACATTAAGGAGCTGAGAAATTTAAAATTTTCCTCTTAAACATTATTATAAAGTCATGTTTGGGCTCACTAAGGCATTCTACTCATCAAGATCTTTCCAATTATTACACTCGTGCTCAATTTTGAAGAATGGCCCTTTAAAGTTGTTAAAAATGTATGTCTCCTACCACATCATAGTTCGTACATGGCCCCACACATGTCAAATGGCATAGCATTATACGATTTCACCCCATCCTTGTACAAGTAACTCATGATTTCACATTTATTGAAACAATATGCCCCCTTTTGGCTTCACACAACTTTGAAAATCAACTCAACAAAGACAATAAGACTTATCATGTTCAAACTTTCTATTACAGCCACACAACTGCACCTTGTATTTTACTAGAAAAACCATGATACTGAAAGGGCCAATATAAGTAACTCCTAGCAAAGACGGATGATATCCTCTCAATCGATAATCCTCTCCAAAAATCCAGCGTCTCTTTGTTAACTCTGAACAACACAATAACAATCTACCTTTCACTACTTCACAATCCCTCATGGAAACTCCTCCATTCAATCTTATAGTGTGACCAACATGTCCCATGCTCACAATCTCACCCTCCAATGTTCACAAGAAGTTTCCCACATGAATTTTGGGTCGGAACCAAGGATCTTTTGACTAAGTTCCCTAAAACCTTAGCTTAACTCCCAACCCTATATTCAATATATTTTTCTATAAGTGTAATGACTACTAACCCATTCATGTATATTCTTGATCATGCACATGGTCTTCTCTACTACCTGCCTACTCATACACATGACCTTACTCTATGGCTTTTGCACCTATATATGTGGAACTTCTTTGCATCCAATGAATGCCTCTAATACGATTCACCCTCTTCAATAGTAAGTACATTTTCCAATAAAAATTTTCAAAAAACTCTGAAATATAGAAAGGATACAATGCACTAATAACCAAAATTTCTAAGAGATTCAAGTACTAAAAAATTACTTTAAAAATAGATCATTCCTAGGGGTCAAGATCCCTCTCATATAATATTAAATTTTCTCATATAACCTTAGAATTTTTTCTCTAATATTTGATATCAATGATAGATTAATTTCCTTTTACTTTACTCAAATCTCTCTCAAAATGATATAATGTTTCTTTTATGAAAATATAAAACAAGGTCTTTTTAATCTTTGAAAATATTTTCATAACCCTTTGATAAGCTTTTTTGGATATGTATATCAAAAAATGAAATGACATGTGAGTAATATTATAGGTATTTTTTTTATCTCATTACACTCCCATTATATTTTTATCTAACCACATTCATATGGGCTTGTTTTTCAAATATTAAGATATATTTAAGACTTTTTCATCTTAAATATAAAGTTTTGATTTTTTTTAACTTAATATATCTAAATATTAAAAAATAATATGATTTTTCTTAATTTTCTTATTTCTCCAATCCAAGTGGCTCACACAATTAAAATTTCACTTTAGATTATCTAGAGAAAATTAAAGGAAGAGGTTTAAAGAAAAATTAAAAATAAAATTATTATAGCAAAACTTGCAACTTCATTAATGGACCATGTTAAGAAAGTCCAAATTGGATTTAAGCCATCCACTTATTTATATTTTTGTTTAATTTTGTCTAAAAAAAATATTGATAAACAAATAATCTTAATTTATATGTTTTTTTAAAGAGAATTGTAAAAGGTTTAAATGTATTTAAAAGATATCTTCATTGATTCATTGTTAATATATATTTTAATGTTCTTATAAACAAAGTTTGTTTAGTTTTTGGAGCCATGGATCATAGTGAAAACTAGGAATAAGACTAAAAGATTATCCTATGATGCCTTTCCCATAATCACGATGCCTTTCTTATATGATTTTTCCATCTTTAAATTTCTAAGGTTTGGCTAGTATCTCCAAAAAAAACTAGCATTGAAGAGTCGGATCCTTTCTAAAAACACTGATATTGTTATTTTTTGCAAGAGATTCTTGGGAATGGAGAGGTTATTGTTAGAAATTTAGAAACCCTCTTCTTGGGATGTAATTTTGTGGCCTCTGATGCCAAAGGAAGATCAAGTGGTTTAGGAATGGGATTTAACCAAAAATATATTAAGCTCATTGATTTATGGGGTTTGGATGTGGTCCTAGGTGTTGATACTTTCCCATCTGATCTAGGAAATGAACTAAAGGTCATCAAAATTTACGTTCTGAACCACGATAAGTCAGTGTTCTGCAATGCTCTATCTGATCAAACTTTCATAAAGGAGAATAACTTGGTGGTAGGAGGGTACTTAAACTTTTTCTATAGGGACCATGGAAATTCGGGGTCCTTGCGCTCAACGAGATCCCCTTTCCGAATACTTTGCACACAAATTAGAGGAGTTTCACTTATGTGATGTGGACCTCATAAAGAACAAGGCGGCCTGGCACAATAAAAGGAACGGTGAGGCCAGGATAGCAAGAAGGATTGATTGTTTTCTTATGGCAGAGTCTATCTTGGACATGATCCCTTTGTTTCACCAAAGTATTGGTGCGAGCAGCAATCCGATCACCATCACATTTTTTTGGTGCTAAAGGGGGACCAGAGCAAGCCTTTCAAATTTAATTCAACATAGCTTAAATATGCGTCATTCTGGAATCTATTTGTTGAAAATTGGACACCATTCATCCCAGAGGGGGAGGAGTCAGTTCCGGCCATGTTTTCAAAGAATCTCAAAAAGGTGAAACAGGCGACGATCGCATGGTTCAACCAAAAAAATAAGAGGGAGGGCGACTTAAATCCATTGAGAAGGAATTGGAGAGACTGGAAGCACCTGAGGGGGAGGGTTATTTATCCAATGATGCTAAGCAAAGGGTCATTCCTTTTGAATCACCAAAAAGAAAAATCTTGGAGGAGAAAGAAAATTTCGGGTGCCTGAAAAGTCGTGTGATTTGGCTAAAGAATGGAGATAAAAACACAAAGCTTCCTCAATGATATGCAAAGGGTCAAAGTGTTCAAAATACCATCTTTTCTTTGGATAACCCTAAGGGGGGACGAGCTTTATTTTTTGCAAAATTGGTAGCTTTGGGAAAAAATCACTTCAGCAATGTGTACAAGGCCCCTCTTGAAGCGATTATCGTAGAGGTCATAACTCTAGCCAAAGTCTTCCCCATATTTGTTGATAATGAAGAAAATGAAAGCCTAATGGAACCTGTATCTAAGGAAAAACAACAAAAATTCCTCCATACTATTCAGAGGGACAAGAGTCCAAGTCCTAATGGATGGCTTGTGGAGTTCTTTAGTGAATTATATGATATTATTGGCCCCAACCTCTTAAGATTGATGGAAGAATCCAAGATACACAATATAATTCATGAGCCTTATAATTCTACTTTTATTGTGCTTATACCCAATATGGAATCTACCTAATCTTTTGATGGTTTTAAGTCGATCCCACTTTGTAACAACATTTATAAAGTTATTTCCAAGATCATTGTTGAAGTCGATCCTATCAAGGAACTTATCAAAAGAGAAATTTTCCTCTCTGGAAGTTTGGAAAAATCATGAGGCCATTGGGGTCATACAAGAAGGGCTCCACATACGCAAGAATAATAAGCTAAAAGGACTGGTCATAAAGATTGATTTAGCTAAGGCATGTGATAGGATCAGTTGGATATATCTCCACCTTCCTATCACCCACTTGGGTTTGATGTCCCTTTTATAAGTTGGATTATGAGTTGTATTACTTTTTGTTTCTTTCGTTTTTGCCATTAATAGTGCGGAAACCTCTTTTTTCCATGCAAAACATGGTTTACGTCAGGGTTGTAGGAGGGGAGATTTAAGGTGTATTGCAATGGCAGAGGAAATATTGATCACCCACCTTCTACTTGTGGATAACATTTTATTGTTTTTTGATGGATCTCGAGGAAAATTGGCCACGATTAAGGATATTCTCACTCTATTCGAGAAAGATACCGAAATGCAAGAAAATTTTAAAAAAAAATCATCTTTGTCTCCTCTTGGTTTATCTAGGGATGAATCTATCAATGATAAAAATCTCCTTCCCTTTCAATCTAACACTTTTGATGAAGGTATCAAATACCTGGGTTTCCCTCTAAAGTCATATTTGTCTCATCTTGTTTTATCTAGGGATGAATCTATCAATGATAAAAATCTCCTTCCCTTTCAATCTAACACTTTTAGTGAAGGGCTCAAATACCTGGGTTTCCATCTAAAGCCCAATGACTACAAAAAGACGAATTGGCTCTGGCTCCTTGCAAATATTGAAAAAACGCTAAAATCTTGGAGCTTCAGATAGATATTTAGGGCTAGCAAATTGATTCACACAAAATTTGTGGTTGAAGCTATCCCAGTTTTTTCTCATCATTATCATGGATCCCAAAGTTACTTTGAATTATTCACAAAATTTGTTGTAGATATTTTTGTTAGATACATGACAATTAATTAGTTTCCCTTATAATGACATTATCTTGTGATTATTATTATGTGTTCCTGTAATTTTTCTTTTATCATCAAGACTAATGCCAAACAAATAGAAGAGGACATAGGATGTAGCCATGTTTCCAGGGAAAAACCCCACTCTTTGGGGAAAACCCAATCAAAATTCTTTCTTCAGTAGATTCAAGATGAGATGACCAAGACCCTTAAACTCTAGGCTTCCTCCATCAAGTCATTCCTTCATTGTGTTAGCACCGAGATATCCATGACACCGAGATCTCATTTTCTTACACCAAAACTTCATCCTCGTTACTTTGACCGAAGAAACATAGCACTGAGCATCATAATGATATCATATCACTAAACATTATGACTATGATAGCATCGACACTTGAGATACCAGAAATTCCTTGTATCACACTGAGATAGTACTAGATTTATGAAGCACTTGAGACAACATCGAGGCCTTATAGCACACCAAGATAGTTATGAATTCATGGCACTTGAGACAACATCAAGCACACTTGATCGAACTCATGAATCACTTGAGACAACACTATAGCATCATATTATCTTCACTAAACACAAAAATCATCACATTGTTGATCATGTCACCAAGCTATTGTATTACTGCACTTTTTCTAAGTATAACGACTAAGCCACAAAGCATAGAGACCGAGCCACTATCACGTCATTGAATCATTACATCACTGCAACTTTTTTGAGTATAAAGATCGAGCCATAGAGCATAGATACTCAGCCACTGTAATGTTGTACTTCACCGAACCTATGATAGATATGTTCGAACTATTTTTACTGTCAACCCATCCGAAAAAATTAGAAAAAAGGTGTCCAAAAATCTGCTTCTGTGGAATAGGCTTGGGTGCCTATTTATAGTGGTGTGTTTTCCCAATTAAGCCGAAATGTACTCATGAGTTGTTATGTCTATTTAAAGTGAACTGACATGACTGTGTCTTGTTTTTAGTTTGACTTGAGCATATATAATTGGAGGTTGATTCGATAGTGTTGCTTTGAATAATATTTCCCAAGGATGATGACCTTTGAAAGAGATGACTTGATGGAGGAACCTTTTGACCAACAAACTAATATTACATGCTTTAAAAGCCAAAATATGATCAATTTAAATATGTAATGACTAACCTAGAAATCCACAATTGGGACCGTAAACTAAATATGACCCAAGCATGAAACCCATGCTTTAATAAGCCATTTAGTAATAATAATAAATTATTTTGAAAAATATATAATGAAGATCGAACCTAGATACATTCTTCAACACTCCCTCTTAACTAGGCAGGTATTCATATGTAAAAGAAGTACATGGAAGATCTAACTTTATCTATGAAGAATTTTAGGCACTGCAATGCCATGGACTGTATTCCTCACCAGGGAAATTTATCCATTTTGTCTCTCTACAATTTAGGCACCACAATGCTACAGACTAGATTCCTGACCAGGGCAATCTATTTGAACGGGACTAGGATGGACTAAATATTTTGGCCTCTAAAGGTACCATCAAGCTTACTTACTAACCATCAACCCAAGGAAGTAGGTGCACATCCACCCGATTCCACCCTCCCAACGCTACAAGGAACCCCTTATAAAAATATCCCAGATATCCGTTTATAAAGGAGGTATCTAGAGGAGGTTGGCGGGTGGAGGTTTTTGCGGATGTTTTTTGTCTAGTGCATTTCTAATCATAAACCGCACCGGTGCATTTAACTCACAAAGCACCGATGTGTACTAAAAATTGGCACACCGAGACGTTGTGATCTCCGTACAAACCCGCCCAGTGCATCTCATTACTGTAGCGCACCAGTGCGCTACTCAGAAACATGCCCAGTGTGTCTTAAAAACCCGCGCCCAAATAGAAACAGGCCCGGTGCGCTAGGCATAAATCGCCTTGTGCGCCTCAGAAACTCGCACACCAAAACAAGGTTAAAAAATAAAAATTAAAAATTATTGGTCGAAAAATCCACATTTTCACTTCTTCATTGCTCTAGAGCTCTTAAGCACCGGTGCGAATTTCCCTTGCGTGAGGCACCCTACCATCGGTGCTCCCATTCCACGCATTGTTGTCATCCATTGCCCACCTTATCGAGTTCAAATTTTGCAAAATGGTGGGCAAATTTAGTTTTGAAAATTCTTCAGCAAACATGCCTCCTCGATGCCCAAATGTACAGGTATTTTACTTGTTTCTCAATAATTAAAAATTTTAGCAAATTGGATTTGTCAAAAAACTTAAAATTTACCATTAAAATATATATATATATATATATATATAGATATATTCCTGCACGGTGCGCTTGAGTTGTTTGCGGTGCTGCCTGTAAATTTACAGGTCGCACCGTGATCAGTGCTAATGGAAACCGCACCGGGTTCGGTGTGGTATCGAAAACACGCACCGTGTTTTTTTTTAAATTAATATGGCGGTGCGGTCATTTAAACGACAACATTTTTGACTATGTTCTAGTGTTGGGAGGAAGGTACGTTGACTAAACTATCCACCCCGGGGCGCATAATTTGGTCAGCGCACCACCCTCCCGACACTGGTATATAGTCAACGGTGCGGTCGTTTATAGGACCGCACCATTGACCATATATTAATGTTGGGAAATGCGTTGACCTAACTATCTGCCACATGGTGGATAGTATTGTCAACGCACCACAGGGGAAAGTAGATTTCATGTTTTGCAGTGCGCTGCAAATTTCCATGTGCACCGAGGACAGTGCGCTCTAAAAACATACGCACCAGTATCGGTGCATGACTGTTTTTTTGGGCACACCGACTGTTTTTTTTTTTTTTGAAAAAAAAAAATTTATATATATATACATGTCTCATTTAATAAAAAAAATTATTTACTATGTGAATCATTCAGTGGCGTCAAAGGAGAGATGAAAGGGAACAGCAAGAACATATGGCAGACCAGTATAACATGGTTTGCCTATGGGAGGCACAAGAGAGGGAGATACTTCTGTACCCTCATCCTATTACAACAGTCACCCAGTTGCTCCTAAGAGAGGTAGGCCTCCTCAATTTCTATGAGGAGACTACATCCCTGAAGGGCCATAATGGGTTATTGGGACAGCTCATCTTCAGGTGGGATGCCCATTGACAGGCTTTATGGGTTGGTCCTAACCAATGGTACGCGCCCACTAAGGAGGACATATATTTTATTATTGGCCTATCTAGGAGAGGGCACGATTTTCCCTTGTTCCTAGAGGTCCCTAACAGCTATGCAATAGGGAGTCAGTTGGTGTACTCACAGAGATACATTAGCGCTAATATACTTTCTCCTACAGATTTTGAGGTCTCCAGTGGTCATTTCCATATTGCTTTGTTTTGTGCAGAGGAGGTGAGGTGCCTATCACTACTGCTCACGACCATTTCACACCATACCAGTGACAGGAAACACATTAGTTGCCCACTTTTATTCTATGTTGATTCTTTATTACAAGCGCCACGACTTGTGAGGTGGTCTGTGATTTTTTTGCGACAGTTATGTACAACATTAGATAGATGTCGTTCTCAGGCATATGGGAGGGTGAACTTCCCTTTTGCTTCAGAGGGGCAAGTCTGAATTTTCCACCAGGATATCTCATGATGCACTGGAGTTGCTATCCAGTGTTGATGATCACGCTCCGTTCTGGTTCCATGTTCGTATGCTGGTTTGGAATGGCGAGGGTGTGCCAACATCCTCTTCATAGATGATGAGTCGCCCGATGACAGAGGTAATATTAGTGTTTTCCTTTAAATTTATTCTAACACATTCTTTAACTTGTTTTATTAAATTGTCTAATTATTGTTGTGTACTTATATATATTTTGTAGATATTGGGCCATTTGTTGGCGATGAGATGCCACCGCCACCAAATGATCCAGGTGTAGATCCTGTTGAAGAGGAGATGGCAGATGCGAAGGAGCAGGCCGGTGACAGACTTGGTCCTCATGATCAGGCACAGGTACCAGTGGGTGTGAGGCGTAGGCTTGACACTTGATTTAGGATGGAGTTGGGCGACCAACTCTGTCAAATCCTAGTGGAGGAGGGAGTCAGGCCGGTCACTATTAGAGAGATACATGCCGATGATAGGCTGATAAAGATATGGAGAGTCACGCCCCGTGATATGTTGACCTTGATGCGGCATATCGATGGTGCTACCAGATTACTGGCACGGGCAAGGAGGGTCGATCGATGTAGGTGTGGTGGAGATGCAATACGTCGACACTCGAGTAGCGCATCATCTAATGATCATGAGGGGAGTGATCATCGTTCTAGTACTCCACCTCCTCCTCCACCTCGTGTCGAAGATGATCATGATGAGCAGCCTGCAGCATGCAGCAGTCATGATCATGAGCAGGCACCTGAACCTGAGGAGGGCGCAGGTCCATTTGAGGAGGGTGCAGGTCCATAGACTGAGCGGGCCTACGCACCATCCACTAAGCAGCAAGATGGACCATCCACGTGTCATCATGTGGAAGCAATTGATCTTGATCAACATGAAGCACCTCCAGATCAGTAGGCACATGATAGGCATCAATATGAGCATGTCGAGGTTGCACCATCAACTAAGCAGGCCTCGACTAGTACTACTATTGATGTACCACCAGCTGATATTTGACATTTATATGCAGTTATATTACAGTTGTATATTTTTTACATTATACAGTTATATGTATATATATGGTCCATGTATTTATGTTCATATTGCAGATGTACTTCATTTACTTGTTGGTGTTCATCATGATGTGTATATTGTTAAGTCATGTTATATATGTTCATTTAATGTGCAGCTTGTAGATAGATGTGTATGTGATAGCAGTTATTTGACATGAGATGTATATTTGATGTTTGTGTTGGGATGATGTTATATAATGCTTTTGTTTTGTTAGATGATCATGATCACGATGATTAGATGATGTTAGTGAATTTGAATGTATTTTTTAAGTCAAATATGATGTTTGTATGATGGTTATCATGATCGTGATGTTTATTTTTAATATTAAATCATGATATTTATTAAATATTATGTCTTGATTGTAATTGAAGTTTTAATTTTAATTGTATGTAAAATTGTAATTGTATGTAAAATATTTGTAAAATTTTAATTGTAATTGTAATATTTAATTTATTGTGAAATAATTGTAATTGTAATTTTAATTGTAATTGTATATATGTAAAATTGTAAAATTGTAATTGTAATTGTATGTAAAATTCTAAAATTGTAATATTTGTAATTGTAATTGTATGTGAAATTGTAAAATTGTAATTCTAATTCTAATTTTAATTGTAATTGTATGTAAAATATTGGTAAAATATTAATTGTATTAATGTGAAATGATTGTAATTGTAATTTTATTTGTAAAATTGTAATTGTAATTGTAATTGTAAATGTAATTTTAATTTTAATTTTAATTGTATGTGAAATTGTGAAATTCTAATTCTAATTTTAATTGTAATTGTAATTGTAATTGTATGTAAAATATTTGTAAAATTTTAATTGTATTAATGTAAAATGATTGTGATTGTAATTTTAGTTGTAATTTTATATATATAAAATTGTAAAATTGTAATTGTAATTGTAATTGTATGTAAAATTCTAAAATTGTAATTGTAATTTTATGTGAAATTGTAAAATTCTAATTCTAATTCTAATTGTATTTAAAATATTTGTAAAATTTTAATTGTATTAATGTGGAATGATTGTAATTGTAATTTTAATTGTAATTGTATTTAAAATTTTAAAATTGTAATTGTATTGTGAAATTGTAAAATTGTAATTGTAATTGTATGTATTGTCATCATTCAATTTTATTAAAATTTTTAAATTTGTAAATTTGTAAATTACTTGTCAATTTTGAACCATAACACTATAAGTAAAATTTATACCGTAAATATTCTTAAATTTCCATAATTGTAAAATTGTAAAATTATAAATTTGTATGAATATAAATAATTGTAAAATAATAAATCTAGAATAATATGAATTTTGGTAACATAATAAAGTTTAGAAAATAATGCAAATAAATTCATGTACTTTAGAATTATCATTATTTTATTATGATCTTACATACCAAAAATAACAGTATACATTTTGAAGATATCATTTACAAACATTTAAAGCAATTAAGTAGTTGTATTATTTTAGGAATTGACATTATAAAAAAATAATTTTATACAGTACGCCATTATTTTCGAGATCAACATAATTGCAAATTGTCAAGTGAAATGATTTTAACATTAACACAATTCAAATTACTAATTAATTCAAAATACATATTATAATGTTTCGAAAAAAAGAGTCTTAGTTATAAAGTAATTAAGTCCTCTTCTTTATAAAAACTCAACTTAAAAAGTATAAATGATGAAATAACACATGTACCATATCACTCTTGGTTCTCATGATCACCCTCATTATCTTCCAGCTCGCTTGACATGATAACATTATTGTTCTAAAAAATATGTTTTGATCTAGGGTCATGTCTCAATATGAACCACCAATCCCTATCCACCACGTCTGGGAAAAAAAAACATATGGTTGCAGTGTTTGGGGAAAACATAGGGCTCCTTAGCTTCATCCCACATCTTTCTAGATTTGATACATATCAGCATACTATCGTGATATTCCTTTACATTATTCCAATCAAACGTGTCCCGCCACTTGCACCTAAAAATAACACATTAGAAAGAAGAGAAAACCACTTCAATGATCTCTTGTATCTTTTTGACGTAACCTAACATCCCTCGTACTAGGTTTTGATCACAGTGGCTAGATCGAACTTGAATTCCACTCCACAGTCTTGTGTCATGTGTCCAGCATCATCATTTTCTGTGCGAAAATGGTGTCCATATGCCCACATAGATGGGAAAAAATGCACCTATAAAAAGGTTAAAAAATCATAGTGTCATGTGTCTTATAATAACCCAAAACTAAAAATATGAAATATAGATGTAATTACATTTCAAAGGTGCATTATTAAGTTTAAAATGTACATAAATACATTATTACCGAGTGGGTGCACCCAATATCTACGTTTAGCGCATCCTCTTCAGCATGAGGGTAACGACCGGTTGCACTGTATTTCTTTTTGACTTGGTCAGCAACCCAACTGTTGGGGCATAATTTTGGCGTATTTTCTTTTAAATGGTCGGGATAAGGCACACTTCTACCATTCAACCGTCTGAATTCTTTCCTGTCACTATTCCATTTCATCCTCTTTTTGTTCATACAATGCGACCCACAGTTGTGTCGCTTCGGAATTGTAAAGAACGAATTTATTGATTGCTTCAATTTTTGTATTCGTTGATGAAATCAAACCAACATATAGTACATATGAGATCAAAATATACATTATATCGAAGTTCAACATGAATATTTACTTTGTGTAAATTTGAAAAATTATAAGTCGCTTACTCTTTATCAAGCGAGCGCATTTTTCCATTCGTTTGGAACATCTCCCCTTCTCTATTGTCTTCATCTCTTTCATCATCCCAAATCACCGCACCTGGTCTGTTGTCGATCTTCTTGATGTACTCACTGGCATAATAGAAAGACCCATACGATATGTACCCCTCTGCCATAGACCCCTCGGGTTTTGCCCTCTGTCAAACAAAACCTTTCAATTTCTTCATGTACCTCTCTAAGAAGAACATCCAACGACAAGAAACCAGCCCAACTAATTCAACCTCATATACTAGGTGGATTAGAAGATGAACCTGGAAGTCCATGAAACTCGTCAGCGGTACCTTCTCAAACATACAAACAATCTGAACTATCTCTTTACACCACCATGTAATGCTAGCCACATGAATCTCCTTTAACGTGATCCAACGTACAAATGCAAATAATTTTGATATGGCACGTCCTAGGTCTTGGGGGAATTCATGTTTCACACACCCACGCACAAACAAAGGATAATAACACTACAAAGTTATAAACACATGCAATAATATACAAAATTAGTTATGTTTTATGATCCATGTATGGGATAAAATTTATTAATATAACAAATAATAAAATCATGATTTTGACATTATACGTACTCTTAGAAGATTCAAATGATCATGCGATTTCAACCCCGACAAATGGTCATCCACGGTGAAGCAGCGTCGTAGTGAAGACCCGTACGAATATGGCATCCTCACACCCATTATAAGTTCCTTTGCCAAAGAAAGATCATCTTTTTTTTTAAATCCATGGGATATCACCTTCTTTGAAATACCATGAATTAGAGGGACCAGCGCCTACCTCTGATCCTATCCTTTCTAATCATCTTGACCAATGTTTCCTTTTAGTTTTTGAAGTAATAAGATCTTTCCTAACAACCAATGTGTCACTTTGTTTCAATGATATGTGCCTCCATAAAGAAGATGAAACATTTTTAAATGGATGCATGGGATATAATAAGTGGCTAATCTTAAGATGCTCCCAATATGGGAGGTTATAAAAGATAGATTTCCTTTTCATCCCAATGGGAAATTTCTTAGCATATGTGTCGAAGAATTCTGGATCATCGAACATAGGCTCCTCATTTGAATCGAACATCTCTATGAACTCCTTCTCCTTCTCTCTCTCATATGCTCTAAGCCATTCAGTTGGTGTCGTTATTGGAGGTCTTTGGGTTCTCTCTCTTTTACCATTGAAAGCGGATGCTGCTCTTCTGTAAGGGTGTTCTTCTGGGAGGAATACCCTGGAGCAGTGATACACTGGCTTTCATAGGTCGTTGGACCATCTAGCGTTCAAAGGAGGTCCACAACATTTACATCCAAAATACCTTTTTGTTACAAGACCTACGAGATTATTGTATACAATATATATGCATGGCACGTTAAAGAATATCATGAAGATCAGAACAATTACAACGAATTAAATAACTAATATGTGAAAGAATATTGTTACGTATATAAAAAAATCAATAAACATGTAATTTACCAAAGTAAACTCCTAAGAATGTATAATCATGTTTCGTGTAAACACATATGCCATACAATGTAAAACTCCTCTCTACTGCAATGGATCTTGATACATCATATACATTTATCCCATCCCATAATTCTTTCAATTCATCTGCAAGTGGTTGTAAGTAGACATCCAATTTCTTCACTTGTCTTCTACCAGTGACTATGAGAGCCAACATAAGATGTTCATTCTTCACGTACAACCATAGGGGGATATTGTTATTGATCACTACTACAGGCCAAACAGAATAGTTGGTGTTCTGGATAGAATATGGTTTGATGCCATCTATGGCTATGCTGAGTCGTAGACTTCGTACTTCATCCTTGAATTTTTCGGGCCTGTATCCTCTATATGCTTCATGGATATTGAATATGTTGGGATTCGCATAACTCCCAACTCGCTTCTGTGTGAGGCATGGCATCCCTGCAACATAGTTAATTCTTTGCAACGAAAGAGCCTTTGAATCCTTGGGATTATAGGCATGTGCCTCAATATATTAAAAGGAGGACCACGTGATTTACACTTCTTTTTTTATTTATCATGCCTGTCATGCCCTCATTTCGGACATATCTCTTTGTCTGCATATTCTCCTCTATATAGAATACAATAATTTGGACATGCATGATATGATACGTACTCAACATCCAAAATTTTCAACAATTTGTTTGCCTCTTCGCAACTACCGGGCAAGACATTATCACTCAGAAGAACCTTATCTTTGAATAACCTGTAGTTGGTGATCATGGAAAATATTAAATTTACATTAATGCCAATATAATTATTAATGTTCATAAAATTGACCATTTGTAATGTTCATTGTGTGATTATATTTCTCAAAATATAAGAGAGGACTTGATGGTCAACTACCTCAAAATTTTCGAGAAACATGCATTCGACAAGCCAAACTTTGCTTTCAAGTTGTATAGTAACATCATTGTCCCCAACTAGGTAGACTTTGACTGACCTTCAGGTCCAAAAAGAGGGGTGGTGGAAGCAAATTTAAGGCTTTCGAAAAAGTTATTAGCGATATGAGCATCATCCCCTAGCTGATCATCGTTCTGGAATGCATGTAACAACATTGTCTCCATGGCAGTCGTATCCCTTAAGTAGTCATCCATACCAACTTCTATTTGAATGCCTCCATTGCCAACTTGTGAAGAACTACTATTGTTGTAGTCATTCATAATTGGTGAATCTGGACGTAGTGGGAATTGAATAGGTAGTTGATTCAACCATTCTTGATATCGTTCCTCTCCGATTTTTTCTCTTAATTCAGACTTCTCTCGATTTGACATTGTCATGGGGTGCAACGAAAGATGGTAGGTAGGTCGCTCATCATCATTATAATCCTAATACTTTCAAAAAAATATTTGAACATGATTAGTACAAGATCTATGATATCAAGTAGTAAGCACGTCGACAATGCATGATTAATAGGATTGACGTTGAAATAATTACATTAATATACCAAACAATTATTATTACCATCATTGTCCCAGGATTATGGCTAGAAGATGCAATGTTACAATTGGCAGAGTGAAGCGGTTGTCCATTTTCATCTACCAAATGTGCCTTGTAGTATGTTGCTCCTAATAAGAGCTTCCGACGTTTTGGCGCTGTTTGAATATTTTGTGCATCTGAACTCGATTTTGAATCTGTATGAACTTGCAAATTTGTATACACTAATTTTATTAAATTGGTTGACATGGAAAAAAATAATAATAATAATCAATTAGATAATGAAAATATAAATAAAGGAGAACTCCGCGATGGACTTTGAGAAATATTGTGGAATGAGCTGGATTTTGAAAAAATTTCCATTCGATATAATTATGATATTTTCTCCCTGCATTTGAGCAAAATCAACAATAAATTTTGGTGTACACACCTAAAAGTAATTTCGGTGCCTTAAAAATAGACTTATTGTTATTGGTGCTAATGTACAATTAACCGCACCGGTGCATTTAAGTTACTGCGCACCATTGTTGTGTTAATAATTGACGCATCGGTGCCTAATAGCCGCAAATAAAAAATGTGCAACTTTATTTTTTTCAAGTGATTAAAAAAAAAAAAAACCGGTAAATTGAAAAATGAGTGGCAAATTATTTTCGAAAATCTAATTTCATAAAACAATTGTTTAAATAGTAAAAACTTTTCATTATTTTTGCAAAAAAAATCAGAGAGAGATTTTCACAAGAGACATACTTGGAGCAAGAGAGCACTGTGAAGCAGCGAAATACTTTCAAATAGAACTATTCAGACAATCAGAATTTCAAACCTCTAGTGATTCAAATCCTGTAGCATAGAATTTCAAAACATCTGGTGATTAAATTTTACTGTAATAATTATATTTTTCACATTTTATGTTTGATTTAATACATGATGAGTAAAAAAATTAAATTTTACTAGTCATTTTCAGAACATAAAACAAAACAAAAAATAAACAAAAAAAACCCCTAGTTCTTTTTGTTTCTACCCTTGCTTCTTCTTGTTTTTGTGACTTCAGAAATAGTGTTTTTCATTTTAGATTTATATGGTTCGTATTGCTATATATATATAGTCCTATGACATCTAACCCACGGGACGACTTGCATAATCGGATTCCAATCCATGTCGACCCTTGCGTGAATTTTTAAAAAACATAATTTTTTTAATCGGTGCATTATTTTATCACAGCGCACTGCGCACGTACTGTTTGATAAAAACAATTTTTTTTAATCCGTGCACCCTGTGTAAAATAGTGCATCACATACGTACTATTTGACAAAAACATTTTTTTTTTATTTTATGCCTATGTTAATCAGTGCAACGGTTAACATATAACGCACCATCTCTCCTTGTTGATAGAGAACACCATACGGTGGTCGTCTATTTTCTCGATGTGTTTATAAGAACATGTCGCACCATCTCCTCCATGACATCATGTGCTACAAAAACTAACGTGCTACAAAAACTAACACTATAGGATTTTTATTAATTTGTTTGTGTTAATCAGTGTGTTGGCTAACATATAATGCATCGGTTCTCCTCGTTGACAGAGAGCACCGTACAGTGTTTCTACTGTTTTGGCTGTGTTTATAAAAACATGCCACACCAACATTGGTGTGTACTGCTTGAAAGGCGCATCGTTTCCTTGATTTTATTTTACCTAAAAAGCTTGTGATTTATTTATAAAATATATTAATGAATGGTATGGTATAGTTTTCATATAGATAAATAAATGGCTGACAAAAGATCGAGTAACAAAAATACTGATAGCACATCGAGAAAAGAAAAAAAGGCAAGTTATTTGTAAATTCTTTACAAAAATTATTATTTTTGAACTATATGTAAGTTTAGCTAATATGTATTATTTACTATGTATCATGCAGAGCCACAAAATGACAAAGCTCGATAAGATTATCTCTGATCCAGGACCAGAAAAACGTAAAATCTTGATGGAAAAATTGGAGAAGGATGAATGAAATGAATGAAAAAATACTATCGATCCAATATGAATTTCTTTTTTTAATTTTCATTAATAATATACTTAAATATATTAGATAACATGTTTCAAACAATCTATTAATTCACATATGTTTAATGTTTTACAAGGACCAGCAACTCAGAAAATAAATATTGTTCTAAGAAAAGAAAAAAAAATAGAACATGCAAATGAAAATGAATTGCTCCTTGGTTTATTTGGAGTGGTGCTAGAGGTTAACGAAAAGGGAGAAAAAATGTACAAAACTTTGAGGGATCTAGTGGAACGAATGTATAAATTCTCTTTCCACTTACAATACAAAAATCAATCCAATGATTCCAAGAACCAAATTTTATCTAAACTACAGGATGAGTTTCGAGAGAATTGGTCAATTAGACATGTCGGACTTTTAATAGCAAAAACGTACAATAACAAAAAAGAAAGAATGAAAAAGTAATATTCCTTTAAATATTTTTCTAGAGTTATATGTATACATTACTAGAAAGCAATCATTTATAAATATCACTTTTGTTATATTTATTTTTCATATATCAATATAAAAATTAAATATTGTATTGTCATGTTACATTTTCAGGAAGATTATGAAAATCTCAAAGGATGAACAAGCTCATATCAGAAATATGTCAGTAGGAATGTCCAAAAAAGTGTACAAGGAGATGGTCAAAGAAATGAACATAATTGCATCGTACAAGGAGCCATCTCAACAACAACGTGCTTCAAATGTAATATGTAATCATGAATTTTTCAATTAGGTACAATAAATAAATAATTTAGCATTAAATATTAATTTTCAAATATTTTCTTGCAAAAAAGAAAAAATACGAGAAGACAAGGAAGAAAAGGGTTGATATCTAATTTTGTGATTAATTGTTACTTCTTTATAACAACTTAACTAGATTTCATTTTTGTATATTTTAAGTTGTTTTACAACAATCATCATTGAATGTCTTCAAACAAGTGCTAACATACAAAAAAGAACCATTGGACGAATTGAATGACATTGGGTTAAATATGAGTTGTCAGCATATGTTAGCATATCAGAAATTAATTGTGGAATTTGTAAGTATCTATCAATCTTGTTTTACTTAGCTCCGTCTATAATTAATAGAACAAACAAATCTTTTATATTGAATATATGATTTGTTATAGAGTATAAAACTTGCAAGAAACAAAGTATGGAACTGCGCCAACAAATGAAATGTTGAAAGATTGCATGAAATTTAGTTTTAAAAGAATGTGTATAGTTCATGAGTCAATTCTTGCTATGGTACGTCATTTCTTTTCGATTTACATTGATGTATATTATTTAATATTGCAATTTTCATTATTCTCACCAATGTATATACACTCATTACAGTTTATTTTTATGTTTGTAGATGGAAGGTGAAGAAGAAGAAAACAATCAACATCGTGAACATAACATTCCTCAAAATAACCAAGTCATGGAAGTAGCTCGAGTAGTGACAGCAGTTCAAGCGAAGAATAATGATAAATATGTTTGGATATCAAAGCAAGGCGATGTATTTTTTGAAATATTTGTCTGTGAAATCAGGCATTTTGTTTAATGTAATGGACATTGTGTCCCAATTGAAAGACAGAGGGATACCAATAATAGTTCCATTTTGTATGAAAAAAAAAGATATATATATATATATATATATTTTTATTTATTCTATTGTGTTCTCCATTGTCGCTGTGAAATGTAACACCACCGATTAAATATATGGATGATTAAATATTATAATGAAGAGATGCAAAATCTGATGATATGATATAACCTAAAAAACTGGATTCGCTGGTCTGGCCCATCATGTCCTGAATCCAACGAATCAGACACGATTCTGTCGGATTCGTGTCCAGTGGATCGTGTCTCGATCCGGCAAACACGACTGGCAGAGAAAATCCCTTCACAGCTTTTAAAAGGTCGTTTGGCCTATCATTTCTCACTTTGTGCATGCATGTCTTTGGATTTGGCCTCTCAGTTCTCATTGTGCATGCTTGAGGCAGCGCTGCTTGGCCATAAACAAGGAACAAAAATGCTCTAGATGCATTGAAAAATCTACAACAAAAAAATTTCAAACTTGCATCAGTGAAATGCGTGAACTAAAAACAAAGGCACAACCTATACAACACCTTGTTCACACATGGGGTGTGTCACTTTGAGAATCTGAACCTGCAAAAGTACATTGAGTTTTGTCTATTTTCAATGAGAAAAATAGACCCTCTGAATAGAGTACTATTAGTCTTTTAAACATAGACAAAGGTTGGAGTTACTAGAATACCAATTTCACGTCATTAAGCAGAAGAAAAGCATTCACTGTATTCAAGACACGTGGCCCCATGTGTATCAATGTATCATGTATCTTAAATCTTTGTAAAACTTCCATCTAGATGAAGATCTATGTTTAAATCAATGAATTTGTGTAAGACATATCTAATTTTTAATAGATATATATATATATATATATATATATATATATATATGTTCGGATGTGTCATGTTCCGGGGGTCACCCTGTACCGAATCTGACACTCGAATCCACGTGTCCATCATGTCTCGTGTCCCCGTGTTAGGGGAATTGGGATATAACAAATTAATCCAAACATCACATTCAAATGCACTAATAAAAGTTTAATTGATACGAACACTGTTATAAGATATGGGTCGACTTTTGATGAATAATGAATTTTTTTTAAATCACAATAATTGCACTGTCACGAGTCGATGTTTCTAAAAAATACCAAACGAAGACTAGTGCATGTTAGTCACTGTGCACCGGTGCATTTGTATGATAATGTGCACCAGTGCGTTTCTATGACCTATGGGCACCACACAAATACCAATACCAATTAGAACACTCTATGTGTTTGTGTGATACTGCGTATCGGTGCGTTTGTGTGATATTGTGCACCGGTGCGTTTATGTGAGACTACTCACCGATATTTTTCTACGACCTATGAGCACCGCACAAATACCAATACCAATTAGAATGCTCGGTGCATTTGTGTGACACTGCGCACCGGTGCGTTTGTATAATACTGCGCACCAGTGCGTTGATACGACTTATGGCCACTGCACAAATACCAATACCAATTAGAACAGCCTAGTGCATTGTATCACCTATAGTGCAACTGGTGCGTTGTCACCTACAGTGCGCCCGATGCAATTTTACACCTTAACAGCCTGATGCATGCACCTTCAACCGCCCCGAGGCAATTGTTTCACTGACATGCAACGAGATGTTGCTAAACGCCCTATGGCGTCCTAAATTTGTTTTCTGTCATGGTGCTTGGGTGCGTTGACACTTGATTAGCGCACCGATGAGAAAAAAACATTTGTAACAACCTCCAAATGGCTAGTTTTTTTTATTTGTGTTGAAATTCTGTTAGAAGTTTCGCCAAAACCTCCATTACCGAAAACGTATGTTGTAGCAAATGTTTTTTTGACAATTTTGGCCAATTTTATAACACTAAAAACCTCTGCTATAACCTCCGTTAGAAGGTCTTTTCCTTTTAGTGCAACCAGATATCAACAAAAAGTGTCAGCCCGATGTCTTTTCGAGACAATGCTTCACTCACAAACCCTCAACACACCTTGATCCAGCGAATCAAGGACAACCAATCTCTCCCAATCAAACTAATTGGTAACCAGCATGATATCAAGTCCTTCAATAGATTCACCTGTGCAAACACAAACCCCAATCATCAATAATTTTATATGCATAATTAAAAACAAATCTTCAGGGTTTTGATGTTTCCCCTCAACTAATTTCAGTAGGACTATCAATAGAATCTTCCAGGAGAATATTCCTCTTCCTACTTCACATGTGGCAACATATCTTTCCATAATGTATTCTCCAACCAAAAACTTTGTTATGCCCTCCCTCTTAACTAGGGAGAGTTCTTATCTGGGCTCCCTCTTAATGTAGGGGGATTAACTTCTTTATGTGTTGGAGAATATTTCATGGCTTCAATCCTTCTCATCATACTTATCAGCTTCTCATATTTATGATGTACCTCCACAACTTTGGACAAGTACAAACAAATCTATAGAAGCATGAAGTTAGCCATATGAGAATCATAGAAGCATTTTCAATTTTATACATATCAGATACCCAAACAAGAGACATATACTCTTTAACATTTTGCTAGGGACTTTTATCATAAACCCTAGACTACTTCATCATGTCCTTCATTCTATCTAGGGTTTCAATGTTTCTATCAAAGGTATAACATACCTTGTTATAACATAGGGAAAAACCCTAAAGCCAATATAGATTTGCAAGATATCTAACAACCTTCTTAAAATTCACAAGTTAGACTTTTCACTAGGGATTCATACACATCCTAATTTTCATAAAAAGGTCAATCAAGATTAACCATAGGCAATATCATGATAAGCTTTCACTAGAGTTAGATGTAGACCCTAGATTTTAAATAAATCATCAAAACATATCATGAATATCCTCTACTAGGGTTTAGTGTGAACCCTATATTTTTCATCTATAAATTCTCATCACGCATTACATAGATTCGGATGAATGCACACATTAGAGAATTTAGTTATTGCTAGGATTAAGTTATAAACCCTATACCTTTTCAATCATCATCCTAGAACTTTTGACTAAGGCTTGTTTCCAAACACTAGATTCTTAGGGCCATTATAAATTAGGTCAAAACGCATATCTAAGAGATTATCTCATATGTTAAACAACATTAACACATAGGCCATATATATTGACCTAGACTAATATAGAGGGTTTAATCAAAAGCACATATGCCTAGGGTTTCACTCCTAAGACTTTCCATCACAGGGATTTTTCTTGTAGACCTAACCAAAACCTAGGGATTTAATTTATTGTCAAAGCAAACCCTTATTATAACACACTTCAAAGATTCGATATTTCAAACAACATCATTTAAACTCCAACAAGTTTAGAGATTCTATGATCTTATCGAAATCATGAACACGACATTATCAATATATCAATTAGTATAGCAATTTCTTCATTAATATCCCTAATTAGATTTAGGTTTTCACATATCATCAATATACCCTTAGGTTAGGGTCTTCCCGATAACCTTTCGAGTCTCTTTTCATGCAAACAATTAGAGGTGTATAAGGTGGTAGATTCATTAGATGATGAATCACCCCAAACAAGAATCTTTCAAGATTCAGAGGAGCCAAGCACAGCAGATGTTAGTATTGTAGAAAATGATTTACCAAAGAGAATTAACAAAGCTTTGTAGTTTAAGACATATCTATGTTTCTTGACAAAACTTCTTGTGATGCCTTCATTCATACTCTTTGATCTTTTAGAGAATCATTTCCTAGTAGTCTGAGTCATAGTCTCCATGATTTCCCAGTAGATTTCAAAGAGCATCATTTCAACTCCAACAAGTTTCGAGCTTCCATGATCTTATCAAAATCATGAACACGACATTGTCAATATATCAATCAGTATAGCAATTTCTTCATTAATATTCCTAATTAGGTTTAGGGTTTCACACATCATCAATATACCCTTAGGTTAGGGTCTTCCTGATAACCTTGCTCTTTTCATGCAAACAATCAGATGTTTATAAGATGGTAGATTCATTAGATGAAGAATCTCCCCCAAACAAGAATCTTTCAATATTCAAGAGAACTAAGCACAGCAGATGTTAGTAGTGTAGAAAAGGATTTACCAAAGAGAATTAACAAAGCTTTGTAATTTAAGACATACCTTTGTTTCTTGACAAACCTTCTTGTGATGCCTTCATTCATACTCCTTGATCTTTTAGCGAATCATTTCCTAGTAGTGTGATTCATAGTCTCCTATACTTACAATGCATACTTTTAAGCAAATCATGATATGAAGCAAGTAATTTTTATTTTTCAAGTTAGATCTTTTATGCAACAATGAAAGATGGAATTCTAAGATATCAAGTATCAATTAAATCAATAAGAAGACATTTATTTTATAACTAGATTAGTAAAGCCTAAAAATCAAGATTCTAACATTGTATGCTATCACAAATTAGACTAGTCATAAGAGTACAAATCTGGAGATTCATACGCACCTTGTAGTAACATACCTTTGATTTGATAGCTCTAATACTTACTTGGTTCTTTACACTTCAGGTCTTTAGAGAGCCCTTATATCTAGTTGTCAACTTCATAGAGCAGACCTTGTATTCCTTTAGTAGTGGCATAGTTTGAGGAGTATGCTTGATATCTTGGTCACATAATTTCATCATTGAAGGACACCGAGTTGGGATTATTATGGTCATGTAGAGGTAGCTTCAACACTGTATAGACATTGACACTGAGGTTTCATCCTTCTTTCTATAGGGACACCTAACTGTGAATATTGTGGTGGTGTCAAATATGTGACAACAACAAAGATTTGATTTCTATGGTGACACTGACATTTTGTTTTTGTGATCAAGAGCATGCCAAGTTTGTTGAACTGTGATGGTTCTGAACTTTGTCATAGCAACCATTTTATGTGATTGAAAAGATCTGAATTGCGTCACTGTTATGAGACTATCTTCTTGAAGGAGATCCAAACACTGATGTCTTTGTGATAAAATGGCTCACCGATATTTTTCTATTCATCTAGAAATATCCCCGAGATCTTGAACGTGATGCAAGTGTATCCTCATATAGCTTCAAAGATTCAAATTGCCTTTTAATTTTTGACCATAGCTCTAATACCATGTTAGAGAAATGGCAATTAATTAATTTCTCTTATCGTGACATTATCTTGTGATTGTTATTGTGTTCCTGTATTTTATCTTTTATCATCAAGACTAATGCTAGACAAATAGAAGAAGACACAAGACGTAGCCACGCTGCTAGGGCAAAACCCCACTCTTTGGGGAAAACCCACTCATAATTCTTTCTTCAATAGGTTCAAGATGAGACAACCAAGACCCTTAGCCTATAGGTTTCCTCCATTAAGTCATTCCTTCACTGTGTTAGCACGGAGATCTTCATGACACCAAGATCTCCTTTGCTTACACCAAAACTTCATCCTCATTACTTTGACCAAAGCAACATAACACTAAGCATCATACTAAGATCATACCTCTAAACATTACGATTATGATAGCATCGACCCTTGAGACAGCAATGAGTCCTTGTAGCACATCGAGATAGTATTGGATTTATGAAGCACTTGAGATAGCACCAAGGTCTTGTAGCACACCGAGATAGTCTGAATTCATATGTCACTTGATACAGCATCAAGCACACTTCATCGAATTCGTGAATCGCGTGAGACAGCACTATAGCATCATATTATCTTCACTGAACACATAAATCATCACATTGTTGTTCATGTCACCGAGCTATTGTGTTACTGCACTTTTTCGGAGTATAACGACGGAGCCACAGAGAATAGAGACTGAGCCACTGTCATGTCACTGAATCATTACATCACTGCAACTTTTCTATGTATAAAGATCGAGCCACAAAGCATAGTTACCGAGCCACTTTAATGGTGTACTTCACCGAACCTGTGAGAGATGTCCAAACTGTTTTTACTATCGACCCATCCGAAAAACTCAGAGAAAAGGTGTTTGAAAATTCGCTTATGTGGAATAGGCCGAGGTGCCTATTTATAGTGGTGTGTCCGTCTAATTAAGCCAACATGTACTCATGGACTGTTGTGTCTATTTAAAGTGAGCCGACATGACAGTGTCATGTTTTTAGGCCGACTTGAGCATATATAATTGGAGGCTTATTTGAAAGTGTTGCTTTGAAGAAGATTTTCCGAGGATGATGACCTTTGAAAGAGATGACTTGATGGAGGAACCTTTCGACCAACAACCTAATATTACATTATTTAAAAGCCCAAATATATAATTAAGACCAAACCTAGTTACATTCTTCAACAATGTGTGCTAGACAAAAGTCAGGCGAGATCTTTTCATGGTTACATGAGACAAAATATCCCTTCAAAAGGAGTGGGGCAGATGGGGCCTTACAAACATCCATTTTTTTGTAAAGGCACCAACAGCGAAGGTGGGATGGAGGTATATATCTATTCAGTCTATGGACCAAGGTAGTTCACTGGAAATATATATAGACCCCATGTCATTGAAACAATGGATCCGCTTTCTGAGTAAGAATAGGCCTAATGTATCGATGAAAAAAGCATAGTATGGAAGATTGGGAAAGGTGAAAAGGAAAGGATAAGAATCGATCATTGGGTTGGATGTGGAGTAAAATTCCATTGAACTCTTGAACTAATCTAGATTTCACACAAATGGAAGGTTTACGCTGGCCTAGATTATTGGTCATGATAAGATGTCCATATGGGCACGAGGGTGGAATGATGCATTTCAACTAAATCTTCCCTAGGAATATAAGGATATGTGACAACAATTTTTTTTTGCTCTAAACTCATCCCACATGCAACTTGTGGATAGAGAAGATACTCTTATATGGGCTCACACTCCTACTTAACAATACACTCCTAAATCGAGCTACCATTTTCCTATTGATGACAAAAGACCGAAGAATCTTGCACGGTGAGGAAGAAGTTACGGAAGATTGAATGCCTAGCTAAAGCACACATGTTTCAATGGTGCATCTTGAAAAATAGAGTCTTGACAAGGGACAATCTAATTAAGAGGGATATTATTGATCCCATTTAATGTGCTTTATGCAAGCAATCAACAAAATCTATAAGCCATCTTTTTCTTTCTTGTCCTTTTGCACTAGGTGTATGGTCATCTTTTATAGCAACTTTGGGCATCGCAAATATATGACAGTGTGCGTCTTCTCGAGGCTTCAGAAAATTGGTGGAACAATGCAAATATCCCCCCCCCCCCCAAAATCTCATAGGGCATTCATATTGCCAAATACGTTGAAATCTTCAAGACAAAACAAGCTTTTCTAAGGGTTGTTGCTTTGATCATTGCAATATTTTCCTTGATATTTGATTCTAATACTCCCCATCAACCTCATAATATCATTTGAAAAGACATTGATCTATCTTTTCCATGGGCATATTTTGAAGGTGTCTCTTGTCAGAGATGCTTACAATGGTGGGCTTGTCTTGTATTTAAATGAAGACCATCTTTAAAAACTAAAGAGTGGTCCCAAAAGTGGCACAAATAATAATGGTGAAATTGTGAGCCTAAAATTGCTTTTTTTGTTTGTTATTGAAAAGATAGTTCATAGAATGCAAATCTTTGGGGATTCAAAGGTTGTTATTAATTGGTTCTACAATACTTGAAGATGCCACATGTACATAAATGTCCTATTCTTGAGGAGATCAATCTCTTAAACACAATTCTTTGACCACATCTCTTGCTGCCTTATTTACGGGGAAAGCAACTCAAAAGCTAACTCCCTAAGGAAGGCTTTGCTCAGAATTTGGGAACTTGGAAGGCTTTGCTAACAGTATTTTTGAGTACACATATATGCACTTACAAAATGTAATTTCCATATTTTATGAAAGGTCCAATTCTTTCTTCAGAATTTTATACATATATGAGGTTTTATAATGTGAATTTTTTTTATTTGTCATATCCTTAATTTTTCTACATATCACTCATTTTTCTACATATCACTAATTGAAAAAAAAAAACAACTAAAATAAAATACTTTATTTCAATTCAAGTAACATTACAAAATCATCGAGAATTACTTGCAATAAAACATATTAGATATTACCAATAAAATGGTGATACTATATCACCACTTTTTAATTAAAGATTCAATATTTTCCAAAGAAATTTCGATATTTTCATATTTTTTAATCAAATAATTATGATAGTTTTTTTAAAATATATTAACTGAGCTTATTTTAAATAATTGAAAAAATGATGGTAATTCTTCAAATTTTGTTGTTGAATCTAAACAACTATATTCTTTATATAAAATATAAAGATATTTCTCATGAAAATAAAATATATATATATATATAACTTTTTCAAAATAAATTAAAAATAAAAATAAATATAAATATTTGGTTTTTTGGAGACCAACCAAAAAAATTCCAAAAAAATAAATTAAAATTAGGCCACATATATATTAAATTAAATTATTTTTGGACAAAATAGTAAAATACACCATAACCCAAAAAAAAAAAAAAACTAACTAAACGGGGAAATTTATCACCAAAAATTCCAAAGATATTAAAATTCTAAAGATATCAAAATATCGATTTTTATCCCCTTAAAATTCAAAACCACATCAGAATAGCAAATTTGTTCCCTTAAAACTCAAAACCATGGTTAACATAAAAATCATCATCTCAGTATTAATTGGACAATGCTGAAATGGGTGCTTTTTGACCTACAAGCAAAGAAAGATTAATCTATTCTTCTCATAAAATTTAGGATTAACATCAATAATCAAGCAAATTTAAGATTAACATCAATAATCAAGCTGAAGATTGCATTGTGTTACTAAGTCTAAAGCTCACTTCTATTCCCTAACTCTTGTATCCTTTTTCCACATCCTTACATTAACAATTCCCTCATCAATCACCAAGCCAATTTTGGTTTCCAAGGCAAAATGGAGGACATTTTCATTAATGGTCATAGTTCCACCCTCACAATTGTGGCCACTATCTGTCACGCATTGTGCATTCCCACAACACTTTTGCCATCTATTTACATTAATTTCCCATGACCCATCTACTGTACTCTATAATCTACCTCAATCTCTTCCATTGCAAGGCAAGTGCTCCCCTCATCGATCACCAAGCCAATTTTTCTTTCCAAGACAAAATGGGGACCTTTTCATCAAAAATCATAGTTCCGCCCTCACACGTCCATGATGGGAGGACCTTTTCATCAACGGTCATAGTTCCACCCTCACAAGTCCATGATGGCCCCTCCAATTAATCAGTGTTTCCTCATATTCAATCTGCCCATTGTCTGCCACACATTGTGTATGACCTCCTTGCATTAATTTCCCATGACCCGTCTCCTGTTATAAACATCTCCCACGCTCCTCTTGACGCCAAGTTAGGATTTCTCCTGTACTCTCGGATTCTCTAGCTCATCCACTCCATCATTGGAAAGCGAGGGCTCCCCTAGCCATGGGAATGGCAATTATGGCTTGGATTGATATAAAGGATATGTGAAGCATCATGTGACAATTCCAAGTTCATATTCGCCTCTACCGGCAGAACCAACAGACACAGCTGCTCCATCATTCCAGACTTAAATGCTGCTCCAGGATAAAGGAACTCGCTGACTGAGAATTAGACTAATGGGTTTAGAGTCTTCCAGGTTATACAAAGTATCCATTACAAGGTTTATGAAGTCAATTTTCTGTTGGATGATATGTACTTTTTCTTGTAAAAGTTCCTAGGAATTTACATAGAAGCCACTGCCATGTCCTAATGTCCTGTTGTTTTTTTGTGTCTTACAAATTCTATGTACTTTGACCACATCTCCCCAATGCAAACTTTGAGAATATGTATACCTAATTTTCATATTAAGATGATCAAAAAAAAGAAAGATAATTTATACAATGCTACATTTCACGATATAACATCTACTAGGAATGCATGCAAATAGAAAAAATATTTACATTATGCCTGTAGAATCAATGATTTAACAAATATATTTCAAAATCTTGCCCTAAATGGTTACAAAAACAGGCGCTACTGCTTGATTAAAATAGACTCATAAAAGTATATTAAGATAACAGATAACTCAATCGTAATCAAATATTCTTTATAGCTTACTCACTGCCCGATTCTCTTTATATGCATAGCATAGCTCTGATGGAAATATAATTATAACATATTGACATTTCATTGTTGTCTTATGTCACTATAATCCAAATCAAAATAAACATGATATATATAATAAATTAACTCAATCACTGCCCAATTCTCCATTTATACGTAGCATATACATAGCATAGCTCTAGTGAAATATGATACAATGTATTCTCCTCTAAAAATCTCAAATTCCAAACTGTGTTTATGTTAAAACTGTTTATCATAAAGATATTTATGATCTACAAAATCAATAAAATAAAGTTCCGATTTGATTACTATATGTTGGTATGATCCCTTCCTATTTAAAAAGGGTATCCTAAGATTGATAAATACCATGTTGACTATCAAAGTCATACATCTGATTTAAAATATAAAATAATCAGCTACTTTAGAGTAGGTTAAGCTTTCAAATATCCGAGCTACTATGGAAGCTCATTATCATTGATAACGTAGGAAAAAAGCACTTGTAAAAAAAGGTAAAACGTCATATTCGGGAAATTAGTTTGAATCAAATTTTATTTTAGTATAATAACAAACAGATACCGATTTTAAGTAGAGATCAATCAATATCAGAGATAGAGAACTTAGATACGGGAATTCCTTGATAATCCCAGGAAAAAACAGCTTCCACATCTGTTGAAGTTCATGGAAACTAGGGAAAACAAAAAGGAGATCCTCGTATTTAGAATTAGAAACGCAGGTAGAAATACAGCTCTGACTATTCTTTCTATAATTTAGAGAAAAAAAAAAAGCATTAATATGTAGGATAACCATTGGACCAGATTGGAAACATATCTAACAGAAAACGAATCGACATTTGAGCATTTAAGTTGCATTTAAATAAACCAACTGTGAGGTGATTTCGGAGAAAAGAGTCGAACCTTTTATCCTTCAGGATTATGGTCGATTTATGAAAAATTAATGAGCTTTAAAGAAAGTTAAAGAATAGGATGGCCGTATAACATCAGGTCAAATGCCTCATCTAATTAACTTGCAAAATCATTAAACCAATTATTTATCATGTCCAACAACAATGTAATGACCACTTTCGCGTAACTGAGGTTATTCCTAGTAAGACTCGTGAAGGGACTGGCCATTAGATTATAGCCAACGTAAAATTTAGACGCATTACACTTAAGTTCAATCCAGGCTTGAGCTCTACTTTTCCTATGAAGTTTTTCTAACTAAACCCTCTTTTAGATGAATTGGCTAAATTGTGGCTATCAGGAATCTCAATCTATTTCTTACGAAACAAGAAAAGCAAAAAAACTCCAGTAGAAAATAAAAGAGTGAGATTTTATAAAAGGAATGAGCAAATTTCATTAGAGAAAAGCTAAGACAACATTTGGGACCTGCTCAAATTTGAGCATAGAATATGTTGCGGTTGAATCATGGGTGAAAGAAATATCGACTAGGATGCAAGATGACTTGTGTTAGTGAATCCTATATCCCAAGAATTTACTCTTAGTGATGTGTATTAAGAATGCAAGGTTCATATAAATTTCATTGGTCCTTAAAATTTTAGTAAAAGGATTCTTGCTTGGAGATTGACATTGAGGCTTGATCAAAAATAACAGAGATTAGTTCAAGGTTGGGCAACCCCTTGATATTTTGTTTCAACATAAATGTTATGCTAATGGGGAGATTCCAAATTTGTTTGAATTACTAAGCACTTCATATATGTAATGTTGATCCCTCAAGGAGACATGGGAAGGAAAAATCCATGTTATTGAATTACATGTTAGAAGCTAAACACTTCACATGTAATGTTTATCCGATAGGAGACAAAACAGGGCATGTGTTGGTTAACCTAATATAATGTTCCAACTGTGAGGTAACTAGGCAGGCAGACCCTATACCTCTACTTATAGTGTTGTTGACCAACTCTTGAAAGATCTTGAGTTGAAGTCTTTGATTCAAGGCTCTGTCACAGAGTTGTGGAGAGGATGGAAAGGCAGATAGTTTGAAACTTGGATGCTGAGTTGGATGGGTCACTGAGTTTCAAACATAGTCAAATTCCATGGCCAAATCTGAGAAAACAAGAGAAGCTTGAGGGCCTACTCAGATTTCAAATGGTGGGAGAGGGGTTTCACGTGAGAATATATGCTACAAGTATGCTGAAATTGTTGAAGATCATTACATTGTCTTTAACACTCGACATCAACCCAATGAGAAAACTGGAAGAGTTTAGATACTAGACACTTGGGGCCTACAGAGAGGACAGCTAAAGCAGGGTTTATAAGAACGATTGACCTTCCATTTTCCAAATCAATCCAAAAACAACAAGGAATAGAATTGTTTTCAAGATAGTGGGAGAGACATTGTAACAGGGATTGTGGAAAACAAACCTGAAAGTTTGGAAGCCATGATGAAGAGAATCCAGATGTTCACTCAAATCCTCCAGCAAAAATTGATGATGAACGTTAAAATGGGATCTGATTTCTCCATGATGAAAGAAATGACTCAAAAGTAACAGGCCAGAGGCAATGACTACGAAATGCCAACAAAGAACATGCATAACAGCTCCATTCAATTGAAGCCATGTCAGTTGATACACTTGATCTCATAGAATATTTTGACAAAGGTAGGAAACAACAAATTACATGGCTTTGGGAAACTGATTATAGACCATGCTTGGATGGCAGACATTGTGGTGGGTCTTTGGGACAAAAACCAATTACTGTAGTTCCTCTTCAGTAGTCTTCCTACCCTAAGAGTGTTATGGTCCAGCTTCTTATGCATCATGTACAGGACCAGCCATAGTGAATAAAAAAATTTAAAAGCACCAACCTTTTCATGAGCAGATTCCCAAAGCTTAACAAATTGGGCTTCAAACAAACAGGAACATGTTTGCTACCATACATAAGAAAATATGGATACAATGATTTTTGAGTTGTACAAAAAATGGAGAAGCAATAATTGTTATCATTATCCATATTAAGTTTAACCTCTTATTGCTATTATAAGGTTTAATACTGAAATTATTATGCTCTAGTGAGTCTGATTTTGAGTCTGAGTCAGTAAAGAAAAATGCTCAAATGTAACAATGTGCTCCTTCAGCAACCATGTTGTCATGGTGACTTGGGAGCTCCACAAACAATTTGTGAATTTCCAACCATTACATTCACCACTTGCAACTTAGCTCAGTAATTCTTTCCTCGCTTCTTTATTAGATACTTAATAGACATTTTAATGTGGGATAAATGTCTAAACCCGAGAAGAACATCAAGGCTTCAACGGAATTTATTGTGAATATTAAAATGTTTAGATATTTGTTTTCAGATATTTTAATATGATCCCAGTGCGGTACAAATGTTTAGATATTTGTTTTTGACTTCTTATGGAGTTGAAAATTCTTCAGAGAAAAATGAATTTCTCTATCTCATAGTTGTTTAAACACTGGGACAGAAAATAGAAAATGATCACTAAAATACTAAAGCATGGCACCAATATTTACTGGTCCATTGCAAACTGACATTAAAAAAAAGTGTATTACGTTTCAGTACTTGGAAAAACTAACCCAAAGAACTCGCTAGAATCCCTACAAACATATGATAAAATATTCAATGCCAATTATAACGATTTTGACAACATGTCTCTCCTAATATGCGTGACATTACCGTCCAGGTGACAGGCCAAACACGTTTCATTGCAAACTAGATTCTTTCCTGCAATTTTGTAGAGCTGTGAACCTCCTTGAGTGAGTTCCATGCCAATCAGAAAAACACCTGCACAGGTAGGGTAAGGTAACCAGTTTTCCATGACATCTATTGTGCTGTAGCATAAAGTGAGTTATCTTGCACAAAAAGAATTGGAACAAGAATTAAACTAGTGTCAACAGTTCTAAGTACACTCACTCCCTTTTCATTATTGTGACTCTTGGACTGGGAAATATATATAGAAGCTCTGCATCCATTTCTGCCGCCTTGGGACTTTCTTCAGAAAGCTAGACTCTGTCAATGACAGCCAATGTTAGATGCAGGCCTTGCCCGATTTGTCTATTTCTCCTATTTGCCCCCCTTTCCCAGCACCACCGCACCCCTGCTTTATTTTATCAGAACCAGAGAGACCAAATAGCATAGTAATATTCAGCAAAGGCAGAGATGTTCAACTAGAGATGGAGGAAAATTCTAAGTTAATAAAAGAACTGAAAAATGAAGCTGTGTTCCCACACAGACAAAAACAGTTATCTTTTTCTTTTAGTAAATACTAACGATGAAATGATGGGTAGTGGAAGTTTGCAGGGTATGCCAAAAAAAGGTGTTAATAGCTTTCCTAATTTGATCAAGGTACAAAAAAGGTAGAACTAACTATCACAATGACCACCAATTATTTAAAATCTAAAAGAAACAAATTCGCCCTTAGTTTTTTCTTTTAGGTCTAAAAGGTCCTACTGGATAACATTGACCTTGAACAGAGATGCACATAGAACCTAGAATAGCATACAGAACTTAACACGAAATTCTGTAACTCAATTTTATGTGACCACTGACATAAGCTTACTAATGGAAAAGAATGTTCAAACAGTCAGCATTTATACAACAAAGGAAAAAACAAAGATGCAAAGTCCAGCTACCTAAGATAAGTTGCAAGTTGCAACAGAATGTGTTGCTAGTTGGTCATCTTTCTTTGACACAAATTATAAGTATGAAGGATTCAATTACACAATTCCTCCACTGCAAATTCAGTAATTAAGTTCTAACATAAGCCAATCCCCTAGCATAATGCCGAGCATAATCCTGCAATCAAAAAGCATTTGGAATTTGCACTGGCCCAAAATCCAGTTCCAAGCAAACCTTTCAGGAACCAGATTGTGACATGATTTCTGAGCACCATCGGATATAAAACTCTTATTCAGAGCTCACTGAAAATGTCAACAACTTCTAGCCAGTCAGCCTTTTCAGTCTTCAAAACTGCGGCCTGGAGAAACCGACTTGGAAATTCCACGATACTTCCTACTGTGTCGACTATGGTATTTTCTGTGAGAACTATTGCCTCTGTCAACATCCTCCACTGGTGAACCTTCTGATGAATCAGTGGCAGACATTGGTCCGTATTTGTATTTTCTCCTCTTTTTATCCACTTTGTCACTGTCATGCTCCTTCTTACTGCGTTCTTTATATCGTTTTGATGGCTCATCTACCTCGTAATCTTTTTCATTTCCCTTTCTCCTCTGACTTTTTTCTTTCATCTCCTTGACATCACTATACAGTGGCTTCCTGTCCTTCTTATGTGACCTCTTTTCTTCCACTTCATATTCATCCTCGTATGCTCTTTTTTCCTTTCTATGTGATTTCTTTTCTGTAAAATTCTCTCCATCATCTTCTACCGTACTTTTTTTTGTATGCCTTCTCTTCTCTTTAATATTCTCTTCCTCAACAACAGCTGTCTCCATCTGCATCAATACATCATCCGTTTTCTCAGAGTCTTTCATTTTGTCACTATGACTATCTTTATTGACTGTTCTGGCTACTTTTACCCTTTCTTCCCTGGCATTGTCCTGGTCCGTTCCTTTCCCTGTTTTTATTAAATTCTTCCTATAATTTTCTGGTTTATCGGTGTCTTTATCATACTTTTCTTCCTTAATTTCCTCTATATCCTGAAGAACATCATGTTTCTCCACCACCTTGTTAACCTCTTTTACCAGTTTCCTTGAACTTTCTTGAGGATTTTTTGACACATCCCCATTGTCCATAATGTTTTCTCTCAACTCCTTTGACATAGACCTTGAGCGTCTAGAGTGATAAGTAGACTTTTGTTCTTCCTTGTGCATATTAGGGGAAGTCCTCCTTTCCCTGTGATGCCTCGGGGAGCTAGAGCTTGCTCGGGGTGACTTTCTTGTCCTACTTCTGCTCCGACTCCTACTCCTTTTCCTTCGCATATTAACAGGCTCATCCCGTGATCTTAACCAATCACGCCTGCTATATAGTTTTTGGTAATTATTCCTCTCATCTCTGTAATAATAACCTCGACCCCTGCCATGATTTCTGTGCCCACGGTAAGCTCTCACTGGTGATCTGGAGTGGCGGTCTCGCTGATATCGAATCGGAGGTGATCGAGAGCGCCGACCATGCCGATATCGAACTGGGGACCTTGACCTAGAACGTGATTTTGCACGTGACCTAGAAGGAGATCTGGACAAGTCATTTGCAATTAGAAATTCACATAAGCCTTCAATATAATAATTATATTCGTGTGAGAAGAAAGGAGCTCCAACATAGAAACTTTATTCACATAAAGGATGCAGCTCCAATATACATAATGTCATCTACATAAGAAGAAAGTAGCTTCAATATAATTAAAAGAAAAAACACTAAGTAAATGCATACATTGATTTTCGACTTGCAGCCTTTTCATCAATATCGTCTCCATCTACTTTAAGGGTTTTACTTATTTCTGCAGCCCTAGCTGATGCCATTTCAGTTGCAGACTTCATTGATGCAGCCCTGCTGGCCGCCTGCTGTGTAGCCATTGACTGTTGCATAAGCAATGCCTGCTTAAACTGCAATTGCTGCATCGCAACTGCTTGCTGCATCATCATTGGCAATGGTGGATGCTGAGAATCGTTTTTATCTAGCTCATTTTGATAAGATGAGCTCCCATTGTGACTCTTTGAACCTAGTCAAAACAACAGTAATATCAATTAAAAATAATTACAGCAGTATGGAGGTACGTTGTAAAGGGATGTTGCAATGAATGACACAATTCAAAATGTTAACATAAACATAGGGAGAGATTCAATGAACAGCTCATAGATATCAAAGAGTACAAAGATGAAGCGATTGAGAAGATAACATGAAGAACATTTACAAAAATTGGCATTGCTAAAACAAGTAAAGGTAAGGGAAGAAAATATCAAAAACAGAAAAGAAAATGGAAAAATTATTAAAACATGTCTTATCAAGACCTTATACAGTTGTGGTTTGATGCAATTTAACTGAAAATTGCCACAAAATTTAGAGTGCTAAAACTTGTTCCTCTAATTAAATTTGCAGATAAACTTAATAACAAACATTTTTTATTATGACACAAAGTGCTATACAATAAAATTCATCATACAAGACTAACTGACAAATGACAGCAGTAACAATTTTCAAAAACTGCCTCATCTCAAATTAGGTCCAGTTATAGGGGACGGTTGATCAATCAAAGACGACTCCTTGTTAGTATTGCTAAGGCTAATTGAATTGCAAAAGTATGATGGTGATCTGACTATGATACAGAAACACGGTAGAAGGACAATACACAATTCACACTCTACAGCAAAGTGATCGATAAAATATAATAAGAAAAAAATTGCTATCCAACCCTGTTGAAATAATTCAATTTCTGAGATGAGCTAATCCAGCATAGGGCAACCTATACAATTAAGTATGGACCAATGCAAACATAATTGTCATGTTATTGCATTTTGATTAATTGAATGGTTTTCCAAAAAATCCACAGTATTAAATTTTGATGTGAACATTTCAAATCCAAATCCAAATTCATCATCAGGAAGACAAGTCAATTAGAGGAGTGCACATGTGATACAGTTGATGTAACATACTCAGTTCCCTCAATGACTTTGAGTAGTTATGAGGTACCCAAATTTTTATTTTTCCTTTTACTAGCTTGAAAATAAACTCCGATTCCACTTAGTGCACATGTGATACAGTTGATGTAACATACTCAGTTCCCTCAATGACTTAGAGTAGTTATGAGGTACCCAAAATTTTATTTTTCCTTTTACTAGCTTGAAAATAAACTCCGATTCCACTTTATCGCATAACTCTACACATTTCTTCAAATTCTTTGCATGCAAATAGACATATATCAGCTACAGCACTACTAATACTATCATACAACAATAATGTCCCCATCCATAAAACAACATTTTCATTGATGTATTTCATCAAACAGTTTGTATGCAATGAATCATGCAAACTATTATAGCAAATTCTTTGTACGCAAATAGGCATCTATCAGCCACAGCAATACTATCATACAACAAAACAACATTTTCATTGGGGCTTTTCATCAAACAGTTTGTATGCAATGAATCATTAAAAACCATTTAGGTATTTCTTCAAACACTTCGCATACAAAACAATATAGCAAATTCTTGAGGACATATCTCCTAAATTATAGGAGTTCAAGCTCTAAAAACTAAACCAAATGATCAGTCTGAGTTCCCCTCACTACTATTGGTTCAGATCTCAACCTCTGCAACCTCTCAGATGAAGAGTGATAGCAAAAATGCTATCATGACCTCTTTGATGCTTGTAAGGACTAACAATATAATAACACCCACTTATGGGGTAAACACTAAAAGATAGAAAAAGAGAAACTAAAGACTCGTGCCCTTAACAAGAGAAGCTACAAATAATGAAAAGGATAAGAACCTAGCACAATTATGCTAGCACTTCACCTGTTGCTTTCCATCACTGTAATAACTTCAGAATTTACAAACATGGATGTTTGTAAACAATTCTGAATGGGATAATCGTTCAAACGTTTCTCCATTGGTATAGACAGACCACTTATGATCTCCTGTAAAAATGACTTAAATTACATTTACTGTGTGGTTACATTAATGTAATGAATAAACCATGTAACCAGCTGCACAGTCTAAAACCTAGAGATCACCAATTCTTAAAGAAAAGAGCAGAACCATTTAAGAACAGATAGTCACTGATAAATGAAAAATACAAAACAATAAAAATAAATCATGCATACAAACATGTATAAATTGCAGGTAAATCATGCATACAAACAACATGTATCAATTGCAGCAAGAATAAAAGAGTGAATTTCAAATTCTCATATATGCATGGTCGTCGAAGTACAATAATAAAGAAATCAAAAATCAAAACTCAAGGTTGAAGCACACCTGCCGATTCTCCTGCAGATTGTGCTTGAGCAGCATGAGCTTGAAGTGCTTGTGCAGCAACAATAGCCTGTGCAGCTGCCATAGCAGCTGCAGAAGGTGCCATGGGCATATGACTAAGTCCCCCCATGGTGCTTCCAGGGGCCAATGCAGCCATCAATTGACTATATGGAGGGTGATTAAACTTGCAATCATTTAATGCACACTGTCCATTGAGGTAATCTTGACAAACTTCCCCAAGTGATGCTCCAAGACCAGGCAAAACAACTCCGGCTGATGCACCTGGCCGAATACCAGGAATCATCCCAAGCATCCCTGAAAACAATCCTGGCATCGTCCCAGAATAATTCGGCACTCCCTGATTCACCCCATTTGGATAAGGTGCACTACCATTCATAGGAAGGCTACCAGCACTGAAGAAAACAGGGAAAGGACTGCCTAGGATTGGTTTGCCATTGCACTCCACGCGGACCATATAATTGCCTCTCTTAGCGACAGCATAACTCACCGTATATGTCCCATCTCCATTGTCTTTCACCATTGCCTCCTGTTCAACACCTCCTACTCCAAGGCCTGGTGCAATAATAGCTTTGATTTGATCTCCACCATGGGGTATTCGCCTTCCCTCAGAATCTTTAGTAACAACAACAAATGACTCGGCAGCACCTGCAGCTCCACCACCTACCCCGGAACCAGCAGCCGTGCATTTAGATGGATCTACTGGTCCTATAGGTTTGTTGGCCAGCCTATCTGTCTCATCAGCTTCACTGTCCGATGAAGCAGTTTCTTTTCTAGGCGATCTGTCAACATACTTGAATGTGGCATCGAAGGCCGCCCGAGCAGCTGCAGCTTTTTGTTCTTCATCCTTCAACTTGGCTTCCTCGGCTTGTTTCATCCACAAGGGACGAGTAGCAACTAAAGCTCGCTCCATCCTATCCTTTATCAAAATTCCGAATCTGTTCAGAGAGACCTAGGTCCAGCAATCACAATATGTCGTACCCAGGTCCAGGTCACACGAACGAGACCTGCCGAATGTAGAGTAATTTTTTTGCCCGAAAACAAATACTTCAGCTTGTTACATAAATACCTACAAAAACATCAGCCCGTCTTCGCTCTTAACAATATCTTTGGTGTGTGTATTCCTCTTTCCTAGATTTCCAGATCCCCTCCTGAAAACTATATTCTTCTCAGAGAACGTTGTCTAATCTGCTCAACAAAACCTGAAAACAAAAACCTATGTCAATTACAGAAGAGTTTCAGTCATCGTAAATCGCTAAAATGCCAGATCCCAGTAGCTTTCATTTCCAAAACGCTTAAAAGCTACCAAGATATTGCTGAATACCAAATAGAAGGCATCCTAAAGTCTCAAAATTGATATCATCAACAAAATCCGACACAAATAATAGGGATCAAACCCTAAAAACCGACACCCCTGGACGAACAATTGTAAACCCACATGTAAGATAACCTAAAGGCAGGAAGATAAGTTTGAGAAAAACCATTTACATCAAGAGACCAGGGCTACGTAAATACGAGAGGTTATCTGGGTTGAACCAAAAAAAACCCTTGTGAAATAAATAAGAAACAACGCAAATTCCTCCCTTAGAACCAGAAGCAGACATGACCTAGAATGAAGAAGAAACAAAAGGTAGCGATAGATACATACCTTTAGCCTTGAGATGTTGATAAACAATGTGCAAAACCCTCGTCAAAATAGATGAAATCCAAAACTACAGAACCCCCATTTCGAACCCTAGGAAGTTCAAAGCTCCCATCAGGGCGATGGAATCAAATCAGGTCTCCAGATCGATCTCCACAATCTCCACAGCCTGACCCTCCGTACTGATTCCAGGCTATTATCTCTTGCGAGTTTTAAGGCTTAATTATTATAGAGGGCAAAGTCAAGGAATCAAGAAGATGCCCATTGGTTAACAGGAGGCTATGTATAGGCAGTGAAGGGCGGTCAGTGTTTGATTGTGAGGTGCGATACTTTCATAATCGAATGGAGCGTGTGATGTTTAACGAACCCGACCGGGCGGCCCTGCTATGGTTTTTATGGTGCACAATTAGCGTTGTGGAGTACGCACCAAGTTATCCTCCCGGGCAGGTCGGCCTAGGGGAGGCACGCACTTTCTAAGCATAGTGTTGGATGAGAGAGTATGCCTCCATGTCTCTTTTTATGTTGAGGGTTGCTCGTTTTGATGGTTCGAATTTCTGAGTGTGTATATTTTGTATGTTTGGGGTAGTGGAATTGGAAAAACATTTCATTTTGGAATATGATGTGTTCAAAGACATCAGAGAAAGTTATGGGAATATGTTAGTATCGGTTTCTTGGCATTGTCTTTTCAACGATGGGATCGTTGGAAGGTTGAGTAGCTCATCATCAATTTGAATAAGAAGAACTGAAATGCAAAAGATGAAAACAGGGAACTCATAGTCCCATAGCCTATTTTTAGTCTCGTGGACGTTAAAATTTCATTTCATTGAGTTGTTTATGGTGTTAAAGGGAGGATAGTGATTTATGTTTTTTTTTTGGACGATTAAGCGATTGGTACAATAAGATGTTATCCCTTTCAATTGGTTTTAAATTCCTAGGTAACATCTTTGGTCGATTGTAATAAGGCTCAAGGAGTAGGTTCCCCCACCTTCATGTAGTATTAGTTCTTGCTAAGTCATAAATTCATGTAATATATCACTTACGAGTTATTGAATATACTCTTGGTGTTATAGTGGTAGTTGCTAGGTTTGATCTCGGACCTCGCACAAATTGCTCCAACAAGTTACCGATTCACCATGGTAACAGAAAATGATAGTGACTTGTGAATTGTTCATGATGCTAAAAATGTAGGTGCACTCGTTTCGTACTCTATTTGTTTAAGGAATGAGCAATATCATAAAGTGAAAGTGAAACATAAAGTGAAAGTGCATCATCATAATGGAAAAAAGGTCCACGGCAAAAATTCAAATGAGTGTCTGTTATATAATCATAATAGGAAAGTAATATTAAGAGACATAAATATTGAGAAGCTTTTAAGTAGACTTTGGCATAATTTAATAAGTATTGTTTGAGTGGGCCTAATGGTTAAGAATATGTGCTTCTTCATAAGAGGTCACATGTTCAAATCCATAAAAGGGTAGTATACGCACATCTTTATAGATTTTAGCAGTGAAATTGGTATGTGGACGTGGGTCCCTTGTTTCAGAAACAAGGTGATTCCCTTTTGCCAAAACATTTAGGGTATTTTTTAAGGATTTAAAAATATCTAAAAAATAGCCCATTTGCGAAATTTCTCCCATTTGGCGTTGGTGTTTGACTTGGTCGTACCAAAGTTGAGTGGAAGGCTCACTTGGGTGGGGGCAAGGTATGGCTTAACTGCCTTTAAGTCAAGGATATTGGTTTCATTTAAGTCATAAGATAATAGATATATTGTTGGTTGGTTCTTACCCAATTGGAGTTTTTGAGAGTAAATCATGTGCATCGTTGTTATGTAATTGCTTTTTAATTATTTTCTTTTGCGTCAATTTAATTATTAACCAGTTGGAGCCAAATGAAGGGCTGAAAAGGATAAACTATTACTTGGTGAATAAATAATCGTAATGTTTCGTCAAGCCTCAAAAGGGTCAAGAGTAGTGTAGTGTTTGGTCAAGCCACAAAAGTGTCGAGAGTAATGCATGGACAATCACCTAGAGATGACATGAGGCAAAGACCAAAGTTTTAAAGTGAGAATTGTTAGGTAAAATTGACTCAGTGAAAGAGTCAAGGTCGTTAGGTTGGCAATGGTGGTTTCAAGCATTTGGTATTCGTGACCATGCATTCAGTTGATGGTATTATATGTAGCTAATTCTCCATTACAATGTGTCAAAGTTGAGCAGAAAGCTCACTTGGGTGTTGGCAAGGTTGGTTGGGTTTAAGTCAAGGATAATGGTTGCTTTTGAGCCATAAGATAGTAGATTTATTATTGGTTGATTTTTTCTGAAGTGTATGATTATTAATAGTAGCTTTAATTATATCATTTAAAGTAACCAAGATTTGAGTGTAAATACAAAATTTGCTTAGATATAAATATGAGATGTCCCATTAAGTGTAGTTTAAATGTTTTACATTTTTGTGCTTTATTGAATATGTTTTTCGATAATTTTATTCAAAATCCAACCAAAAATGTTGGAATGACATATTTGAGTCATTAAATTTGTATAGATTGAGAATCATGGGGTTATAAGGTTTTGAATTTGTTTATGCATTAAACTAGCAATTGCACCTGTGGTGCAAAGGAACGCCGAAAGGAGGCGCTATGTGAATGAGTGTTTAAGAAACACTGCTTGAGAATGACTTTCTTGAATAATTTGATTTGAAGTTTAGATATTAAGATGAATCTTATTAGTCTTGACTAATTTTACAAATGCAATTTTTGCAAATACGTCCTTGACAATGAGTAGTTTAAAGGCTTTCCCTATGGAACATATATTTTGGAATAGGGCATGTTGAATTATTTCCTTGGTAAAGAAGGCATAGGCACAAAATAGGCTAGGAGAGGATGTTGGTTTGTAGGTATAAAAGGAAAGGAAATAGTAATGTCAAATAACCATATTTGTAAATTAGTTTTTGAAGTATGCTACTTGCAATTGTATATCTTGAATATTCCAAGTTTTTTTTTCAAGTCATTGCTAATCATGTTTGACATGACACATGCACATGATAGTTTGAAGCGTTTTTTTTTTTTTTTTTGAAATTATTGTTAATCATATTTGAAATGATATATGCACATCACAATTTGAAATGTAAGCGTGTACAGAAAAAGAAAAACATTGATTGAAGTTGTAAATAGTACTAAGTAAATACTAAATAGTAGAGAGAGTAAGATTCAAATGGCTAGTTTGACTCAAACAATTAGAAAGTAATTTATTTTATTTTAGAAAGAGTGAAGCAAATGTACTAAATGTCTTTGCGAAAATCACATTAGAATAGATTAGGTTGACACGTGTTTATTTATTTATTTATTAATCTTTATTTTTATTTTATTTCTATTTATTTATTTATTTCATTCTTATTTTTTGTAATTAAGAATTTTTTTTATGTATTTTATTTTTAATTTTAATTTTATCTTTATTTTATTTTATTTCTATTTATTTATTCATTTGGTTTTTTCTTTTTTTCTTTTTTTTTCTTTTTTTCTTTTTTTTTTTTCTTTTTTCTTTTTTTTATATCATAGCATGTAATCATTAAAAATAAAATAAATATATAAATTCAAACTTTAAATATTATTTAATTACTTTTAATATTTAATTTATTCGACAATAATAAAAACAAATGAATATCCTTTGAATAATGCACCGAGGCTATCTCCCTCTTTTATAAAGCGCTCGAATATTAATAGAAATCCTCCCATTGTAAACTGTATTAAAAGGAAATATCCTCTCATTATATTTTGATGTTCGAACTTCTTAGACCATAACCCCAAGCAATAACAAGTATACGCCCTCTCAAAAGGCTCACGACGGAATTTAGTTTAATAAGCATTGACCAAACCTTAGAGTTGAAAGGAGACCTCCCAATCATATAAGGGGGGCAAAAGATGTAGATTTTGATTTAATTATTGAGTTAATTCCTTGAGTGTGGAAAATAGATTGGGGATGACACGACAGCAGCATGGACGCAGAGGAGCTGACGCGTGCAGGAAGGAGCTGAAACCATAACAAGAACGGTACGAGTCATCAGACCATATCTCAAAACATATTTTTCAAATAGTTCATTTGAATTTTAAATATTTATATTTATTTTAATAAAAATATTAATTTTTAATCTAATATTATTAAGTTGTAATTTATGTAATTTGATTTTTATTTCATTTTATTTATATATTTATTAATCTTTGTTTTATTTTGTGTCTATTTATGTATTTATCTATTTTATTCTTATTTTTGTAATTAAGAATTTTTTTTATCTATTTTATTTTTATTTTTAATTTTATCTTTATTATATTTTATTTCTATTTATTTATTATTATTATTATTATTATTATTATTTTCTTTCTCTTTTTCTTTTTTTTGGTTGGTTTTGAAATATTTTCTTATCATAACATGTAATTATTAAAAATAAAATAAATATATAAATTTAGATTTTATATATTATTTAATGACTTTTAACAATGCCCTTGACTATCCAGGCGTCAACAAAAAATGCACAGGAATAAAATTCTTGCACTTGTGAATGGTCGAGATGAGCGCTATAAAGATTGAAGGTCCATGTTGGATTGCGAGGCCCCTTGCCCATTTAAATTTTAACGAAGGGAGGGGTCCGCAACCCCGTCTCTACAACCACGTGGCAACGTTTTGAAAATTGTGACACCCCTCACTTAAAAACCATTTACAGCTATGAACCCCTCCCGCAATCCATCTGTGGTTTTTTGGGAAACGCCCTTCGGTTTTCTCCACGAAGCCTGCCGGAAAGAATTCTGCAATGTCGTCGTGGCCGGGAGAAGGTTGGATGACCGAACAAGAAATGTTGTTGGCTGCTCTGAATTCGCAAGGCCAATTCATGGATTTGCTGTGGGTCTATGACTGTGACGCTGGCGAAGGAAATGTATACGACAGACGAGGGGGCTTCCTGTCCAGGCATTCCTGCACCTTGTTCGTCGCCTTCCACGGGTCTGCGCCTAATCGCGCATCTTGGGGATTACGGCCATCGAGAAAAGTGGAGGGAATGCAAGGGCCTATGTTGCTAAATGGCACTCCCAATCTTGATCTCATTAGCTCGATCATCTCGGCTTCCAGTTCATAAAAGATATTCGCGAGAACGCACGACACATCACTAAGATGCTTATTAATGATGCATTTCCTCAGAGACCCCTTCTACTGTTGTTATGCCTTACCAATTCTTCCATTAATGCTGGTCTGAAACTGTCGAAGCACGCCCATTCTCTCAATGATTTTAATAATTTCATTTAAATTAAAGTGAAAAGCTAAAATAGCTCTACAATAAGCTAAAATAGCTTTACAATATCAATGTTCCAACTCAGCTTAACATGTCAACTTGAACGACTTGACATAGGAGAATGCATGACCGATACAGTACATATAAACAGCCTCAAACATGACATGGACTCGTAAATATATATTCTTTTTAAAAATATTAAATTTACAGAGATGAAATATATGCACAAAGATATAAAATATTCAAAATATTTGATAAATAAAAAAACTTTTGGAAAACATAATAAATAGCAATACATCAATCACACATCGACATAAACATAACTGTGAACGGTTTTTGAATTTTTGTGAACTTGAAAATATTTTAAATTTCCCCAATGTTCATCATGCTGCATCATAAGTCGAGGCCTCAAAGGACAGAGTGACACTGCTCAAAAGGGACAACTTAAATTTCTTTTAAACGTTCATTTTATATATGTAAAAGTTTATATATATGAGAAAGTTGAGTTTATAAAAATCCCGTTCTCAGTCATCAGTAAATAGGATACCACTAACAAATAAAAGATAGTATACCACTAACAAAAAAAAGAAGAACATTTCCACTAATATATACATATTAAAGTTAATTTTATAACAAGGGCCAGTCTCACCTGCTGCCAGAAAATGGCATACAACTAACAAATAAGAGTATCATTTTCACCAATCCTATAATCAACCAATGACAATGATAATTGTACACATATTATAATACATGTACAGAATATCAAGTAAACCATGATAACTCGATTTTTCCTATAACAATGAATGTGTACTCTTTTTAAAAAAATGCATTTTCAGCTTTCCTTCCCCAAAATAACATTATAATACATATACAAAATATCTAGTAAACCATGATAACTCGATTTTTCCTATAACAATGAATGTGCACTGTTTTGTAAATTAAATGCAATTTTAGCTTTCCCTTTCCCAAAATTACAGCTGACAGCTGATTTCTCTCCAAAGATGTATTCATTTTCTATATTTACATCTTGCATTGTTAAATAATAATAATAAAGAAGTGTTCTTTGTTAGTTTCAAAGATAAATCAATAACATTGTGCTTTTGTCTTATAAAATTGGCAGATTGGAAAATTGTAAAATAGGATGGAAAGGGAAACCAGAAAAAGAAATAGATGAATTTGTGACTAAAGGTGGGATGCCGAGCTACTTTAACTGGCATTTGTCTCCGTCAAAGAAAATGACACATTGGCAAGGAGAGTACCATTTATAGAGTCCCATTTGCACCAACACTGCCACAAATAACACTAAAACGGTCAGCATCTAGATCACAACAAAAGAGCAAAGATCATTAGCAATATAATATGCACTTGATTTAAATTTAAAAAACAGATGCACAAGTTTATGATGCCAGCCCAGCAATAAGGAGAAATAACGAAAAACTAATCTATAAGGCTTACAAAGGAGTCATCAACAAAGAAAGTAAGTAGCTGGCAAAAAGCTAGAACTATGAATCTGACATTTTTTCTATTTTGAGTTAGCAGATTCGGGGTTCGAGCACAACTATATGACTTATTAAGCACCCAAGGTGTTATGATAGCCATAAATCAACAAGCAAGAACATAGTTATGGAGATGAAAAATAGCCTGCTTCTATGGCTTATTAAGCCCCCAAAGTGCCAGGATAGCCCTAAATCAGCAAGCAAGAACATAGATATGGAGATGAAAAAATAGCCAGACATGTGTTGCCACAAATTTTGTACTCATATTTACCCTGAAGCATTGTACCAAATTACAAAGGGAGAAAATATGCCCTGTTTCATTTTACAAAATTAGTAAGGCAAAAAACATGCCCTAATACATTTCACTTAATAATATTTTAGTAGACAAAATTAGTCAGGCAAAAAACATGCCCTAATACATTTCACTTAATAATATTTTAATAATATTTTACTAAACTACTGAGATATCCTCCAGGTTGAGAGAGTAAGGGCAGGCACTAATAGGTGAACTAATGCAGATCACATCCAAATAAGACATATCGTATTTTCATAATTTGTGCTCAGTTTTCTATAGAAACAGGTCTCCTAGTTTCGGTAGTTATCCATCTAGAAGAAAAAACAACTAATCATGTCGTAACAATAAACATATGAATGCAGAGCACTGGTTACAAACAATAAATTCCAATTTTAGAAGGCATTTCTTCTGGGAATCAAGGACATGCTCTGAAGCTTCAAAGCTCATAGGGGCATATATGCCCAATGATACTAAAGCAGAATCTACTTTTGCATTTGTTTTTGTTATATGCTTATCTAATAACTGTGCTAGGATAAACATAAATATATTTCCAGCCAAAATTATAAACAAATTCAATGGGATTTTGGTTACATGGCACTAAAGTTCAAAATCCCCAAAGGGCAATGGGGTCAAAAATAATGAAACCAGAGCAATGCTTTATCTTTTTCATTATAAACAAATTATAAACATAAATATATTTCCAGCCAAAATTATAAACAAATTCAATGGGATTTTGGTTACATGGCACTAAAGGTCAAAATCCCCAAAGGGCAATGGGGTCAAAAATAATGAAACCAGAGCAATGCTTTATCTTTTTCCTCAGCGTGGTACTGAGAAAATATGGAAGAGGTTTCTGCAGGACCATAACATAGGCTTTACTCCAGGTCATTTTATTTTGTTCTCACTCTTCTATAATCAATCACTTACAACTGAGAAAGAAGAAAATAATGAAACCAGAGCAATTCTTTATCTTTTTCCTCAGCGGGCTACTGAGAAAATATGGAAGAGGTTTCTACAGGACCATAACATAGGCTTTAATCCAGGTCATTTTATTTTGTTCTCACTCTTCTATAATCAATCACTTACAACTGAGAAAGAAGAAAATAATGAAACCAGAGCAATGCTTTATCTTTTTCCTCAGCGGGCTGCTGAGAAACTATGGAAGAGGTTTCTGCAGGACCATAACATAGGCTTTACTCCAGGTCATTTTATTTTGTTCTCACTCTTCTATAATCAATCACTTACAACTGAGAAAGAAGAAAATAATGAAACCAGAGCAATGCTTTATCTTTTTCCCCAGAGGGCTGCCGAGAAAATATGGAAGAGGTTTCTGCAGGACCATAAGATAGGCTTTACTCCAGGCCATTTTGGGTTTCTGTTTCGAGGAGAAACAGTGTAATTTTTTCTTCTCTCTTTTTAATGTGTTCCCTTTGCCTCTTCCTTTTTTCTTCTCTCTTTTTAAAGTGTTCTCTTTGGTAGTGCGGAGAGGGAGGTTCGAGATTTTCAAGCACATGTAAATAACAGGGCATCAAATTTTGGAGCTAACAGTTTGCAGTAAATGCTATCTCGAACCGTATAAACTTGAATGGCAGTAATCATCTCAAAGTAAGTAAGATACATAGAAATAAGAAAACAACAGGAAATAAGACAACCCCACAAAAAAAAATGGTTGAGAAACATTAGTAAGGAGAATAGTTATCATGGTTTTTTACAACCAAAGTATGTGCAGATGCATCATATAAGATCTTCAGAGTATATGTATTCAATTTTGCAATCAATAACCCATCAGTTATCTTAGGGATTGAAATCGAAGATAGGGTTTGGCAGCATCTCACACACCTTTTCCTTCTTTTTTTGTGTTCCGGCCCACTCTAACTGAAGTTTCTCGATCTACAACACGCTGATAGCCAGCCATCAAAAAGGCGTAAGATTAGTCAAAATTGGCAGGTTAGTTTTCAGTTAGTCACAAGGAAGGAATGGAAATGAAACATACCCAGGAAAAGGTATTGATGTCTGCTGTCTCGTGGCGACCAGTGAGGCGTCTCTCATTGCCCTCCCCAGACCGATGCTTAGACAATTTCTTAGGGTGAATCTATCTTTAGTGAGCCAATTTCTTGGGGTGAACCTGTCTTTAGTACACCTCCTCTAGTCATGGGCTTAGTGTCTAACCTCTTCCAGGATCACCATAATTGAATTGCTTTGTAGCCAATGGAAAAACTGGAAGCAGATTGTATTGGATTGGAGAAATCAGTCTGCAACAATTACAAAGCATAGAGCAACAAACATAACACACAAGCAGATTCTTAGATTCATAAGAGCAGAGCATAAAATGATGAGAAAGTTGAGGCTAGAGGTTGATGAAAAAGCCCTAGTGACAGAAAGGGTGATCAAAGCACTCAAGGATTAACCCTGACCACTCATTTCAGTGAATTACATGATTTCTACACACAAAATAGGTTAGTTATTTTCCACCTTACTCTATCACAAAATTGATTTGTGCTAACATAATAACAAGTTCAAGAGGAGCTGAGAAAGCTCCAGCTGCAATTTCAATAAAGAAAGGAGCCCAATAAGATTATTTCGGTAAGGTTCGCTTGGAAACAACATCAATCTGGTCATTTGGGGCCAAAAGGAATCACAAGGACCCCTACAAAAGCTGATCTCAGTCTATACTACATTGCTGTTTCCGGAATATTGTTTTGAATTCAGAATGGATCATAAGGCACCCATGCTCGAGGAAACTGCGGATGCACTACTATGAATTTTCCAAGATCATACAGGTGGTCACTAGGACATAGTATACTCATACCATGACCTCCTACAAGTTTTCTTTACTTGGGTGTTTTCATGGAAGGTTTGATTCCTGGAATTTTTTCTCAAAACTAGAGGATTTTTCCAACGAAGAAATTCTTAAATTTTGCCTTAGTATTCCTCTCTTCTGACCCTAAAGCTTAACCATAATGTACCCAAAACACTGCCATTCTTCTAGGTATGGATATAAATTGGGCATGGGAACAAGCTGTTTAAAGGGGAGATAGAGAGAAGAAAAGAAATGCTCGATTATGTTTCTTATACTATAAATATGTGAAGCATACTGATACTTATGTTTTTATTATAATTGACATTTGAATTTTGGACATTGTAGGTATGCTATGTAAAGCTTTGCGTTAATGAATAGCTCTGTTTTATTCTTACTTGACTGTTTGTGCTTCATTGATGCTATGGTAGTTTAGTACATATCTGCCTTTTATTGCTGTTATTATGATAAATAGTCATTTAATTTGAGGGAAGGTTGTTTTTGGGATCTTGGATGTGCATTTACTGAGGTGTTTCTTAATTTGTAAAGCTTGACAGTGCATTCCCTAGATGAACCAGCATATGTAATGTGCATATGTGCTTTTTTAATGATCTGACCTGTGCTGTCTACAGGATACAACAATATCCTCCAGCTAGAAGTGTTTACCCTGGCAACTTTGAAATTGATCTAATGGTAACCTATTTAAAACCTTCATTTCATTAAAACTGACTACACTTTATTTGTATTAAAAACTAAGAGATAGATTTAATTCAGATATGACTACATTCCACTAGAGCTGTAAATCTTTGGGGTAGTGACTTCTGAGTTTTACATGTTTAGATTTCCATGTCAGAGGAAAATTCAAAGTACTCCATTAGATGGACTCATGAAAGATCCATTTCTTTGTACATTTCATTTGCAGGCTTCTCCTAAATCTGTTGATGAGGTCAATGGCATTAGAGATTCAAATAAGATTGACATCAAGGAGGAACAAGAGGTTTGTCTTATGAAATTTAATCTATCCACTAAACAAGAGATCTGTTTTTTTATCCATTTTGTTGGTATTTCTGTTGCTGAAAAACAATGAAGTGTAAATTATTTTTGCTTTGACATTTCATTAACGTTTCGTAGTTATTGTTACCAGCCTGTGAGTTGTATTAAGCCTAAATAGATCATCTCATTTAGACATTTTGATTCCAATTCAGTTTGTTTCTTTTTCTCTAGAGTTTTCATGATGAGTAATTGGTCCCTATGCCTCAACTTCAGTTTTTCTATTGCTTTCTTGATTACTTCGAAGCCTCCCTCCTTGCGCATGGACTTGGTGTTGTTCAAAGAGCGCGGTGCGTTAGAGGTTTCCTCCAATGGAAACACATGCAAACGTAAATCTATTCCAACGCTGATTCGTTTATTGGTATATGTTGTACATAGCGGAATAATTACTGCCAAAATTGTTTTGCTCAAATGCTTTCCTCTTTTCGAGTCACCAATGCTCCTCACTTACCTACCCTTTCGTAGATTCTTTTCATGTGATTTTTTACATAGATTCGTAGATTGTAAAACAATGTTTACCTATAATTTGTGTGGCATCCAGCACCATTCCAGTCCCCGTGAAACAAATAACAGGCAGTCCCGTTATTCATTATATGAATAAAAGAGAATCAACAAATTTTGCCAGAACCACATACTTTCCCATAAGTTTACCTCAATTGGCTTGGGATCAAAGCACAGAACGACACCCGCCTTTTCTGTAATCCTCTGCACTTGAAAATTAGGTAAGTCAATTAACCAAAATTTCCATAACATGATTGGCTACCAAACTCTATACATGCATTTTAAGAGGTCAATAAAGGGGAGATTATCTTATATGTAGATCATAATATCATTACGATTACCTGCAAAATTCTCCTCTCTGTTAGCAGAATTGTTGCATAAAAATCGAAGATTGAAATGACTTGTAAATGGAAATAATTGAGATCACCCATTAAAAATATATTTGCAATTAAGAAAACATTAACAATATCTTTGCAATTAAGAAAACATAATATTGCAAGAATTTTCCCAAGGCAGAGATCAGAATTAGATTTGGTAATTCTTAATGCCGTTGCATTAAAGAGTCCAAGATTTGGTTCAAAATTAGGTTACCGTGACAGTCACATTAATCATATACGGGGAACAATTTTGGGTCGAAAAAAACTCATATATGTATTGATTTAATTTGTTTAAACAGATTATTCATTTCCCCAACTTGCAAGAGTTTTCTCCTAGTGAGGTTTTTTCCCTGGTCATTGAACAAATATTGTGTCTCTTGTCTTTTGGCGGTCTTTCATCGTGCATTTGTCTAATGGTTGTAGCATAAAACAAATTGATGAAAAATTAACACTGGGGAAATTTACTAAATTAGTGGGCTGTCCTGAACAGAATAACATAATAAAATTCTATGTGACATGGAAAAAAAATAATTCAAACTTAAAGTTTATCTTAATTTACCAGCCTAAGCTGTAGGGACCCTGGAGATTAAAGAAAAGTACATTGTAATTCCACATCAACTGATGATTCTCTATCCCAGGAGGGCCTCCAGCTGGTCCAAAGGTAGTGACAGATTATAAAAACAAAAGATGGACACCCGTTTGTCCATCGCCTCACTATTCCGTTCAGCTTAGAGCTGTTTCCGACAGTAACAATTTATGTCCTTATAAAACAATATTAGGATATTTTGAGGCATTGTGGATGAACACCTTGGGGTTTGTGGTCATCCTGCAGTGATATTTTTGTGCCCGTTTTTGGAAATTTTTAGACACAACTGTTACTGCATGTGTGCTTTATAAAAAATCCGCAAGGGACAGAATCAGTTTGAAAAGGAGGAGGAGGGTTATAGGATTCAAAGCTATTTATATATATATATATATCTTTTAGAATTTAGTAGGCATTATACCCGTCAAGCTGACACTGACCATTTTGACCATATTTTATCAATTGGAAATAGTCAAAGATATTGCTAAAATGTACAGAAGGCATATTCTAATGTTTGTCCATGAAGTCCTGGTACTTAAAGATCGAGTGAAACTGTGTTATATCTTATAAGAAATCAGTCCATCGGTCAAGGGTGACCGTGAAATGCCGGATACTGTTGAAACAAAAACAACAGATACTGGTGACCGTAAAAATCAAAGATTCTAGCTAAAACAAAACTTTATTTTAATTGCCAACCGATGTCAGTTTCCTAGTGTGATCAACAGAGAATTAAGCCGTCCACCAGGTTTCCACGCCCCAGAATAGGACCTGGTGATTTTGGTGAAATGCATGCATTTCAGACCTGGCACTTAAGCCAAAGAATGTGCAGCCCCTCTGGAGTAGTTTCTTTATGAACATCCAAAAGAAAACTCTATTTGATTAAACTCACCATTTAATAAGCGATCCAAAAAGAAATGCTACATGATGGGCACCTTCTCCAGCACCTCAGCCTTGTACATCTTCAGCATCCCACTATTCACCTTGCCCCAATTCGGTACATCGCTGATATCATCGATCATGGGCGAATGCTCCGCCAAGTGACACTTCTTCACTTTCTTCACAAAAGCCACGCAGGAAAGATAGAAATACTCATCGAAGAAATTGTCAAGAATGTCTTGATTGTGAATGGACTTGGGCTTCATATATTTCTGATCCACCAGCTGAGAAGACCCGAATATAAAGGGCAAAAAATGGTAATCGTCAAGCCCTTAAACCCCATGTGAACCTGCTGGCTCAAGCCAGTAGGTTGTCTGCAATCTCCTCATCAACCCCAAGTACTTCACAAAGACCCTCGAAACCACCGCCTGGTAACAATTCTCTGTGATGACCCCCAGTCTGGTGAGGCAAAATAGCCAGGCCGCAAAATTAGCCTCGTGACCAGTCCCGTAATCGATTCTTGTAGCGTTTCCAAAGCTATCTGTAAAATAAGGGAAAATCTCAGGAATCGAAGCACGAATATCTAGCTCCGAAAGCCTGTCCATCAATTCCTGACCTTGATGGAGCCGATCCTACCATTGCTGGAAAGCGGGATTCCCATACCGCGTGGGCTACTGGACGGGCAGTATTTCGTCGATCCACACATCCATAATCCCCAGAATCTCGACAATGCCCTTTACTGATGGGGATTCGTAGCATTCATCGGAGATCTTATGACCACGGATCGATTCGCTCAGCGCCACCACCAAGCCCATAAAAGACCTTACGGAGTCCGAATTATGGAAGTGTTCAATATCCGTCGGGGAAGACATTCTCCTACACGGGATTTGGAAGGAATACGATGCGGAGATGATTGAGACCTTCTGGGCCTGCGGGACGGGGGCAAGGATCACTGCCTGCGTGTTGGGCGGAGTAAGGAGAGCTGGTGCCCTAATTGGCCTGTAATTCGTTGGCATGGGCAGCGATGAAAGGCCAAAATCGTCTCCATTCGGGAAATTCACGGGCGCTCCAAACAGGCAGCGGCTGCAGGCTGCCGTAGACGGAGGCGGTGGAGATTGAAATGAGGGACCTTCGTCAGCAGGGTTTTGCTCCATGGGGTTTTCTTCTTCTCTTTGCTTTTGAGAGTGACCTTGCCCAGAACCAGTTGGTCTACGGGGATCTCCATTTCCACCAGGTGGATGTCGAGCCCACACTGTTTTGCGCCCTTCTTGAAGATGCTCTCAGGACTGCCGCCGTGGAGTTTTCAGACTGCGAGCTGGTCAAAATGTGCACTGGTAAGAGGAGGAGATGCGAAATGTCAGTTTTTTACTGGCTGGAAGGACGATGAGAAAGCCCTCTCATTGGCTCCAGCGAACAGTACATTCAGCCAAAGCCAGCAAAGGGAACGCCTTTCGGCGTAAAAATACCTTTCATGCAATAAAATTAGGGATCTCGTCAATAATTATATTGTCATATTCCAACAACAACAACAAACAAAAATATGAAAGAAATAGACTTCACTTGTCTCATTATAAAAGCATGGCATTTTGGTGTAGAGTGTATCTCAAGATAAGTCCTTAGAAGGATCATTATATTGAAAGCTAAAGTCTCTCTAGGGAAAACAACAAACCCCGGTGACAAGATCATTTTAACAAATTACTAAAGAGTTACAAATTTGAAGTTAGAATCGAAAACAAAAAAACTCAAAAATAGGTTATTCCTCTCTCTTGAAAATTACTAAAGAGTTAAAAAATTGAAGTTAGAACCGAAAACAAGTATCTAAACGTCAATCGTTGAAAACTGCACTTGCAAAAAAAAAATATCCATGTCACTATCTATATGTTACGATGAATAACTATTTTTTTAAATGTCCACAAAATATATTCGCTTGTTAAACATGTGTTAAGTCTCTTTTTTAAGAAGTCAACTTTGGGAAGTTAATAAGAGGCTACACACCCACTAGGATTTGAATTTGAATTGTTTTCATGATAACTCTCCATCCCAACCCTTAAGCAACAAGTAGATAAACACTTTTTAAAAAAATTACCATTTTAATAAAACATCTTATGTTATCATGTTTTTAGCCCTTTAAAAACTTTTTTTTCTCTCTTAGAAAACAAGATAAGGTGCTTGTCATAATGAAGAAGTTCAAATTGTAAACCTAATCATAATGTGAGTTGTATTCAAGACTAGGTAGAAGTTTTAGAATAAATTATATTTCTAGTACTATAATTCACTATGTTTTCCCTTAATAGTGAGGTGTCTTAATCTAGTCTCCCTAATCAAATTAGTCTACAAATGTAGCAAAGAATAATGTTGCAACATGATCGCAAGAACCCTTTGTTGTGAGGGAGTGTCCCCTTTCATCAATAGACATTTTTCATCAACACAATGCACATTTGGTTCTAATATCATGAAGCTTCGAAAGACTAAAGGAGGCTCAATGAACCAACTTGTTTAGAAGACTAGCTAAGGCCTATTTGCATTTACACAAGAAAAGTGAATATAAGATGGGTCACAATGTTATGTTTTACTCTAAGAGAAGCATTGTGCATTCTTTAGAGTCCAATATTAATAAAATGTGTAACAAGATAAGAAAAGTGGATTATTTGGAGTCTATTATCGATGAAATGTGTAATATATAATATCATTTATAAACTGAAATGAAACAGAAGTTGAAAGTTGAAGTCTATAATGTACACATGAAAAGTTTACATCATAGTTTATTTTTTATCCCTCTCAATGCTAAATAGATTTAGGGTTAAGATGGATATGTGTTAGTAAACATAACACCAATAAAACCTCGAATATTGAACACCTCAAAGTCAAGCGTCTCAAACATAACCCTGTTGTTAATTATCTATATTGTTTATCTTTTTTAATCACACATTCTCTTGTGGTATTGCTCTTCTTGAAATCGTCTCATTTTTAAAGCCAAAGAATACTTTAATCCCAAGGATTACAATACCATTATGATTAGACATAATGTATTTAAGTCACATTCTGGGCACGAGGTTAAATTGCAACCAAGGTGAAATATCTTATGCTTCATGTATGGAGTTGATTACTAGGTGATGCAAATAACATATGACCTTTTGGTAGACTCAACAATGACCATATAGAGATATTCGATATCTGGTGGATTTTCTTTAAGTTGAAATTGTCTTTTCAATCCTAAAGCGAGACTTTAAACTACTCTCACTTAAACAAGAATGGCTGCGGAGCAGCAAGTCTCTGCCAAAAGATAGTGGACTTTTTTTGGCAGGGACTTTATGGGTTGTAATTACTCTAGCTATTTACGCGTATTAACGATTAAATACATAACACATTTGGGATTTTTTTGGCATGGACTCCTTGGACTATAATTACTTTAGCTATTTACGCGTATTGATGATTAATTACATAACACATGGATTAAGTAATGTTGATTTAGAGCTTGTGGAACAACACGTTCTTCTTTTCAAAATTCTATAAAATGTTCAGTTATGTCAAGAAAGCCCGATATAACACATGTGGAATTTTTTTGGCAAGGACTCCATGGGTTGTAATTACTTTAGCTATTTACGCGTATTAATGATTAATTACATAACACATGGATTACGTAATGTTGATTTAGAGCTTGCTGAACAACACGTTCTTCTTTTCAAAATTCTATAAAATGTTCAGTTATCTAAAGAAAGCCCGATATAACACATGTGGAATTTTTTTGGCAGGGACTCCATGGGCTGTAATTACTTTAGCTATTTATGCGTATTAATGATTAATTACATAACACATGGATTAAGTAATGTTGATTTAGAGCTTGCTGAAAAACAAGTTCTTCTTTTCAAAATTCTATAAAATGTTCAGTTATCTAAAGAAAGCCCGATTGGCCGGCCTATTCAACAGCATTAACAGCTCTTTAGTGATCGAAGAAAGACAATACTATGATACTACATTTCATTTCAGTACTCATCCAAGGAATGTAAAGTGTCTTGTATTATGTTATTTCTGAATGGTTGAACCTATGTTTTTGTCTATAATAAAATATTTAAGGTTATGCATTCACTTATTGTCTGATTCTAGGGATTTGTTTATGTCATTTCATACATAATGGGAAATAAACCGTTTGGTTTAAATGATATATAGGTTCAATGTAAAATGAATAAGATATTAGTGTTTTTCTCTGTCATGGACAAATGAATGGAGGAATGGTAATTGTATAGAAACCCGTTTGGATAAACACTTTCTGATAAACGTTTGGAATGGGTGATATATAGGAGGGCACTTTTCTTGTTTTAAAATCACAATTTCACATGATTAAACCTATGATATGATAAGAAATGAGAATAATGTTTGGAAGTTACTTTTCATTTCACATTACTTGCTTTGCTTTGCTTTTATATTTACATAATAAAAGTAAGTTTTTGAAAGGAAGGTGTGAGTTCCAATTAAATTTCTTAGGCTTTTAAATGTGACTAATGTCCTGAAAATTCCCAGAAATATGGTATTGATTGACGTTTCTTTCTTCCTTGCCATCCAGAAAAAGCACCCGGACACAACCCATGGTAGCCACTTGACATTCATTTCTTCCTTGCTATCCAGAAAAGGCAGTCTTTGCAGTTGAACATAACGCATGGTTGCCACTTGTGGTTTCTTTCTGGGCAAAGGCATATGAGTACTGTTCAGAATAGCCGACATGTAAACTCGACCTGGCACGGGATTATGTACAATGAGAAATGGATGCTTCAGTTAACAATTGCTTCGATGCCATGGGCTTTAAAGGCACAAGTGGATTAGGCAAACAAGGCAAACATGAACAAGATGTGGTCAATGCTTTCCAATTGTTAGGATGGGCTCTGTGCACATAGTGTGACTGTGACAGTATATAGGGTTTTTTCCATTGAAGCCGTGGATGGCCTAGTATCTTATGTTGTGACCGACGAAAATAAATTGTTTTTAGGCTGGATTTAAAATATCAATATGAGGGTGGAGATCAATTTAAAGAAGTGTTATGAATTCAAAATTCAGAGTACTTTCTGAAAGGTATGTTGCCCTTTTTTATGCATAATAAACACTATATATGAAAATACTTTTAAAAAATTGATGAAGATATCATATTAGCCAGAACGGGTAACATGCCCTTATTTCTTGGTCAAGAGACCTTATTTTATTTTATTAGTAGACATTTAGCGTCTTTTGCGAGATGAATTCTGTTTTGCCAATATTTCCCACAAGCTGTCATCAAACATTCATCTGTTTTGCCAATCTTTCCCACAAGTTGTCATCAAACATTCTTCTGATCGTTTCTTTCTCAAGAAAACCTTAATTGTTCTTGGTGATGAGGTACAGGAACACCCACTTGAATTCAGCGACGCCCCTTAGCGGTCCAAAAATGTTACATGCCATAATCAAATTAATTCACTTTTTGGTCAGTGATATTGATTATGGATTTGAGAATCTAAACTAGTTGTGAGGATTTCTAAATATTCTTGAAATAGAAATCTGAAATCAAGAGTCAATCCACAGAAAATATAGAAATAATTAATAAAAAAAAAGGATAGTAATTGTTACCATCCAAGAAAATCATTTGCATTCATATTGGCCTTCAGCATGCACTATGGTTCGGATGGGCTGCGTTACTGCTTTTGTATCCGCGGTGGTGGTTAGGCCAACTAAAGATGCCAACTTGAGAGTTGGGTGACCAATAACTACCGTTTCCACCAAGCTAAGTATTACGTATGTGCTACTCTTTGCTACTGTCTTACCTGCACCTGCATATGTATGTTATAACTTTCACCTTCATATATATGCTACAACTTCTTCGAATAAGGTAAAGGCACAATAAACTTGTTGCTGAACTCATTTTCGGCATTTCATCGCACTTCAGCACTTCACTGCAGTATTAGTAGAATCATCATTGAATGTATTAGTAGTATCATCATTGAATGCATACTGACTTGCTGCATACTAACTTGCTTGGGAAACTTACCTACAGAAAGAAGACTTGCTGCATACTAACTTGCTTGGGAAACCTACTTGTAGAAAGAAGCCAGAGAAGGGAAGCAAGGATTAGAAACAAAAAGAAAGCCAGGAGCATAAAGAAAGCCAGGGGTCATAAACAGAAAGAAGCTAGGAGAAAGTCCAAAAAAAGTGAGTAAGAACCTATTTGCAGAAAAAAGCCAAGGCACAGAAGCCATGAGTAATAACCTACCTGCAAAAAGAAGCTAGATCACAGAAAGAAGTCAGCAGCAAGTCCAAAAAAATCGTGTAATAACCTATTTGAGTAATAACCTACCTGCAGAAAGAAGTCAGATCACAGAAAGAAGTCAGCAACAAGTCCAAAAAAATCGAGTAAGAACATACATGCAGAAAGAAGCCAGGGCACAGAAGCCATGAGTAGAAATAACCTACCTGTAGAAAGAAGCCAGAGCACGGAAGCGATGAGCAGAAACAAAAATAAGCCAAGGCACTGAAGTGAGGAGCAGAAACAGAAAGAAGTCGTCCAAAAAAACGGAGCAGAAAAGCAAGTCCAAAAATAAAGATACATGGGAGAAAAAAAAGAAGGATATACATGGGAGACGACTGTTGTGACAGTGCAGTACACCATTAGAGGATGGAAAGCGACTGTGACAACGCACCATTACATGCACACAATTTGTCATCTTATATATATATATATTTGCAATAAGCAAATACCCCAAACATTTAATTTTTACTAACTAACGTTAGCATTAGTTTGTATTTGGGACCATTTGGAAATACAACAAAAATAATATATGAAGTAAACTAAGGAAACATGAAGCATATTGTTATCTGCCTCGGGAAGAGGCTAATAAGACCATAAAATCTGTGATTGGTGCTCGAAATTATTCTATCAATTTTATATGTTGAACAACATTTGTTTTATGAAACAGAAATAAAAACTTAAGTTAACAATACAGCCTATTAATACTACGGTTACATTTTGATTGCTATAATCCCTTACCACAAGCAGAAGAGACTAATAAAATCTCTCAAATAAAAAATAAATAAATTAATAGCCAAAAACCTAAAAAAACATATGACATATCGCAAAATTGATATTCAACCTTTTGCTATACCATTAATGCATTATTATAAATAGCCAAATTTTATTTCTATACAATGATGCAATTACACATCGAGGTAGCTCCAAGGATGTTATTACACAAGTAGCCTCGAGTTACCAAAAAAAAAAATCTATCTTAGAAAATAAAAGGGTACGTTCTGCGTTGTCATGTTGAATGAATACATTTCAAAATTTATAAAGGCTAAAAGAGTTTGTGTATAGGGTCGAATTGGTTTGAGAGAGAATAATAAAACTATAAATCATAAAAAATGAAAAAGCAAAATTTTTACCTATTTTTTGGTTTTAGAAAAGTATTTGATATTTATTTTATTATTACTATATATAAAAATATTTAACTTTAATAAAGTTAAATAAAGTGAAAGTTATTATTTTGAATTTTATCATTTATATTAATAATAATCTTAAATAAATTGTGAGAGAATTTTTCGGTAAAAATCACATCAGAATAATTTTGGTCGACGTGTTTTGAACCAGCCCGTGTGGTTCATCATCAGGACAAGATGGAGAATTTGATCAGATAACCCAATTAAATAGATAAGAAAATCTTCAACTAGCCGTTTGTAAGATAACCGCTAGTTTGACTAAACCTAAAAAATGAAAACAAAAATATAAATTAATGATTTCTTATTTATTTAATATTAAATGCTTAATGTTTAAAATTGAAATATTATTTATTTATTTTATTTTATTTTATTTATTTATTTATTTTATATTTTTTTTAAATTTTATATTTAAGATTAAAATATAAAATATCAACCTAAATAATAAAACTAAATAGAATTGAAAATAAAATAAAAATAACTACAAAAATAAAATACATTAAAATAAAATTAAATAAAATATACAAATAAAAGCAAGTAAGTAAATAAATAAATATCAATAATTTATTTTAAAAATTATATTCTTAATATGTTATATAATAATAATCATAAATTTTAAAAATAAAAATAAATAGATAAATGTATAAAAATATTAATATTTTTATTTTTATTTTTATTTTATTTTATTTTATTTTTATTATTTTTTAAATATAAAACTATAAAAATCTAACGGCTAGTTTGACTAAACCTAGGAATTGAAATCAAAAAATATAAAATAATGATTATCTATTTAATTTATTATTGAGTGCGTAATGTTTATAATAGGAATCTTATTTATTTTTATTCTTAATAAAATAAAATAACCAATATATTTTTGAAGAATAAAAATTTTATTTTAATTTTAATTTTTAGAATAATAATTAATATATTTATTTTATTCTAAAAGATTAAAAGTTAAAATATCAACCAAAATGATAAAACTAAATAAAATTGAAAATAACTTTTAAAAAAAATTAAAAAAAAAATACAAATAAAAATAAGTAAATAAATAAATATATATAATATTTAGAGTATTAAAAATTAAATTATAATAATATGTTATATAATAAAAATCATAAGATTAAAAATAAACAAGCATAAAAAAATGAAAAATGAAAAATAATTAATTAAAAAAAAAAAAAAACTAGGAATGAAGAGCAGGAATCCAACATCTGCTAACCAACCACCCATCGTCCCTGTTGAAGTTAACCGGTCTTTTTTCGATTTCCAAGGCTTCTCTCAACTTGCGGTGGTGGAAATGGTCAATCCTCGCAATAACCTTAGCATCCTCAATGCAAATATGATGATTGGTCTTCTCAGCATGCTCAGCTAAAGCCGAGGAGCGTGATCTATTATGCTTAAGGTCAGCGACATGTTCATGAATCCTTTGATTAATAGATCGACCTGTTTTGTCAACATTATTTTAATTTATATATTAGTATAGATATATAAATTAAAATAATGATAACAAAAATAACTTTATTTAACATTATTATTAACATTACTTTAATTTATACATTAATATAAATATATAAATTAAATGGTTGGTAAATATTGATAAGCATTTTTATATTACTTAAAATTTTAAAAATCATAAAAATTATCATCATATTATTATTTTTAATAAAAAAAATTAATGTACGAGTTAAATATATGTACATTTAAAAAAAACATCTAACAAGATTCTTAACCATGGATATTCATCCCCACTTTAGCATGGAGATTCTTAATTTGTAAATAGATTTATTACACTGCCATGGTTTATTAATTCCATGTCCAAAAAGCCATAACTCATGTCATACAATATTTTTTTTAATTAAAAGAGAAAAAAGAGTATAATTACTTTGGAGATAAATCTCAATCTTTGATTTGTGAATATTATGATGAATATTCTAAAATATTCTGTGGAGATTAAATCCCTACCATCCATGACGCAGCTCAACTGCGCCGATTTCAAATGACACAGCAAAGCTGCATCTTTCAACAAAATTTAAAATTCTGTCGATCCCAGATTTCAAATTGTAACAATACACCACCGATTTCAAACCAGATCCAAATCTCAAATCTATGATTTGATGATCACAAATTTCTAAACCTGCCATGAAGTGATCACACACTTAATTTATGATATGTCGTTCCATGCCCTTTACATTTAGATTTCAATAAAAATCATTTAGAAATTCACAGTAAATTTCTAATCGATGGTTTTTAATTTTTCAATTTGCAATTGATTGCAAGAACTAAATCTGCGAAATTTCTATTCGCAATTCGTAGATCTTATGCATTCAGTCTTCGCATTCAAATCTTCGTCGTTGACCTTCACGACTCCAATCCATGGCTACTCAAAATGCATTAAACTTGATTCACAACCTTTACATAATTGCAGAACTACAAATCAAAACCCATTAACGTAATGTTTTCCTTAACTTATTTTACTGACAGACTTCAACATTTTTTTTAAAAACCCATTTCATAAATTATCGCATACGTACTTCAACTTAAATGTTGTGCATGTTTGAAATGCGATATTCGTTGGATCTTCAACGAATATGCGAATGTCGTCAGATTAAATGAAGTGCAATGTAAATCTTAAATCTGACTTATAAAATATCGGGTCCATTTGAGATTTTAAACTCCGTGCAACTAAAATTGCAATTGTCGTTGGATCAACGCTCTTCATGCGTAGGCCGTCGATTCACCCAACGAAGGGACAACCACAATACCACAGCCTCCAAAACTCTATCTTAATATAATTTGATTCCTTGAAATGTTGAACTCTGAGCAGTTTGAAATGCAATATATTTTTTCTTCTTAAAGGCTACGGTGATTCCATTTATTTGTTTCACTAGATCACACGAATAACAGATTCTGCGAAAGCTTATAGGGTCTCGGTGCAAGGAATTTAACACACAAGTAAAAGCCAAATTGTATTACATTCAATATAATTTGACAAGCAAAGAGTCAATTAAACCACACCTAAGCTGGAACCAAACTCAGTAATATTCGGAAAGAAAATGAACATTCAATAATTCGATAATTACTCTTACATTCATACAATATAGAGGAATTGCAATTTCTTCTAATTGATTCCTATTTCCCTCAATTCCTCCTCTCAAACCTCTAGCTCCCTCCTCAATTATTAAAAAGGTCACAATTTATACAAATACGGATTCATGAACCAATTTGGTTAAGATCTAGAAATCTCTCACCTTTTCCCAAAGTATCTCTTCAGCTCCACTCTTTTCTCAACAAAATCCTAAATTAAACTTTTAAATCCCTCAAATCCTCACTCCTCCTAAGATTACTCAAGTGTCTCTAAGATCTCTTCATTCACGACACATTCTCCATAAATTTAATTTAGAATTTAGAATTTTCTCAAACTAAACTTAGGAAAATAAATAAAATGATTATGGGAACCCACTCCCTTTAGTAAATGTGAAATAAGACTCATGGGTCTCATAAGTTTTCGTGAATGCTCCTGCATCAATCCACCTAATAATTATTGGTAATTAACCAACCTAGATCCATCTTAACTATGGGTCTACTGGGTATCGAGAAGGATGAGGTTTGCACCTCAGATCTAATCTCTCTGAGTGCAGAGTGCATGGTTAGATTCATATTAGATCCAGAGTTAAGATGGATCTAAGATGGTTTAATTATTAATTTTAATTAATTATAATTATTAAATTTATTTTTTACTTTTTTACGAAGTCAAAATATTTTAATTAATAATTGTAAAATTATTAATTTTGTTACTTTACTTTATTTTAAATTTTATTTTTATTCCAATGTAATTGGACCAAGTCAAAATGTTTACATAATTGGACAAGACAACATCTCACATCTCTTCCATATTGAGTTGGAGAGTGCAATTAAAATTTTGGAAACCATATTCCAAAATAAATTTGTTTTGGCATAACAAAATAGATATTATCTACATAATTAATAAGTTGAAGTTATTTATCAATATATTGTAGTGTAATGAAAACTATAATCTTTTCCTTTTTTTTCTATTGTCATTTTGCAAATGATATCTTTATGTCTCGTACAATAATTCTTCCATCGAATATTGAGGTTGACCTCGACCTAAGTTCAACATAGTTCAAGGAAAAGAAAAAATATCCTTCTCTCTTGTCTTATTTGTAAAATTAAAAACTTATAAAAATAAAAAATTATTTAAAGATAATTAAATATTTAAGTAACCTTTATAACTCCTATCAAATAGAAGTTTATAACTCCTTAAACTGAGAAATATTAAAATTATGCTTTATTAAACAATATATTAAAAATTATTAAAATATGATTATTTATTAAAAATATTATTAATTCTTTAACTAATTAAAAATATCCATTTAAATTTAATTAATTTCTTTATTTAAAATAAAATAAAATTTCATATAAATTTAATTAATTAATTAATTAATTATTTTTCTTTTTAGTAAAATTAGTTGTTGGGCCAACAACTAATTTGGCTATCTTTAAGCTCATCACATTGATTTTATTTATCATTTCATCCTAAAAATGAATCACACGAATTGATTCGAAACACATCAATAATGTTCTATTTCATAAATCATAAAAACTTCAAATCAAAAATTATAATTCAAAAACTTCATGTGATTTTTTTAATTCACATTTTGAAATCATTTATCCACAATTTATAGCGGAATGAATCCTGCTTTTCGCAAATTATGTCATTGTTTCGTCTCATACCGTAGAGGTCCTAAAAAAGACTAACCCTATGGCTTTTTAACAAGGTTGCCCTTATCGATGACTCTTGAAAATGGCTTGTTAAACAAGGTTGCCTTTAGAATGATTCCTTTTCTTTAAATTCAAGATGTTAATTATCCAAATGTTGGGTGGAATTAATGCTATAAACTTTCCCATTTTTTTTAATTGTAATTTTGTATTTTCTCAAACAAAAGACAAAGTATGTTTCATATTATTAAACAACCTAGATTTCATATTATTAAAAGTTACAGGTTATTACAAGTGGTGGATATATATAAGGTTGGCAAAATTATATTTTTATTATATTTAATACATCACTTTAATCGAGTTAGGGAATTGAGCTAATGATTTCACATCAAAGAGTGCTTAAAAGAGCATTCAATCATCATCTATTCAAAACCTAGTGAACTCTAAATAGTGAATATTTTTAAGCGAATTGTGTGATTTTTATGGATTAAAAATAAAATAAAATTGTATAATAATTTTAAGTATATATTTTAGGTATTATAGTAATAGTTGTTAAATTGGATAAGTCTTACTAAAATTACTTTAATAAAGTATCAATTTACCATAATTATATATATAATTTTTCTAACATGGAAAACAAATTATTAAATGTTATTAGGTTTTATATTTATTTATATATTTATGCATGTTATTTTATTAACAATATTTTATATGACTTTGTTTTTTTAAGTTGAATCAATAACCATTAGGGGAGAGGCGTCAGTCGCTGAACACCTCAGCGCTGACTGGACCCGGGCCACGTCAACAGATGCCAGCGCATGTACGACAGGTGTTGACTGTCATGGCTTTCACGTGCCAGTCACGTGCAGCCGGTCACGCCGTCGAACAACCTGTCCAGCCAGTCTACTCCCGCCCTTTTGTGGAGGCTTGTCGACAAACTGGAGGTTTTTGGTCCGGGTCTGGTTACTGTCGATTGTGTGCTCCGTTTGTTGCGATGCATTTCTCCAATGCCCGACGCCTCCGCCGCCACTGTCCGCGTGCTCCATCCTTAGATATGGCGCCGCTGCTCTCCTGGGTCGAGCTCCCCTGGTCCTGGTTCGGCTGCGGCGGCATTCCAATCGTGGGTGGTGGAAAATATCTGCCTGTTCAACCTCGCCTAGCTGGTGGTTTAACCTCGGCGCTTTGGTTGTTTTACTTCGGTGTTGTGTGGTTTAGGGTCGGCTGTTTGTTATTTATGCTTGGCGAGGTTTTGTCATGCCTCGGCCCTGTAGTTGTTTTGCCTTCGCCCTGTCGTAGTTTTATTCGGCTCTGTAGTTGTTTTACTTTGCTCGGCGCAGTGGTGGTTTTAGTTCGGCTCTGTGGTGGTTTTTCTAGGCTCTGTGGTGGTTTTTATCGGCTCTGTGGTGGTGCGTTTTTCAGCTCGTGCTTTCAAGTGCGTAAGTATTTTTTTTTTAAGTGTTTTTGCATTTTTTTTTAATGTTGGTGCTTTCTGAATGATTGTGTTTTTTATTTTTTGCAGGTCAGTGGAGAAGGCAAGGACAATGCAATGCAGTGGAATGTAGGACTCTGTGGAATGAAGGAGGAAGCCTGGAGGGATAGGAGTTTTAAGGTAGGACTCTGTCCTACTAGTCATATCTATGTGTTTGTAAACACATTTAACCTTAAGGAGATGTTCTCTGTTGAGCTTTTTTACTGTTTTACTGTGGTTTTACAGTGTTTGATTGTGGTTTTACAGCGTTTTACTGTTGTTTCACTGTGTGGTTTTACTAGGGTTTTACTGTCTGTAGGGTTTAGGGTTCTAATTGGAGGTATCACGCCTGATTTTTCTTTTTTGCAGCAGTGGAATGTAGGGTTTTGGGTTTTGAATTTTGCCGTAGCTTTAAACCATCTCTTCTACACTGTACAATTTGGCTGGGATTTCTTGAAGCAAAGTCTCTGCAATCCTTAATGCCATAAATGAATCTGTTTCAAGAAGATGCAATGGTGAGCTTCTTACCTTTAATCTTTCCAAGCCTCTGGTGGAGGTCATGCCCTGCAATAGCTGGGCAGCTGTATGCTGGGTGCCTTTTCTTTGGCAAGGTCAGGGTTGAAACATAACTCTGTGCATTCTCCCCAGTGAGAACGTCGTTGGGTAATAAGCACGAAGTTATGCTTGCGTCCAGAATTAAGATTCCAATTTCCTTTATAAGCTTTTCCATAAGTCTGTCATCTTAGTAGAAAACCTTTCACACAATATGTGTAGAACGAGGGCCGTTATCCTGTCTTGAAATCTCTTTTCTGTATTGCTTGGATGGTGTGTGAGAAGAAAATGCTGGGATTTTTTTAAAAGCTTAATGTTTGCTTGTCAACTTTCAAGTCTTGAAATTGAGTCTTGTTGTTTGTTACCCAGTATGGTTGAATTGGAGACAGAAGTTTGCAGATTTCATTAAAAGAGAATCAAGGCAAGCCATGCTTCTGTGTTGGAGTTCATATTGTTTGCAAGCATAAACATTCTGCACGATTCAAAATTTTCTTACCCTGTTTTCAATTGCATTTTGCATCGGTGTTATACAACTCATGCCTTCACCTCTTGGTTGGGTTTATTGTTGTTTATGAAAGTAAAGATTCTGCAGGATTTCAATTCTCATTTCCAAAGTCATCTTCTGTACTACAATGCCATCTAGAGTTCATTCCCTTGTTTAGCCTCTTGAGTGGGAGAGATTCTTTGTATTGTCTTTATGCAGTTGAGTGTCCAAACACGGTGGTAATACATTTTTAATTCTCAATCTCCAATGCTCTCTGCTATCTATATATTTTCTTTATACTCCGTGGCCATCTAGAATGTGTTTCCTTGTGTAAAACTCCCGAGTGAAAGATAATCTTGTCTCTATGTGGTACAAGAATTTAAAGAAACTGGCAATACTGATTTGTTGGGTTGCAGGTTTTGCTCTGGTCCACATCTGCTAGTTGATAAGTCCATGGAAGTTGAACTTCCGAGGTTTGTTGGGCTCAAAGACTTCACTATTTTGTCTGGGACCTTCGTTGTGCATGGTTTGGATGAATTGCTTGCGTCAGAGATTGTGGTAATGATTAAATATATTGTTGTTGCAATATGTGTGGAATTTGATCTTTGACCCTTATTGCTTGTATGTGGACATGCGATTTTGTTATCCTTTTTCCTTTCCTTCTTTTAATGTGAATCTACAACATATAGGAGACTGTTTAGAGTATTTTTGGTTGCTAACTAGAGTTTTGCCCTGTTTTAAGATTAAAAGATTCAATTACGTCTACAATTCCTGTTAGATATATGATGAAGGTTATTACTCTAAGCCGCAATTTTATGGGAGACCTGCCAGCTCAAGCTTTTGTATATATATAATTATACATGAATTGAATTGGATGCCGGCCCAATTGGGACTGAAATTTGTTCTTTTAGGTCATGTTGACTAAATGTTGATCTTATATAACCATCCTCTATCTTGCTGAACAATCACCACATCTGAGATAGTGTACCTTTCTTTAATGTTATTCTAGCCAGTATATACTGGAGATAATGTTATATTATTCAAACTTTGTGTAAGCTATATTCTCTCTCAATCTTAATTTGTTTGGAGAGGAGCTACAAGAGAACAGTAAATTAAGATGTCTGTGGTCTGTAAAGAAATCCAGATTAATGTTAGAGTATTTATTTTGTGAGTCATTTCATTTTCCACATAATTTCTGCCCATTCTTGTGTGTACTGTGCAAATAAACTGAAATGTACCTTGTGAAATTGCTATTTTTCTTCAAGAAAAACCTTGCAGGGAAAACCCAATGGATGGTTTGCTACACTCTTGGATGACATCCCTAGTAAATCTGCTGGTGTGCCTTGCCCAGGGCGATTCAAACTAGGCATCTGCTTTAGTCTGGCAAAGAACTTGCCAAATACTTGCCGACATTAGTGATAACTATATCTAATATTGTTTTATTTTCCCAAACTTGTAACTTTAGCGTGATATTTGGATATCAAAGAGAATGAATCTGTTGTGGAATCTGCTGTGCTATATAAAAGAACCTTCAAGTAATGATGTATTTTGTAATTGTAGAGTTATAACTCGTTCACTTTGAAAAAATAATAAATGTTTTGACTATACACGAGTGTTTTAGATGAGCCATATAATTTAATTTCTATTCTTGTAGATATTGCTACATTGGGTTGGTTTAAGCATATCTTATATAAATTTTTTTTTGCTAAGTGGAAGATTTAACTTTGAAATGACGTACAAAAAAGCTAACTGAAGAAAAAATGGTGATAAATTTTTCTGTTAGCTATTTGAATCTTAATGTACAATCGTGTCTGCAACACGAGTGTTTTAGAAGAGCCCCATAATTTAATTTCTATTCTTGTAGATATTGCTACATTGAGTTGGTTTAAGCATATCTTATATAAATTTTTTTTGCTAAGTGGAAGATTTAACTTTGATATGTAGGAATCATGAACTGTTTGTTATATAACTTCATAAAACTGTTTGATATATAACTTCAACAGATTAACAAACTTGTAGGATTTAGAAACTGTTTGATATGTAGGAATTATAAACTGTTTGATATATAACTTCATACAAAATCTGATATAGGCTATAAGGCTATAACTTCAAAAGATTAACAAACTTGTAGGATTTAGAAACTGTTTGATATGTAGGAATTATAAGCTGTTTGATATATAACTTCATACAAAATCTGATATAGGCTATAAGGCTATAACTTCAACAAATTAACAAACTTGGGGGATTTAGACACTGTTTCATACATACTAATTTGAAAATGTTTGTAGCTTCCCAAACATCCATGGATGCTATCATTAGCAAACCTATTTGATCCTTACCAAAATCACAGTGTCTTGTAGTTAAAAAAATTAAGTCATGGCACCTCTATGCTTGATGGCTTCCATTTCCTACGTTGCCCAAGTATGGTGGACTGCCCAACATTGGATGATTAGGATGTGCCTGAATGTTGGCATATGGTTGACTCCAATTTGCTCCATGTAGCCATGGTGGGACTGAGTAGCCCAAGTGTCCACTTGTGTTACTAACCCCAGCAATGACTGCAGGTGTCATATAAACACAATTAGGATTCAAACCTGCACTGGTAGGGGTATAAGAGGTGGGCCTAACCCCTGCCTGATAGCTAGGGACTTGGATGTTAATCAGGTCTTGGAATGATGGTGTCTGCTCTGCAATGTGGTCCAGCGTGTTAGACATCAACCTATTTGCCTAAAATTGTCTTGAACCATGTTCTTCTCTACTTGTCACCCCTTGTCCTTTTTCCAACTCTTGCTGAACCTTTCTTGCCTCTCTCTGTTGCCTTGCCAATTGCTTTTGATGTTCCTTATCTTCCCTTGCTTTTTGTCTTTCCAACCTTTCCTTTGCTCGAGCTTCTGCTGTTGCAATCCTTGCAACCCTCTTTTCATTGGCTAACTCCTTCTTTCTCTTTTTATCTTCCTGAATTTCATTCTTTTTACGTTCAGACTCGAACATTAAATTCATATAGTCTTCAGATGTGAGCAATTGTGAACTCCTCCCTAAACGAAGATAATCTGAGGCTGAGTTCCTTGATGAGGCCTTCACTCTCTCTACTGGTAGCTTTAGGAATGCACCAAGTAATCTCTGCTTTTCCAGACCTACCTGCTGGATTTCATCTTCTGGGACAACTGAATGGCCCCCATTGTTGTCTTCTTCAGGTACTTCATGTTGAATAGGCTCCTCTTCTAGTGATCCATTGTCCACAAAATAATGAACAAGTTCGGTGTTCAACCCTGATGGTTGTGAAGGCATGTCCATGCTTTCATCCTCATTGGTGGATGTTACATTATTTCCGGTGATATTCATCACGGCCTCTGCCAACCATGATGGTGCACTTACTTGGGTTGGCATGGTCAATTGCTCATTGTCAGCTGCATCAGTGGGTGTCACAGCCTCATTGATATTGTTAGTTGGTTCATCACTGAACTGTGTCTCACTGACATGCTCAGCATCATCACCACCACAGAACAACCCTTTAGAAAGGGACATTATACCTTCAACAACAGCTACATCTTCTTGGGCACCAACATGCTCTTCTAAATTCTCTGCTTCTTGACCTTCTGTTGTGACCAGCAACAACCCCCCTTTTTATTTAATATTAGTAATAATACTAAATAAATGGGGACCCTTAGTTAAAAAATCCAAAAAAATCAATTAGGATTTGTTTGCCTTTTCAAATAAAACTTTCTATCATAAACTTATAGAAATCCCTTAGAAAGAACATTAAGAAACACTTAAGTTTATGATAGATTACGATAAAATTTCTCTTTAAACAAAATAACGCATCCATAGCAAAATGGTATATATCTTTTATAAAACTGAAAATGCGATTTTGCGCTTTTGCGATAATGCGATCCCAAAAGCTTATACAATAAACGTATTGGTCGCAGATCGCATAGCACAGAAAACAGAAGTGATTAATGAATACCTTTTGCACTATTTTCAATTTTGCGCTTTTGCGAGATTTGCGATGTGCGCTTTTGCGCTATTGCGCAATTTCCGCTTTTGCGCTATTTTACATAACTGCGACGGCTTGATTTTGCAATATTGCGATATTGCGACATTGCGATATTGCGATATTGCGCAACAAATCGCAGATTCATGTAGGCGCGTTGTCCAAAGGCAATCTTCCCATATATCAAGTCTGTTATGCGCTTTAATGATCAAATTAAATGATTGGATTGATTATTAATGGTAAATGAGATTGTGTTTGGATTGAAAGTCGTTTCACAATTAAAATATTATATTTCATCCGCTTTCACATTTAAAACAGTCTCATCACCTTTCTTATGCCATTACTCTCATTTACTCGTAAAACGTAGGCACGAAGGAGCAAACGTCTAGACAAAGCTTTCACGAAACACTATGGGTAAGAAGGAGAAGAGCTCGAGTTCTGAAAACAGAGAAATGGCTTCGCTGTATGCAGACACCGCTTGTAATAAGGATGCCGGTATATCCACTTGGGAAGGAATGTATAATCTGTTAGAGGAAGAAAATCTTGTGGTGATGAAAGTTGTAGCTACAGCAGGTTCCAGTAATACGTCTGAGGCAACCCTTAGAGAACTGGCTTGCTCATTTCTGCATAGAATAGCGGCAAGGCCAAGGATTCTCCCATATACAGACATGGTGAGATGGGTACTGGACAGCACTGATATTTCAGACAGGCAATTTAAAACTCCATCTGAAGAGCTAATCGGGTCATTCTCCACGGAAGACGTGAGGCTGATGTATAAGTTGCCGGAACCTCATGCGCCTTATAATAAGCAAGTTATGAAAGAATTTGCCAGAGAACATGCAAATTTATCAGAATGCACACAAGAATGGACCAAAAGAGATGAGCCATTGAAGAAAAATAAACACGGGTGGACAGTACCAAAAAAGGATGTTTTAGACGCTGTTCACAAGTTCAAACATCCAAGTGGGCAAATTGACGCAGTTTCTACCACAAGATAAGGTATGTAAGTTTGCCAAAATTTATCCTCTATAGAGCTTTTAGAAGTCACTGAAGAAGCTGTTGGAGGTCAAAAGTTCTCAAAGAAACATAAAGCTCTTCTTGAGAAAAATCGGGAGTTGAAGAAGACTTGAAATAACTGTAAGACAAAATGAGGAAACATTGACCAAATTCAAGGCACTTCATGCTGAGTAAGGAAAAAGATGTGGAGCGTGTTCGGCACAGAGGAAAATTACTGCGAAAGGTCAAATCGATAAAAACGAAACTACTTTGGCTAAAGTATGTTATGAGAAAATGGCGAAGCAAAATCAAGATAAAATTGCAAAATTAATAACAGAGCAATAAGCTCAAATAAAGGAAAATGCACAAATCAGAAGGGCAGAAAAGGCAGCAGAGGAGGCGGCTACAGCAGCAAACATTCTTACTGATTGTGTAAATGACAATTTACACAAAGCTAATTTGATTCCTGAAACTGTTCCAGGATATCTCCCACAGGCAAATCAACTACAAACAGAATGGAGGCAAAAGGCAGAAGAAAGAGCAAAATCTATCCAAGGACTGACAAGATTGAATTGGGACTCATACTGGATGTACTTGGTGAAGCCACACAGTCAGCACAGTGCGCTTAATTGTATCATCAATGCTATAGAGAATATTGCTCCTACGCTTGCCGACTCTGTCTTTTCAGGACAGTTGAATTCTGAAGTCGGTCAACCGCATCTTCTCAAAACTATGCTAGATGCCTGCAAGTTTAAAGAACAAGTTCATAGATAGTTAGATTTAGTTTTAATTTTACTGTATTTTAGCCTAGGAAAAGGACGGTCATTGAACCGAATCCTTAATTTTTGTAATAAGACTTTTTTTAGATTTAGCTAAGTAGTATTTAAACCCTTCTCATGCATTTAGAGAAGGGTCCTGGATCTTAATATTTTTTGACTTGGAGATTGCATTTATGTACTCCATTGTCTTATATATTTTTAAAAAGGATCACATCTGGTGATTTTCATGTGGAATTATCTTTGAAGTGTTGCATTTCTGTACCTTGGAATTTGATTTTGCATCAGAGTTACTGGATTAGAGTATCACATTGCATTTGAAAGTCTTCAAGATGAATGAGGTATTTCTATCCTTTCACTGTTGATTTCTTTTGTCTTATGATTTGCTATCATTTATATATATTTGTTTTCACAACGCTTCCTTTTATATATCATTTCTGAGTATAATTGAAACGTTATCTTTCATAAGTGTATATAGATGGTATACAATGATGAATGCAATATGTTAATACAACTTTGTTTAATTTCTTAAACAGAGTTATCTTTATTTGTTTATGCACATTTCAATTTAAATAATAATACATTTTCATGGTTATTGTTAAATTGGAACAATCTTAAGTTGTATTCACATATAATTACCCGGGTTAGTGTTAGAATTTCTTTACCATTATTTAGTTTAAATTAGATAGTTTTATTTCAGTTAATTTAGTCCCATTTCCACCCATCCAAACCAATCCATTTAGTTATAAGGAAACTGGTCCTTTAAATCCAGTCGGAGCCACCATTCCAAACGGAAAAGGAGCTGTCTTAAGGTCCCGACCGGGTGGTTTTCCCTGATGTTTGAAGCAAAGATTTTCTAGGCTTCAACATTTTTGGCGCTAGAAGGAGGGCTGAGCTATGGATGGCAAGTAAATATTTATCCACAAGCCATTCTGAGAGCAAAACACCCTCATTAACTTCTTCAATTTCTTCTGAAATTCAAAATCCTAGAGAAGAAATTGCAGAAAATATTCAGACACCCACTACCAAAATCTCAAAACATTCAGACAATCAACATCCTGAGTCTCCCGAAGTTCAAGATTTAATTCATAAATTGAAAGGATTCTCATTATCTCTAGAAGAGTCTGAAATATTTGAAGGTAGTGTAATTTCAAAATTTGTTTCTTCGAAACCTCTTACTAGGCTTCAAAGTGAAAAACTTGGTATTTCTCCGAAAGAATTCCCTTTACCTAGTAGAGTCAAGACAAGAAAAACTCAATCGGAATCAGTAAGTGATATAAGTTCAACATCTAATATTCAAATACCTGTTTCTGAAATCCCTTCTCAACAAAGTATAATAGTTTCCACATCATCTCCTCAATCATCATTAATCTCAACATCATCTATTCCAACAATTTCTATTCAAACACCACCAGTTTCTACTATCCCTCCAATAGTTGTTCCAATAATGGCACAGAGACCATGGTCTACTCCAGGGGCAGTCAACATGGCTGCACCTTTACATGATTTACCAGAAAATCCTGGAAAATGGCTTCCAAAGTTTAGCCCAGATCTTAACATTCAAGCTGAAGAACATATCAATAACTTTATGTTGGCTATTAATTTGAATGGAGTCATACATGAAGATGTTGTAGTTAGATTATTCCCTTATACTCTCCAGGGAGTAGCAGGATCATGGTACTTTTCATTACCATCAAGATCCATAACAAGTTGGGACATTTTTGCAGATCATTTTTTAACCAAATTTGGAGATGACCGATCAATAGCAACTTTACTCAATGACCTCTCAAATTTGAAGATAGAACCCAAGGAACCCATTAAAGAATTCAACGCTATATTCAACAAACTCTTGAACAAAATTCACATAGATTCACAGCCCAGTGAACAAGTCAGAATTGAATGGTACATAACTGCCTTACCCTCAAACATAGCAATTTTCATAGACAGAGTTGCAAAGCCTACATTAGCTGAGAATACGAAAGAAGCTATTGCAGTGGAAAAACGAATTACTTCTCTGGAAAAGAAAAATGCTATCGAGGAAAGGAAATCAAATAAATTCAGCTTCAAAGATGATTCAAAGAAAAAGGCCAAAGATCCATACGACATGGAAGGTTTACAGAAAGTTCTTAAAACCATGTCAAATGAAATGGTTGAAATTAAAAAACAAGTGGCTGAAACTTCTACCAAGAAACCATTCCAAAATTTTAGAAGAAACTAAGTTGAATCTAAACCTCCTAATGCGATCTCTAATGCAGAATCAGAAGAAGAGGAAGAGGAAGAAGATATATCTATAGTATCAGATGAAGAAAATGAAAATGAAGAAATAGCTGAATTGAATGGAATGTGGGATTTTATTCTCCCTAATTCTAATAGTGAAGAAGCTATGCCTGTAAGTACTAGGAGTAAATCCACAGCGGAACCAGTGCAAATAGTTCCTAAAAAGAAAATTACAACTCCAAGTACCAAAGACAAATCCCCTGTAAATAAAACTTCTCCATTACCTACTCAAAATCAGCCATCCTCTTCTAATCCTCCTACATCAACAGCAAAGACTTTAGTAGTGTCGGATCCTATGGAATACAACATTGTCGAGGACATGAAAAAGATCAAAGCTAATATTTCCTTACATGAACTCAGCAAACTAAAACACCAGCAAAAGTTGTTATTGAAAGAATTAAACGCTACACCAATTGCTCCTTTACCAAGCGGTGTAGTTGCAAAAGCAGCTAGGGGAGCTGGTAAGCCACCATATAAGGTAGATGCTACTGATACTGTGCTCATTGGGGAAAAGTCAAATTCTCAAACTACTCCTTTTCTTTTGACTTATGAGATGTACAATAAGAATCTGCACAATTGTTTGATTGATTATGGAGCTTCCTCCAATATAATGCCTACTTCTGTCTGTGCTAAATTGAATATCGAACCACAGAAATCAGCAGTTCATATCGTTCAATTGGATCACTCTAAAGTCCAAGTGGTAGGAGAAATCAATTCAGTTACTATCAGATTAGCCTCCGATCCTAGGATTGTCCAAAGAATTGATATTTTGATTGCTGATATTCCTGAATTCTATGGATTAATCTTGAGCAGGGACTGGTCTGCAAAACTTAATGGTTACATCTCAACTGATTATTCACACATGTGGCTTCCTTATAAAGGGAAACCAAATCAAATTAAAATTGAACGAGAAAAACATATGACGCACACTGTCACTGAATTTGAACAACCTAATGAACCTGTGGCATTCAACAACAATATTCTTGGAGGTTATTCTGCTGAATCATTTCTTGGAAATTTCAAAGCTCCTCAGTCACCTTTTTCTATAAATACTTTTGTTTCTCAGATAGAAAATTTTTCACAATATGATTCTTCCAGAATTGTAAATATTTCTGATGTAATTGTAGATAAGCCAATAGACAAATCTTTATTTTGGTCGTTATATTTTGATGGATCGAAGTCTAGTGATGGAGCTGGAGCTGGATGCATCTTAATTGATCCAGATGGGGAGAAACCCATGATGTCATGTAGGTTATAATTTGAGTGTACTAACAATACCGCAGAATATGAAGCCTTGGTTCAAGGACTTTATAAAGCTATAGGGTTAGATGTTAAATACTTGAAAGTCTTTGGTGATTCCGAAATTGTCATAAAACAAGTTAGGAATACTATTCATTGCCTTTCGGGACATCTTAAACACTATCAAACCCTAGTACAAGATCTCACCACTCATTTTTTAGCATTCAATATTTCTCCTATTCCTAGGAATCAGAATACATCAGTTGACTTGTTAGCTAATGTTGCATCTAAACTCCTACCTGCTGAAGATTGCAGTCCTGATAGGTTTTCTGTAGAATTGATTTTTCGTCCATCTGTCCCAGATAATGTTACAAATTGGAGAGTATTCTATCATGATAAAGATATTCTAAATTTCATGACCTCAGAGAAATCATATGATGAGCAAATTATTGACGAAGATGATCATGATTTACAAATTGCTTCAAAAGGTAATGAAAACCCCATTCCAAAATCTGTTGTTAAATTAGAGGATTTATATGACATTAAAGACAGATTCAAGAAAGTCACTAATACTAAACTTCAAAGCTCTACCTTGAAGTTTGAATTAGTAAATCTTGGTTCTGATTCTAAACCTCAAAACATTAACTTAGGACTCAATTTAACACCAGAGGAAAGGAATGCGTTCATTAAACTTCTGAACAAGTATAAAAACGTTTTTGCTTGGAATTATGATGATTTAAAAATGTATGATACTTCGATTATTCAACATACAATTCCAATGCTTCCTGATATTAAACTTGTTCAACAGAAGTTGAGAAAGATCCATCCAAATCTTGAAAGTCAAATCAAATCAGAACTTAATAAACTTTTAAAATCCAAAATCATTTTTCCTGTCAGGCACTCCAATTGGGTTTCCAATATGGTACCTGTAAGGAAGAAGAATGGTGATATAAGAATCTGTATTGATTTCAGAAATTTAAATAAGGCATGTTTAAAAGACAATTTCCCATTTCCAACCATGGAACAGATACTTCAAAAGGTAGCTGGTTCTGAACTTATGTCTTTTCTCGATGGATTTTTGGGCTATAATCAAGTTTTAGTTCATCCAGATGACAGATTGAAAACAACTTTCAGAACAAAATGGGGAACTTATGCTTATCAGAAAATGTCTTTTGGTCTAATAAATGCAGGAGCAACTTTTCAAAGGGCCATGGACATAGCATTTAAAGGTCTGATCAATAAATCAGTTATTGTTTATCTTGATGACATAACAATATTTTCAAAAAAGAGAGCCAATCATCTACATGATTTAAAACAAATATTTGAAAGATGTAAAAAGTTTGGTATTTCCTTAAATCCAAAGAAATATTTCTTTGCTTTAGATGAAGGAAAACTCTTAGGATTTGTTGTGTCAAAAGAGGGTATATATATTGATCCAGATAGAGTGAAAGAAATTTCTGATATTTCTTTACCTCATAACAAAAAATCCATGCAATCATTTCTTGGACAGATCAATTTTGTTAAAAGATTTATTCCTGATTTTTCTTTTATTGTTTTACCTATGCAAAATATGATCAAGAATAATTCAATATTCAAATGGACGCATAAAGAAAAAGAAGCTTTTGAGGCAATCAAACAAGCGATCATTAATGCACCAGCATTGAATACCCCAGATTTTTCTAAAGATTTTACTTTGTATACTCTGGCCACTGAAACATCCTATGCAGCCGTTTTAACACAATTCAATGATCAAGAAACCGAAACACCAATTTCTTTCTTTAGCTCAAATCTGCAAGGAGCTGAGCTTAATTATTCCGATGTTGAACAACAAGCCTTTGCTGTGTTTAAATCAATCAAACATTTCAGACCTTTGCTCTTGAAAACACATACAAAAATCATTGTCCCATTCTTTGTAGTGAGGCAATTATTAATTCAAAAAGAAGTAGGAGAAAAGAGAGCTAACTGGGTCACAGCCTTGCAAGAATATGATATTGATATTAAACCGGCTAAGATTGTTAGAGGAAAAGGTTTTTGGAGATTATTGGCAGGAGCTCATAACATACCAGAAAATCAAGATTCAAATCAAGATATTCAAGTAAGTCAGATAAATGTTACAGATTCCGGATCTCAGTATGCTGATCTTATCTATTACTTGAAAAATGGGTATGCTCCTTCTAATCTTAGCTATAAGAGTAAACGCGCTTTAAGGTTAAAGGCTATTAAATACCAGATCATTGATAATGTGTTATTTAGAAAAAATTATGATTCAATTCTATTAAGATGTTTGGAAAAGACTGAAGCTGAAAAGGTTTTGCAGGAATTACATGATGGACTAGCAGGAGGTCATTTTGGAGGTGATACCACGGCTCACAAAATAATTCGTGCTGGTTATTACTGGCCTACCCTTTTTAAAGATACACATGATTACGTAAGGAAGTGCCAAATTTGTCAAACTGCAAGTGGAAGACAAAGGAAACCATCTTTTCCTTTGCAACCAGTGACTATTGAGCAACCATTCGAACAATGGGGGCTTGACATTATTGGTGAGATAGTACCTCATTCTTCCAAACAACACAAGTACATCCTTACTGCAACTAATTACTTTACAAAATGGGTAGAGGCAATCCCGTTGAAGGTAGCCAATTCTGATGCAATTATTGATTTCATAGATCAATTCATCATAACCAGGTTTGGTGTACCTCAAGCTCTTGTCTTTGATAATGCATATTACTTCTCTGGAAATAGTTTAATTGAATTTGCAGTCAAAAGAGGTTTTAAATTAAAATATTCAGCAAATTATTATCCACAAGGTAATGGTTTGGCTGAATCCACTAATAAAAACCTTATCAAAATCACTAAAAGGACCGTTGATCAAAATCAAAAGAATTGGCACAAATCTTTAATCTTTGCGTTATGGGCTGATCGTATCACTGAAAAAGCTTCAATAGGGACTTCACCTTTCAATCTGGTTTATGGAAAAGAAGCTGTGATACCATCAAATTTAACTCTTCCATCGTTATCCCTAATGCAATTTATTGAAGAAAATCCTTCTTCATCCATTCAATTGAGATATGATCAAATCCTTAAACTAGAAGAAGATAGGAATAAAGCAAAAATTACTCATGAAAAACATTAACAACTTGTAAAATCTTCTTTTGATGCAAGTTCTGCCGGCTCAAAAATTTTGTCAATTGGTGATCTTGTTCTGAAATGGGATAAAGCACACGAAGAAAAATGTAAACATACAAAATTTCAGAAAATGTGGCTTGGACCATTTCAGATCGTTGAGAAGATAGGCTCAAATACATTCATACTCCAAGATCTAATGGGTAAGAGAGAATCTCTTCCTGTAAATGGGCTTATCTTGAAGAAATTCTTTTCATAAGGAGGTAACCCCTTCCTAACTGTACATATTCCTTTCTGCAGAATTTTAATTGTTTTTTGTTTTTGCAAATAAGGGTTGTTAATAAGTCTCTCATTGACTATTTACTATTTAAGAAAATTTCTTCGAAAAAATATTATAAATATTTATTTTGTGTAAATAAGAATTTTTAAAGTAATGATCACAGTTTTTGAATAGTTTAAAATAAGATGTTAAACTTTGAAAGATTATTTCAATCATTTACATGATCTTTTGAAAACTTGAGAAGAATGTAAATCATCATAAGTTTATTAAGCAGAGAAAGGTTATCTATCAAAGTAAAGATTTTTTCAAAGTTTTGGAACTTAAAAAACTCTGAAAAATTGTCATCCATTGATTCTTAAGGATAAAACTATTTCACCTCATCCATTTAAGTTGTGATTTTTTAGAATGTAATTCTAAGAAATTTGGAAATTTAAAGAGATAAGAGGTCTCATTATGAGCCGACTTACCATGTTCATAAGGAGTAATAAAACTGACATTACCAATACTGCATACCAAAACAGGGTAATGGCTTATAAATGTAAGACAAAGGGTCTCATCACGAGCCAGCTTGTTCAGTTTAATTATAACTAGTGAATGGCATTGTTATTAACTGGCTACCAAACCAGAACAATGGCTATTAAAATAAAAATAAATAAAAGACAAAAACATGAGATAATAGGTCTTATGAATTTATCTTTTAAAAAGTCATAATTTTAATTAGATGGGACAATGAATGGTTAATGGTTTAAAGGTAACCCTGTCGAGACTATGAACGTTTGCTGGCAGCAGAGGCAATACCTATGACAATAGAGTATATTATAAAACCAAAACTTGGAGAGAACCACTTACTTCATTATTAACACCAATCAAAGCTTGAGATAACCCAAAATGTTTTTATTGTTAAGGAATTAGAAAGAAATTATGAAATGATTTTTATTTATTTTTTCATAGTTACATTTTATTTGAATTATCCTAAGATAGTTTTTATTATCTTTAAAAATCTTTACTTACTAAAGATATAGTGTTCATTTTATTTTTTCAGAGATAACTGTTTCTTTCAGTGAATCGCCAATTGTTGTGACCAGCAACAACCCCCCTTTTTATTTAATATTAGTAATAATACTAAATAAATGGGGACTCTTAGTTAAAAAATCCAAAAAAATCAATTAGGATTTGTTTGCCTTTTCAAATAAAACTTTCTATCATAAACTTATAGAAATCCCTTAGAAATAACATTAAGAAACACTTAAGTTTATGATAGATTACGATAAAATTGCTCTTTAAACAAAATAGCGCATCCATAGCAAAATGGTATATATCTTTTATAAAACTGAAAATGCGATTTTGCGCTTTTGCGATAATGCAATCCCAGAAGCTTATACAATAAACGTATTGGTCGCAGATCGCATAGCGCAGAAAACATAAGTGATTAATGAATACCTTTTGCGCTATTGCGCAATTTCCGCTTTTGCGCTATTTTACATAACTGCGACGGCTTCATTTTGCAATATTGCAATATTGCGACATTGCGATATTGCGATATTGCGCAGCAAATCGCAGATCGCAATGTCGCAGATTCATGTAGGCGCATTGTCCAAAGGCAATCTTACCATATATCAAATCTGTTATGCGCTTTAATGATTAAATTAAATGATTGGATTGATTATTAATGGTAAATGAGATTGTGTTTGGATTGAAAGTCGTTTCACGATTAAAATATTATATTTCATCCGCTTTCACATTTAAAACAGTCTCATCACCTGTCTTATGCCATTACTCTCATTTACTCGTAAAACGCAGGCACGAAGGAGCAAACGTCTATACAAAGCTTTCACGAAACACTATGGGTAAGAAGGAGAAGAGCTCGAGTTCTGAAAACAGAGAAATGGCTTCGCTGTATGCAGACACCGCTTGTAATAAGGATGTCGGTATATCCACTTGGGAAAGAATGTATAATCTGTTAGAGGAAGAAAATCTTGTGGTGATGAAACTTGTAGCTACAACAGGTTCCAGTAATACGTCTGAGGCAACCCTTAGAGAACTGGCTTGTTCATTTCTGCATAGGATAGCGGCAAGACCAAGGATTCTCCCATATACGGACATGGTAAAATGGGTACTGGACAGCACTGATATTTCAGACAGGAAATTTAAAACTCTATCTGAAGAGCTAATCAGGTCATTCTCCACGGAAGACGTGAGGCTGATGTATAAGTTGTCGGAACCTCATGCGCCTTATAATAAGTAATTTATGAAAGAATTTGCCAGAGAACATGCAAATTTGTCAGAATGCACACAAGAATGGACCAAAAGAGATGAGCCATTGAAGAAAAATAAACACGGGTGGACAGTACCAAAAAAGGATGTTTTAGACGCTGTTCACAAGTTCAAACATCCAAGTGGGCAAATTGACGCAGTTTCTACCACAAGATAAGGTATGTAAGTTTGCCAAAATTTATCCTCTATAGAGCTTTTAGAAGTTACTGAAGAAGCTGTTGGAGGTCAAAAGTTCTCAGAGAAACATAAAGCTCTTCTTGAGAAAAATCGGGAGTTGAATAAGACTTGAAATAACTGTAAAACAAAATGAGGAAACATTGACCAAATTCAAGGCACTTCATGCTGAGTAAGGAAAAAGATGTGGAGCGTGTTCGGCACAGAGGAAAATTACTGCGAAAGGTCAAATCGATAAAAACGAAACTACTTTGGCTAAAGTATGTTATGAGAAAATGGCGAAGCAAAATCAAGATAAAATTGCAAAATTAATAACAGAGCAATAAGCTCAAATAAAGGAAAATGCACAAATCAGAAGGGCAGAAAAGGCAGCAGAGGAGGCGGCTACAACGGCAAACATTCTTACTGATTGTGTAAATGACAATTTACACAAAGCTAATTTGATTCCTGAAACTGTTCCAGGATATCTCCCACAGGCAAGTCAACTGCAAACAGAATGGAGGCAAAAGGCAGAAGAAAGAGCAAAATCTATCCAAGGGCTGACGAGATTGAATTGGGACTCACACTGGATGTACTTGGTGAAGCCACACAGTCAGCACAGTGCGCTTAATTGTATCATCAATGCTACAGAGAAGATTGCTCCTACGCTTGCCGACTCTGTCTTTTCAGGACAGTTGAATTCTGAAGTCGGTCAACCGCTTTTTCTCAAAACTATGCTAGATGCCTGCAAGTTTAAAGAACAAGTTCATAGATAGTTAGATTTAGTTTTAATTTTACTGTATTTTAGCCTAGGAAAAGGACGGTCATTGAACCGAATCCTTAATTTTTGTAATAAGACTATTTTTAGATTTAGCTAATTAGTATTTAAACCCTTCTCATGCATTTAGAGAAGGGTCCTGGATCTTAATATTTTTGACTTGGAGATTGCATTTCTGTACTCCATTGTCTTATATATTTTTTAAAAGGATCACATCTGGTGATTTTCATGCGGAATTATCTTTGAAGTGTTGCATTTCTGTACCTTGGAATTTGATTTTGCATCAGAGTTACTGGATTAGAGTATCACATTGCATTTGAAAGTCTTCAAGATGAATGAGGTATTTCTATCCTTTCACTATTGATTTCTTTTGTCTTATGATATTCGCTTTAAAATTGCTATCATTTATATATATTTGTTTTCACAACGCTTCCTTTTATATATCATTTCTGAGTATAATTGAAACGTTATCTTTCATAAGTGTATATAGACGGTATACAATGATGAATGCAATATGTTAATACAACTCTGTTTAATTTCTTAAACAGAGTTATCTTTATTTGTTTCTGCACATTTCAATTTAAATAATAATCCTTTTTCATGGTTATTGTTAAATTGGAACAATATTAAGTTGTATTCACGTATAATTACCCGGGTTAGTGTTAGAATTTCTTTAGCAGTATTTAGTTTAAATTAGATAGTTTTATTTCAGTTAATTTAGTCCCATTTCCACCCATCCAAACCAATCCATTTAGTTATAAGGAAACTGGTCCTTTAAATCCAGTCGGAGCCACCATTCCAAACGGAAAAGGAGCTGTCTTAAGGTCCCGACTGAGTGGTTTTCCCCGATGTTTGAAGCAAAGATTTTCTAGGCTTCAACACCTTCCACTTCAAATGCTTGGCTACATGTGGTATCATGCATAAGAGCATCATAATTGAGTGGCCATATACCAGTCCTGCTAAATCCAGCCTTGATATTAGAAGGTGTGAGAGCCCTTTTAAATGCTTTGCTAGCAAGCTCAGCTAGCTCAAACCTCTTTACTTCCACCCCTGGGTTCTTTGCCATCCATGAAGCTCGCTCGACCCTGAAATAGTTCTTGAAAGTACCAAACACGCTCACATCAAGGGGCTGCAATCTGTGAGTAGTATGAGCCAGTAATGTTAACAGGTCAATGCCCAACTTATTGGCCTCCTCGATTGTCTGCACAGCCATGTGGCTTCCATGGCCATCTAAAATCATCAAGTGCCTGTTTTCAGGCGAGACACCACCCAATACAGAAGCAGAAAAGTGGCAAAGCCAATTTATGAACAGTTCCTTTGTCATCCATGCATGTGGATGTGCAGCCATGCATGCCCCCGGTTCACAATTCTGTATGTAATTTTTTAGTTGAGTTTTACCTTTAAATAGATAAAATCTCGGTATAGATGAGCCAATTGCATTGACACAGGCAAGAATTTTGATCCACTCCCTGCTCTTAGGCAATATCTTAGGCACATTTCTACTCCCTCTCTTTGCAATTACCCGCATACCGCAATTTCTTCCTGCCTGTAAGCCTGTCTCATCGCAGTTCCATATGTGGTCTGGGGCATATGAGTGCTGGTCATATGCAGCAGAAAGAGTGTTATAGAACTTGGAAACAATTGCAGGGCGTAGATTTAAAGCCCGGTCTCTGTTGAGGCCCTCTGCTATACGTAACACAAGGTCTGGATGCCTCTTTTTAAACCCACTCCACCATGACTTACCAGTAAATCCATCTTTAAAGGGGTTTGGCCTCCCTTGACATATTTGAGCTACAGTGGATTTAAGTTGGATAAGCTCTAACCCATGTCCCAATTGGGCCATCTCCTTAAACCACTCCACCACCTCATCTTCCTCCTCTTCAGTCATGACTGTAACAGGCCCTCTGCGCTTTGTATTAGTCAACCCATTTATCCAATAATGTATGTTTGAGACAACAATACCATGTTTTTTTGTTGATGCACGGATTGAATATCCCTTAAACTCGATGTCATCAATTGCAGCAAGCATGTCTTCCTTCGTCCAGCCTCTGATTGCACTGATTTTCTTTGTTGAAATTGCACCTTGTATTGTGGTCGAAGGTGGTTCTGTGGCTGATGGTGGGCTGGGATGATCTACAACCACAAGGTCCTTTTCAACTACATTACTAGGAGCAATGGGAGCATTGACATCATCATTCGATGAACTACTCTGCAGTTGGGCCCCCCTTCTCCCTCGCCTCCTGTTCCTTATCTGATCTGCAACAGAAACTCTTGGCATGGCTACAACCTGCAATTTCCAACATCGTTAAGAAATTTGATAAGTATTACAGCACAACTGTATAGAGTAAACTATAATTATGTATGAATTCCAAAATTTCTGCTAATAACATGAAATCTTTCAGTTGTTTGTTGTGAATTAATTGGCATTGAAGTATTACTTGTCAATTATGTATTACTTGTAATATCAACATCAGAAAGATATGTGATACCTTAATGGCTGTTAGCTACATGGACTTGTCTAAAATCAGTAAGTGCCTGTTTTAAAATGGACTTATATTTGGACACGGACTGTGTGTTAGAACTATTTTTATTGAAAGATTTTATTCAATATAAAGTCAATATCCAAATTTTCTTAATATCTTGAATAACATTATTGAAGAACAACGAAATACCTGTATGTTGTCTCCAACAACTGATGAAGAGAGTGAATAGCAACTGATGAAGAGAGTGAATGTAACACTGTGCACACACTCTGTCTGGAATGTAACACTGTGCACACACTTTGTCTGGAATGTAACACTGAGCACACTCTATCCTCTGTTTGTATGTCTGGAACACTGTCTGAAAAGGATTGTATGTCTGCAAAATGGAAACTCACTGTCTGAAAACTCACTTTCTGAAAATTGTATGTCTGCAAAATGAATGGAACACTGTCTGAAAACTCTGAATGTATGTCAGCAGTAGTTTAAGAGAAAAACGAATGCCTCAAATGCAGTAACAATTGAGGTTTTATAGTTTTATGATTTAGAATTTCATTGGTAGGGAATATTGGCATGGATTGCCATCTCCCAAATTTAATTGTGTGGTGTGGATTGATTTGTACATGATCCAATGACTGAAAAGCTTTCATGGTTGATCCTTGTGCTTTCCTGAATTTAATTTCTGAATTGAAATGCTTTTCAGAATTTAATTCCTGTAATTCCAGGACTGTTGTGTTTAATTCTTGAAATGAAAGGTTGGGTGAACTATTTCCTGAATTGAATGGTGTCATTTAATGTCTTCAATAGGCTGAATGGTTAAACAAACATGTAGATATTGTTGACAGACATTTCACCTATTTTTGTGCAGGTGGTACTCAATCTTTGTGCAGGGGTTACCCAGTTTTTGTCCAGCTGTTATTCAACAATGAGATGTAGTCCCCCAATGCAAAATCAGTGGGGGACTGTTTGATGGGATAACTGTACTTTTGGATGGGTAGCATTGTAATGTTTTGTAGTGCATTTTGCCTTAAATGGTAATTCAGAACTGGAGGTACTTGAGACAGTGGGTCTTGTCAACTTGTGATGTTAGATTTGGTGTATGGCAGTTGTTGGTCTAGTAAAAAACTAGGCCCATTTTGGACATATTTATGTAACTTATATAACTTATTATCAAATATTTATGTGCATATTATCAAATATTTATGTGCATATTTTAGTGAGTTTGTAATTTATGTTTGGTGGATGTGTGGGACCAGTAGTATAACTACTACTGGTCCTTGCACAACAATAGAAGCCTCTCCCCTATATTATTTTGGTAATTTTTTTTTTCTTTATATAGTGTTTTCATTATAAAGAATTATAATTATCTAAAAATTGTTAAATGAATAATTATTTAAGAAACAAGTAATAAGGTTAATCACATAATAAGTCCAAAAAGAAACTGGTCTTTATTTTTAATTTTTTTGACAAATAATGTGGGGTTAACTTGTATGGGTTGAAACCATGGGGGTTTAATTAATTTTGCATGATAAATGGTGTGGGGTTAACTTGTGTGATTTGCACAAAGAATAATGTGTGTTTAATTTATGTTGCATAATAAATGACGTGGGGTTAATTTAATATTTTGAAATTTCCATGCACATGGATTAGTGAGGTTTTTGAACATTAAGAAAATCCCCCATTTTTTTCGTCTTTTTGCACTTACACAAAACCTGTGATCAAATCTCATCATTTGTCTTGCTTAAACAAACTTTACAAGATAACTTATGAACAAACTAGGAGGGATGCCCCTTTTGAACAAACTTGATAAGAAAATATTATAAATAAACTATGTCCAATGTCTTGCTTGAATGAATATGATGAGATAACCATTTTAACAATCTGGGTCAGATGCTCAACATAAACAAACATTGATCAAATTAGATGGGTTGTGATCCTTAAACAAACCAAATTAATTGGGATGGAAGTATTTTAAACCATTAAAAATGATGGTAATACATTAATATGATGATTTAGACTCTCTGTTCATAATCATTTTTTTTTCCCATTATATTAGCTCTACTACATGTTTTGGAAGATGTATTTTATTTTAAACTTGATTATCTATTTATTTGGGTTCCATAAATTATTATGGTCTTAAACATGTTTTCATAATGTGTTATCTTTTTCCTCTTCTTCTTCTTTTTTTATCCGAAGAAAAATCATAATTTTCATTAATAAGACTGAAAATTACATTTTGCATATGCACAAAAGTGCATTAAAAAATGGTTGTTTTGGAAAACAACCGTCCCTCCAAAAAAAAAAAAAAACAAGCCTATCAGTCCTTTCCAAATACTGACTGATATGTTCATCATTTACATAAATATATTATCAAAATATAAGGCTTACTACCAGCGATGAAAAGTTCTCAGTAAATAAACGAAATCATAAAACCAGAGAAGTCCTCAAACATGATCAATGATCCATCAGTTGGCCTTTCATAGTCGATTATCTTCTAAAGTTGTAAAGGAAGATTCTTATTAAATGTTCCATGTATTGTTTACTACCTATTACCTTAAAGGTAAATGCAATAAAGAATTGCTTAATGCACACACACACACACACACACATATAAATTTACCTCATCAATTCATGTCTTGTCAATTACCCATAATTGATCGTTGTATCAAGTACCCATAAACATGTGATTTCATTAGGAGTTGTCTTTAGTGCGACTTTTTGGAGTTTCAAGTGCTAGAATCCGGTGAAAAAAGTGGAGGTAACATCTTGTTTTTTGTTATTTAAACTAGTTTTTTGACTCTATATATGGATTCAGCGCCCTCAAAAACCCCTAGGGCACTTTGATTGTGCAAGGTTAGCAATCAAACTTCTCTTTTCAATAAATTCTTGTTGGATTTTAGAGAAATTACACTGGAAAAAACCGTTGTAAAAGCCTTCAAAAAGTCGCACTAAAAACTACTAGATTTCGTTATATAATATAAAATTATTTATAACTTCCTTTATCCAAGTTTATTGTGCCATGAATCCATATTTTTTTAATGTAATTTTCTCATTAGGTTTGTACCTTTTATATTGTGAAAGTTGTATTCATTAGATAGATCTTTCGAACAAGGTATCGTGCATGTCAAACGAAGATTGTATGCCAAAGTTACAACCCTGGGAAATTGATGTACCAATTTACTCCAACGAGGCCAACAGTTTTGGCGCTTCATCTCCTAGGGTTATTTTTTTGGATGTTTAGGGTTTTCCATTATTTCTCAATCATAAATAGGCCCTCGAGCCTCATTGCAACATAGTTCAGAGGCATGTAGCCGCCACATCTTGTAATGTCCCATAATAATTATAAAATAATAAATAATTATAATATATAAATATATAATATAATTTAATAAATAAGTAAATAAATAAATAGTCAAGAGAATAATAAATAAATAATCAATTGGAGTCCTAAAACAATAAACAATAAGTAAAGTTAAAGAAATAATTAATTAACAAAAGTAAATAAATTAAAAATTAACAAAGAGTTAAACTAAGAAACTAATAGAAAGAAAGTTAAAGAAAGAAATAAATTAACAAAAGTAAATATATTAACAAAGAGTTAAACTAAGAAACTAATAAAAATGAAGTTTAACTAAGAGAACACTAAATTAAGTAAAGCTAACAAAAAGTAAGAGAACACTAAATTAAGTAAAACTTAAGTTGCATGTTGACACAGTGACTGTGTGCATGTGGTTCTCGTTCCATGGTTTGGTCTATTTAATAGACATTGAGGAAGGTTCAAGGGTTTTCATTACCGCAATGCCACAAAGCAAACGAACGCTCCAAACTGTCCACAACAAATAAAATTATTAAAACATTCAATTTCTATCAATATTAACTTCATCCTAATTTATTATTCTCCATCTCCAACCCAGTATATGTAAATATAATATTATTGTTTTAAATTTAGTTTTAATATGTAAATAAATTCTACCTAAAATTAGGTTTCTATATTAATATTGACCTTCCTATTTCAACCTTGATTGATTATTGTGTATTGATATTATTTATGAGGAAAAATTGTTAAAAGCATTGAAATAATATTTTTGTTAAATAATTTACATGTTTAATATTTGTGAAATTATGAATAATAATATAAAATAAATAAATAAATAAAATTGTGACTTTGCTTCAATGTTTTGATTTAATAAGGCATGTTGTGGAAATTAATAAATAGGGATGATAAAGCATTGGGACTAAAATTAGGAAATTTTTGAAAGAGTTTGTTATTTGGAAAGGAAAGGTGAAAATATTTTGTTATATAATAAATAGATATGAGTTAATTTAAATATTAATAACAATAATGAGTGTTATCTTATATCAAGCAAAACATATCTTAATATAAAGTATAGTATAAAAATGAATAACTAAGCTTCAAGGAATGAGAATAAATTTATATGATGTGGTTTTATTTATTTAATAACTTAGATAACAGAGCTTGAATTGGTTTTATTATTAATGGAGTATTATGTTGAAATGAGTAATAAAGGTTGAACTCCTTTAGTTAATATTAAGATATTATGTGGAATTGATAAGTTGTTATTTTACTTTATTACTTATTGGAAGTATGAATATTTACATTATTATTACCTATAATATTTTTTTTAGTGTGGTATTTTGAGTTAATAACAAATTGGACTGTAAAGTAATAAATAATTTATTTGAATATTGAGAAAAAAAAATATAGATCGGACCATTGTCTTATATAATCCTGCCAAGACTTAGTGGAAAATCCATACAATACGAACAAATCAAAATAAAGTTCTCTTAGGGATATAGATGAGTGGAATGATCAACACCATTGGTATGTGCCAAAGTGATGATCTATATAATTTAGAAGTGTCAAGATAGGGAGTTGTGAGCACTTTTAATTGATGAGAAATGACAAGTGATAAACTAGGAAAATGTTTCAAGGATAGCAACTATTGGAAAAGGAAATAAACTATGAAGATTAATGAGGAAAAATCTTGGCATGAAGTGTAAGAAGAAAATTCAATAAAAATTCTATAACAAGACCTTGAGAATGACTATGCATAAATTGACAAAAGAAGTGAGAATCAACTAAATAGGATGTACTTGACTCATTTGTACTCATTGTTTCATGACTATATTGATAAATACTAAGGCTTTTTCTAGAAGAAATTTATGAAGTTTATACATGAAAAATGGAAGAGATTACCAAGCATATAAAACATTTTGGTGGATGATAATGGTAATAGTGATTTCATGCTTCAAACGTAAACGAAGGATAGTGTTGGACAAACAAAAGTGAAGGGAAATAATCCTTAGGAATGGTGCACCTATAATAAAATAGATCAAGTGGTATTGAGAAAGAAATATAATAAGGCATTCTTTTGAAGGCGAACAATGATGATTACTAGTTGATGGATAAACAACTAGAGATTAATCATGAAAAAATACTTAATCAATGATGGCCTAATGTTTCTATGTCATTGAGTATAATGATAATAGAATGAAAAATAAAAAAATACGAATAGTGTTCATGGAATTCTAAGTTTGGTGTTGATGATTTAAGAATATTTCACCACCAATAATATTAACGATGAATTTCACTAAATTTCACTAGGAGGGAAGAATACATAACTAGAAGTTAAAACTCAAGATGATTCACAATATACTTAAATGACTATACCTACTATGAAAATTGTCAACTTCTTAGTTAAAGGAAGGGGAAACGCTTATTGAAAAGTAATTGGTATCTTGATGAAAAAATCTAGAGAATGGATGAAAGAATGAAAATCCTTGAACCTTCCTCAATGTCTATTAAATAGACCAAACCATGGAATTGGAACCACATGCCCACAGTCACTGTGTCAACATGTAACTTAAGTTTTACTTAATTTAGTGTTCTCTTACTTTTTGTTAGCTTTACTTAATTTAGTGTTCTCTTAGTTAAACTTCCTTTTTATTAGTTTCTTAGTTTAACTCTTTGTTTTTTTTTTTTTTACAAGAATGGGTATGGGTTTATATTAGAATTTGGCCAAAATGCCTTTCACCGGTTACATTTGATCGGGCATAGCCCTTAAAATTTCATCCACTAACTGATCAAAGGCCCCAAAACTTGGGAAACCGCAGGATTCACTCGAGACTATCGAGTCTATCTCCGTTATTTTTCCCATCTTAAATAGACAAACAAACTGATTCAGTAAAATGCAGAAAAACATGTCAATCTTTATGGAATGGAGTCCCAATTCTCAATTCCGTCTGCCAAGAGAAAACCTACGGGAAGTGGAACTGCCTTGTTGGCTTCCAAATCAGCAGCTTTATTATTTTCCCTCAAAAAGTGAAGGAAGGTAGTAGTCCGGAAAGATTTCACCAGGGTTCTGATTCTTGAAATCACTCTTGCCAGTCTAATGTCTGCAGGAGAGGAATCCTCCACTAAGACTCTGATAATGGATTGAGAATATCCTATAATACTGACATCTGAGAGACCAATAGCCTTTGCTTGCTTAAGACCTTGCAGAAGTGCCAAGGCTTCAGCTTGCATGCTGGTAGACTGCCCTAATCCCCAAGCGAACTTTGCCACAGTTATGCCCTCTTTATTTTTTATAATTCCTCCTGCCCCAGCCAATCCAGGATTACCTTTCGCTGCTCCATCGAAGAACAAAGAGAATCTGGATTGCCTGAGGAGCAGATCCGATAGATCATTCTCCTTCCCTCTGAATTGCCACTCTTTTATGACCTTGTTATGCCTTGTTTCGCAAGAGAAATGGAGGTCCATCGAGGCACCCCATTCTAAGTCTTGCTAGCTCAGATTCAAATCCGGCAAATGTTCCCCCAGACTTTCTTTCCAAAGACATTTTGTTTTGGTGATGATGAATTGTGAATTTAGACTTTCATCTCTGAAAACTCTTCTATTACGCTCGAGCTAGATTTGCCAGCAAACAAATTTCGGCAAGGAGAGCCATGCAGCTTTGAAACTTTCATTTTTAGGGAGCGTTTCTGGGTAGTGATTCCGCCAGTTTGCAAAAAAGATCTGATATAGACATGGGTAAGATGAATTCAGTTTTCCAGTAGCTCAAAAGGCCATGCCAGATTTATCTTGAAAATTTGCAGTCCAATATGATATGCTGTGTGTTCTCCTCACTGTCACAGCATAAGTGGCATCGAGAGGGACCATGAAATCCTTTCTTCTTCAATCTATCTGCTGTTAAAATCCCTCTGTGGCATAACAGCCAACAAAATGAATCGACCTTAGGCATGGATTTGAAATTCCAGATCCCGTTCCAAACGGCAGGATTAGGAGGGACGTTAGGACGATCATGAAGGCATTTATACCCCTGCGCAACCGTGTAAAGCCCTGGGGCGGCTCCCCAACCACGGGCATCCTTCTTACCCACGCGCAAAGGTGCCATACCGTTTAACAAAGGAGAAGATCACGTGCTTGAGACAGCTCAGGAGGGACAGGAGGGAGTCTCCAACGCAGCCAATTTTTGCCTTCCCATTGTGAAATGTCCCAAAGAGTAACGCAACCTGCATTGTCCATCCACAAACGCAGCGCATGCAGAGAGCAATGGGACGATAAAGGAGGGTGCATCATAATGCTGTCGTCCCATATCTTAATTTCTTTTCTGTTTCCTGGAATCCAATACGCTCTGTCTCTGATTAAAGGGGCTGCTTTGTGACAGAGTTTGATCAGCTGCGAGCCTGTGATGGGTAATAGGGCGTCCAGACATCTCTTCCTCTTTCCCATGAAATATTTCCTCCATAGAGCTCTTTGCGCCCAACCTGGATGTGGTCCAATGATTCTCCAGAAGATCTTGGCACCCATGGCTATGTTTTGGAGACTGAGATCTTTGAAGTTAAGGCCTCCCTCACTCTGGGGCTTGTAGATTTTCTCCCAACTTACCAAAGGGATTTTCCTGTCATTGTGATTGCCCCCTTTCCAGAAGAACTTGCGTATGAAGGCTTCCATTTTTTTGATGATGCCTGAAGGGGCTAGAATTACAGAGAATTGAAAAATGGGGAGGCTACTGAGAATGGATTTGATGAGGACAGTTTTGCCGGCAAGGTTTAACTATGAGAATCCCCAAGCTTGGACTTTGGCCTTAAATTTGTCCAACAGAGGAGTCCAATCTCTGCTGTATGCCAATTTGCAGAAGATGGGGAGGCCCAAATAAGTAAAGGAGGACCAGTTGAGGGAGGCAGTAAAGCCCATAATTCTTGAGATGGCAGAAAGGGTGAAAGCAGAGATATTCCAGCAAAAATCTTTGCACTTACCTTTGTTTAAACAGTTGCCTGTAGCTTCACTGTAGTCGTCCAAAACCTCCTTGAAACTTAAAGCAGATCTGGTAGAGGCAGCCCCTAACAAGAGGGTATCATCCGCAAACAGAGTGTGGTTAACATTTTTAACCCCTCTGGCTATATTAAGCCCCAAGATCTCTTGGTCAACCAATTTCTGATCCAGGTAGAAACTCAGGACAGAAACGTGAAGGACGAAGAGGAGTGGAGAGAGGGGGCAACCCTACCTAAGCCCTCTTGAAGCTTTAAAAAAACCAGCTGCTCTCCCATTCACCAGGGGGGCGATCCAAGGATCAGCAATACAAGCACGGATCCAATTTAAAAAGCCCATTCCAAAGCCAAGTTTTTTCAAGACTTCCCAAAGAAAGCTAAGTCTGACTCGATCAAAAGCATTAGCCAAATCTAATTTGATTACCATACCTTTCTCTTTGCGAAGCTGTCTCGAGTGAATCGCCTCTTGCACGAGGATGAAGTTGTCAGCAAGCTATCTCCCCTGAACAAATCCACCTTGGTTCTCCGGGATGATGGCTGGGAGGATACCTTTTAGTCTGTTGGCAATAACCTTTGTGATTAATTTGTATCCAATATTACAAAGAGAGATGGGGCGGAACTGATTAAATTCTTTAGCACCCTTTTCCTTGGGAATGAGGGCAAGAAAAGTTGAATTGGTACTGCCCCCAATTTTCTGGCAATTTTTAGATTTCAAAATCATTTTGTAGGGGTCTTTCTCCACAATCTGCCAGCAGGTTTGAAGCAATCTTGCAGTGAAGCCATCCGGGCCTAGGGCTTTGTCAGGCTCCATGTCGGAGAGAGCATCTTTTATTTCTTGTATAGAGATCTTCGCTTCAAGCTGTTGGTTCATTGAAGGTGAGATCCTAGGGGGAACCGCCTCCAAAAATTTAGAGTTTGGGTCCGTCACGCCCTCTTCTTTCTACAGGTTTTGAAAGTGATTGAAAGCTGCTCTCTTTATGCTATCAAAGTATTTGTGTGTCGAGTTGCCATCTTTGATTTCTGCGATGGAATTGAAGCTCTTTATGGCTTGAGCTTGTTTGTGGAAGAAGGCATAATTTTCGTCTCCTTCTTTAAGCCATAAACTCCTAGACTTCTGTCTCCAATGCTCTTCCTCCGCAAGGCAAGCTTTATGGAAGATTTGCTGGAGCTCAGCTTCCTTATCTATTACTTCTTTAGTGATTTCTATATCTTCACTTTGAGCATGGTGCTGGGCAAGATTGTCTTGGGCCTGCTTTCTCTCTTTTGCGAAGAGATTTGGCCCAAGTTTTAAGAACCATTTTTAGTCTTCTAATTTTTTCTTCCCAAATGAAGAGAGAAGAACCTTTCACTGGCATTTTCCAGCAATCCTGAACCAAATTCAGAAACTCTGGTTCCTTGACCTAAAGAGGATTGAATCTGAAGGGGATGGCGCCAAGGTCTTTGTGGCCCAACATCTCAAGCAAAATGGGCTTATGATCTGAAACACTGCATGGGAGGATATGCAATCTGAATTCTAAGCCCAGCAAAAGGAAGGAACTCTGCACCAAACATCTATCAAGTCTAGCAACAATGTGGCCAGGACCTATTCTTTTGTTAGACCAGGTGTACTTACCATTTTCTGGGGGGATGTCAAGCAGATCCCAGTCTTGCATGAGGTCTTCCACCCATTCCCTTGCAGGGTTCCTTATGATTGTGCCTCCTCGCTTTTCCTCCATGCGCAAGGTAAGTTTTAGATCACCTGCAACAATGATGTTTTCCAAGTTTTCTGACTCCGACAGATGTCTGATGGAGTCCCAACACTCCCTTTTCTCCCCTATATTTGTTGGAACATAGACATTGAAAAGACTGACAGCCTCCTTCGAGTCCAAAGGCTGGAGCTTCAAAAATAGCTAGTGGGTGTTGTGCAGCTCGATGACCAGCCTATACTTGAGAGGGTTCCAGAGAGAGCCCAGTCCCCCAGAGGCTCCCCGTGCTGAAACTGCATGACCACTGCTTCCTTTCCAAAAATTTTTACTGATTTGGAGAAACTCCTTGTCCTCCATTTTGGTCTTCTGGATCAGAAGAATGTCTGGGGCTTCTCTTCTTATAAGGCTTCTCGTTGCTTCTTCTTTCACTTTGCTCCCCATTCCTCTGCAGTTCCAGGAGACAATATTCATCAATTATTTTTATGGTGGTGGGCTCCCTTGGAGCCTTGCGCTTGGTTTTTGATCATCTTCGGATTTTTTCCAAGGAGTTTCTCCAGAGTGGGCTGACTACCCTGAAGCTTGTCTTTGTAAGTTTCCTGATCTCTGTTTTCTCTAGCAGATTTGCGGCCCCTTGCAGATCTTCTGACTGATGTCTGCGTATCTCCTATTTCTCCATCCTCCTCAGACTCCTCCGAGTCATGTTCCTCCTCAGAGGCTTCTATTTGCTTATCCTTGTTTCTTTCCGTGGTGATTTCTTCAGGTCTTGCTTATGCTGAAGTCATTTTTTCTAATGGTTTGTCTTGCCTATCTTCTTCCCGAGGAGTCTCTTCAGCAGAGCTTAAGACCTCATACCTATTTTCTTGACTTTTTGGCGGGGGAACATTCTGGGTGGAGGCACGCTGGGGGCCATGAACCCCAGATTTCTTGTGAGAAGTCTTTGGCCTCTTGACCTGGTTCCAGCCATCTTCCTTTCCTTTCTCTGCTTCCCTTTTGTTCGGGCACCCTCTTGCAAAATGGCCATAGATGTGACATTTACGACACTTGAAAGGGAGTTGCTCATAGTCCAGCACTTGCACATGCGTCCAACTACCAACCTTTAATTTGATGGCCTTCGGAAGCCCCACCTCTAAGTCCACCTCGACACAGATTCGAGCGCAATCGTACTGATCGTTGTTGTTTTCTCTGTCAATGTATTTTCCCAAAGTATTTCCTATGTGCTTGAGGGATTCCCAGTTCCAACAATGCACTGGAAGATTAGGGAGCCGAACCCAGACAGGGACAGCCGTTGGGACATCCACGGCCGGATCGAAGTCGGGGGTCCATTTGTTGAGGTAGAGGCCCTGAGGTCCCATGAAATAGTGCCCATTCCTGAAGATCAAGTCTTTGTCCTCCTTTGTGTTGAACTTGAATAGAAAGAAGCCTCTACCCAGAAAATATGAGGTGACTTTGTTCTTGATCAGTGGAACCTAGTTCTTAATGACCCAGTTTTCCGTCGATTTTGGCGAGGGCCAAAGGCCCGTGAATTGACCCACCAGGGCACGATCTGCCAAGGACAAAGCGACCTGGATCAGACCCTCAGGAGGGAGGTTTACCTCCGAAACATCGTCGAGCCTTTTGACGAACTTAGCGACTTCGAACTTCTTCTTTTTGGGCAGCGAAGCTAGTAGAGAGGAGAAGGCTGCTTCAACTTCCGGGGATGGAACTTGCGAGGGACCAATGGGTGAGCCTTGGGCCTCCATGGCAAAGAAGGTCAAATCAGCAAGACCGATCTGCACCAAGCAAATACAGGAGGTGAGGCATCGCAAGACCGGGATGAAGAAGAAGAGGATCCGATCAGATCCTGCAGGAAGAATCTCCAAGGGCGCAGATCCAACAGATCTGACAAGAGATCAAGAGGCACAATGAAATCCTGAAGAAGATCAGGAGAAAAAAGAAAGATCCTAGCAGATTCGAGAGACCCAGAGGTCAGGAGGACCAGGATTAGAGGCGGAAATGGCTGGGAGGGCAGAGCCCAGGCTCAGGCTGCGCAGAGCAGGTCGCAGCAGGAGGTAGCAGCGCTCGAAAAAAACCTGGATTATACAAATCTTCTAGTTTAACTCTTTGCTAATATATACACTTTTGTTAATTAATTATTTCTTTAACTTTCTTTCTATTAGTTTCTTAGTTTAACTCTTTGTTAATTTATTTAGTTTTGTTAATTAATTCTTTCTTTAACTTTACTTATTGTTTATTGTTTTAGGACTCCAGTTTATTATCTACCATTTTATTTAGAACTCCAGTTATTGTTTAATGTTTTATTTATTATTCTCTTGACTATTTATTTATTAAATTATATTATATATTTATATATTATAATTATTTATTATTTTATAATTATTATGGGACATTACACATCTCTTCTCATAGACAAGCTACCATCGTCCGAGCGAGTTTATTCCATTTTGTATGTAAGTATATTTCAGTTCTTTGATATTAATGAAGTGAAGCTTTATTTATGTTGCATCTTTGTTTTTATGTTTATATATGTATTTTTTGTGTTCCTGTATAATTTGGATCAATGGTATCAGGGCGGTCTGCTCTTGTTACACAGCAATTTGTCACCGTCCCTGCAATCCCTTGCCCCGCATATTGGAGGGTCTTTCCCGTGACTTGTGAGTAGTGTCATCCTCTACAAGCACCTTCCTTACATCCTTCTATACAAGAACATCATTTCTCCTATAGAACACTTTCTCAAAAATCCCATAAAAACCTATGTTTTAGCATTGGCGTGGGTATCCAGTTCACCCCTCGCGCCAATGTGGAGAATGTACACTAGAGGCCGCGCCAGCTGGCGCTCTGTCTCTTTTTTGTGCCCGTGCCAGCCTTTTTGGGAATGTTTTTTAACAAAATAGAGGCAGAAGTTTCCTTCAACCACCTCTGGGATGAGTCACAGGAAGTGGTTAACTAGATGAGCCACGAATCTCCCTCTTTAGGTAGTGGTTTCCTCCTCATATGGGACACTCCTAGAAGATAGGTCTCCCTTCAATGATTATAGGGATCCTAACCTCTCCCTGTCCCCCTATATAAATGAGCTTTCTCCCATCATGAAAGCTAGCTGAACAAAGAGGATTATGCAGCTGAAATGTTGAACTTGGAGAACTAAGCTATAGTCGAATAACTGAGAAGGTAGATCAAGAGGGAAGTCCATCGAGAGGTCCCTCATCCCATCCGAATTCCTTGACGATCTTTGAGATGTGCTTCGCCTGAGCCCCGCTGAAGGAGACCGCAACGTTAGAGCACGGTTGTATCTCTTCTTTCTACCTATTAATATAAGTGACTATTGTCTCGTTCCCATCTTGTGTTTTGTTTGTATGAAATGCAATATGCTAGTCTTCTCTGACTGATTAGTAGATTTTGAATGGAATTAGTATATGGTATGTGGTTGTCATTTTCTGATCTCTGTGCAGGTGTCCAAACGCGATAGGTGGAAGGGTTGTGACTTGTCTCGAAACCTTCTTGACCCTGAAACATGTTACGCACATGTCGAGAAGTTAGCGCTGGTTGTGGTCCAGGCCGTCCAACGTTTTTGTCATTACATTCTTTTACGCACGGTGACCGTGATTTCTGATTATAACCCCATGACCTATATTTTGTCTCGGCAGTTTCTGGGGGACAAATACTCGAAGTAGATCGTTATCCTCCAAGAGTTTGATTTGGAGTTCATTACCGCCAAATCGAAGAAATCACTTGTTTTCGCTGATTTGATTTGTTCTCTCCCCGCTGACTCTGCTCCTTCTTCTTCCGAGGATCATATTCCGGACGAAACTCTCTTCCTGATCAACACCCTCGATCCGTGGTACGGTGATATCATCGTGTACCTCCAAACATCTATTTTCAGGTCTAAGTTAACGAAAGATGCCCGATGCCGCATTCAGTGACAATCAAAACCTTATCGTATTGTTGGAGATACCCTTTATCGTGTCAGATTCGATTCTGTACTCCGCCGATGTCTGACCCTCAAGGAAGCAGAGAAAGTTTTAAATGACTGCCACAGTGGCACCTGTGGGGAACACATGTCTGGTTATGCCACTGCACAAAATATTCTTTGTGCTGGCTATTTCTGGCCATCCATTTTTAAAGATTGCATTGTTGCAGTACGCAAATGCCATGCGTGCCAGATTTATCAACACAAGATGCGTGCGCCGCCTGTTCCTTTACACCCTGTCATTATTGTTGGTCCTTTTGCCAAATGGGGCATCGATTTTATGATGTGTAACCCTTATTCGGCCAGGGGGCATGCCTATATTATCGTCGCCATCGATTATTTTACGAAATAGGCTGAAGAAATGCCTACACTGGCTGCGGACGGTAAGACAGCGACACAGTTCATATTCAATCACGTTATTGCTCGGTTTGGTGTCCCTCAAGCCATATTCACCAACCATGCTTCTCATTTTCAGGATTATATGATGGCAGAGCTGACATCTAAGTTGGGTCTGCATCACAACAGCTCAATGCCTTACTATCCTCAAGCTAATGGCCAAGTTGAAGTTGTAAACAAGGTCCTTGTTACAATGCTTCAACGAAGAATAGGGATCCATAAATCAAACTAGCATCTCATTTTGTTTTCAGCTCTATGGGCTTACCGAACGTCGATCAAGAATGCAACCGGATTTACCCCATTTCAGTTGGTATACGGCCTAGAAGCTACGCCTACGATTGAATTGAAATCCCTTCAATTAAATTAGTTGTATAATTACTGCCAGATACTTTGCCTGAAGAAGAACATCTCCTCTACTTAGAGAGATTGGATGAAACTCGTCGCTTAGCTGCCTTGGTCATCGAAGCACAGAAGAAGCGAGTCAAAGCTCATTTTGACCAAACAATTTCCCCTCGTTCTTTTATTGAAGGTGATCTCGTTCTCTTGTATGACCAAGCTCATGACAAGATGGGGGCAGTCAAATTCCAACCCATGTGGCATGGGCCCTACATCGTCAAACGTGTGTTACAGAATGGGCCTATGAGCTTATTGACTATGAAGTTTATTCTTTATTGCAACCCAGAAATGGGTTGTACCTGAAAAAATATTATGCTTGAGTCATTCACGTGTGATATGTATACATAGGTGATTGTTTTCATTTTGTGTGCATGCTTTGGTCTGATGTGCTTTGTGAGATTTTTTCTGCTTATTGGTTCTTGTTTTCTATGCAGATGTCTATTTCCCCTTATGTTGGTTTCGGGGATGGTGCTTCTCGCAGTACCAGGAACTTGTCTTCAGCAGCCTGGGTAATTTATGATCCTGTTGGTGAGTTAATTAACCTCAGTTTTGGATTCGCAACTTGTTGTTATTCAACTGAACAGTCATTATTCAGTTTGAAACCCATGCATTTTGAGATTGTATTTGCGTATTCGTTTACTTGAAAGACATTTTGATTTCATTACATATCAACATATACCAAGACAAATGAATACATTAACAAATGCAATAGCTAACATTGTGCTAGATAGACATTTGCGCAATTTATAAAAACATCATCATATGTACATAGACCCATGTAGAAAATAGATGTATATATATATATCATTTGTTTGCAATGTGTGCATCATAAAACCCACAAAAAATAATATATGTTTGTTTCAGTTACATCGTGAGACAACATGTCTCTAAAAAATGTACAGAAATAAAGCCTAAGTGCCTAATCGACATGGTGCTCATGATATCACATCACCGCCCATACCAACCGCCTCAGCAAGCAATGGATACGACTCGACACCCCTGCAGTATGCCTCTGATAGGCCCGAGGCACATCATCCAAGCGAGCATAGTCTGGGACCCCACGGGTGATCCCCTCCAGGTTCTGCACTAGCTCCTCCTCGCCACCCTCACCATGAGGATCGAAATCTCGAGGAATCCGCCTCGCTACTGGCGACATACCTGCGGGATGCTCTGGGCCGACATCTGCATACATATAAGAATAATTGTCAGAACATACATATATATCAAAAAAATTATAAACTCATGAAAATACAAAATGAGTCTTACTAAGTTTTTCGTCCCAATCCTCTCCCTCTAGGAGTGGGAGGTCTGGGTCTCCGGCAAAGTCTGTGCCGGCGTAGGGCTAATCCTCCACGACAATCAGTTGTCGTCGGAGCCAATCAAAAAACTCTGGCTTCCAGGACATCTGTTGGCCACCCCCTGCTCTAGGCATCCGTGTCGCCCATTGGGCCATTCGTGGCTCGTTGGGTGGTGGCTCCGGGACTATAACCTCTTGACGCTGAAATATGGGTAATTGTTCCAAGAAGAACGATACCAGAATCGACCCGTACCCAAACTGTTTGAATTTGGTCTTCTTACACTTGGTGAGTTTCCATTTGATGTTGACAGTCACGACCTCGACCCAGTTGAACAGAGTTGGGTTCATACACTCTAAAGAAAGAAGAAGTTGTGTCTTCGTGGCCTCATGCGGTGCCTGCGATCCCGCAGCCTGCGTGATAGTTTGTAGCACTACCCTCAGTGCCAGATCAGGGACGGTTTGGATATCCACTTTGCCACTCCCTGATCCTTTTGGTGCCCCGTGGCACACCCTATCAATTACCATTGCCATGATTTCTCCGGAATGCCGGGTACCGGTTAAGATAGGGACTGCACCCCTATGTGACAACCCAATGATGAAATACACATCGAAAAATTCGAGTTCAAGCTCCTGATATCGAAGTACGAACTTTTCCTGATCTTCGTCCCAAATGCTTATTAGATACTGAAGCAATTCGGGCTAAGCCCAGAGACATGGTGTCAGGAAGAACTTCTTGAGCCCACAATTCCTGAGGGCATTCATACATTGTTCATTTTCCATTGCTTGTTCATCCTCTTCACTGTGTTCTCTCTCCTTCCACTTGATTACCATATTTTTTTCGCTTTGTACCTGCATGAATTGATCATAGGAACATTATAAGTCCCCTTGGGTATTAAAATTTGCAGTATATTGGTTGCATTTTCTTAAATTTAAAGCGGATTTTGGGTTGCACGGTTGGCGCGATTGTTTGGCTAACAGTCGTGCCACCTAGCGTGACCCCTGTGTAAAAAAGGGTTGATTGGCGCGAGTCCGTGCCTGAAACTCGCGCCAACCGCGATGCCCTGGATTTTGCAAATCCTCCCCTAAGGGATCCAAATGAAAATTAAATGCAATGAAATATAGATTAAAAGATGGAAAATGGTGTCGGCTCTTACCTGAAATAGATGGAATCCGGATTTCTCCACTGGATTGTTCACAATCGTTGCCTGAAGATCGCAAGGGAAACAGGTCACTGTTGCTCTGCAAAGAGGTAAAAGTGAAAAGTAAATATTTCTTACCATTTATGGTCTTTTATAACTTTTCAAAGTACTAAAATAGGTTTTAAAACATATTTGTCGATATATTTTCATATTATTTTCAAGGAATACATTTTACACGCATATTTATGTGTAGCGACAGGTTTTTCACGTGGTTATGATGAAGAAATGAGTTGTATTTTATACTTTTTCGGACTCGGTAAAAACATGAAAAATTCACTACTGGAGTCACCTTTCAACTCTTTTTTGACTCTCTAAAACTAAAAAGATCGCTGAGTTGCTTATCGTTTTGAACTCGTTAATTTGGCTGCGAAACGATATCTACCCAGTATACGTTTACCCCTTTTCAGGCTAGGAGAGATTATTTACGAAAAAGGAATACCTTAGTCGATCACGACTAAGAGGTTCTCTCAGACACAATTTTCTACCTTTTCGGATATGTGAGACTACCTACGAAAAGGGATTGCTGGGGTTTTCTTTTCCTCCTTCTTTTCAAACTCTCTAAATATGAAAAGAGCCGAGTTCTCCCTTTGTCAGACTCGTTAAAACCTGATGACATTGGACTCTGTCGTCATGACGTTACTCGAGTTCCTTCTTCCTAGGGCTTGTAAAATGTACTAGGTTGGATTTGTCCGAAGGAAAAACTTACATCACAAGCACATGCTATCCCCTTCAAGCTTGTTTTCAAAAATAATTGGGGTACTCACCAGAAATGGTGGGGGAAAATGGAACCAAATTGTAGTCGTGTTGGCAGTATGTCGCTCTTGAACATGGAACTTGTCTGCATTCGTGTTGGGTTGGGGACATCTCATCTCGTTATTTGTTTGCCTCCATGGGTTTGGGTAATCTCTTTTGACCGCTCATCTTCTCTTTGCCATGTCACCATGACTTCACATCCCTTGATGTCAAATACTGCCAAATCCAGTGTCGTGCCACCAATATGTTCAAGAGAAGTTTTCCTCTGAACCAAAAATAAAATGGAAGCTAAGATAGATGGTATGGAAGCTAAGATGAATGGAATAGAAGAAAAAATGGAAGTTTTTAAGGATGGATTAAAAACACACATGGAAGGTTTAAAGGATGGTTTAAAAGCATACATGGAAGGTTTGAAGGAAGGTCTGACAAAGTTGCTACAAGAAATGCTTCCTAATGGAGAAAATTTATTAGATGAAACTCATGATGAGAAAAAAAAATGTTAATCATGATTGCATAGCCTCTAAAGTTGGATTGAAGACCCACCATATTCCAAAGATCGATATGAAGAAGTTTGATGGAAAGGATTGTTAACATGGATACTAGAGATCGAGCAATACTTTGATCTCCATAACGTGCAACACACACAAAAGGTACAGATTGCAACTTTATATTTAGAACCCAATCGGTTTGTATGGTATCGATGGATTTTTTCTCGTAAAAAAATTGTCACTTGGTCAATTTTTACGGAGGAAATGATAGCACATTATGAGGATACAAAGAGAAACACCTTCATTAGCCAATTGATAAATCTCAAACAAAAGGGTTCAATGGTGGAGCACATTGATTACTTACAAAAAATGAATATAAGGGTAAATGATATTCCAGAGGAACATAGGATTGATGTTTTCATATGGACTTTAAAGGATAACATCCAACATGAGGTTCACCTTTGGGAACCTGATTCATTAGAGAAGTCATTTGTGCTGCCAAGAAAAATTGAAAGCAAAATTATGGCGACAAGGAAGCATACCACTCACAACTATAAAGATGGAAGTGTTTCTAATCCTAGCCTTCCACAACCTACAAGGTTTACACCACAACAGTTGGAAGAATAGAAAAAGTGATTTGTTACAGTTGTGATAGAAAATAAACTAAAGGTCATAAGTATGCAGAGAATAAATTATTTTACATAGATTGTGAAGAGGAGGAAGAAAAGGAACAAGAAACTTCAAAAGAAAAGGATATACACCAGAAACCAACCCTAAAGAAATAAGCAAATGATCTAACCATATATTGTATTGCATTGGCAGGAATTAACACTCCTCAAACTCTAAAGATAGAAGGACATATCGAGAAGAAAAAGGTAATAATGCTGATTGAATTGGGTAGTACCCATAATTTTATTCATTGTAAGATAGCCAACGAATTGAATTGCTTCCTATATCCAACACCATAGTGTCAAGATATGGTTGCAAATGGAGGAACTATAAATTGCTTTGGAAAGTGCCATAATATTAATCTAACCATGGGGGAGTATGTATTGAATATTCCAATGCTTTCCATTTAAATGGGTGGTGCTGATGTTGTAATAGGAGTCCAATGGTTACAATCTTTGGGCATGATAGCTTTTAATTTTCAAGAATTTTTCTTGAATTTTTTTTTTGGGAAGAAAAGGAAGTTGAATTAAGGGGTATCACAGGGAAACCAAGAAAGATAATTAGGTTTAATGGTATGATAGAGCTTATAAATAAATAAAAATGGGGCATAATTGCACAATTATGCTGTCTATAGGTTCAAACATTGAAATCATCTATTTCTCTAGATTTCCAAAGAGTTGTACAATCATTCGAAGGTATTTGAGACTCCCAAAGGCCTCCCACCTATTTGTGACCATGATCATTCTATTCCTTTGATTCCAGTAAGTGTTCCTACAAACATCAAGCCTTACAGATATCCTCATTCCTAAAAGGGTTAAATTGAACATATGGTTACATAAATGTTAGAGGCCGATATAGTTCAACCTAGTCAAATTTATTTCTCTTCTCCAGCAGTAATGGTGCACAAGAAGGATGGATCATGGTGCATGTGTCTAGATTATAGGGAGCTCAACAAGATCACTATTAAAGACAAATTTACCATTCCTATCAATGATGAATTATTGGATGAATTACATGGAGAAATTTACTTCAGCAAGTTGGATCTTCGTTCAGGATATCATCAAATTATAATGAAGAATGAAGACATTCTGAAAAAAATATTTAGAACTCATGACGGTCATTATGAATTTTTGGTCATGCCTTTTGGCCTTACCAATGCACCTTCTACATTTCAAGGTTTGATCAATTCCATTTTCAAACCCTTCCTTAGAAAAATTGTGTTGGTATTTTTTGATGATAGACTAATCTACAACAAGTCTTGGAAGGATCATGTTCAACATGTTGACAAGGTGCTCAAACTATTGGAGGAGAAACAATTATGTGCAAAATATCCAAATGTTTATTTGGAGTACAAGAGATGGAATATATGGGTCATATTGTATCTCATGAGGGTGTTAAGGTAGAACCTGACAAAATTAAATCCATTAAGGAATGGAAAATACACAACCATAAAGCATCTGAAAGGATTTCTCAGGATGATAGGGTATTATCGCAAGTTTGTTAATAATTACGGGGGAATATAAGCACCTCTAACAACATTAATGAAAAAATATGCATTTTATTGGACTCCAACAACAACTATGGCCTTTGAACATCTTAAAGAAGCAATGTGCCAAGCACCAGTCTTAGCTTGCCAGACTTCACAAAAACAACTTTATTGGGGCATGTGATTCCTCAAGAAATGGAATTGGCGTCGTTTTAATGCAAGAAGAAATAATAAAATCAAGATTATACTGCTAGTGATTCCCTTAGAGTTCTTGAATAATAATATCTTAAGGGAAACTGATAATAGTTTTGGGTTCTTCATCAACTTTAACAACAAGCGGAGGTCATAAGTATATAGATCAGTTTTTAAAATTATTATTGAAAATGATAGTTGGGACAACATCCAAAATTACTTAGAAACTAATGGAGGTTGGGAGTTGGAAATATTTTGTGTGCTTGATTACATTAGAATTCCTCTTTGGTATGCAATATTTCATGTTTATAGAGATTTGAAGGAATATTACACTCATTTCATTAGTAATATGGAGTGGAGGAAGGAAACAAGAAATAATTTAGATGAAGGTTGGAAAGCTAATGCAAAGGTTAGTTATACATAACTTCCTTCAAAAGTAGTTTTGCATAACATCAAAATATAAACCCTATATGAGACATTCATGTCTAGATCATATGTTCTTAAGAAAATTGATGATCTTATAGACCTTCATGAAAACAAGAGTTGAAAAATGGAAAGTTGTAGGATAGAGTATGTTTCCTAGTTGTAGAGATATCATTAGTTAGAAATAATGTTTGAACTGGGATGATGTCAAATGAAAGCTTGATAATGTGTTGGAAACATAAGATATATATATATATATATATATATATATATATATATATATATATATATGTTGGATTGAGATTTTATTCCTTCTCATTTAAAGTCAAAGAATGATTTTATGGTATATTGGTAAAAAATGGTAAATAACCCGGCGAGTCTTGTTGTTAGCTCTAAAAACTTCGAATAGTATAGGATTTTATATGGGAGACGAAACTAATTACATAATTCCCCCTGCTATATATATGCTTGTCAAGGCATTAGGCTCTGCTATGATGACACCAAATGAAAGCTAAATAATGTCTTGGAATCATAGGATATATATATATATATATATATATATATATATATATATATATATATATATATATATATATATATAGTATTGAGATTCAATTCCCTCTAAATTAAATTCAAAGAATGATATAGATGGTAGATTGGAAAAATGGAAACCAACCTCAAGCCTTGTCCTTGGATCTAAAAAATTTGAATAATCTAGGATTTTATATGGGGGTGAAACCAATTCCATAATTCCCTATCCCGTAGCTATGCTTCTTGAGGTATTAGGCCCTTTGTATTTTGCCTCTCTTACAACCCTGTTGAAGCCTTGAAATTCACTGCAACAACATGTGGGGATGACCACCCGGTTTAGACCTTTGTAATATTCCAAATTTTCCATCAGTTAATTGGAATATTAGAGTTGTTACTTTTATTAATTAGTTAAGTAAATAAAAGGGTGGAGGGGCCCATAAACCCCATAGATGAATAACTCCACTTTTGTTGTGTGAATGTGGGTTAGTTAGATAGTGGATCAACATTATGGAGTAGTGGAGCAATTTATTGATGAAGGAAGAGTGGAGATCATGGAGCATTAATGAGGAAGATGATGGAGATAGTGGAGGAATAAAAGTAAGATCACAGAGAAATAATGATGAAGTGATGGAGGAAGTGGTGCATTAATTCACACATGATGGAGGCTAGATGCAGAGATGATGGAGATCATGGGAAGACATCGCAGTCTTCATGGAGGGTCGTGGCCACATGTGCAGCAGAATAATGAGGTGGGCCAAGGCTAGGGGAGGCTCACAAAGCATAAAAGGAAGGTGAGGTCAGCCATAGAAAGCATTCTATATTTTGATATTGTATTGTCATTTGATATTTTTTTGCATGCTTCAGTTGTTTAGCTAAGTCTGCAGTGATGTTTAGCACACGGGTGTTCCTAAGCGAGAATCCCACCCTTATCCACGGGGGACTTCGAGTGCCTACTCTAGAAAGGTTTCTTTGAGAAACCATTCATCATCCAACATTGGTGTTGTTATCACCAAATTGAGTCCTGTTGGGCTACTTCAATGGTCAACTTGGAGTAACTATTTCAGACCACTTGTAACTGGAAATTAGCCTATCCAGTTTGAGAGGGCTCTCTCAAAGGAAAAATAAATGGATTTCAATGAATTTTAAAAGCAGATGGATAACTCTGATGGTTTCTTTTTTGGGTGTTTATGTGTTCAAATTAGGTGAATGATGCAAGGAATCACTACCATTGGGCATGGAGTCATTGTAAACCTCAATTACAAAACAACAAATGTCATAGAAGCCAATGCACTTATATTCTTATCAAATCACACATGAAGGAAAAAACAACAAACTACATGCGTACAAGAAGTTGGAGCATATTACTAAATTCCAAGTGATTAAACATGAGCCACTGCACAAAGATCAAAAGGACTAAGATAGAGAAGCATAGATTCGAACATACAATGAATCTTGGGTCTGAAATAAGCTGCTGCAAAAGTATATTAATAGCCAAATATTACAATAGTAGTGCATACATAACATCTCTCAACCCCTTATAACTCTAAAACTATCTCATTTATAGAGTGAGGACTCATACAAATTATTTTACACCTTGCTAGCTTCGAATTCCCACCTCAAAGACCTATTTCAAACATGATTACATCACTTGGAGACTTCCTAGGGATATTTCTGTTTTGCAGAGTTTGAATACAAAAAGGACTCTTCTTTCATTAAATAGTTAAACAAATTCATTTAATAACCCGTATCAACTGCAACCAACTAATTTTTTGAGTGTACTAGAGTGTTGATGAGTCATTATGCCACGTGGATGATGAGTTGGACCTCCTCCAAGTCAAATTTTACAATTTTTTCATAAATCTAGTTAGTGAAAATTCTGAAAAATAGGCTTTAAATATGAGTGTATAATTTCCAAGCACTGATGGATTTGCAGAAAATGAGAGAGGTTTTTGTAGATGGGCCTGTGCTGAAGAAAAATATCTTTCATATTTCCAAAATAATTTTTCATTTGGTCAGAAATCAAACTTGAAGTTGACTTCTAAAATAGTCATGTAAAGAAAATTTTGTAGCACTCATTTCGTAGAAACTTTTCATAGTGCCTCTGTTTTAAACACTTTTTCCAATAAATTTGACTTTATACTACCATGCGCCTTTAAAACGTGTTAGGAGGGCTTCATGTAATAGGTGTTCCTACTTTTAAGGAGCTGCTACCATCACACATGATGAAATACCTCCATGATGAATTGATAATTTAAAGATGAGTTGGACAACTTTGTGGACCAAACCTGTTGAAAATATCCTCGTGACCATATTTGACCTCCACATGTGATCCTCTGACCTTGAATGAACCACTTCAATACAAAATTCCTTCAATATTCAACTCGCTTAGAAAACAGGGGAAAACAAGGCAGTTTCATAGAAAATTTAATTTACCAATATCCACCACCTCTGAGCTCTCTTTTCTTTCATGGATCTATTTGATAGCTTTAAAGAGCTAATACAAAATTTATCCAAGATTTAATTTCAATTTTTTTCACATTTTTTTTCAAAAATTCATCTTCAAAAATTTTGCAGTGCTTTTTGGGCTTCAAGCCTGGCTGGTGCTACGGAAACACCTAAAGTGTAAAAAATTCAAAATTCTCCTTTTTCTTCAAAATTTCACCAATAGGTCTGAAAATTGATATGATGAAGGATGATAAATAAAAATTGGTTCAAAATGTCTCTTAACCTCCTCAAAAAGCACAATTTTCATCTTTATAGTTATATTTGTTGTGGAATTATGTAAAAACAGACAGGTGGACATTTTTCCGATTTTAAGACTATGTAAATGAACCTAAAGTGGATTTTAGTGGAAATGAATAACAATTACAAGACTAATTAAGTGTTTATGACCTAGGATAGACATGATTTAATGAATTTCTCATCAGATGAATGAACCAAACCTTATGAGACAAGGTGAAACTTAAGTGACCCTATCAAAAAAAAATTGAATTTTTTTTGAGTGATAACAGGTGCTACATTCAACCCCTCTCTACCACACATACAAATTCAGGAATTACGCATTCTTGCTTGAGGGTTTGAGAGGAGGAAGGTAGTTTCCAGTATTTCAGATGGAAAACCAGTGGAGGGATCATCCTTTCACCTTGTGCATCCATTTCATTCTTCCAGGAGAAACATTGTGACATCTGACATCAGGCCATCATTCTACACCTCCTTGCAGCAGCAATCCCTACAGGAATTACACATTCCAACAATGTAGATCCAATGGAGGAAGGAAGTTCCAAGTATTCTAGCTTGGAACCATGTGAGGGATCATCCCCTCACTTTGGTGAGATTATTGCCATCATCTGTGAGCTATATTCCATCACCTAGCAGTAGGCTACAACTTCATCCCTCTTGATAGTGAAATCCATTCCAGCAGTTGTGCAATTCAACAGCTGCAACTTGAGAGGAGGAAAGAGGAGCTAGATCTCAAGCTTCTAGCTTGGAGATCAAGAGAAGGGATTAACCCTTCATGGATTGAGTTGATTGTGCATTATTGCAGCTATATTATCTTTAGTTCATGTCATAGATCTACATACACAACAGTTATGTATTGCAAGCCCTAAGAGGGTGATTTTCCAAGGTGAGCCAATCTAAAAATCCTTTCTGGGTTATGCTGGGTTTCATCATCGAGTCCAGATTCCAAATCCCGACATTTTTCGAGCTTTAGAATAGCCTGATCTACGCATCCATTTTCAGCCAACAATTATATTTCCATCATTTCCAGCAGGGACAACGTAGTATGGCCTCCAGCGGTTCAGATGTTATGCAATGATTTCAATGAGATGACTTGAGGGTCACTCTAGCCATCTCTGTCGGCTTGAGTGTTTCTATTTTTTAGCACTATTGTACATTGTATTTCACCTCCTTATTAATAAAATGACTCAACTGTTCTATCTATTTTCATGGTGTTAACATTGTATTTCCATATTGTTGTAGTTTCCAGTTATTTTGTTTTATATTTCTATCTTTTCCTATTTTGGAATATTACAGTGGTATCATAGCATGATCTTTGGCTCAACTTATGGGCACTACATTTCATGACATCAGAATAAGAAGCAAAAAGTAGAGATCTACAATGGCAGAGGGATTAAGTTTTTCCACAATTATCTTTATATCTATGCAATATCTCTCCAAGGAGGTTAAAGAAATGAGAAGGGAGAGGCAAAAAGAAACCTCAAGAAGGTTTCAGAATGAGGAAGGTCCGAGCACTTCCTATCAGCATCATAAACAACTAGCGATGCAGAGAACTCCACAACACTCTACTATGTCCACTTTCTTTGCAGAAGGAGATGAAGGGAATGTAGATGGAGGATACTTAGAGTATGATACTATGATTAATTATCTTGCAGAGTACAAATCTCAGTCTAGAGCATTCAAGGAGAATCCAACTCTTCAATATTTTTTCTGAGTCAAAGAAACCCAGAGACCCAATAACAACAATAGAAGAAAAGCGAACATACAAAATATATTCTTCATGCCTATATTTTGGTCATCCACAAGCACAAAAAAATCTTGGATGAAGGAGTTAGATGCATTCTTCCAGCTACATTCAGTAGTGGAAAGAGAGGTTGTTGATATTGCAGCAATGCACCTTGAGGGTGAAGCAAATGATTGGTGGTTCAGCCATGTGAAACATGCAAGAGTGACTGATTATGCATGCTCCACTCAAAGGTTGGTAAAGAGGTTTGATAGAATAAAACTAGAGAAACTTTCTATAGATACATTTCCCGACATTGATGAGAAAGTATATGAGGAGAAAAAAGGAAGATGTCAGCACTATCACTCTGGAAAAGGAGCAACTACCACCACCACCAGTTGCAAAAGTACTTGCATCAGTGGAAGGAGCACTCTCATCTTTGCAATATGATCCTTAGACTTTGAAATTGAGCGTCACATGCATGATTCAGGAGGTGCATGAGGAGGAGGAAGCAGATACTAGTGTTGGTACAGCAGTAGAGGAGCATCCATCACCATCACCAGTAGTTGGAGAAGCCATGAAGCTGGTTGGAGGAACTCTTGTAGCTTTGAAATATGTTCCCAAGTATCAACTAATCCAAGGTTTGCAAAAATTTCCATCTTATATTATTTCAGCACCTCAGCTTGAGATTTGTGGGGTCATGCCATCAGGGAAATTTCTTGACCAAGGGTTACAACACCTTGCTGATTTGGAGCAGCAAACTATCACTGCACAGAGGGCCCTTGACTTGTTCAAGTAGGAGATGTATATCCATCCCAATTTTACATTGTTTGGCTGCACAAAACACTTTGTGTTGGAGTGTGGAGTTTCAGAGGATAGGATGAGCATAGTCCTAATCGGTAAAATGTAGGACTATGAGTTCAACATTGTGTATGGAGAAGGCCATGAGACAACAGATGAATCATCATAGGGATCAACAACATTATCACTAAGGAGAAGTGATGATTTAGGGGCCCAATTATTCTTGGAGCAGTCCGATGACCGCTTCACTTATGAAGTATTGGATGGATAGATGGTAGATGGTAGACATGTTGTGATGGATAACATTTTCCATTATTGGGATGGAGCCTTCTTGATGAGCACCTCATAACTCACAAAGAAGCTTCTTCCTACAACATATTAAGAACCTCATAGGCTTTATCGGGCCATTAGTGAGAGTATCTCACGGAGAGACCTCAAGGAGGTTGCACTTCAACATATCATGGAGTGCAAATATTGTCATCAGATTGGGGAGCTTGGTATTCCCCATTGGGTGGATACCGAGATGGATCATGATAGGAATCATCACCCATAGTTGGATGGATGGGTGAGGATGATGAGCAAGTGGTTGAAAGGCTACTTGCAGTTCTATGACACGGGGCAGGATGATAAGCAAGTGGTTGAAAGGCTACTTGTAGTTCTATGACATGGGGCAGCAGGAAGCATGTCTGCGCTGGTTGCTCTTGGGTGAGTATGGTTACCACTCAACATTTCATATTTGTATGATCCATGCCTTGCATATTACTGGTGTAATGCAGCAGCAGGAGGCATTGTTGTGCTGGTTACTACTAAGAGAGTTTCGTTGTCACATGACATATCATATGTCGATGGATGTATCATTGTTTGGGACATTGCATGGCACTCAGATGATGTGCTAGTAGGGAGATTGGTTATGTTGGTCTGATGTGTCATTCTATATGTCAGTCAACATATTGTTGCTCCATGATTTTAATTATGATGATGTGAGGTGGCAATAAGAGTCATGGCTGCTTTGGTTACTCTTGGGGGAATATGGGCTAACATTCTCCCGTACCTTGCATGATGATGATTTAGGATGGCAACAGGAGGCCTTACTACGTTGGCTTCTGTTAGGAGAATATGACCATCATACTTGGTATGATGATAAGGTGGTGTGGGAGCAAGAGACATTGCTGCAATGGCTTCTCTTGAGAGAATATGGCTACCATACTTGGTATGATGATGGTGTGATATGGCAGCAAGAGGCATTGTTGCGGTGGTTGCTAATGGGGGAGTATGGTTCAACATTTAACATGTCAACCCATATGTCTCTACTTCCTATTTTTCACAGTGTTGAGATTATGCTTGGAGCAAGCAAGGCCAACATGGCCAAGGATGGGGGCATGAAGCCTACTCCATATAGCATGGGTTGGATAGATAGTTTATGAGTTGGAAATTTCCACTTGGGGAAGGAACCACTTCACTTTATATATCTCATGCAAAGAGGAGGCTCTTGGACAGTATATGGTTGCCACTTTGGGGTTCATTGATGAGGAGAGGCATCTAACTACACAGTTGGAGGCCATTCTAGACATTTTAGAGAGGCAGCTATGGATCTAGGAATTTATAACACCTTGGATAAGATGGGGAAACCTTCCATATGAGGATGCCAGTTGGGAGGGAGATGGATTGCTACAACATTCGCTTTTGCAGTTGCTTGAGGACAAGCAAAATTTTTGCGGGGAGGACTGTAATATTCCAAATTTTCCATCAGTTAATTGGAATATTAGAGTTCTTAATTTTATTAATTATTTAAGTAAATAAAAGGGTGGAAGGACCCATAAACCCCATAGATGAATAAAATCCACTTTTTCTGTGTGAATGTGGGTTAGTTAGATAGTGGATCAACATTATGGAGTAGTGGAACAACTTATTGATGAAGGAGTAGTGGGTATCATGGAGCATTAATGTGGAATATGATGGATATAGTGGAGGAAAAAAAGTAAGATCACAGAGTAATACTGATGAAGTGATGGAGGAAGTGGTGCATTAAATACACACATGATGGAGGAAGTGGTGCATTAAATGCACACATGATAGAGGAAGTGGAGATTAAATGCATAGATGGTGGAGATCATGGGGAGACAACACCGTCTTCATGGAGGCTAGTGGCCACATGTGCAATGCAGTAATAAGGCGGGCCAAGGCTAGGGGAGGTTCAAAAAACATAAAAGGAAGGTGAGGGCAGCCATAGAAATCATTCTGGATTTTGATATTGTATTTTCATTTGACATTTCTTTGCACACTTTAGCTGTTTATCTAAGTCTACAGTGTTGTTTAGCACACGGGTGTTCCCGAGTGTGAATCCCACCCTTGTCTGCAAGAGAATTCGAGTGTCTACTCTGGAAAGGTTTCTTTTAGCATCCATTCATCATTCGTCATTAGTGCCACATTCAACCCCTCTCTACAGCACATATAGATTCAAGAATTATGCATTCCTGCTTGAGGGTTTGAGAGGAGGAAGGTAGTTTCCAGTATTTCAGCTGGAAAACCGGTGGAGGGATCATACTTTTACCTTGTGCATCCATTTCAATATTCCAGGAGAAACATTATGACATCCAGCATCAGGCCATCATTCTACACCTACTTGCAGCAGCAATCCCTGCAGGAATTACGCATTCCAGCAGTGTAGATCCAATGGAGGAAGGAAGTTCCAAGTATTTCAACTTGGAATTCTATGAGGGATCATCCCCTCACTTTGGTGAGATTATTTACATGATCTTTGAGCTATATTCCATCACCTAGCAGCAGGCTAAAACTTTAGCCCTCTTGACAACGCAGTCCATTCCAACAACTGCAACTTGAAAGGAGGAAAGAGGAGATAGATATCAAGCTTCTAGCTTAGAGATCAGGAGAAGGGATCAACCCTTCATGCATTGAGCTGATTGTGTATTATTGCAACTATTCTATCTTCAGTTCATGCCATATATCTGCATACCCAACAGTTATGTATTGCAAATCCTAAAAGGGTGATTTTCCAAGGTGAGCCAATCTAGAAATCCTTTCTGGGTTATTTTGGGTTTTCATCATAGAGTCCAGATTCCAAATCCCGACATTTTATGAGCTCAAAAACAACCTAATCTATGCATCCATTTTCATCCAACAGTTATATTTCCAGCATTTCTAGTAGAGACATCGTAGTATGGCCTCCAGAAGTTCAACAATTACGCAATGCTTTTAGTGAGAGGACTTGAGGGTCACTCTAGCCATCTCTGTTGGCTTGAGTGTTGCTGTTTTTTAGCAATGTTGTACATTGTATTTCACCTCCTTATTAATAAAAGGACTCAACAGTTCTGTCTATTTTCATGGTGTTAACATTGTATTTCCATATTGTTGTAGTTTCCAGTTATGTTGTTTTATATTACTGTATTTTCCTATTTTGGGATATTACAACCTTAAAGCAGTTCCTTTTCCATTTGGAATGGTGGTTCTGACTGGTTTAACTAGGTCCAATTACCTTATCTCAGTCTCCAATGACTTAAAATATAACTTTTTTCTACTAATGGAAAAGAGACATCCGATCATTTATCTTGTTGATAAGGAAAGAAAGTGATCCTTAAGCTAATTTGGGGCTCAACCAAGCCACAACTAAAGTTTTTCCTCTTTGGGAAGATGACTTATAGTAATGTAGAATTAAATCTAAATACAAAATTATTCTAAAATGCAAGCAAAAGGAACTTTATCCTAATCCTATCTCAATTAGGCAGATATAGATCTAACCCAACCGACAAAAAGATATTTAAATGATTGGGATTTAAATATGTTTGTGTTGGGCCTCAAATATGCCTAATTTTCCACTATATTTTACTGACATTCATAGCCTAAATTCTGACACCTTTACACCCATTTCACACCACAATTCCATCACTTGTCGCCAATTCATGACTTATGCCTCATGGTTGATTATCATTAGTTTTATTAAATTTTTATGATTAGAGATAATTTAGTCATTATTTTCTAATGACGGTTTTTCTAATTTCATTAATCGCAGGGTTCCATTGTCGAAATTCTTCACAAGCCAATTAAACTAGTTACTGCAAGTAGAGTACGAAAATGTCCAATTTGGAGTTTCAACATCCCGACACGCTTCCGGGGAAAACCGAGGGAGGGTATTGAACAAAATAATTTTTAAATGCCTTCCCATGGATTGGATTACATCCAAGTTGCACATGTGGGTCCCTAGGAGCTGATTAACAAATCTGCTCAAAATGTGCAAAGTATCCAAACTACCAAGTTTGACCTCGATATGTGTGCAGATCGAGTTAGATATGGCCAATATAAGAAAATGGGTTTGTTAAAAATATAACTAATTATGTATATCCAAAATGGTTTCTCCAGATTCAAATTATTATAAAAATTATATGCGGATATTGGAGGCAGATTTGTAAAAAATCACTGTTTTTCCAGGATTCTAGAACCTTGCAAAAAGAGTCAGACATCCGACTTCGGGCATGATTTCCAAAGATATGGATTTGAATGAGATAAATGAAAGAGAGGTTTTTGTTGAAAATATAACAAATTAGTATCCCTCCAAACCATTTTCCAAAATTATTCATGGTTAGGAAGATATGCCAATCTCTTTGAGGTCAGTTTGTTAAAATTGCTCAATTTTTCAAAATTGAGGAAAATGATTAATTCACCTTCTAAATCTTGTAAATGGCTCAGCCATGGTTTTCATTGTAAGCTTGGAAAGTTTTTGAAGGAGGAGGAGGACAATGTGTGAACATGAGACAAATTATTGAAGGAATGTATGTAAGTGAACTTATGATTTGAATCTTAATACAATTCGACTTTTCCATGAATTCTTTATAAATGTTATTGTTTTTCTTAATATTTAGGCATTGATTTAGTTTAGACTTGCTCCAGGAGTGGAAAAGGCCTACCATCTCCTAGAAGTAAGTTATATAAAACATCATAGGATAGATCTAGGTGTAGGGATTCTATTTTGAAATAATTTGCTAATTAAATCTCATAATTACGATTCTGTACTCAAGACTGTAATTTATTTTCTTGAAATTAAATAGATACTTCATCTCCAACTCGTTACAAACCAAAATGAATGGTGTTGATCAATGATTTTATTACATGAATAAACCCTTTATTACAAGTTTACGATTGGAATATTTAAAGGTGCTTCTTAATTGGATAAACAAGAGATCAATAACTCCATTTCTTTTAAATATGAATTGAAATCAATTATTTACGTTACCAATCCACTATAATTTCTTGTAACAATTTGTTTTGGCAACCAAGTATTTGAAAGAAATGCAACGAGACCATTGAATCATTATTTGGAGTTGTATTTTAGTTTTGCAATTCATTATAATTGTAATTAGCTATTGGTAGAACCATTAGTCAATGTGCTTATGTTTGAATGGTTTCTTGAGTTTGATTAAAGTAATCTAAGGATAAAATAGTTTCTTATTTTGTAATCTTTTAGATGTAAAATCATGTCAATTAGAATCTTGGTTTACTTAGTTTCTTTTGAAGTAATTGTAGAGTGGTAATATAGGTTAGTTTGAATGCTTATTTGATTTGTTTTATGCATCCCAGGAACTAGATTAGTTGAAGTCTTGTTTGTTCATTGCCTTAGTTTAAGATCATTTGAATGAGAGTGAATTTTATTGGGATTGATATTTAGCATAAGTTTGGTATCATTTTAAATTAATATTGATTGATTTAAGATTCTTGTATTTAGATTTGATAGATCTTAGTCTTTAGATTGATATTTCCATTACTTAGATTGAAATTAATATCATTTAAATAGTAATTTGCATTTCTTGGATTGCGATTAATATTTCTCAGATGTAGATTAGAGTTATTTCTATTTGAATTTAATTTAAGATTGATTCAATTTGATTGATTTAATTCAAGGCAGAGAGAGATGAGTGCTAGTTTACTTAATTGATAGAAGAATGTGTACTTAACGATCATTAACAAGGAATTTTTATGCTCTGATCATAATATGAGCAACAAAAGCAATACAACTCGAAGCTTACGAGCCCCAGATTGAAAATTAAATATTAAGAGGTTTAATCGCTAATTAAAACTCTCAACATTTGGGCGCCATTGCTAGGGATTTGTATTTTGATTCAAGTAAGATTTTTATTTCAGAGTTTCAAGGGTATTGTAGGGAAATCATAGGGCGGAGCGAGTATGGTAAGACGTGAGTGAACACACATCGACTATGGTGGGGTTTCTCCAAAGTATGATCGAATTTTCTTATCTTTGAACTTTTATTTCCTCTCCTTTATGCATAGAAATAGAAGTAGGCCTTAGACTATTCTGAGATATTATGTAAGTGAATTCATTTCCACATTCCATGTAATTCGCAAAGTGTGTAAATCTCACAGAATTTGTAAGGCACATCTACAGGAACCATAGCTAAGCCTCACAGGCAACATAGCCCTTAGAATAGTCCAAAACATTTTGTGAGACATTTAATTTCCGAATAGTTTCTCTTTCAATAGATTAAATAGTACTCTAATCCGACTTTTTATGAGTGTGGTGAGATTTATTTCAGCCAATAGCTTTTAATTTCATTTATATTTAGATTCCAATCTTTAGCGTTATATTTTGGGTGTTTTTAGAACCCCTGGGTACTAATGCATGTTGTGAGACAGGAATCATCAAACAACAGGAAAAATTCAAGAATGAATCAGAGCTTGAAGAATGTCCCTCGAAGTACTTTCTCAAATACTAGTAGTAGTTTGGATATATTCCTCTCAGGAAGAGTTCATCCCGACCACATTCAGGAAATTATCTATCTCTTCACAACCAGAAAAATATTTGGAAGTATCCCTTCATTCCTCCTACCTATCTACTAAGGATATCGATGAATCATGTACCAAATCTGATGGGGAGCATCCAGTTGAACCTGAGATCAAATAACTTTAACCATGTCCAGCAGCAAGCCTTGTAGGCATTCCAAAGGCCAATTATCCAAGTTTGTCTGGCACGATCGAGGAAGACTTTCAGAGTGGTCCAAAAGAAGAAATGAGCCAATACCACCAGGATTACATCGAGCATTGGTTCCATATTAAAATTCAGTCAAAGTACCACTTTCATATTCAAATACTCTTTGTATCACATCTTTCAAATTTGTTGATTGTTCATGCTCATGTACCTTCTAAATTTTATACATTAAATCTAGGCATGATTATATATTTGTACCTGAACCACACATGGCTTCATTGGAAGTTCTCTTTCACTTGAAGGAGGACATATTTTCTTCAATGTAGTAGGAAAGTTAATATTGTAATAAATAAATAAATGAAAATAGTAAAGAGAAAATTAATTCCTTTTGTGAAAACCAGCTTGTCTGGCGCAACTGGACATGGACTTTGCTTGAAAACCAGGTAACTGGCGGGCAAGGTTCCCAATAAAGTTTGTAAATTTGTATAACTTCTTCAAATCATGTATCTTTTGAGTTATTATGTTCGTACTCGAGTTGGTTGATGTGGGATTCCTTAAGGCCCACCTACCAACGAGCCTTGTCCCATCGATATCAACATATTATCTGGGACCACCAAGGTTAGGGTTAGATAAGGTACCTGAGAGCCTGCATGCCTTAATGGAAGGTATCCTTGTCATCTACTAAGGAAATACGCCAATGTTTCTTGGTGGATTAATTCTACAGTCCATTTGACTCCGAAAAATCTATTCATGGCTAGTAGAATGTACCTAGTGCCTTGATTCCCATTGACATCAAAGGTGGGATATCTCGCCTTGGTTAACGATATCCTCAATGGTTGGTAATCTAATGATTCTTTCTTATGTTCGACATCGACACCATTTATTCACATAAGCAATATTTCACATGGGTGTGTAGTGGTTGATGACTATATGGTTTTGAGATCTTGACACATATTTGCAGTAGTTTGGATTTTTGTATCATCATTTCCATTATCATTTGCAGCAGTGGTCACCTTTCCTCACTTGTTTGGGGACATACAAATCCTCAAGAATGGGGGAGAAGGGGACCTTCAGTTTATCCTTCAACCCTTTAGTTACTCTCTTCAACTCATCCTTTATCCTTCTTCACCAGATCAGATCAGAAATCACATCAGCTCCAACCATTCCATCCTCCACTTCATTTTGCAGCACCAAGCACAACAACGACAAAGGTAAAAATTGAGGTAAATTTGGATTATGATTCTCTAATTCATTAGAAGGTTAAAGAAACTTAATGATTCACCACTTCTCATTCCACACATTTCATCCTTCAAAAACCATTATCCTTCTATTTTCTTCCATTCATTATGCATAAACTCTGATAACAAGACCGTGTTAAAAGCAAAAACCTTATGGTGCATTAATAAAAGCAATATTTATAGTGTCTTTTTCAAGGATTTTATTCACAGGATGAAGTCATTACTGCCATGAAATGATAAAGGAAACCACCTATAAGCATTGGCCTTATGATGATAGAGTATGCAACCACCCATTCACCATCTCCATTATCACCTCATTTCATCCATCATCTCTCCCTCATCCATTCATTTCTTGTCCTGAATTTGTATTGCTCAATAAAATTAGTGTGACATAATAAATGTGAAGAATGTTGCTCCACAGTAACTAGCACCTCTAAGTATTCAATAAGTGCAGCTCCACAAGAACCAGCACCTTTAAATATCCAAGCAAGGTTGTCCCACAAGAACCAACATCTACAAAAAAATGGTAAGAATCTGTCAATGAGCAAGAGATTTGTTTGCATGAGGACATGCAAACCCTCAGGCATGGGGGGGTTTTAGGCCTCAAATATGCCTAATTTTCCACTATATATTACCGCCATTCATAACCTGAATTCTGACACCTTTACACTCATTTCACACCATAATTCCATCACTTGTCGCCAATTCATGACTTACGCCTTGTGGTTGATTATCATTAGTTTTATTAGCTTTTCTATGATTAGATATAATTTAGTAATGATTTTCTAATGATGGTTTTTCTAAGTTCATTTGTCGTAGGGTTCCATTGTCGAAATTCTTCACAAGATAGTTAAACTAGTTACTGCAAGTACAATACGAAAATATCCAATTTGGAGTTTCAACATCCTGACACGCTTACAGGGAAAACCGAGGAATGGTATTGAAAAAAATAATTATTTAATGCCTTCCCATGAATTTATTGCATCCAGGTCGCACATGTGGGTCCCTAGGAGCTTATTAACAAATCTGCTCAAAATGTGCAAAGTTTCCAAACTACCAAGTTTGACCTCGACTTGTGTGCAGTTCGAGGTTAATTTGGCCAATATAAGTGAATGGATTTGTTAAAAATATAACCAATTATGTATATCCAAAATGGTTTCTCCAGATATGAATTATTCTAAAATTTATACGCGGGTCTTGGAGGCAGATTTGTAAAAAAATACTGTTTTTCTAGGATTCTAGAACCTTGCAAAAAAGCTAGATAGCCAACCTTGGGCACAATTTCCAAAGATATGGATTTGAATGAGATAAATCCAAGAGATGATTTTGTTTAAAATATAACAAATTAGGCTCCCTCCAAACTGTTTTCCAAAATTCTTCATAGTTAGCAAGATATGTCAATCTCTTTAAGGTTAGTTTGTTAAAATTGTTCAATTTTCCGGAATTGAGGAAAATGACTAATTCGCCTTCTAAATTTTATAAATGGCTCAGCAATGGTTTGTATTGTAAGATTGGGAAGTTTTTGAAGGAGGAGGAAGACAAGGTGTGAACATGAGATAAATGATTGAATGAATGTATGTAAGTGAGCTTATGATTTGAATCTTAATACAATTTGAATTTTCTATGAATTCTTTGTAAATGTTATGGTTTTACTTATATTTAGGCTTTGATTTGATTTAGACTTGCTCTGGGAGTGGAAAAGGCCTACCATATCCTGGAAGTAAGTTTTATAAAACATCATAGGATAGATCTAGGTGTAGGGATTCTATTTTGAAAGTATTTGCTAATTAAATCTCATAATTACGATTCTGTACTCAATATTGTAATTTATTTTCTTGAAATTAAATAGATACTTCATCTCCAACTCGTTGCATACCAAAATGAATAGTGTTGATTAATGATTTTATTGCATGAATAACTCCTTTGTTACAGGTTTACGATTGGAATATTTAAAGGTGCTTCTTAATTGGATAAACATGAGATAAATAACTCCATTTGTTTTAAATATGAATTGAAATTGATTATGTACCGTACTGATCCACTATAATTTCTTGTTACATTTTGTTTTGGCAACCAAGTATTTGAAAGCAATTCAAAGAGACCATCGCATAATTATTTGGAGTTGTAGTTTAGTTTTGAAATTCATTATAATTGTAATTAGTCGTTCGAAGAACCATTAGTCATTGTGCTTATGTTTGAATGATTTCTTGAGTTTGATTAAAGTAATCTAAGGATAAAATAGTTTCTTATTTTGCAGTATTTTAGATATGAAATCATGTCAATTAGAATCTTGGTTTACTTAGTTTCTTTTGAAGCAATTGCAGAGTGGTGACGAAGGTTAGTTTGAATGCTTATTTGATTTGTTTTATACATCCTGGGAACTAGATTAGTTGAAGTCTTGTTTTTTCATTACCTTAGTTTAATGTCATTTGAATGAGAATGAATTTTATTGGGATTAAGATTTAGCATAAGTTTGGTATCATTTTAAATTAATCTTGATTGATTTAAGAATCTTTTATTTAGATTAGATAGATCTTAGTATTTAGATTGAGATTTCCATTACTTAGATTGAAATTAATATCATTTAAATAGTAATTTGCATTGCTTGGATTGTGATTAATATTTCTCAGATGTAGATTAGAGTTATTTTTATTTGAATTTAATTTAAAATTGATTCAATTTGATTGATTTAATTCAAGGTAGAGAGAGATGAGTGCTAGTTTACTTAATTTATAGAAGAGTGTGTACTTAATGATCATTAACAAGGAATTTATATGCTCTGATCATAAGCTAAGCCAAAAATGCAATACAACTCAAAGGTTACGAGCCCCAGATTGACAATTAAATATTAAGAGGTTTAATCGCTAATTAAAACTCTCAACGCTCTAGCTTATAATGAATATCAAATCAATGAAGTAGTTCAATTAACTGACATTATGAATACTCAAACACATCCTATTTAGCGACCTCTCAACTAAAATAATCAACCAACAACATTTAGGAAGTAGTTCACAAAAATGTTATTGATCAATAATTTGACTAATTAAATAATAACATGAGGAAATAGTTCACAAAATAACATTGTTTGTTAAATCAATGTTAAAAAAACATATTTCTGAGTAAATAGTTACTCAGAAATCAAAATTCAACCATACTAACAAAGATAAATAATAACATATAATTGAGACACATTACTCATATCGATACTTGTGCACAAATATGAATAAAATGACACATTATTGCCATCATAATGTAAATATGATGTCAATAAATATGAAACTAGTATTTAAAACAATAGTATTAGAAATACCAATTTATTGAATCCATTTCTCTGGCTGTGGTCTCCAACATTCCTTTACAATGCTTGAACTCATGTTGTTAAAACAATAATTGCAGTAGTGCTAGCTCTGTTCTCCATACATAATTCAGATTGCAAAAGAAAAGTCCTCAATAATCCCCAAATCTGAGTTTCCTCTCCTCTACCCTAAAACTCTAAATCCTCTATACAATAGTGTCTTCAAGAATTCTTAAATTGTAGAGAAGAGAAGCCCCTATTACATTCTACAATTTGTTATTTATAATATTTACAAAAAAAATTCCTCAATAGAAAGTTGTTGAAGAGTGGTTCTACTCAATCAATTTCCATTGGCTCAAAATCACATTCTTCAATTGCCGGAGCCTTCTCATTGATTTATATCTTCTTCTTCTCATCTCATCAAATGGTTTCTCTATAAAAAACCAATCAACAATTTAATTAAAATGCAAATTGGAATCAAAATACCAAATCTAGAATAAAATATCTTCAATCAAACTTAGTTAAATAATGAAATGAAAAGGAAATCTGAGCTTTTAATTGATGCCTACGGTGATCTCATTGGCCAAGGAGAACATAGAAGAATGGATCTGCACTGAGAAGAAGTTGTGGGCAAATGAAAATGCAGAAAATTAAACTTAGAAATTAGTTTTGTTAAAAAATTCGGAGTTTGATCTTCTACTAGATTTTAGACCCAATAAATGATCAAATCTGAAAATGAAACTACTTCAGAATTTTTTTCGACAATTTTATCTATCCAATGAGCTGTTCTGGGCCTCATTTGGTCAAATAAAATTCCATTTATGAGCTTCTAAAGTTGGTATATTTTAATTGCCAGAATTCTGGAATTTCTGTTGCCTAGGCTAAAAATCAGAATTTTTTAATTAAACTCTAATCCTAAATTATATTATGGTTTTTTATTAATTAATTGTAATTAATTAAAAACTACATTACAAATTAATTATTAACATACATTAGTTAATATAAAAATAATTTAAAAGAAATCAAATTAAAATATAATAATATTATATTTCGAATTATATTAAAATTATAATATAATAGTAAATTAAAATTTTAATATACAAACCATTGGAATCAATACAAACCATTAGAATAAATTCCAAACCAATACGTAAATACTTTGGAGATAATGGAGGAGTTAATGGAGAGTGAGGTGAGGTGGAGGAAAGGTGACGTGAGCATGATTTAAGGAGGATGAGTCAGGAATCATAACGAGTAACCTTATAATAATAAAAAACTTAATGCCTCGTATAAATCTCAAATTGCATAAATCTAAAATCGCAAATCACATTTTTAAAATTGAGGTACTTAATAAATTTGAGATATGCGATATCACAATATCGCAATCACAAACTTTTATTGCAAAAATTTTTAGATCGCATTTTTTGGAAGGAGAAGGGATGTGAAGTGGGGCCTACGTGGCATTAACAATTCTACAGATTGGACTATAGCCATTTTTTAATTTTGAGATTCTAGGCTTGGAAATTTGTTTTAAAATAATATATTGCAGTAAACTACCAAGATCCCGAAACGTTTTTCAACCGTTCTACAATTTGACTCAGTCATTTCGTAGGACCGTTAGTAAGAAAATTAAAAAGTGAAAATATTAACTAAAAGCTTAATATTTACATTAAATGCATTATTGAACTAAATTTGTTACAAAATTGGAATATTGGTACATTTTTTACATTTTTTAACCCATGTGACACAAATGATCAAACTTCAAAGAGTGTCATTTACAAACTGATTGACCAAATGAGGCAAAACAAATATCAATGGAAAGTTTGCTAAAAAATGAATTCAATGAAACTATCATAATAGAAATCTGATATAAATGAAAAATGACAAAATTGTAGGACAATTAACTTGATGAAAATCATAAAAGGTGTTTAGTAAAAAATTAATAAAAAGGGTCCCCATTATTGAAGTAAATAATTCAAAAATTGGGGGTGTTGGGTTTTCCCTACAACAATGGTGACACATGGGAGAAGGACCAATTATCTCTGATTAAAGATAATGAACTTTAATTTACCCAAAGGTTAAAAATAATGGAAATCACAAAATTGTCGAATAGTAAAACATTTCCATAGGTCCCACATAAATAGATTAAGTAATAAGAGTTTGTAAAGATAAGTACTTAAAACAAACTCAAGTAAAAGCGATGAATCCAAATTTGAGAAAAAATTGTTTTAAACTTTCCTCATATGAAAAATAGAAGAAGGTAGAGATAGGAGTTTTTGATAAGACATATCCATTTTAGGTTGGTCTCTGACATCGCGTCATTGCTAGCGAGCCTGAACAATACCCCAAAGAAGTTGTCTTTTATGCCATACAAGCCTAGACCTCCTGCCAGCGAGCATCCATAGCCTTGGCGGGTTTACTTGTATTTCTCATGCTTCCTCTTTTAATCACCCTTTTGATAAGCGCATTTGTGAGATTTTAGTTTATGATGTATTTGAGTGAAAGAGGTGAGATGGTAATATAGATTTATGTTTAATAGACATAATACTTTCATAATGTTTACTCCAAATTATTTCCCTAGAACTATCAATCATAGGCTTTTTATGTGGAGGGGTGGTAGAGATTCATTGTATTAAACTCAAATCAGTTCTTTCCTTGAAAAAATAAACTCAATCACTTAGAAAGGATATGCGTTCCTCCATGAAAAATATTTAAAGCAAGATGGTTTTATGGTTCCATAAAGATATGCCTTTAATGATAAATGAAATTCATTGAAATGGATAGAGTAAAATATTTCCGATATATGTCAATCACTGTTAAGTAAGAAAAATACCTTTCGCATAAATCATGGCAGAGTCACCGAAATAAAAACAAAACTGAAAGCAAAGGAAAATAATTCCTAAAATAAAGAAAAGAAATTAAATAAAAAAATGTAGAAAAGGCGTAAGATAAAAGAAAAAGATCTAAATTTAAAAGATAAACTCCAACAAGACTGCTTATATGAATGTCTCGACAAGAGATAAAAATAAGAATATGTACATTCATTCCTATGTTGAGGTTTAAGTTTTTTTATCTTGCAAAGCTATAAGAAATGAGGCTCTCAAAATGTAAAGGGTGAATAGTAGTGATGATAGATAATGTGTTGAATGAGAAGTCTCTGTCTGTTGCAAATTTTTCTTCTTCAAAGTAAAATCTGTATAAAAGCATCCTAACAGTTTTCCAATAAAAGAAATGCTTAAAAATACAGACTAGATGTCCAGAAACTCCCTAATTTAGCTGACTCGATGAGGATCATTATTGTTTCTTTCAAGAATCTCAAAGAGAAAAATAAAATGTACTTCGAAAATTGATCTGGTAGAGGTGCAAAAGGTTCATGAAAACCTGTAAAAACAAAGTTCGAAATCAGAAAAATAAACTGAAACAAAAAGTGAAGAAATAAAAATAAATGAAAGTGGGCACATTAAAATTACCGTTGGAGAATTTCATTTAATCTTACCTGAGAAAGATGATTTTCTCCAATACAAGTTGACTTATTTCTTTAATTAGAATTGGAAACATGAAGAAGTTGAATTGATTGAAATATTATTGACCCAAAATCATTATTTATTGAATCTAAACTAAAATAAGCAGTAAACTAGAAGAAAGCAATGTTTCATGTTCAAGGAATCATAAATAAATCAAATCGATCAGAAATGAGAATGAAGATATGTTTTTTTATGAATTGCAATGATGAATGTTCTCTTACTTCTTCCATTCTGAATTTATATCAGCCCCAAAATATTGAGGTTGATTCAAAATTCCAAATAATGTAACAATTATGTATATGAAGAGGACTTGAATCTTTATATGACAAGTATGGAGTGATATATAAAAATAAAAGAGAATTAAAATATGAATTAACCAATGGTTTATTACCATTGCTTGTTCCAATTTGATTACGAATGAAGGAGATTTTCGAGAAGAGAGAAAGAAGTCCATGTACATACACCATGAAGAATGTATAACCCTTTAGTCAGAAAGTCATCTTTATGAATTAATACTTGGATTTGGCCAAAATTATGATTAAAATACATCCAAGTTTCGGCACCATGATAATATGAAAGTAGCATATATATTCAAAATATTATCAAACAAGACTTCATGTATACATAATGAAATATCATAATGAATTGGTCAGGTACCTGCAAAGATTCTTAACCCAATTTTCTGAAGTTTTAAGTTTATGAGAAAATCAAAGAAAAATATAAGAGCTAAATTTTTCCAAAAGTATAGATGGAAAAAACTCCGATAAATAAAGATCTTTCTTCATCATGTTTCCAACGACATTTGTTTTCAGAAGTTTAATGAGATTTCACCTCCGTTACAAGAAGTATTGGTATTTAGAATATTAAGGGCATCAAGATCTTGGAACAAAATCTTTTGTGTAACTTTTACAAACAAAACTTCCAATATTGATCATTCCTGATATCGAATACTTGTTAAATGTATAATGTAGGAATATTACTTTTCTAATACATCAAACATTCACATATCAAAGATAAAATTTTTGTAAGAGTTTATAAAGTAGTCGTAATGACTTTCATTCTGATAATTTGAAGTTTTGTAAAATGATTGCAATAGCACTTACATTTACCTTTAAAATAAGCTTCTAGGAGAGGAATTCAAGATTTAATAAATATGAGAATAAATCAAGTGTCAAATATCTCAAAAACCATTTATGAAGCCAAAATCTATTTTAAAAAATTCTGAAATCAGAAAATTATAGTGAAGATAGTAAAATAGGGCTCATTTCCTTTGCTAAATATGATGGACAAGCTAGTGGAAAGTGTTGTAACATTATCCAGTTTTGATAAGTTAGCATGTATAGTCAAAATAAATTCAAAAAATTCTAAGATAGGATATGGATGAAAGAAAATAAATTTAAAAAAATGTTAGGCTTATTGTGTGTTTGATACATCCATATAAAGATAAAATGCTAGGTTAGATTGCCCTAAAGAAATGAGGCAAAATAAAAAATAAAATGATAGGATTCCAAAGAAAAATGAAGGCTTTAGTGCACAAAATGAAAAATACATGGTTGCAAGCTCAAATGTGCCTTTTCATAAATTTATAAATTAATTATGATTAATTTCTTTAAAAGGGGATCAATTTTGTATTAATTTATAAACTTTCAAAACTAAAGTTTATGGCGCATCAATTATTTAAATGCTAAGGTTACTAAACGACAAAAGAAGTCTTGTCGTATGTCATATTGTGTGATTGTTTTTTAACGGATGAGATCTCCCCCACCCAGATCAATGGCGGAGGGAGAGTTTGTACCCCTCTCGGCCGTTTCCCGTTAACGCGGGGGAGGGGGGTCCGAAAACTAGTTTTAATGGCCACTCGAAAATACATACATGGCACCATATCCCGAGTTCGCAACCCCTCCGCTCAAAATCCGAAACCACACCTCCCCCCTTGAAATCCATCATGGTTTCTCCCTTGCCACCTAAACGGTCATTTGTCTCGTGCTTTGATAGTTTCCCTTCTGCCACTCTCATGCAACCACCTACCATATATACGATGCCACATCACCGTAATTGTTACCATGTTGTAATGTTCATGCCTTCCTATTCGCTCGTTGAAAGCCCTTGCTCCCAAACCGTTGGACTCCACGTCAGCTCCACTCCAAATCTCATTTAATCGCTACGGTCACATTAAACCATTAAAAAAAATCACGATCTATAAATTATCCTCTGGCCCATTGATTATCACTTTTTCTTGACCAATATACTACTGTAATTGCAGGAAAATTGCACAACTGCCCCCATTGACTCATTAAGTTGTTACCATGCCTACAGTCGTCCTCATTGAGTCATTTTCATTTTCTTTCTTCCTGAAAACACTTTCTCCTTTCCTTTGTCATTCTATTAAAAATTTCAACATGGCCCCAAAATCTAAAACCAAGAAACAGATCGTAGAAGAAATCCCTGTTCCCACAACCTAGGTCAATCTTGACCTCATCCCTCTTGTAGATGCCCATTTTAAGGTTATGGATTGCCAATGCGAGTTAGATTTCCATGAACTCCACATGTGGCCCAGACAGAAATATATAGAGAAAGAAGACCATGTCAGATTTTGGGAGTCACTTCTCCCTTTATTTTCCTTCCCCAAAACCCATGAATTCCCTGATTTAAATTCATGGTGTAATGCCCAATACGACCCCATCAAAAGAGCAGCGGTGGCCCAAAATGGAAACATTTTGATCACCATCACTGTTGAAACCATAAATCAAATGCTTCTTATTCCCCAATCTGACCAACTCAGTCATTTCTCACCAGCCACACTTATGGATCTGTATCATAAGTTGACATTCCCACGGAGAACTCAGATTTTCGACATTTTTCAGCCAAAGGATGCTGAATTACCAAAAACAGATCCTCCATACCCATCCACTATCTTTCCAGAGGCCTCTAGAAACTATATTTCCCTTCTTTTCTACATGTTAGGATATCATAATGATCAATCTATTGATGAATTCAATCTTGGGTTCTTTTCTATTTTCAACAATGAACAACAACCAACATTCATGTATGATTTCAACCAATTTTTGGTTGAAAATATACATGAACAATTTATGAATTTTACTACACAGGGTGTATTTAAATATAGTTATGTTATTATTCATTTGTTTCTTTTCTAGAAAGGAGATTAACTGCCTATTCAACTCAACAAGCAAGGTGATCAGGGAGTGATTCAATTAGTGATTCATTGGATAGAAATTGTCAGAGCTACATAAACAAAGCCAACATTTTTAGAGTTTGTAGATTCTTTTATATATCCAGTTAAGCATCTCCTAAGCAGTTAAATAGAACTAATGATTGGAGAAGAAATTAAAATAATCTTACACCTAAGTGAACAAACCAAAATAGGATATTGGTATTTGTATAAAAACTATACTAAAATAAGGGTGTATGGATGTGATATTGCACCATACAAGCTGCATAATATGTTCCTACGAGAATATTTTCTCTGGAATATATTAGGAAAATGATAAACATAGATGACCTACACTTTGTATCAGGTAAAAGAAAATCACAATTTAAGATGAAGGTAAGAATTGGATCATTTATCTACAAAACCATATCAGTTGGTTCAGAGGCAGATGCATTAGTAAAGAATATGAAATTCCAGCCCAACTTCACATGGTCCTATGACCCATATGGTATAATCTTTGCTCTCAACGTTGAATTAAAAACAACTACCTTCAATCATACCCCAAGGCCAGAGATTGAAAAATTTATGAATCGAGAAGAGTGGGTGGAAGGGAAATTACAAGAAGCATATGAACTTGTTCTATCAAATTCAAATGTGAAAACTCTAGTTCCTCAAAGCAAGAAATTAAAAAGAGCAAGAGAAGAAACCCCCTCTGCAATGTAAATTATGGAAGAATTCATTCCCCAACAGAAGAAAGCAAAAACTGGTTTGACATCATTAACAGAGGGAGGACCATCAAAGATAATTGACCTTGAAGAGGTTGAAGTTTCAACACCAAAAACTACATATGTTGGAACCAATGTTCCAAATACTCCTCCCACTGTTTCTCCTACCAGGGAACCTATAGAACTAATTCAAACTGCAACAAATACTTCTACAGATGACCATAATATATTTTCAAAGTTACTGGAGATCAAACAGAAGAATGAAACTCTTAAGGCAAATGTTTACAGCCAGTTTTGGAAGCAAACATCAACCTCCCAACATAGATTGCTTTCAACCTTTGACAGTGAAAAAGGAAGAATAAAAATGACATTCTTACAAGCTTCAGTTCCATTTCCAAAGTCTCCTGTTGACTACAAGAAGACCATTTTCTCATTTGACACTAGTTAAATACATCATATTGATCAGATGGACATGTAGAGGCAATCTGGTGAAATGTTATTTTCTACCATGACCACCACAACAATGTCCCTCTCCAAACTTATAACAACACTTTCAAATGTTCAATCTCAGCTCAAGATTGAAAAATTGTCATCAATGACTAAAGATACAAAGATGAAGACTTTAGAAGACTTGATAGTAAATATTGGATATGATCCAAAGGATTGCAATGCAATTGAATAAATTCTCAAGAAAAAGAATGCAGACATTGCAGCCTTGAGAAAGCAATTGAAATTTCCTTCTACTGACGATCCAATCACTAAAGAAATTGCATAAAATGAACATAACATGGATGAGATGCTCAAACTCATCATTGAGAAAAATATACAAATTAAGAAAATGGAAGAATAGGTAGAAGGACTCAATAAGGAATTAGCACTTGTAGCTTTAGTTCTAGTCACATAAATTCCTATATCAGTTGCAGGTACAGAGGCATCTTCATCATCAACAATGGCTCATTCATCCAAATTGACAAAATAATTGGCTTTGCAGAAACAACAAAATGATAAGCAAAGATTACTATTAGAAACTATATACCATTGCAACCAACAGGGAAAAATTTGCAAGGATCAAAGGACACATTATAGGAAAGGCTTTTCTAGAAGCCTTAGAGTTTGATTTAAACATCAAACATGAGATCAAGCATATTTTCCTCAACAAATCTACTTTTGAAAGATACACAAAAGTGGACGAGGTATTCAGGAAAATGGTAAATTTACAAATCCCAATCGAGGAAAGATGGGATAAACAATGTGATACCATTGAGTAAATTGTAAATTTCGCCATACAACAACATAGTAGCATTTTCTAGGTCTATTCATCAGCACAACAATTTTTTGCCAAGTCATCAACAGTCTCCTTCAAAAGTATAGGAACACATATTTCAGGAGTTTCGTTCTTTTTATCATATTGTACTATCTTTGTAAATCAATTTAGGATATTTTCTTAGTCCAATATCTATTATAAATAGCTCTCATTCTTGAGTTATTAAGGGTTGCACCCTTGGATGAGCATTTTTGTAAGAAACTGTGTACAAGATTTTGATCATTAATAATAAAAGAAGGATTATGTATTTGTTTCATACAACTTTGTCCCCTTGTGAGTTCTTCCTGTTTATCATTTCATATTGTTTCTACATGTATTTAATTGTTATGAAGGTAACTAGGTAATATTAACTAAGTTTCAGTTGTCTTAGATTATTCCTGAAGTTATTATCTATATCAGAGAATGATTTATTGAACTATTTGTTTATGTAAGTCCCTCTCATCAATATATTATCAACATCTTTATAATGTTAAATATATTTTGTTAAAATTTTAGACATTGTTTGAAAGTTTTCACACTTATGATCATTCAAATATTCTTTTTGAATAATTAAATAATCATATCTTCTTACATATTTTTCTTAATCACCTTCAAAAATCTAAATTACTGTGTGGAATAAAAGTAACAACCCTTTTCCCTATTAATTAATATTATATAAAGGTTTAAACACAGTTGCTACAAATTTTTTTATGCATTGGTCATCCAAAATTTCCAAACTTAAATAAAAAATCATTATAGATGCTTTAGCATAATTATTGACCCTAATTATCTCAAAGGACAACATTAGATTGGCGTCGTTGCTGGGGAACATAATTTGATTTTTTTTCCCTGGGACAACAATAAACCCTATTACTTTAAAAGGTGATTAAAGGTCTAGTTAGGTCAAAAAATTTCACCTAGCAACTTCATTGAACCCAAGCTGGCTCCTTCAAAGCATATCAGGTCTCATTCTGACTCTGAAATTTTCTTACCTTTATCAGATCTAGAGAAATTGATAATACAAGCTTCTTCCAGAAGAAGACATCAAACCCCTTCTTTTGTCCCTCAACAGGAGACCACAACAGTTCTTGATCCTTTCATATCTGGACCTATTCCTCTAGAATCAGAAGATATACCTCCTAGAGTACAAGAATTAGTATCCAAAGGAATGGATTTTCAATCTGCCTTGTTAGTTCATTCTTTGGAGTCCTATAAATTACCTGAGACACCTTATGAATCTCCTATATTATAATAGGATTTGGATTAAATTTACCTGGATTCAAACCTACTGATTTCATATCCCATGTCACATATTTTGTACCATCTACTTCTACACAACCAGAAGATCTCTTTTCTCTTTATTCCAATCGTTTATTTGAGCATAAGGAAGGAGAAGAAGAGGTTCAAAATTTGGTCATTCGAAAACCATTAAGATCCCTAATAAGATCTTTGATTCCATTTCGTTCTCCACCTCCTTCTTCACCTCCTTCTTGCCCATCTTCATCTTCAACTTCTACTTCTTCTTCTACAACCACCACTATTGAATCTTCTACATCTACATCTTCAAGTATGGCTGGTTTTCAATCCATTGTACAAGCAAGATATGTTGCCCTATTACTCCCTAATCTACTCAATGATTTTCCTGCTGGGTATCTGAAACATCTCCCTAGATTTAATGGAGAAACTGGTTTGTCAACTAAAGGTCATCTAACGTCATTTCTAAATTTTGTTGATAACATGAACATAGAACATGAAAATGTTTATATGAGATTGTTTGTGAAATATTTAGAAGGAAATGTTAGGATTTGGTTTAAACATCTACCAACTCGTTCTATTAGATCCTGGGAGGAATTGACATCTATCTTTAAAAATCAATGGGGTGTGAAAGAGGATCCTGTTTATTTCCTAATAGAATTTGAAGAGCTTAAAATAAATTATGGTGAACCAGTATCTGATTTCATCAAAATATTTAATAAACTTTATCAAAAGATGCCTCTTGATTGTAAACCCCTTGTAGCAGCAGCAAAGGTTAAATTTTATGAATCCTTTGAGGATGATTTTGTTGTCATGTTAAGAGAAATAACATCTTGTACCTTAGAATACATGCAAAAAAGTGCTATAGAGGTTGAAGCAAATAGGTCTGCCTCAGCTAAGCTAAAGGACAAAGCTGAAAAGCCCAAAGAAAATAAAAATCAAATCAGGAAGCTTCTTCTTCCTCTAAATCTAAAAGTGAAGAATAAAAAATAGATGCAATCACATCACTTCTTAGAAACCTTTAAAATAGGGTTTCTAAGATTGAAACACAACCTGGAACAGTCCAAAAAACTCTTGCTAGACCCCAAACATAGATTCAAGGTTAGCTCAAAAAGGCCCCTCAATTACAAATTCTTCAGAGACCAAACAATGATCAACAAGTGCCTACACCATTGATGATTGATGATCAAAACCCTGATGATAATACTTTGTCAATCACTGAATATATTAATAACATAGACAATAATTCTATTCAGACTGCCATTATCCCTGTTCCTCAAACTCAAATCTCTCAAGAAGATCAAGGGACTTCTCAGGTCTCTAAATATCAAGCCTTTTTTGAGTTTTTAATTGTATAACTTATCAGAAGGTATTATTTAAGACCTAGAGGAGGTCCCGCTAGACCTCCTGTCATTATTGAGCCTCAAGTGAAAACTGTTGAAACTTAAACTACTTCTATTCAACCTCTAAATCGGTCAAATGATACTACACAAATTGATAAAATTATATTGACTGCTTTTAATGTTGAAAAAGAGCTAGAAAGATTTAAGATCCCTATTCCACTTTCAGAACATTCTAAAAACCCTGGATATAAGAGTCAAGTTTCAAAATGAATCCAAAAATCTAGTGTGGATGCTGAAGGGGAAATTATTAGTCTGCAAAATGAGCGACCCACCATCGCTTTTGGTCCTAGTTCTGACGTGATCGATGAATCAATACCAACTTTATATGTGACTTTGAAAGTACATGACTTTTTACTATACAATTGTATGTTAGATTCTGGAGCTTCTCACAATCTAATGCCAAATGTTATTATGGAGCAACTTAATTTGGAAATCACTCGAACTTATCAAGATCTATATACCTTTGACTCCAAAAGAGTGCAATGTTTAGGACTTATAAAAGACCTAGTGGTAACCTTGCACAAAATACCAGTTAAAAGTGTTGCATTAGACATAGTAGTCACTGATATTCCCCCTAATTTTGTAATTCTTTTATCGAGATCATGTTGTGCAAAACTAGGAGGAAGTCTTCAAATGGATATGTATTTTGCCACTATTCCTATATATGGGAGAGAAAACCTTAGGTTATACAGGGAAGTCAGCTTTTTAAACACTGTCTGCAAAGAAGATCAAGCTAGAAACCATCCCATTTATGCAGTTGACCAACACTTTAGTTGCTTCCAACTATCTTCAAATACTTTACAGAATTCTCAACTTAATATTGAGGATGTAGTTGAAACTCCTAAATATTCTCAAACTGATATTTGGAAACTTTTCTTTGATGGATCTTGTACCAAATATGGAGTTGGAGCAGGTATTGTTTTAATCTCACCTGAGAAAGAGAACATCACTCAATCATGCAAGTCATATTTCGAGGTCACAAATAACATTGCTGAATATGAAGCTTTTATTTTAGGATTACAATTTGCTAAAAGTTTAAAGGTGCAACACTTAAGTGTCTTTACTGATTCAAAACTTATAGTAAGATGGGTTAGGAATATTTGTCAAACAAAGCATCCTAGGCTCAAGTCTTACAGAAATGAAGTCTGGGATACAATTGAAAAATCTTTTAATTCTTTTAATATAACTTTCATCCATAGAAATGAAAGCATTCATGCATATTCCTTAGTTGTTTCTGCCAGTTCCTTTAAGATACCAAGCCAAATAGATACAACACCAAATTCAAGTCAAATACAGGCCATCCGTTCGAGATAATTTAAAGTACTGGAAAATATTTGAGGATGATGAACAACTGAAATGCCTTCTTCAAGTTATTGATTAATTTTATGTCTTACAAATTGAATAAGATAAATCAAATATGAATGAAGCTGCTAAAGAAAAAGAAAATTCAGATCTAAATAAAAAATTAGTTGATCATGATATTATAAAACTGTCAAATAATTTTATTCCTAGAGGCCTTGTTCCTTTAGAAAAGATATTTGATCAAAATGATGTTCCTAGAAATCCACTCTCTGCTTCTCCAGAATATGATATTGAAGAAACTAATATTGGAATTGACGAACATATTAAAAACATTAAAATTTGTGCATCTCTAACTCCTGAAGTTAAAAAATGAATACATTAAACTTCTTAAGAATTACAAAGATGTTTTTTTCTTGGTATTATGTTGATATGAAAACTTATCATACATCTTTGATAGAGCATAAAATCCCATTAAAACCTAAAGCAAAACCTTATCAGCAAAAACTACAAAGAATTAATCCAGATCTGCTTCCTACCATAGAAAAAGAACTTAAGAATATTTTAGATTCCCAAATAATTTCTCCCTTAAGATAATCTGATTGGGTAGCTAATTTAGTTCCTTTCAGAAAGAAAAATGGAGAAATTAGACTATGTGTGGACTTCTGAAACCTTAACAAATCATCTCTAAAGGATAATTATCCACTGCTAAAGATGGATCAACTACTCCAAAAGGTTTCTAATGCTAATAGTCTTTCAATGCTTGATGGTTTTTCTGGTTATAACCAGATAATAGTAAATCCAGAAGACCGAGAAAAGGCTGCCTTTACCACACCCTGGGGTACATTCATGTATGCTATATTTCCTTTTGAGTTATCAAATGCAGGAGAAACATTCCAAAGAGCTATGGATTTAACTTTTGTTGGTAAGGTGAATAATTTTTTTGTTATTTGTCTTGATGGTTTAACTATTTTCTCTAATTCATATCATAAGCATATAAAACACTTGATGAAGTTTTTTGACAGGTGCGGAAAATTTGGAATATCTCTCAACCCTAAGAAGTCCCTCTTTGTCATCAAAGAAGGAAAGTTGTTGGGACGCATCATTTCAAAGGAAGGAGTGGTGATAGATCCTAAAAGAGTATATGCTATTCAATCATTATCACTTCCAAGAAATAAGAAAGAGATCCAAGCCTTTTTAGGAAAAAATAACTTCTTGAGAATATTCACCCCTAACTATGTTGAAATAGTTAAAGACATAACTGACATGCTTAAAAAGAATAATGAAGTTAAATGGACTATTCCTGCTAGATATGATTTTGATCAAATCAAGAAAGCCATTTTTGAAGCTCGTACCTTGGCCAACCCTAATTATTCCTTACCTTTCAGTATATTCTACTTTGCTTCTCAAACCACCCTTACTGCTGTCTTTCTATAGAAAAATGAAGATTCTGATGATGAGCCCATAGAATTTTTCATTAATGTTTTGCGAGATGTTGAACTCAACTATGATATTAATGAAAAAAAGGCCTATGCCCTAGTTCAAGCCCTAAAAAATTTCAGAATGTATGTCTTTCACTCATCTATTATTGCTTATGTCCCTAACAGTGCTGTAAAAACTGTTCTTACCCAAATAGAAACTGAAAAAGAGGAAGGTGGATCACTCAAATCCTTTAGTTTAACCTAACTATTAAAAACACTAAGTTAGTGAAGGGACAAGGTTTAGCTAAATTTTTATCTGAATCCAATTGCAAAGTGTTAGGCATAAATTCTATTTTTTAAATCTCTGAGAATCATATGCAAGAACCTTCTTCAAACTTAGAAAGGGAGAAGAATCCACAAGAACCTTCTTTAAATACATAAGGGGAGACACCACAAGAACCTTCCCAATATTACCAAGGAAATAACTCACAAGAACCTTCTCCTTCAACTCAAACAGTTCTTGTTCACATTGATGAAAAATTTGTATTGCCAGATTGGTATGCATATATTGTACATTTTCTAATGAATTTTGAGTGTCCTACTAAATTTTCAAAAAGTGAGTGCAAAACACTTAAATTGAAATATATCAAATACTGTATTATCAATGGAAACTTGTACTGGAAAGATCCTCTCAACATTATGTTACTTTTTTTAACGGAATTTGAAACTGAAGGAATCATTGAAAAATTTCATGCAAGGATTTGTGGAGGGAATTATGCTTGGAGAGCCACAACATACAAGATACTAAGAGCAGGTTTCTATTGGCCTACTTTGTTTTCACAAGTAGGGGAAAAATTCAGAAGCTACATTCCATGTCAGATGTTTTCTGGTAAACAAAAACTAGTTGCTCTTCCATTAGTTCTAGTTGTTGTTTCAACACCATTCCTTCAATGGGGACAAGATTTTATAGGAGAAATTCACCCACCTTCAAGAAATCAACACAAATAGATTTTAACTGCCACAAACTATTTCACCAAGTGGGTGGAGGCCATTCCAGTTAGAAATGCTACAGATACAGTAGTGATCAAATTTATTGAATATAGCATTCTTTCTAGATTTGGTTTCCCTCAACAAATAGTGACTGATAATGCCACAAAATTTAGTAGTATAAAGATGATTGAATTCTGCCAAAAATATCAGATTTTGCTACATCATCCAACCCCTTATTATCCTCAAGGAAATGTTCTCGCAGAGTCATTTAACAAGAGCCTAGTTAAATTAATCAAAAATATTCTTGAAGATCATAAGAAAAATTGGGATAGTCATCTTATCTATGTAGTTTTGGAAAACAAGATTTCTCCCAAAATATCAACATGTAAATATCCATTCCAACTGGCTTATGGTAAAGAGGCCATTTTTCCTACTAATTTGGCTATTCCTGTTCTTAAATTTCTATAAGAATCTACTGATGAACTTGATGATTTCTCTAGAAGGATAAATCAAATTATTGAATTAAATGAAAACAGAGATGAGATTCAATATAAATTGAGAAAGTATCAGAATAAGATGAAAAGTATTTTTGACAGAAAGGCTAGGGAAAGAGACTTCAATGAAGGTGACATAGTTTTGAGATGGAATTCTAGAAGGGAAGACAGAGGTAAACATGGAAAATTTAATAAATTATGGTTTGGACCTTTCAGCATTATTGAAGTGAAAGGAAACAATACATCTATTCTACAAAATTTGGAAGGATAGTTCACTACACTACGTGTCAATGGTAGATTTATGAAACATTACATACAGTACTGAAGAAGATTCTAAATCATCATTATATATTACCATTTTCTTTTAATTTTTTTCCAAAATATGTTTTGTTTTCACAGCAAAGACTCCATAGCTCGAGGATAAGGCACTTGGATCTGCTTGTTCTTTGCATCCCATAGGGGTAAGAAGTCCCCAGCTGGAGCCGATGTTGTAACATTATCTAATTCAAAAAATGCTAAGATAGGATATGGATGAAAGAAAATTTTGGATTATCTATTTTTTTAAAAATGTTAGGCTTACTGTGTGTTTGATACATCCATGTCAAGATAGAATGTTAGGTTAGATTGCCATAAAGAAAGGAGGCAAAATAAAAAATAAAATGATAGGATGCCAAAGAAAAATAAAGGCTTTAGTGCACAAAAATGAAAAATGCATGGTTGCAAGCTCAAATGTGCCTTTTCAAAAATTTATAAATCAATTATGATTAATTTCTTTAAAAGGGGATTAATTTTGTATTAGTTTATAAATTTCAAAATTAAAGTTTATGGCACATAAATTATTTAAATTCTAAGGCTACTAAATGACAAAAGAAGTCTTGTCAGATGTCATATTGTGCGATTTTTTTTAATGGATGAGATCTCCCCCGCCCAGATCAATGGCGGAGGGAGTGTTCACACCCCCCTCGGTTGTTTCCAGTTAACACGGGGGGGGTCCGAAAAGAGGTTTTAATGGCCACCCAAAAATGCATACATGTCACCCTCTCCCAAGTTTGCAAACCCTTTGCTCAAAACCCGAAACCAATCCTCCCCTCCGAAATCCACCGTGGTTTCTCCCTTGCTTCTTAAATGGTCATATGTCCAGTTCTTTGACCATTTTCCTTCCTCCAATCCCATGCTGCCACATACCATATATGCATTTCCATATCACCCTAACCATTACCACGTTGTAACATTCATGGCTTCCTATTCACCCGTTGAAAGCCCTCGTTCCCAAACCGTTGGACTCCACGTTAGCTCCTCGCTCAAAATCTTATTATATCGCTACAGCCACATTAAACCATTAAAAAAAATCATGATCTATAAATTATCCTTTGGCCCACTGATTCTCACTTTTTCTCGACCATTATACTTTTGTAATTGCAGGAAAATTGCGCAGTCGCCCCCATTAACTCATTAAGATGTTACCACGCCTACAGTCGTCCTCATTAAGTCATTGTCATTTTCTTTCTCCCTGACAACACTTTATCCTTTCCTCTATCATTTTGTTAAAACTTTCAACATGGCCCCAAAAGCTAAAACCGAGAAACAGATCGCATAAGAAATCCATGTTCCCACAGCCTAGGTCAATCTTGACCTCATCCCTCTTGCAGATGCCCTTATTAAGGTTATGGATTTCCAGTGCGAGTTCGATTTCCATGAACTCCACATGTGGCTCAGACATAAATATCTAGAAAAATAAGACCATGTCATATTCTAGGAGTCACTTCTCCCTTTCTTTTCCCTCCCCAAAACCCATGAATTCCCTGATTTCATTTCATGGTGTCAAGCTCATTACGACCCTATCAAAAGAGCAATGGTTGCCCAGAATGGAAAAATTATGATCACCATCACTGCTAAAACCATAAATCAAATGCTTCTCATTCCCCAATCTGACCAACTTAGTCATTTCTCACCAGCCACACTTATGGATTTGTACGATAAGTTGACATTCCCACAAAGAACTTCGATTTTCGACATTTTTCTGTCAAAGGATGTTGAATTACCCAAAACAAATCCTCCATACCCATCCACTATCTTTCCTGAGGCCTCTAGACACTATATTTCCCTTCTCTGCTCCCTGTTAGGATATCAAAATGATTAATCTGTTGACGAACTCATTCTTCGGTTATTTTCCATTTTAAAAAATGAACAACAACCAATATTCATGTATAATTTCAACCAATTTTTGGCTGAAAATATACATGAATAGTTTATAAATTTTACTGCACAGGGTGTATTTAAATACAGTTCTGTTATAATTCATTTGATTCTTTTCCAACAAGGAGATCAACTGTCTATTCATCTCAGCAATCAAAAGGATCAAAGAGTGAATCAATCAGTGATTCATTAGACAGAAATTGTGAGAGCTACATCAACAAAGCCAACATTTTCAAAGTTTGTAGATTCTTTTATATATCCAGTTAAGCAGCTCCTTAGCAGTCAAACAGAACTAAGGATTGGAGAAGAAATTAAAATAATCTTACACCTAAGTGAACAAACAAAAACAAGAGATTGGTATTTGTATAAAAACTATACTGAAATAAGGGTGTATGGATGTGATCTTGCACAATACAAGCTGTGTAAATATGTTCCTATGAGAATATTTTCTCTAGAATATATTAGGAAAATGATAAACATAGATAACCTGCACTTTGTGTCAGGTAAAATAAAATCACATTTTAAGATGAAGGAAAGCATTGGATCATTTATATGCAATACCAGATCAGCTGGTTCAAAGGCAGATGCATTATTAAAGAAGATGAATTTCCAGCCCAGCTTCACATGGTCCTATGACCCATATGGTATAATCTTTGCTCTCAAATTTGAATTAAAAACAACTCCCTACAATCATACCCCAAGGTGAGAGATTGAAAAATTTATGAATCAAGAAGAGTGGGTTGAAGGGACATTACAGGAAGCAGATGAACAGGTTCTATCAACTTCAAATGTGAAAACTCCAATTCCTCAAAGAAAGAAATTAAAAAGAGCAAGAGAAAAAACCCCACATTCCATGCAAATTATGAAAGAATTCATTCTCCAACACAAGAAAGCAAAAACCAGTTTGAGATCGTTAACAAAGGGAGGACCATCAAAGATAATTGACCTTGAAGAGGTTGAATTTTCAACACTGCAAAATACATCAGCTGGAACTAGTGTTCCAAATACTCCTCCCACTATTTCTTCTACCAGGGAACCTTTGGAACTAATTCAAACTGCAATAAATACTTCTACAAATGACTGGAATATCTTTTCAAATTTCCTGGAGATCAAACAGAAGAATGAAACTCTTAAGGCTAATGTTTACAGCCAGTTTTGGAAGCAAACATCAACCTCCCAACACAGATTTCTTTCAGCCTTTGACAGTGAAAAATGAAGAATACAGATGGCATTCTTACAAGCTTCAGTTCCATTTCCAAAGTCTCCTGCTGACTACAAGAAGACCATTTTCCCATTTGATACTAGTCAAATAAATCCTATTGATCATATGGACATGCAGAGGCAATATGGTGAAATTTTGTCTTCTACCATGACCACCACAACAATTTCCCTCTCCAAACTTAGAACAACAATTTCAAATGTTCAATCTCATCTCAAGATTGAAAATTTGTCATCAATTTCTAAAGATACAAAGATGAAGAATTTAGAAGAATTTATATTAAAGATTGGATATGATCCAAAGCACTGCAATGCAATTGAAGAAATTATCAAGAAAAAAATGCAGACATTGCAGCCTTGAGAAAGCAGTTGAAGTTACCTTCTACTAAAGATCCAATGACTAAAAAAATTACAGAAAATTAACAAAACAAGGATGAGATGCTCAAACTCATCATGGAGAAAAATATACAAATTAATAAAATGGAAGAACAGATAGAAGGACTCCTTAAAGAAAAGGAATCAACACAGGTAGCTTTAGTTCCAATCACAACCATTCCTATATCAGTTGCAGGTACATAGGCATCTTCATCATCAGCAATAGCACCATCATCATCAACAGTGGTTGATTCATCAAAATTAATAGAAGAATTTTCTTTGAAGAAACAACAAAATGATAAGTTGATCAAACTTGAATATTATTGTCAGATACTATATACCATTGCAACCAACAGGAAAAAAATTGAAGGAATCAAAGGATGCATTACAGGCAAGGCTTTTCTAGAAGACTTAAAGCTTAATTTGAACATCAAACATGAGATCAGGCATATTTTCCTTAGCAAACCTACTTTCGAAAGATACACATAAGTGGAAGAGGTATTCAGGAAAATGGTAAATTTACAAATCCCAAACGAGGAAAGATGGGATAAACAATGTGATACCATTGAGTAAATTGTAAATTCCAACATACAACAACATAACAACATTTTCTGGGTCTAGTCATCAGCACAACAACAATTTTTGGCCAAGTCATCAACAGTGTCCTTCAAAACAGGAACACATATTTCAGCAGTTTCCTTCTTTTTATCATATTGTACTATCTTTGTAAACCAGTTTACGATGTTTTCTTAGTTCTATAACTAGTATAAATAACTCTCATTCCCGAGGTATTAAGGGTTGCACCCTTGGATGAGCATTTTTATAAGCAGCAATGTACAAGCTTTTGATCATTAATAATAAAAGGAGGATTATGGATTTGTTTCATACAACTTTGTCCCCTTGTGAGTTCTTCCTGTTTAATATTTCATATTGTTTCTACATGTATTTAATTGTTATGAAGGTAACTAGGTAAGATTAAATGAGTTTAAATTGTCTTAGATTCTTCATGAAGTTATTATCTATATCAGAGAATGATTTACTGAAATATTTGTTTATTTAAGTCCCTCTCATCAATAATTTATCAACATATTCATAATGTTAAATATGTTTTGTTAACTTTTAAACATTGTTTGAATTTTTTTACACTTATGATCATTTAAATATCCTTTTTGAATAAAAATATAATCATATCTTCTTACATATTGTGCTTAATCACATGCAAAAATCAAAATTAATGCATGGAATAAAAGTAACAACCCTTTGTCTTATTAATTAATACTATCTAAAGGTTTAAACACAATTTCTGCAAAAATTTTTATGCATTGATCATCCAAAAATTCCAAAATTAAAACAAAACAAAAGATTATAGATGCTTAGAGAAATGAAAAGGACAACAGAATGAAAAGGAAATGTGAAGCTTAGAGAAATAAATCTTAGAATTTGTTTTAAATGCTTCTGATATAATACAAGCCCAAGGGTCTGATAAGCGAACAACTTTGAAATTCTGAGGAAAATATAAAAAAATGGAAAGTATAGGATCGAGATTTTAAAATTCATCAATTAGAGGTTCCGAGTCTCTTTTGAAGAAATGCATATAACTAAAGGGAAAGCAATTTGGTGAGTGTGATGTAATTGATAAACTCATCTTGGAAAATTGTAAGATTTGGAATAGGCATAGATAAAATTATGGATAAGATCATTCACTGCAAGCGTTTTTATGCGAAATTCCCTTGGTTGGTAGCAATTTAGAGAAATAACGAACATAATAATTTCATTCCAACTAGACCAATGAGAAATACTAATATGAAAACATGCAGTCACATGGTTTTTTGTATAGGTCAGTGCCTTTCCGAATGTTTCGCATCATGATTTTCTTTGTCATGCATAACTTAAAAGCTGCGACTTTCACCCTTTGCCGATATGCGATCAAGTTTTCTATAATAATTTAAAGACAATGGTAGAGAGGCGTATATCAACATCTAGCACATCAGAATATCTTAAGAAAAGGCTTCATTTGAGTTTTGTGATGCAATATAAGTTTTGTACTAGCAAAGATGTGATATGAGCATATGCAGTAGGAAACTGCGATGGAACGATGGCGATATCGAAGAATAATCATATCAAAAGATTGAAGTCTGTTAATAAAATGAAACACCGATATTATTTTTGCGATAACATGAGTGTGATATATGATGTGGCTTATTGGTGGGAACGACCTTGGGTTTTATAAGAGATCGACAATCGAAAGATTTGAGCACAAGATGTAACATTGTTGATATGTTGATTTGCGATGAAGAACAAACCTGCTAGTTTTATTTTATGGATTTAATTTCATATCAGATCCGGGACATCAGAACCTTTAAGAATATTCCCCTACCAAACTTGTGATTCATGAATGGACGCAATATCTTTCAAAACTGAATAGACATGTCGTATCGGGTTTGAGGTTATGTGGACATCACAATTTTTATCGAAGTCATTTTATCGGAGAATGAGTGAGAAGGAATATCATAGGTCTTGCATCAAAGGTTTCCTATCAGAAATTTTAAGAGGTGCTTCTGATCAAATGTTGCGATATGAATGATGTGATATTAGACAGAAAGGTTCATAAAAGATAAGAGGGAATGGGCATAACAGGGGATTGGAGATATTTGGAGTATGCTCATTTCAGAACCTTCGATATGCGAATTGTGATATATGGCGTGCCATATGTGGGGCTGATAATTTCTTGAAGTATTTAATTAAAAAAGAAAGTGACTAATTTCACTTTTCTTTTAAATAAATAACCCTTTAATAATTTAATTAATTGTTAGAATATCTGATCGGAAAGTAATTTTATCATAACTTTCTTATGAAAAGAGTTATGAAATATAATGATATGATATGATTCCTTTGAGAATTGATTAAGACTTATCAGGATTTAATAAATAGAAGAAAAAATAGATAACCCTCAAATTTTAGATGAAATCATAAATACTTCCCTGAACATGTTGCGGATTTGAAAATATCTATTTGCTTGCTTACCTTAAGTCTTCGTAATCAATTCAATGAAGACCTGCAAACAAAATAAAATAGAAATAAGAAAAAACCTTTGAAAAGTATGAAAAACAATAGATGATGGTGAACATTTAAACACATACCTGGAAGAAAATTGATTGTAAATTTTACCTCGTGAAGCTTCAAGTTCTCCAAATTTTCTCAAAATTTGCACATGTTTAACATCACCTACTTATTTGATCTAAAAATGCTAAGTAATGAGTTTTCATATTGCATCCACTTCAAATTTACATCGGAAGACAAGAGTGGTAAAAATGAGCTCTTCAAAATTACTTGTGAATCAAAAATTGTCAAGTCGTTGAAAATTCTTGGAATTTCTTCATGTATGATTAATGTGATGATTTTTTTGCATAACAAGACAATTACAAGTTTCACAAATATGTATGTTTTGATTATTCGAGGGCTACTAAAATTATCTAAGCTTATTTTCCGCAATTGAAAGGGGATGCCCAGAAGAAATCATATTCATTACTTGCTTTATTGAAAATCTGAAATAATAAAATAGGTGTAAACAGAAAAGAAATCTAATCTAAATTAATTTATTTCTATTACTTACTAAACGAAAGGAAACATGCCTACGTATAGCCATACTTCCATTGTAACCATGTAAGCACTTCAATTCCTGCATGTATGTACATTTCAAACAATAGTAACAAAAATATAAATACAATTAAACTAAGGAAACGGAATCTGAAAGCAGAATGCACATTTATTATTAGAAGCTTATTTACAATCACCTTCTTTTGAAATTTCCTTTCCAAATGAATTTCTATTATATCATAAAAATATGGATGGATTTCCATTATTGACTGAGAGAGGTTTAAAAGAGAAGATGACAGGCCATATTGTGGAAATGAGCTTTTAGATATAATGGTCTGCATAAATTTTTTAGTGTTTTGTGCAAGTGTTAAACTATTAACAATATTCCATTGAGGAAACTTTTCCAAATATTTTTCATATGGGTCAATGAAAAATGGATGGAGATCTATTGGATACAATGGAATAATATTAATTAAATTATATTTCTAGTCATATAGTGAAAATATAGTCTCTTGTTGGCACTGTTTTCGAGAAGAAAGAAGTAATTGATAAGAAATTAACATCAGTTGGAAATGGAAGAAAAATAGCTCTTGAAGTTCACAATTAAAATGTGAAATTTATTTTCCCATTCAGGCAACACATCAATTGAGTGTTCAATAATGAGTTGCTCAATATTCTAGCACAAAGTATCTAAAAATCTAAGGCTAAAAACAGAAAATAAATCTGAAGTTAAAAATAAATGACGAAATAATAACAAAATTGAATCATAGTTTACACTAGTGTTATGTAATATTCCTAATTAGATTTTAGCTAATTAGAATATTAATTTTTATTTTCTTAATTAAGTAGATGAATAAAAGGGTGGAGGGACCCAAAAACCTAGTAGTTGAATAAAAACGATTTTCTTAGTGTGAAAGTGGGACAATGCAGTAGTGGAAGGGGCTAAGAGGCCAAGAGAGTAGCACAGTAAATGTGGAGGATATGGACTAAGAGTACAACACAGTTATGATGTGGGCCTAGGGGTATAAGGGTTCCATAAGAATAAAAATGGGGTGAGGGCAGCCATGGAGAGCATTCTGAGTTATTTGATTTTCCTGTCGTTTACGACTTGAGCACGCTTGAGCTGTTTAGTCGTGTATGTTGTTGTTTGGTTAACCCTCACACTAAGAGAAAAGAAAGCGGTCTAAATAAAAAAAGAGAAAAAGGGTCTCCGAAGATGGCAAGGTGAGTAAATTAAAATAAAAGAAAAGTGCTTTGGGTTAGGAATTCCTTAAGGCACGGGCCCAGGTGGAGTAGTTGGACTGCAAGACAGTTGAATGGGAAGACCGCATTCCATAAAACGGAAGGTCAAAAGGAAGGAACCACACACAGGACATTCCGGGAGTACTAAGGGTGAGCGAAGGGTCATGAAGACTTACCCCCCGGAGTAGGTGACGTCACATGACGTCGCAACTCTCCCAAACGTTCTGTGGGGTAGCGGAGTATAACAAGAGATCCTCATGAACCCCCACTGGAAACATAAGTGGGGCCATTGAGATGGACATCTGGCGTCGCGCAAATAAAAGGTAAGGTAAGTTTAGGAAATCCAATACAAGACCAGTACAGGAATTAACCTGACGCATGGCTTGCACCTACCCGGCGCCTGGTAGCCAACTACCTATCACCACGCGTCCCAGTGTCGACGTCTTTATGACGTCAACCCTACAGTTGTCATCATAGCCTCGTGTTCTGCACACCTCGGTATGTTTTGATCTTGTTTTACTCCCAGAATTAGTAAAATACTTATTTTTACGAATCTGTTGTGTAGCAAAGCTTGAAATCTAGTACCAGGTTGTTTTCAACCCCCGCATCATTTTCCCCTCAGGCTTTCTCACTGTTCACAGGTATTTATTCATTTCTCCGCTTCACTGTTTCTTTCTATTTTACTTTTCAAAATGGTCATGAGTAAAGCAAAGTCTAGGAAGTCGGAGCCTGAAACCCCACAAGCCCGCAAGGTCAGGGTTGTCCTTGGACCTGAACCCCTTATTGATGCCCAGGCTCGAATCCACGACCCGTTCTATCCCTTCAGCGTATCTCGTGTTAACCCAAGTTGTTCAAACGTTATTTGAAGGGCCAAGATAGGTTCAGAGTTGTTGAGTCCGACCTATACTACTAGATTACTCCGACCACATTCCCAGTTCCCGAGTTTATTATTTGGCTCAGTGAAGCTTATGATGAGCGCAAGGAGTTATTCCTATCTACTTAGGGTAATAAGATTTTCCACATCTCCCCTGAGCTCATAAAGAATTCCCTTTGTTTCCCTCACAGTCAAAGTTATGTCGATTTCACCGAGCTATCCCTCTCTCGTCAGTTCTCAAAGTTTCCCTGGAAGCAAAAAAGAGAATTTCTCAGCTTTCTTTCAGACTCTCGTCTCACAACTCTCCCGCCCTCAGATGTCGTTCCCTTGTCCACTTTCAGAGACAATTTTCAGCCAATCATTTCTTTCATTTCAGGTCTATTAGGTCTTAAGGAGGTCGAGTGAGTGTCAAAAGAATGTATAGATCTTCTGTGGCTCATGACTCAAAAGGGTATGCTTTTTGACATCCCACCTTCCTAGCTTCAGCTATTCAAACTCAGTTCCAAGAGCTACCTTCAACTGGGTCTTTCCTATTTTGCTTGTTAGTATTTTATCTATTCCTATTTGAACATGCTGACAAGTTTGAGAGTCTAGGTCTAGAGAAAATTTTGAGAATAAACACCCAGCCAAGAACTGTCTTTGAGTGGAACATATCAGTTCGTCAACAACTTAACGGGAGGGGGTATACGAGGTTCTCTAATGGATTCATGTCTATAGCCTATATCATAATACATGATAACCCTCCACCCAAAATATTTCCTGAGTAGAAGGACTGGTTGCAGTTCGATGAGGAAGATAGCACAGGGGACTGGTACCTGTATGATGACTACACTGAAATCAGAGTCTATGGCACAACGGTGCCCCCTTACCATTTTCTGGTGTTTCCAGCCATGCGAATTTTTTCCCTTGAGTTCATCCGTCAAACCCTAAAGGCCGACCAGATCCACTTCGTGCCTATGAAGAAAGGATATATTCTCAAGCTCCCGACTTCTATTGGCCCCTTCACTGTAAATTCAAGGCACGCCCTCTCCACAGTGGAAACACTACTTCAAGGGATGGACTTGCTACAAGGAAAATTTTGGCCTTATGACCCAAAGGGGATCCTTTCCAATAGGAAAAGGAAAATTAAGTCGACTGGTTATGTACATGAGAGTAGGCCCTTCATTGAGTGGAGAGATAACCTTGATACATGGTCTTTGGATGCATAGATGAAGGTTGAGTCTTCAGCTGCAAAAGGAAGGGGCGACACTGCTTCCGCAGAGACAGAAAGGAAAGGACAGGCAGATGAGGTAGGCACTTCAGGAGGGAAAGCAAGAAGGAGCATAGACGAGGAAGCTCATCCCTCTAATAAATAGAGGACTGAAGCCAGAGATTGTGTGGGAAGATCCACCACAGGAAGAGTTTTCCCGATATGGACTCCCTGACAGAAACAAGGTTGGTTTCATGATTAATTTCGACAGTGCCTCTTCGTTTGAACCTTCCGCGTTGTCACAGGCCATTTCAGTTAACAGAGCAGAGGTGAGGGAAGAAATAATCACCAGAAAAAATACTACACGAGATAGGCTAAGGGATGAATTGGCTGGATTCGTGGACAAGTACCATACCTGACTTACCGATGAGTTAGATATGGACAAAGATCAGCTCATAATTGTTATTACAGAGGAAATGCTGCAACCTACAGCTGAGGGGACTAGTTAAGAAGCCCTGGAGCTCACTTTGAATCTGGCTAACGTCCCTATAACAGATAAGCTTGGTTTGCATTAGTGTGTCAGAGATATGTTGAGAGATGAGGTGGTGAAGCTTGCACTCTCTCTGAGGAAACTTGAAGACAGGTACAGCTCAGTATTGGAAAATCAGAAGAGAGAGAGGGCTAGTTCTAGGGTGATAAACCACAACCTGGAAACTCTTAGGAAATCAGTAAGGGACAAAGGGGCCGACAAGGATGCAATTCGGAGGAAGCTCATCACTGATCTGGAGGCGGAAAAATCTGAGCTAAAGAAGAGACTAAATATTCCCCGCGAAGAGCATGTTAAAACGGATGAGTTGGTCCAAGTGGAGAGGGAGAAATCAGTTCTCACTGATTCACTGGTTAAGGAACAAGAGGGAAACACCAAGATGGCTGTGGAGATTGTGGGCTTAAACTAGTGATTGTTTGATCTATAGGGAAAATGGGACCAGCATGTATGCGTGGTTCAGATTTCTGACGAGCCTTGAACTACCCCTGAGCAGCTGACCAAAGCCTTATCAGATTTAAATGTTTCAGAAAATGAAGCCCGAATAGCTCGCCTTAGACTAAAAGAGATGGAAGCTAAACTGGTGACAAATGAGAAGGTGGTAACTGCTTTGTAGGCCGAAGTCGAGAAAATGACAAGAGAGAAGTAGGTGCAAGATAAGACCATCAAGGATTTGACTACTCAGATGAAGGGCAATGTGACGCTCTTGGAAGATAGGTGCCTAATTTGGACAGACATAATATCAGAGGTCAGAAAGCATTGGAAATGCCTCACTCTGATGGATGACAAGAAAATCGCGGTCCTCTTATTCAAAATAAAGTTACAAGAAGGGCGTGAGGAAGCAGAGGCAAAGGTGACAATGGTTAAGAGGTACATCAAGTACCTAAATGAGTTGGACCCTGAGGAGTTACTCACCCAAGGGATCACAGATCGTTTCAGAGGAGTGATGGAAGTCATAAGAGTGATCGAAAAGGAGACTGCACGCGCGAAGGCGCTGATCTGTTTAGAGCATGTTGCACAGGGAGTTGAACAGTTCGATCGAGAGTGGGATCAACTAGTCGAGGTAGGCCTCCCATCATGCTGGGATCCTGAAATGGCCACATTTTCGAGGCTAATGGTTTATGAGCAGAAGTTAACAAAAATTATGAACAAGTTTGATTTACCTTTGGAGAAAACTGCCTGTTTGAAGGCAAAAACAATAATCGCTGCTCTCAGTAAGGATTTCTCTCTCCTCTGCCAAATCAAACAGATTTTAGCCGTCCGAGTAGATTACGTGAAGCTTACAGATATCCAAGCTTTAGTCGAGACTTTTGTCACCATGCCGCCCCCAGGGGAGAGTGCATGGAAAAATGCAATGAGTATGCTAACACTTCGGTAACAGTATCTTCTCACCGGTCGCTGCCTCCTCTCAATCGCAAAACTGGTTCGTCCTCATCATCATCATGTTTGAATCAGCAGCCATCTGGCACTCCTATCCATTCCAAAAAATGAAACTCATGTTCTGGCCCAGGTGGCCTATTTACTTTTTATTTTCCTTTCTATGTTTTGTAGAGTCGGGTGAAATCTTTGTTACACCCAGTGCACTTTTATTTTTCATTTTACTATTATGCTTTTAGTTAGCGCCTTCATTAGGCCATGATGTAGGTGATGAGAGGTCATTTTCCTCATCATCATTTTTGGTTCTTGATTAAGACCCCAAACTGGAAAACGTCTTTAGGGGAATATTTTGTCTAAAAAATATCTTTTCGCAACAACTCAGTTGGAAAACTATAAAAGATGTAATCAGAAACTAAGAAAGGGTTCCAAATTTTTCAGAGAAGAACTAGAAAATTGTGTATTATGTCTTTTGTAAAGTTTTAAAGTCCTCCTATAGTGTATGCCATAAGACCCCTTTGGGGAAAGGAATGAAGTATTTTCTGTTGTGTAATGGATTCCAAATGAGATGAGTAACAGTATGTATTTTCTCAGCATTGTTTTAATATAAATGTTCACTATGTTCTTCATCATTTTCTTGTTATCGTGGCTTCAGAATGCGAGTGTTCTAACTTTTTTAGATGTGAATTTATCTTATATGATACTCATATCTGCTCACTTGTAACACTTTAAATATGGCTCGAGGCACAGTTTTTGTTCCAAGTTTTATTTCCATACCATTGTTCTTCTCGTATTAGTGAGGGTTGGATTCTTATATCAGTATAAGCCTACTTCGCTTTGATATTTCCTTCATTTTCTTTCACAATTTGTCATACTCATTTACTCTGATAACAATTTACTAGTTTTATGTCCGGCCTATTTCACAACAGTTAGTTTTCATGTCTGCATCTGATTAATGCCCATAGACCCTTATGCTGCACAACTAGATGTCATCTTGGCCAATACTCTATCTCTGATATCTTGGTCCCATACCAAAACTCAAATCATCATTATATAAGAAGAGGTTCTATCCCATCTACTTTTAAAAACCTTTTGAATCCTCTTGGCTTAAGATGTCCTAAGCACTGGTCCTTAACAACTCAGGGCTATCTCTAGGAGTTACAACATCTGCAGTGTTGTTTATCACATGGGTGTCTCCGAGCGGAGATCCCAACCTCGTCCTCGGGGGACTTCGAGTGCTCACTCAGGAGAGGATTCCTACTGTCCTTGGGAGAAGATTCAATTATTTTGGCATTAGGCCACTTACAACCCATCTAGAGTAGTGCAATCACTCAGTGACTTACGCGGTCCAGCATCATAAACATCTAGGAGAGGGTGAGATTCCAAGGCACTTCAACTTGGAATCAATTGAAGGGATCAACCCTTCAATTTTTGAGCTACGAGGGAATTTTTGCAGCATTTTATCTATCATTTCATCCCATATCATTACATACCCAGGAGTTGTGTGTTTTCAAACCTTAAGAGGGTGATTTTTCCGGGGTCAGCCTTTGGGGAAATCCTTTTTGGGTTTTTTGAGTAGTGTCTGTGGTTAAAATCACGACTTTTTCTGAGCACTAGATCAACCTCATATATGAAAATATATTCAACCAGCAGTAGCATTTTCCAGCATTTCCAGTAGGGCAATTTAGAGGGAGATTCCATTTGAACAACATCAGATTGGTGTTTCTGTGAGAGAGCTTGAGGGCCATTCTAGCCAGCTTTGTCAGCTTGAGTGTTATCATTTTGAGCACTGTTGTATTTTTTTTCACCTACATATTAATAAAATGGCTCAGTAGTTTCTGGCTCTATTTATGGTGTCTTGATGCATTTTCTATATTGCTACATGTTTTGTCCTTGTTTTCTTTATATTGTTGTCATTTTCCTATTTGGAATATTATAGTGGTATCAGAGCTCATAGTCTTGGCTTAGCTTATGGAGCAATCGGTCTATGACACCCAAAGATAGAGAATACATTTTGGATCGAACAAAGTGGTACAGAGACAGGGAACATAGGATTGAGATCACATCTGGAAAAAAAGATTGCGTTCCATTGGAGGAGGATAAAGGGAAGGCACCAATGGCTAAAGAGGATGAGGGGAAGGAGTTTGGAAATATCCTCCTCAAATCTATGTAGGAGCTCGCCAAGAAAATAGAAGAGATGGGGTAAAGAGTTGCCAGAGAAAGCAGACAGAGGGAAATCCCGAGGGGGTTCCAAAATGGAGAAGGATCCGAGACTTCTCACCATTAGATGGAGAAACCAATGGTTCCATAGGCATCACAACATTCCACCATGCCCACTTTCTTAGTAATGGGTACAGGAGCAGGATAATATGGGTGATTATTTCACGGAGTACCAATCTCTTACCAAGGATTTCAAAGATCATCTGACTTTCCAAGAATTTTTCCAGATTAAGGATAACCGAATATCCCGCAGCTATAACAGAGGAGGAGGGTACACGCAGGGCAATGAACTGCAACGTACCGTAGGTAGAATTTTTATACCTACTTTTGATGGGTCTTCCAAGAGTACGACAAAGGCTTGGGTGGAAAATTTAGACATCTATTTTTAGCTGAATCAAATGGCAGTGGTAGAAGCCATCCAGGTGGCACCGCTACACCTTGAAGGAGAAGCTCACGACTCGTGGTTCCATGGGATGTCCACATTAGGTCACGTAAGGGTGACTGCATATGAAGATTTCACCAAGAGGCTAGTAGATATATTTTCCTGAAGGGACCCAGAGGAGAATTTTGTTGAGTTAGCCAAACTCAAGAAGATAGGGCATCCGAAGACTTATATCTTTGAGTTCTTGAAGTTATCAATAACGGTTCCAGTCTATCCGTGGCTAGGAGGGTGTATATGTTTATTGATGGATTGGCGGAGCTTCTGCATGGGTTAGTCAGATCCACTAGACCGACTACACTTGAGGACACAGTTGGGAGGATCAAGGATCTACAAGATGCCTTGCCTAGGGCGAGAGCTTCATTTCCCCAAAAATGAGCATTTCATCCAAATGGGAAAGACATGAGGATTCCACCCCTAAAGGGAAACCAGGGCCTAGGGCCTTTGGATGATGATACCCAAAGGGATTTAAGATGAAATAAGCTATGCTTCACTTTCCAGGAGCCACGAGCACCGGGTCATCGATGTGCTGTGGGGAAGCCACATTACGTTGAGGTCTTCTCCGACAGTGAGGGAGAATAGGAAGCATATGAGGAGTTGGAGGGAAATGCAAATGTTGATGCACCAAGGGGAGATCATCCACATCCACCACCACCATCAACAAGGGGAGGATAATTTTCACCTACTAGAGGATTCCTTGCATCTTTGCTAGGGGTTCCCAAGTATTTGACATTGAGGGTTCGAGGTACGGTCCAAGGACATCGTGTTACAATATTGGTGGAAAATAGGGCCACACATAATTTCATTGATACTCAACTAGTGCAGAGGAGGCGCAAACCAATTGAGAATTTTGATGGATTTTCTGTATTAGTTCCAGGTGTTAGAAGCATGCAGTGCTTGAAGATGTTCTAGTGTTAGCTTTAACCTTGGGAACCTATATGGTGACAGATCATTTCTTTGTGGTTGAGATTATAGACACCAATGTGATATTGGGTGTACAATGTTTGATTACCCTGGAAAAGGTCACTACAGATTGGGAGACATTGGAGATGGATTGGATGGATAAGAAGAGTGGGAAGCGCCAGTTGATCATAGGAATGCACACTTATCCACCTTAGACAGTCTCGGCACACCGGATGGAGGAATATTTTCGGAAGGGGAACATAAAGTGGTTAGTGGAGCTGTGTGTTTTAGAGGCAGGATTCATAGGGCAGTCTGTACACTTCAATGTTCAGTCGATATTAGACTGCTAACCTTTAGTCTTTGGGGACATACCACCGGGGCCACCACCGGACCGAGGCTTCGTGCACACTATTGAGTTAGTACAGGGGATTTAGGCAGTGATCACCACACCCTATAGGAACCATAAGGCCTATGGGGATGAGATTGAAAGAGCCATCCAAGAGCTCTTGGCACTAGGACACATCTGACCTAGCACTAGCCCCTTTACTTCTTCTGTGGTGTAAAGGGACACTTTGTGGATGTGCATCAATTACAAGGCTCTAAATAAGAAGACAATGAAGAACTGATACTGCAACCCCAGGATTGATGAGCTGATGGATGAGATGAGGGGATTGAAGTTCTTTTCCAAGGTCAATTTGAGGTCGTGGTACCATCAAATCAAGGTGAGGGACCAGGATGTCTCAAAGACTCCATTTAGATGCCACTATGGCCACTTCGAGTTATTGGTGACGCCCTTTGGGCCGACCAATTCTCCGACCACTTTCCAGTCTTGTATGAACCACATATTCTATGGTTAACTGAGGAAGTTTGTGTTGGTGTTCTTTGACAACATTCTCATTTACAACTGCACTTGGGAGGAGCACTTGCAACATATTGAGGCGATATTACGTATCTTGGAGGAACAACATTTTTATGCCAAACTATCCAAGTGAAAATTTGGACTTATAGAGATGCTCTACCTAGGGAATATCATTGGAGTAGATGGATTAAGGGTCCATGAGGAGAAGATACATGCCATTCGGGATTGGTCGATACCAAAGCATGTGACATAACTTTAGAGTTTTGTAGGCATTTGCACCTACTATAGGAAGTTTGTCAAGGGGTTTTCACAGATGGAAGCACCCCTCATCGATCTCAATAAGAAGGGAGCCTTTGGGTGGGAAAACAATGTACAGAGGACCTTTGAAAGGCTCAAGGAGGTGATGACCAATTGCCTAGTGTTGGCATTGCTAGACTTCACACAGCCCTTTATGTTGGAGTGTGATACTTCAGGAGAGAGAGTTGGCGCAGTATTGATGCAGGGGGGTCATATTATAGATTTCGAGAGTAAGAAGCTCTTGCCACATGAGAGGTTGTATTCAATATATGACAAAGAGATGCTGGCCATCATGCATGCATTGGCTAAGTTTTGGAAGTATTTGGTGGGTAACATTTTTTGGGTGAGGACTGACCACAATAGTATCCAATTTTTTCTTTGGTAGAAGCAGTTGCAGGAGAGGCAACAGAAGTGAGTCAACAAAAAATAGGCTTATGAATTTGATATCGAGTATGTCAAAGGGAAGAACAATGTGGTGGCGTATGTCTTATCACGGAGACCAACAACATTTTCCTTGATGAGCATTGATACAAACTGTAGGGCTCAACTATTAGTGGATTATTCTAAGGACCGCTTTGCATGTGAGATATTGGATGTGCAGGTGACTAATGATAGGTATCAGGTGATGGATGAGGTCATCTATTACTGGGACAGGATTTTATTGATAGGAGCCTCTCGGCTATAGGAGAAGATCTTGCACACAATACATGATTCACTACTTTCAAGCCATAAGGGGTTCACAAAAACATACCGGGCCATTAGAGAGAGGTTCTCATGGAGAGGCCTCAAGGAGGACGCACTCCGGCATGTCACAGAGTGTGAATTTTTCCAGAAGAATAAAGGAGATTTGAGTCATCCTGCGGGATTGTTACAACTGCTTCCCATTCTGGAGGGGAAGTGGGAGAGAATTTCCATGGATTTGATCAGAAGGTTGCCTATGGTATAGGGCAAGTATTGTATCTATGTGGTTGTTGATCGGTTGATGAAGTATGCACACTTCTTCGCCATCTCTTCACGGTACACTACTTCACAGGTGGTCGAACTATTTTTCAGTGATGTTTTCAGGCTTCATGGTCTCCCCAAGACCATAGTCAGTGACATGGACAACTGTTTCATGGGAAGATTTTGGTAGGAAAATTTTCATTTAGTGGGTATCGAGTTGACACCCAGTACCAATTATCACCCACAGAAGGATGGACAGACGTAGATAGTAAACAAGTGACTGGAAGGCTACTTGTGGAACCATGTCTCGGGGCAACAGAAATAATGGTTGCGCTAGCTTCATCTGGGAGAATACTACTACAGCACGACATTTCATATGTTGATCAATATGTATTTGTTTTGTGATTTATATGTTTACGATGCTTTAACATTTTCTGATGTGATGTTTGGAGCAAGCAAGGCCCCCAGGGCCAAGGACTGGATCCAAGAGACTTGGGATATACTCTATGCTCTTAAGGAAAACATTGCTATAATGTAGAACTAACATAAGTTTTATGCAGATCAAGGCCGCGTAGAGAGGCAGTTTGAGGTGGATGATTTGGTCTACCTCTGTCTTCAGTGGTACAAGCAGTCTATGCTAAAGAAGAAGGGAGATGAGAAGCTCAAGCTCCATTTTTATAGGCCATACAGGGTGATCCGACGTGTTGGCGAGGTAGCATAAGAGTTGGAGCTCCCAACTAGGAGTAGGATCCACAACATTTTCCATGTCTCATGATTGAAAAAGGCTCTTGGACAATAGATAGTAGCCACTGGGGAACTCCCTCATATTGACGATGAGGGGCATCTAGTTTTACAACCAGAGGCCATTTTAGACACTCGGGAGAGGCGTCTGAGGAGAAGGGTAGTCAAATAATATCTGATCAGATGGAGGAACCTTCCAAATGAGGATGCCACTTGGGAGGGGGAGAAAATTATGCAGCATCCATCTTTGCAATTTCTTGAGGACAAGCAACATTTTGGCGGGGAGGACTGTAATATTCCTAATTAACTTTTAGCTAATTAGAAAATTAATTTTTTCTTTTCTTAATTAAGTAGATGAATAAAAGGGTGGAGGGACCCATAAACCCAGTAGTGGAATAAAAACCACTTCCTTAGTGTGAAAGTGGGAAAACATAGTAGTGGGAGGGGCCAAGAGGCCAAGAGAGCAACGTAGTAAATGTGGAGGATATGGACCAAGAGTACAACGCAGTTATGATGTGGGCCTAGGGGTGTAAGGGTTCCACAAGAACAAAAAGGGGGTGAGGGAAGCCATGGAGAGAATTCTGAGTTATTTTATTTTCCTGTCATTTATGACTTGATCACGCTTGAGCTGTTTAGTCGATTATGCAGTGCTTTTTAGCACACGAGTGTCTCCGAGTGGAGATCCCAACCTCATCCTCGGGGGAATTCGAGTGCCCTCTCAGGAGAGGATTCCTACTATCCTTGAGAGCATATTTGGTTATTCTGGCATTAGGCCACTTACAACCCCTCTAGAGTAGTGCAGTCACTCAGTGACTTACACAGTCCAGAAGAAAAAGAATCTAGGAGAGGGTGAGATTCCAAGGCACTTCAACTTGAAATCAAGTGAATGGATCAATCCTTCAATTGTTGAGCTACGGGGGAGTTGTTGCATAATTTTATTTATCAGTTCAACCCATAGCATTGCATACCCAGCAGTTGTGTGTTTTCAAACCCTAAGAGGGTGATTTTTCTGGGGTCAGCCTTTGCGGAAATCCTTTCTAGGTTTTTTGAGTAGAGTCCGTCGTTAAAATCCCTGTTGTAGACAATTTTGTCATCCCCTAGAGACAGTCTAGAGTTGCCATAGACCAGTGCCTAGGACATCTTATCATAGCAAGAGAACATGAATTATAGCTTGGGTGTTAATCCAAAAGCTCTCTTACTATCTCTTGTAAAACAAGGAAATTAGTTTAAATGGAACCAAACTCTCTCAGAAGCTGATACAGAGATAAGAATACTGTAGGAACAAAATGCAAAACTCCAATACAAAAGCATCAGACAGTTAAGAGACAGCTTACTGCAAAGAGGGCCAGTTCAAATAGTATGCCACAGAAATCAAATATCAGAAAGTGGATGCAGTGAGGAAAACATGAAGGAGATACTAGTTAACATGAGGCTGATACCCAAATACACAACAGAACCACATATGGGCTTATCCAACTAAGAATCCATACATGACAATGGCGTTTTAAAAGCAACCTCCTCAAGTAACTAATATAGTAGAAAATATGAATGACATGAACATGGAACAGTATATCATGACTAGGCCTATTTAAAGCGCTTGACTAATCCAAGTATGGGCACCGACTAGGATGAATCCTTACTTAAGATTAGTGAGCCACTCGCATTCTAGAACATGATACAAGAAGATAAATGCAATGAAATGAGATATTATATTAACACATAAGAAAAGATTACATACTGTGGGATACCAAAGACCAGAATCCTCATTACAGTTATAACTTCTCCTCACTGAGATCCTATGGGCTCTGAGCCTTCATACAGAAACTTTACAAGATGTATACAAAGCCTTTCACTGCACAATTTGCTGATAGAAATCTGGAACCATTACAATGTCTTTCTTCCTTATTTTTATAAGAGAAAAAGAAAGCTCTAGAGAATGAGGTAGGTGATATACATTTAATGATCTAATTTAAAACAAATCTGAAAGAAAAACCCGCCTATGCTGTTTGACGGTGCTGAAATGGTGCAAGTACTCTGCTGTTGTTTTATGAAATAAATGTTGAGGATGAAAATCTCCTCATAAACAGGACATAAAGAATAAAATATACAAATGTTCTGTACTTGGCTGGAGGAGGGAAATCTGCTACAATAAAACCTTGAGGTTTCTTGTTTTTGTGCATGGTACTTTCGGCCCTCTAATCTTGAATTAAAATGCCAGATCTTTAATGCAGGGCGAGGCATTTCTCGATCTTTCACTGATTTTCGTAGGCTGCCCCATTAATATTTCTTGCTGTGTAATCTTTCCCTCTGCAGGCGTATTTAGGGTTCAATGAATTTTATCTATATTTCCATTAATGAGGTCATGTAAAAACAACTACCCTCGGCTTCCCTCCTGAATTTATTCCTCGGAAACTGTTGAGGGCGGTGCTCTTGACTTCTGCGAACCAAGCAGTGAACCATGATGATTTTTCTACCGCGGAAAACCTGCAAAAACACAAACCAGTTAAGGAAAAACAGACAGGGATGGAGATGAAGACGATGGTGACGTCGAAGACATGACCATATGGCAAGAACATGCAGGGTGGCGGAGAAAATACAGTGGAGATATTGATAAACAGACGGAATGTAGGTTTTCCACGTAAAACACAACATATGAACAAAAATTGATGAATAAGAATGCAATATATACATGTACAAATGGCGGGGATGATAATACAATGGCTACGCGGGGTGATGACACATAGGCGTACACAAAGCTAGAAGGAACAAATGACGTGGCGAAGGATGGATTCAAACGGGGAGAATGCGAGTGATTATGGGCCACACGCTCACTGAATGAGATCGACAGTTCTAAGTGCATCGTGGAGCAACAAAATGGTGGACCAGGGGCGTAATGGGCATGGATTAAAACGCGTGTAGCTCTGGAGCATAACCACTGTTGGATGGAGGGCGCAGGATCGGACGACCACAATACATTCCGCTGCCTGACTTTTGTCTGGAGGTTAACGCGCGGGGAGGGCGAGAGCTTGGTTAATCAGCGCGCATCTCCGAAGCACCACGGTCGTTGGATGGAGGCTCTAAGATCTGACGGTGGTCATTAATTCCGTTGCACGTCTTTGATCTGACTTTTAACGCGCGAAATGAGCGGTTTCAGTCACCGTACATGAGGACACTTGTCACCCAGCGTATGGAATCACTGGGTCCGCGGGAAATACCGCTCGCCCAGCAATGGCGGTGCGAAATTAACCGTCGGTTTTCGGGCACGGGGGGCCACCACGGGTGATCTGGTCATGGGCCGTTGATTTTTATTGGATCGGACGGCTCTGACTTCGCCCGAAATCTCTGACGATAAGCTCCTGCCTGTCCGGCACACGGTTTTGCGCCCGGGTCATGTGAGAATCAAAACAAGGGGGCTGAGATCTCAGGAGCTAGGCCCGATAAAATTTTTAATTATGGGTTTTGAGCCTTTGTACAATGTATTTTTTTGGGCGGAAAGGGTAACGACAAGCAGAATACGGAGGTTTTTGGCCACGGTAGCAGGTTTGAAAGGTTTATATGGGGCGGTAGGCCAAAAATTTGAATGGAGGGGTTGACATGTACAACAATCCCCAAAAAAATTAGCACTAGATAAGCCTCATCTATGCAGCTATATTCATCCAGTAGCAACATTTTCCATCATTTCCAACAAGGCAACGTAGAGGGAGAGTACAACATAACAGTAGTAGAGCGGTGTTTCAGTGAGAGATCTTGAGGGCCAGCTTTGCCGGCTTGAGTGCTATCATTTGGAGAATTGTTGTATTTTTTTTTCACCTCCATATTAATAAAATGGCTCAACAATTTCTTACACTATTTATGGTGTTTTGATGCATTTTCTATATTGCTACATGTTTTTTCTTTGTTTTCTTTGTATTGTTGTCATTTTCCTATTTGGAATATTAAATGTTACAATTATTGTTACAACACAATTGGGACTGACTTAAAGCAATTTCCTCTTCACAATAATTGGGCAAAAAAATGCAATTAGAATTATCGTTGATACCAATTTGTGAATTCGAGAGAGCGTTATAACTATAAATAGGAATGCGAGCTTTATTGTCATATAAATCATAGATTGGAATGGTTTCTTGAATGCAGAAATCATGAGTATGATTAATTGTTTGAAAGTGAGAACTATTTGAAACAATTTTCGAATTAAATTGTTCTTCATTTTCACATGTGATTCGAATTTGATCATGAAGATTTAGTTGTGAAGAAGATAAATCAATATCCTCAATGTCAAAGTAACTATCATAAATGACCTCACAACATTCATTAGAATTCCCTTTGATCTCACCTAATGTATCAAAACAAGAAGGAATATTGAGCTCATGTTCATTAATGCCAAAAGAATGATCAATAATTAATTCTCTATCTTAATAAAAACTAATCGGCAATTCATTTAGATCAGCCTCTATGTTTTCTGAAATATCTTTAAAGTGAAGAGAGGATGAATTTCTATTAGAAAAATTATCAGGTTAAAAGGGAAAATATGAATCCGAAATAATGAATTCAAAAATTTCTCTATTTGAGAATTCTTTTGCATTTTCTTCATTGCAAATTTCAGATTTAAGATCATTTACTTGGTTAATTGTGCTTTCTTGAATAATGTTCCTTTGTTATCCTGAAATTGGAATTTTCTCATCGTAAAAGAATTCAGAAATTTGTATAGCGGATTGCGTATTATTGGAAACTTTAATCGTTGTTTTTTCTTGCCAGATTATGCTCTAATTTTTTATTCTAACTCACACTGATTTCCAGTTTTCAAAGTGCTATCTTCTTCAAGATAGTTGCTAATATATTCTTGTATTTGAATAATGAAATTTTCCAAGCTTTGTGATTGAGATTCATTGGCATGTGAAAGTGCACCTTGATCATTATCAATATTGTAGGAAGTGTGCACTAAATGAAGGAATTGATCATATATAATAAAGACCACTTCATCATCATTTATTTTCACCTCCGTATTGGAATTCTCAATTATGTTAATAAAATTGGAAGGAGATTGAAAAAATATTGAAATAATTTCACATGGATTATGAATGGAAGGAAGAGAGAAAATATGTTCAAACCAATCTAATAATTTCTCTTTCGAATGTTTGTCTTCAATTTTAAATTTTAAACAATTTAAATGAAATCTAATGGTAAAATCCATTAAATACTCACTTTCAAACCTTCGTAGATCTTCAATTTCGTCACATACTTGTTTGTGGTCATAACCATCAAATTTACAAAGGAACATTGTAATAATATCATCCCAACTGTGAATTGAGGCAATTAGAAGTGATTGACACTAGATTTTGACTTTTGCCAAGAATGTACTTAAGTAAAAACCATACATAAAATGTTTCATCAATATCATAAAAAGTATAATTTGAAATTTTTTGAATGAATTGTAAAGCACGATTAAATGTGGATGTATTCCTCTTATAGTTAAACTTTACCTGAGACAAGAGTCGTACTATTTCTAGTGAGTATTGGAAGATGCACGTCCAGAAATACAACTCCAAATTGGAAGTCTTAGAGGAGCCATTGTGCTAAAAATGATGTCAAAATACCAATACTTCAGTAGACAATAAGTTTCAGGCCCTCCTTATAGCACCAAAATGTTGAAGCCTCAAAAATCGCTGCAACAACATGTGGGGATGACCACCCGGTCCGGACCTTAAAGCAGTTCCTTTTCCATTTGGAATATTGGTTCTAACTGGTTTAACTAGGTCCAGTTACCTTATCTCAGTCTCCAATGACTTAAAGTATAACTTTTTTCTACCAATGGAAAAGAGACATCAGATCATCCCTCTTGCTGATAAGGCAATAAAGTGATCCTTAAGCTAATTTGGGGCTTAACCAAGCCACAACAAAAGTTTTTCCTCTTTGGGAAGAGGACTTCTAGTAATGTAGAATTAAATCTAAATGCAAAATTATTATAAAATGCAAGCAAAAGGAAATTTATCCTAATCCTATCTCAATTAGGCAGATATATATCTAACCCAACCGAGAGCAAGATATTTAAATGATTGGGATTTAAATATGTTTGTGTTAGGCCTCAAATATGCCTAATTTTCCACTATCAATTAGAGAACTTTTGAGGTCTAAAATGGGCCTCCTAGGAAAAATATACAACCAAAATAAATTTTATAAGAACTAATAGGATTCAAGATGATGATTTCAACCATGGGGGATGGTTCACCATTTTTGGGATAAAAATAATAAAATTATTAAAAAATAATAAAATAATAAAATAATTTTTTCAACGTGTATTTTCAACTTATCTCCCTAAGGTTTTACTCAAATTTCGAATAGGAGTACTTGTTGGATACAAAATTTAATTCCTCATCCAAGAAGTACCCATGTTGCACACTTTTGATGGACCCCGCTACACGAAAAATGAGAAATACATGAAAAAATGTGATTGCAATCACGTTTTTCATGTATTTCTCATTTTTCTTGTAGCAGGGTCCATCAAAAGTGTGCAGCATGGGTACTCCTTGGATGAGGAATCCAATTATGCATCTAATGAGTATTTCCGCTCGAAATTTGAGTAATCCCAGAGGGATATAAGTTGAAAATACGAGTTGAAAAAATAGATTTTTCTTTTTTTCTCTCTAAACTTTGATGATGTAATCTAATTTTATTTTATTATTTCCACAATTATTTTATAATTTCCTTAGGAAACTCATTTTAGACCTCAAAATTCCCCTAATGGGATCTAACCCAACCAAGTGCAAGATATTTAAATGACTTGGATTTAAATATGTCTGGCTTATAATGAATATCAAGCTAATGAAGTAATTCAATTAAATGACATTATGAATACTGAAACACATCCTATTCAGAGACCTCTTAACTAAGATAATCAACCAACAACATTTAGGAAGTAGTTCACAAAAATGATATTGATCAATAATTCAAATAATTAAGCAATAATATGAGGAAATAGTTCACAACGTAACAATGTTTGTTAAATCAATATTAAAAAGATATATTTCTCAGTAAATAGTTACTCAGAAATCAAAATTCAACCCATAAAAGCAGAGATAATAACATATAATTGAGACACATTACACATATCGACAATAGTGCACAAACATGAATAAAATGACACATTCTTGCCATCATAAAATCAAACTAGTATTTAAAACAATATTATTAGAAATACCAATTTATTGAATCCATTTCTCTAGCTCTGGTCTCCAACAATACTTTACAATGCTTGAAATTTTGCTACTAAAACAAGAACTGTGGTAGTGCTAGCTTTGTTTTCTATACGTAATTCATAATGCAAAAGAAAAATCCTCAATAATCCCCATATCCGAGTTTTCTCTCCTCTACCCTACAACTCTAAATCCTCTATACAATAGTGCCTTCAAAAATTCCTTAATTGCAGAGAAGAGGAACCCCTATTACATTCTACAATCTGTTATTTATAATATTTACAAAAAAAATCCTCAATAGAAAGTTGTTGAAGAGTGGTTCTGCTCAATCAATTTCCATTGGCTCAAAATCATATTCTTCAATTGTTGGAGCCTTCTCATTGATTTATATCTTCTTCTTATAATATCTTCAAAGCGTTTATCTGTAGAAAACCAATCAATAATTTAATTAAAATGCAAATTGAAATCAAAATACCAAATCTGGAATAAAATATCTTCAATCAAACTTAGTTAAATAATGAAATGAAAAGGAAATCTGAGCTTTCAATTGATGTTTGCGGTGATCTAATTGGCCAAGGAGAACATAGAAGAATGTATCTGCACTCAGAAGAAGTTGTGGGCAAATGAAAATGCAAAAAATTAAACTCAGAAATTAGTTTTGTTAAAAAATTCAAAGCTTGATCTTCTGCTAGATTTTAGACCCAATAAATGATCAAACCTGAAAATGAACTACTTCATAAATGTTCTTGACAATTTTATCTATCCAATGAGCCATTCTGGGCCTCATTTGGCCAAATAAAATTCTATTTATGAGCTTCTAAAGTTGGTATATTTAAATTACCAGAATTCTGGAATTTTTGTTGCCTAGGTTAAAAATCAAATTTTTTTAATTAAATTCTAATCCTAAATTAGAGTATAGTTTTTAATGAATTAATTGTAATTAATTAAAAACTAAATTACAGGTTAGTTATTAATATAACTATTAGTTAATATAAAAATGATTTAAAAGAAATTAAATTAAAATATAATAATATTATATTAATATTATAATTTGAATTATATTAAAATTATAACATATTATAATTATTATAATATTAATATAATATTAAATTAAAAATTTAATATATAAACCATTGGAATCAATCCAAATCAATACAAACCATTAGAATCAATTCCAAATAAATACGTATATACTTTGGAGATAATGGACAAGTTAGTGGAGAGTGAGGGGAGTGGAAGGTGAGGTGGAGTGGAGTGGAGTGAGGTGAGGTGGAGGAAAGGTGATGTGAGCTGTGTGATGTAAGGAGGATGAGTTAGGAAGCATAAGGAGTTCAACAAAAAACTTATAATAAAAAAACTTAATCTCTCGTATAAATACCAAATTGTATAAATCCAAAATCACAAATCGCATTTTTAAAATTGAGGTGATTAATAAATTTTTGATATGCGATATCGCAATATCGCAATCGCAAATTGTTATCGCAAAAATTTTTAGATCACATATTTTGGAAGGAGAAAGGATGTGAAGTAGGGCCCACATGGGATTAACAATCTTTCAAATTTGACTACAACCATTTTTTAATTTTGAGATTCTGGGCTTGAAAATTTGTTTTAAAATAATACATTGGAGTAAACTACCAAGATCCCGAAATGTTTTTCAACCTTTCTACAATTTGGCCGGGTCATTTCGTAGGACCGTTAGTGAGAAAATGAAAAAGTGAAAATATTAACTAAAAGCTTAATATTTACACTAAATGCATTAATGAACTAAATTAGTTACAAAAATTGGAATATTGGTACATTTTATATATATTTTTAACCCATGCGACACAAATGATCAAACTTCAAAAGAGTTCCATTTACAAATCGGTTGACCAAATGAGGCGAAACAAGTTTCGATGGAAAGTTTGCTAAAAATTAAATTCAATGAAACTATCATAATAAAAATCTGATATAAATGAAAATATGACAAAATTGTAGGACAATTAACTTAATGAAAATCATAAAAGGTGTTTAGCCAAAAATTAATAAAAAAGGTCCCCATTATTGAAGTAAATAATTCAAAAATGGGGGGTGTTAGGTTTTCCCTACAACAAATCCTTACAAACCCTTCAAATGATAGGGATAAATTAGTTCTCCTATAATTACTTCAAATTATAGGTATATGGAAAAACCCTAGTACTATTTGTGCTCCAAAAAGGGCGAGCTTCCTCTTGAAGGCATTAACATTAAAGGAGGAAAAAGTATTGATATAGGTTATGTAATCACCCCTAGTAGAAAATCCTTCTTGAATATTAATTTGAGCAAGGTAAAGACGGAAATTCAATTAGTTAAACAATAACCTTAAAAAGGTTCCTTAGAGTATGTCATGGCCCTAAAAGGGTTAAGCAATGTGAGTTTTCTCTTTGAATCATAGGGGGTATTAGTGTCGGTATCTTCATCCCTCCGTCAGTGATCAAAATTCTCTTGTTGCATTGCATATTAGGTGTCTTGCTCATCAGCTGCATTCCATTAGGAGCATGGAACATCTGATGGTAGTGGGATTTTATACATTTTCCCTCATGTCCTTTACCTGCTGGCCCATTTCCATTCATTAAGATCATTTGCACTCACTTTTTGTCCTATAGTTTGCAAGAGTCATTTTTTAGGGTTTCAGTTTCATTAGGTCTAGGGTTTCATCAATAAGGTCTTCAAAATGTCCAACAACGGTCAACAAGCGCATGAGGAGGTTGAATAAAGTTCCAGTGCCAAATAAATTTCATCATCACATGCCCAGAAATGAAAAATAAAGTATTTTAGGTTTTTATGTATAAATTTCATGTAATTTCAGTTCTCTCATGTGTAAATAACCTCAATGGCCACCCTGGTCACTTTGCCAGGCTTCAGCAAATCCATTCCCTGCAAGGCAAACAGAAAGCACATCATTCAGTTAATCAGAGCCAAAATGAAGCAAGCTGTTTAAAACAGAGTTTAAAAAGTGTCAAATGTAAAACATTACAAAGTGGGTTTTTTGAAGTGGATAATTAAAGATCTTTGGTATATAAGTCATCTTCATTTTTCAAGGGCTCATTTGTATTCACAAAAGAGAGAGTGAGCAAAGGAAAACCGTGATTGGAGAAAGGGAGCAATTTGAAGAAAAATTGGCAAGTTTCAGTGGCGCGGCGCACAATACAGGCGTGACGCATTGGGTCGGCCTCCATTGTGTTGAGAATACACCAGCGCGGCGCATAGGAGTGGCGCGGCGCGTTGGGTTGGTGGCGCGACGCATAGAGTTGTCACTTGTTTTGAACCACGATTTCATCAAAACTTCAAATTTGTTCAACTGCCTCCGGTCCAAAGTAAGTTAAGTAAGCCCTCCACTGCCAATGAACGTGAGTCTTATCATTATTATGAGGATTTAATAAAAAAAATTCAAACCCTATTTTCTTGTTCAAGAAATTCTTCATTAGGGTTTATAGTTTGGTTTTGTGCCTATCACTTCCACTTCCTCACCTTGTTATTCCCTCATTACTGTTCTAGTTTTATCAACCCATTCCCCATATCCCTAAATTCACTCATTCCCTATCCCAATTCCCATTATCCCAAATCCAAGTTATAAATTTCCCAAACCCCAAATCCTATCCCAAAAAAGCCTAGTGACTGCCCCTAAACCCTTTAATTCCCCAAATTTCAATTGGCAATACTCCCAACATTCACCTTACCCTCTCCCTCCATAACCCCTCACATATTGTCATACATTTGGCAACAAACACCAAAGACACCAAAACTCCTCATACTCATCTAAGGCAACACGGACTTTGGAAAACATGGAGACAGATTCCTCTTATGACCGAGACAATGACTCTACAACTGAATTGCATGCACCAAGGAGACCTCACAAGAGTGGCAGACATGTGAGGGAGGAGCCTACATCACTTGCTGAGCTGCAGGCCTGTCCTCTTGCTATTTCATGTTTTCAACAGCAGTCACTCTTTGGCCAGATTATTTGTGCTGCATTTACATAATGGCCAAGTCACTCTTGCAGGTGTGACATTCACCTTAACACCTGAATCTATCTCTCTAGCAACCGGTATTCCAAATGTTGGAGAGCAATGGAACAAAAGGCAGCAATTTGACAAGGAACACTATGAGCCATATATCAAGCTCGGTTTTTTGAGACAACTCAGCAGAGTTTTTCCCTTTCGGTTCCTGAAAGATTCATACGCTCCTTTAATGAAACTCATTATCAAATATTTTAGTTGTGAGGGCCGGTTTTCTCACCTTTATGCCTATCATATCAGGTTGCTGATGCATTTTACCAGGGTGAGAATGATGAACCTCCCTTACTTCATGTGTCGGAATATTGAGAAGATGACCACCTTAGTGCAAAGGAAAACTCCTGAGCAGCAGTATAACAGTATCTATCACTTTGCACTCATCAAAATTTGGTTATGCATCAGCTTGGTTTGCAGGATATTTCATGGGAGGATTTCATTTCTAATGAGTTCTTCACAGCTCCTCAGGTACCTCGAAGGCTTTTTATGAGGCAAGTGAACCTTCATATCGGCAGGAAGGTCATGAGACACAGACCACTAGTGTGCCGGTGTTTGTCACATATCAGAGGGGCACTAGAGGGGTGTTTGTAGCAGCCAAGCGAGTATTATCTCCACCCGGGGTGGAAGGGGTATCGCTTCCTTCATCAACGGTATAGGTACAGGACAAGGGTAAGAGGCCAATACATGATGAGGGGCCTTTAGGAGGCCAGGATACAGACTTCATACTCATTGATGATGATTTGGGCTCACTAAGCTCAAAGCTGAGAGAGATCGTTCAGGAGCAGAAGGCAGAGATAAACACTTTGTCCCTCATATTGCAAAGAGCCCAGTGGATAATCAACTACCTTGAGCAGAGAAACAAATAACTAGAGGATCAACAAACTATCATGGAGTTGCAAAATATACGTGAGAATCGGCAAGCTGTCCAAAGAAGCCAAACCGAGATGACATCCATTGAGCAAGAGATTGAGGCTGATCGTGAAAATTGGCTTGAAACGGTAAATATTCATTTGGAAAAGCTGTTGGAGAAGGCCAACAAGGAAAAGAACATGTTGAGGCACATGGCTAATCATTATTGGGCAAGAAATCATGTTTGCAAGGCACGAATCAAAATCTTGAAGGCCAAGTTGGAGAAGGCCTCAAAGCGTCGGAAAAGGCAAGATAGACTTCAGATTTTGGCCGAGGCTTCCTTGGCTCAGCATAATACATAATGGAGGACACTCAACCCAAATTTCAAGAAATTTGGGACACTTTTTGCAAATTTTGATATTTTGGCCTAAAAACAGAGTTTTCAGCTCTATGTGCCGCGCCACTTGGCGCGCGCTTTTGATGGGGGACTCCTCTTGGGGCAAACTTTACATTTTTGGATTTTTCATCGAAAATTATGCATGCCTACTTATGGCCAAGAGATTTTGACAGGTTTTGGGCTTCCAGAAGGGTCAAAAACACCCTAAAATGACCTTTCTGCCCATTTTTGGACACACAGGAAGAAGTGTTGGGAGAACTCATTTTTGGAGGGGCAAATGGAAGCCAAATTCAGAAATTCTGCTTGTGTTGGAAAGTAGACAGGTAGACCTTTCCAAAAAACCCACTTAGAGAAAAATTGGACACCGGGAAGGCATCCAAAATCAGCTCCAAACTGGCGCGACGCATAGATAAATCAGGCGCAGCGCATTGGGGATTTTTGCTTATTTTGGACTCAGTAACTCTGTTTTTCGCCTAGTTTTTGACATTTTGACTTTCTTGCTTCCAAATGTTAAAATCATGATGTAATTTGATGTACTTTGATGGATATTGATGTAATTTTGTTAAATTTTTACTCATGGAGGTAGATTCATCCATCAAAAGGTGAAATGCAACTGAATGAATCAGTTTCCTATATTATAGAGGCAAGTTGTTCCACTGCCTATTTTCTAGTTCTCAGTTTAGATCTTGTTGAAACAACTCCTAAACTTGTGAGCTTGACACCTAGAGGCTGGGGATGAGTTATTGTTTGTCTATATCTTGTGGTTTTTCAGTCATTAGCATGGTTGGACATTTGGGATTGCTTTGAGCATCATTGTACATTCATCTCTGCGGTTTGGCAAAGGAATAGACCAGGGTTTGCAGCACTCCATGGGATTCATGTGGTACTTTGCTTTGATAGTGTGTTTCTCTCTGTTAATGTAAGTCTACTGGTGTTTTATGTATAGCATTTTCCCTCTTATTTCTTCTTAAGTTAAATAAACAAGGATAAAGGTGGAATTCACTAAAATTTGTAGTGCTCTACTTAGGGTTTGTTTAATTTTCTATGTTTTCAACTGTTTGAAGAGGATTCCTGAAGGTTTCTTGCCCTCTTCAACTCCTCACCGGTCTAAGATGTCTATTTCATTCAAAATTGAAGTGTCAAATCAATTGCCTACCTTGCCCCATTCAAATCTCTGCAAACTAGGCCTCATTTCCCAGACTCCAATTCTGCCTTTCCCTTTGATCCAAAAAACACCCTAAAAATCAAATCAAACTCTTTTACATATGTACCTAGCCTAAAATTAGCCTTTATTCAAGTCATCTCAAGCCTCACTGATCATTTTTTTTGCTGAGATTGACCAGGAGAGAGCCCTCTCCCTATCTGGTAGGGCTAGCTACCAGGTTAAGCGTGGTTTGATGTTACCCTAGACTCTGCCTTCCTCAGCCTGAGGTAGATTTAGGCCATAACAGGGGGATGGGGGGCTCACATAAAAATTATCCCCTAGGCATATGCTAAGATAGTACAAAATTGCCATAATTTTTTTCCAAGAGTAAAGCATAAAGGTGAAAAAGTAAAAGGAATCCTTTCTTCTTTTCTCAATGGTTGTAGCTTCCTACCTTTGGATATTTCTAAGAGTTTGGGTAAGTGACTAGGTGTAACAAGTCACTACATCTAACCAAAAAAAATTATCCTTAATTTAAGTTGTGGATTGAATGCAATTTTTAGAGATAGGTAAGAAATTTTGTATTATTATTGTGTATGAGCCTTATGGATAAAGGAAATATATTTGGGATTGATGTTTTAACCTAAGCTTACTTAGGGAATATAATACAAATGTAGGAGGAGATGTGGATTTTACAAGAAAAAACAACTTACCTTTTTTTCTCCCGGGTATGGTTAAAAGGGTGGATCCCTAGTAGTCCCCTTGTAGATTACTTTCTACAAACAATTGAAGAAGTAGAATTATATGATGCATAACCCATCAAGTTAGTTCTAGTGTGGAGGAATTTTAGAGTAGAGGATGTAGGCATTTGAAAGAAGCTTGACATAGTCCTAGTGTTAGAAAAATTATACTAGGGTCTTATACCTTAAGGTTTTGGGTGGAGGATGGTGGTTCCTTTGATCATTTTCCAATCCTTCTGTAGATAGAAATGAAACAGATAAGAACCATTGGACCCTTCAAATTTAACCCTAAGTGGCTAGAGTATGAAAAGTCGATAAATCTTATTAGACATGAGTGGAGACTATTGAATAATTATAGTGATGATTCAATGATGTATTAGTTTGCATATAATTTTAAAAGAGTTAGGGAGGTAAAAATTTAAAAAGAAAAATATAAGTTCAAAAACTCTTGGAAAGACCTTTTGAATTTGGAGGCTTAAAATAACTCAAATATTTGATCAAATTAATACTATTATATTTTCAAAAGAAGAGAATTCTAGGTTGAAGAATTTGAAGGTGACAAAAAGGATAGTACTTGAATGGGAGGGATCAAAATGGAAGATGAAAAGGTTGATAGAAGAAGATGAGATCACCAAGTTCTTTTAAAAAAAATTCTAAGCATAGGAAGCAAATAAACACCTTATGAGGGAGGGAAAGGGAAGAAGATTCTAAGGCTAGAAGACTCCATGGCATAGCTAACATAAGAGTATCCCATTTACAAAGTATATGCAAAGAACCTCCATGGGATAATATAACATAGATCATTCACATGACTTCATTATTCCCAAGGTTTATAGAGGAAGCCCAAAATGAAGAATTAATAGTAAGAATATAATAAAAGGAATTCAATTTTTTTTTGGAATTGTTTCAAAAATCTAGAATTTTAGGACCTAATAGGTGGATAATGGAATTTTATCTTGGTTTCTATGACCTTTTGAAGGAAGACACTTTTAAGGGCGGTAGAATAATGTAGGGCCTTTAGCAACATTTTGGGGGAATTTAACTTGATATTTATTGTATTTATCCCCAATAAATATGCCCTTGTCTCTTTGGAATATTCTAGGTTGATTTCATTATGTAGTCGAAATTATAAATATTATTTATAAAATTATTACAAATACTTTAACAAATTGTTTTCTTAGAATACATCCCGCATGAACAGTTCAACTTTTTGAATGAGAAATCGATACACACTGTTATTGGTGTGTCATAAGAAGGGATTCATAGAATCAAAACTAAAAAATTGTCATCCATGGTCATTAAGCTTAATATCTCCATATATTATGATAGGGTGAGTTGGTTGTACTTAATCTTAATTCTCATACACATTAGGGATGATCCTCTAGATGATTAATTGGATTTTAGGTTGTATGTACTTAGTTTCTTTTTCTATGTTGATCAATGTATTTGCTTCTAGGTTTTTTGTTCCCTTTAGAGACCTCAAGCAAGGATGTCAACTTTCTCCTCTTTTATTCATCCTAGTTGTCAAGGGTTTAAGGCAATGAATGGAAATAAAAGCTCGAGGGCTATTAAAGGCATCGAAATGTGGAGATCTTTGTAATTGTACCATCTATTATTTGTTAATGACATGGAGTTTATTAGGAATGGCTCCATTAAAAGGGTTGAGAAATTCAAATAAATATTGGACCTATATTTTAAGGCCACTAATATGGAAATTAATATACAAATTTCATTATGCAGTTTTAATATATAATTCAAGAATTTTAAGAGAGACAGATGGATCAAGTCTTGCTTTAGAAAATCATGCCTTGTAATAATGGTCCAAAATAGCTAGAGTTTATGCTAAAACCAAATTATTATATATTTGGGTATTGGAATTAGTTGTATGAGAAGGTTGATAAAAAAAGAACCAACTAGTTTAATAGATGCTTATCTTGAAAGAAAACTAACTTTCATTAAGCTAGGCTTATAAACCATCCATACATATTGGAATTTCTTAACACATCTACCAAAAGATATGATTGAAAATATAAGAAAGAAAGAAAGAAATATATATATATATATATATAATAAAGAGAAATATGAAAATAATTTAATAAAATATATGAAAATAACTAAACCACGAGAAGTAGGGTGATGGGGGTCTAAGGAAAATTCACCCTTTTGGTTAGGCTCTCGCATCACGAAGACTCATCAAAAGTACATTGAATCACTTTCATATAAAGAATGTGAAGTATATAAACTCAAGTTTATACTATTAATTATATTATATATAATTAATGAATAATGATATAAATTGAGTTGGGCCCTAATTATAAATATAACCCGAGAGGTGCCGTTATGAAATGTTATGCATTTTACATGTTTCTCAAGTTATATTATTATTTACTAGTGTTATTATATTTCAATATTCCTATCTTTATTATGTACGTAACATTGCTTCCCTCTTCAAAATTGCTTTGCATTTAAGCAAGGACAATGAAATTTAACAAAATAATTAATATTTTAAAATGAAATTTTCATTTTAGTGGTGAGGATACCGTATGGTTCTAAAATGACTCTTCTTTTGTCATCAAGTATACGGAGTTATATTAATGTTGATTGACGTCACCCCAACATATTTTTGAAATATGAAACAAGAAAAACATTATGAATATAACTTTTATCTAGTATTCTAAATCATATATTACTCAACTAATTTTATTTTATTTATTTATTTATTTTATGTGTGACATAAAATATGGAGAAAATGGTTCATAGTTGAATTATTATGAATATCCAATTTACATTTTAATTTTTTTTATTTGGATTTATGTTGATCTTGTTGTTGCTTCAAACAATTATGATAAATGGCCACACTTCTTTGATTATTTGCATAACCTTCTATTTTTTTCAACTAAATGATTTATAACCACCAAAACGTTAATCAATCAGACAAAATTCATCATTGTATAGGGATTGAAAAGGATGTTGGGTGTGTGTTATATTCTTTTCACGACTATTCACACACATAGGGGGGCAGTATCACCCTGCACGGGGTCCAGGGAAGCGCCCTGGGAAATTTTTTTCGGACCCCATATTAGGGGGGTAGACCTACATATGGTTTTGTGCATGGTTTTGCACACGATTTTTGGAATGATGGTTTTCTACCCATGGTATTTTGTAGATCCATTCAAGGGAACTATGGTTATGTTCTAATCCAGAGTTAATGGATTGGGGTTTATGAATGATTCGGCATGTATATATATGTATTGTAACATTGAAAGGAACATAATGAAAAATCAATCTGGTAGTATCGATTTTGGGATCCAGGGGAAAACCTTTGTGTATATTTGTTTTATGTTTTATGTTGTCGTCATTGTTTATTTTATATTTTAAGAATTCATTTGTAAGTAATTTATGTATAAGGTTAAAACCTACTTTTAGAATAAGAGCAGTTTCAGTTTCAAGGGGACGCCTCTGATGCTGAGGGGTTTTTCTCGGTCCTGTGGTAGACCCTATTCAGTGGGAGATATGTGGGATCGATTCTTGCATTGAAAGAAGATGGCGAGTAGTGGAAAGATAGAGATCGAGAAATTTAATGGTCAAAGTTTGAGTTGTGTAAGCTCAAGACGGAGGATATGCTGGTGGATAAAGATCAGTAGATTGCAGTATATCCGGGGACTAAACCAACGATAATTTCAGATGAAGATTGGGATAAGTTGGATTAGAAAGCAAAGGGCATAATACAGTTGTGTATCTCATATTCAGTATTGTTTAATGTATCAGGGGAAGCTACGACGGAGGCTTTGTGGGACAAGTTAGGGAATTTATACCAATACAAGTCTTTGGTGAACAAATTTTTCCTACAAAAAAGGTTGTATAACATGAGGATGAAGGTTGGAGACTAGGTCACAGAGAATCTGAACGCCTTTAATACTGTGGTAAGTCAATTGTTACCTATTGATATTAAAATTTTAGATGAAGATAAGTGCACGAGTTTGTTTTGTTCTCTACCAAATTCGTGGGATAGTCTGATTGTTGCAATAGGTAGCAATATAGCTACCTTGAAGTTTGATGAAATAGTCTCATCCTTGTTGTCGAAGGATATGAAATGGAAAAATATGGAGGGACAAAATGGAGATGCCTTGTCTGTACGAGGATGGTCCCAGAACAAAACAAAAAACTCCTCAAGTGGGAGATCTAAATCTAGAGGGAGATGTAAATGTCTAGGAAAACCTGTAAAGGTGTGCTAGAAATGTGGAAAGGAAGGGCACTTCAAAAAGGACTGTAGATCTAAAGCTCTTGAGAAAAGAAAGGGATATGATTACGCTCCTTTTGAAGAGGCAAAAACCACCTTAGATGAATTTGGGGATGTGTACTCGGCTTCTTCTTCAAGTACACATATAGATCATGAGGCATGGTTGATTGACTCAGGTGCAGGGAAAATTTTAGGGGCTAATATTCGTATATGGGCTAATTTTCCATGTTTTTCCCAAAAAAAAAGATTCGCCATTTTCCATTCATTTGAAAATTAATTCGCCCAAATTTTACAGTATAAAATTATTTTACCCTAAAAATTGCCAAAATTTTATAGATACTAATATAAAATAATTAAAAAACTAAATATTTTTACAAAAATATCATTAAAATTTATACAATTGACATACTGGGGACTAGTAAGATTCACCAAGGTTTCTAAACTTTAAGATAAACTTCTATCCTTAAAATTTTCCCTACTCAAGTGCATCCTTTCACTTCACTCCCCATAGCGAGCAGTTCTGCGAGCATGAGAAATATGATGGTGGTGATGTCTTCTTAGGGGATGATAGGAATGCCAAAATTGTCAAACGTGGAAAATTCAAGTTGAAGTTTCAAGGTGGATGGATTAAAACACTTCCTGGTGTTCTGCATATTCCTGCATTGGCCAAAAATATGATTTCAATAAGTAAGAATGAATATGCAAGTGTAAAAACAATGTTCAAGAAGGATACCTGCAAGATCGTTCAGGGAGAACTTGTATTGATGCAGGGAGTTCAGATTGGAACTCTGTACAATATTATAGGTAGCACTGTTATTGATGGGTGCAACAATTCTATGGTTCCCGAAAGTGGAGTAGAAAACCTTGTGGTCTCTAGAGAAAAGACCATGTTGTAGCATCAAAGGCTTGGACATATTGGAGAGAAGGGCCTTCGAATACTTCATGGTAATGGTATCATAGAACGTATCCCTTTCTCTCTGGATTTTGATTTTTGGGAACGTTTTATATATGGGAAACAAAATTAGGTGATTTTCGCCTAGTGCTAAGAGGGAGAAAGGGGTATTAGAACTTGTGAATAGTGACGCGTTTAGAACTGTGTCGGTTCCATCACTAGTTAATATTGTGTACTATGTATCTTTTATAGATGAATTCTAGATGAATACATGGATAAATTTCCTTAGGAATAAATATGAAGTCTTTGACAAGTTTAAAGAATTTAAGGCTTTGGTGTAAAACTAGAAAAAGAAGAAGATAAAGGTACCAAGGACAAATAATGGTGGAGAGTTCTGCAAGAAGGAATTTGAAGAGTTATGTAAGAAGTGTGGTATAGTACGAGAAAAGACTTTAATTGAAATTTTGATGATGAGGTTAGGTAACTTTTATCCTTATATTAAAGGATGCTATTTCAAAATTGAAATTTTTTGTTTTGACCCTTGTTATTGATTATGGAGTAAGATTCACGGTCCTTCGCATATTTGGATCAAATTTAAGCTTAGTTGGGAACCACAATTGATGTTTCATATGATACTACCTTTTCTTCCTATCGTGAAATAGATTTAGCTATTACATTGTCCTTCATTTTTATGTAGTATCTCTATATTGAGGGTGGAAAATTTTCGCTATCCACCTTCTATGTTCCATTGAAAATGTTTTTTTGTTGTAGTAGGTATTGAAGGATATTATGGTTGAGAAGCATCAAGAACTTTCTTCATAGAAGATATTGAGGATGTTTTGATAATACATATATGATGGTGAACATATCTTTATATAATTAGATCTTAAACTATCTCTTTTGCGGAGCTTTCAACTCTCAAATTCTATTTGATGGACTTCTTACAATAATACCACTCTTATTTTGAGCCATGAAGCATCACTTTCTAAAAAAAAAGGTTTTGTAAATCTGAAGTTACTAACATTGATATCAAGGAGATAATTTTTTTCATAGATTCAAAACATTCTTCTATTTCACTATTCCGTTCCAATGCTTTCTTCTTTAATATGTTGGAGAGGACTTGTGTTGTCAATTGAGTTTGTTCTTTATAAACCTTTAATAAAATCCTATTAAGCGTAAAATTAATCCTTTTGGATATGTTTTAGTGTTATAGCCATTCTATGATTTCCTTGATTTTGTTTGAATCTACTCTGATTCCCTCCTTCAAGATAATATGACCAAGATATCTTACTTTTCCTTATCAAATGTGAATTTTCCTTATCATCGAAAAATTATAATATACCGTTTCTCAGACAAAGATAAAAAAGTTGTTCATAGTCGCTTGAAATTTGTTAGGAGCATTAATTAACTCAAATGGAAACACCTCAAACTTAAAGGAACTTGTAGCATCCTTCACAAATTTTGAAGGCAACTTTTACAATTACTTGGATTTAATAATATCTAACCTCAAATCCAATTTTAAAAAGTATTTGGCTCCATGAAGTTCTTCCACCATCTTGCCTATGAATGGAATGGGGAATTCATTATTTCTTGTTATTTTATTTAATCCTTGATAATCTATATAATGATTATCGAGGGTTAAGTAGAATAAAAAGAAAGATGTATCCTTATTCCATACTAGCACCATTAGGATTGCATAAGGAGTTTATATTTTTGTAATACCTTTGCTTCTAAAAAAAACCCTAAATTCGTTTTGTTTTGTTTGTTTGTTTACTTTTTTTTTTTTTTTTTTTAATTTATGGTGACATTGATATCTATATGGACTAACATTGATAGTTGTACCTTTTTATGGCCTTTCCATGGGTAAATTTTTGTATACATTTTTTTTTCCAATTAGTTCTTATATCTTTTGATGCTTAAAGCAATTTTGTTTTGATGCCAATGTCTCCATTTGATGATATTGTGTCATACATGTTGGTGCTCCTTTACAACTTAGTTTCTCCTTTTGTTGTGAGGATATAATTTGGGTATGAGTTTGTTGGTACCCATAGAATTTTTCCAATTTCCACTTGAACTTATAACTTTATTTTTAAGTTTTGTAGCACAAATGTGTGTAGCCATTGAATTCGCAAGGCAACATATTCTCGTTCAAAAGGGATTGTGTCATATCCAAATTTAAGTTATAATATTGTATTTGTAAATTTACCTTGTGGAATTTCCTTATGCCATCAATATTTTTCCATTTGCCACCACACCACTTAATTTTGTAGCCAGGTATATTAGCAAATTAAAAATTTTGCAACATTTACATCTATACATTTATAGATGATGCCAAAGTTTATAAGTATGGTGACATTATTATTTTTGACATGCCCTCACAATTTCTATGTTTTTGGATATGCAATTCTTGTTATAGCAACTAGGGATATCTAAGGCATGGTTTCTTTAGATTCTATACTAGTGTATGCTAGTTTTTGTAGCATCAAAGGTGTTCTAGTCTCGAAGATTTGTGAAGAGGCTAAAACATAGTAGTTCTCCATAACCCATAAATCGTTTCTGGAAATTCCACCTAGAAGTGTCTCAATTAGATTATTAACCTATTTTTAAATATTTCCTAAGTCTAAACTTAGGAACCAGGGTTAATTTATTAGAATTAATCAAAAAAAGTGTGAATCATATAGAAACCCACACATGTCGACTCTGATATGATCTTGGCCCTTGATTAATTTTTAATATTGTCCATTGAAGTCCCAACAAGATATTATAAGAAGAAGTTCATGGGTTAATATACAAATGTATCTATCATAGATCGATTTCCTTGGAGAGTTCAATTTTTCTAGAGAGCCAGTAGTTTCCGGAAGAGTTCAAGCTTCAGGAGGGAAGCAGAGACAGATAGGGGAAAGGACAGTGAAGCTGAAGGAAGGTTTTTACAGATCCGTTGAGTACATTGCAGAGAGACCGAAATTTCTCCAGGAGGTTGCATAGAGGCTGAACAGAAGCTTCAGAAAGAAATTCAATTTTGTTGAGGTGAAGCTGGTTCTTAGTGCCAGAGGGTTGGTTTCCTAGTCAGTAGCAGGTGAGATGGCTTGATTTGCAGTTGTTATAAGCTGAGCATGTAACATAATGTGCTAGGGTGATGTAGAAGTTGCACAAAGCTAGGTATACCACTTTATTTTCAATGGAAGTCAAGTGTCAAGATTTCTCGCAGTGAGGGTAATTTCCCTCAAGAAATTTTTTCCATTATTTAATCTGCAAGATTGCTAGTTTCAACATCCAGATTGTACTCTGATTCTTTCATTGTTGCATAATAATAAAAACCCCCAGCTGCTGCACCAACTTTCCTAAGTTGGGTTTTTCCGGGGACATTTGTCCAAAAATATTTGCGTCAAATTATTTTTTTATGTGTGTGTGATATAATTTCTCAGTTTCCAATGCTATTATTTTTCGAAGTTTTATTTGTGAAGGTTGCAGTGTGATTTATTTGATATTTGTCGTAGCAAATAAGATGTTAAATTAATTAATAATTAGAATAATTAATTCCAGTTGTTGCAATAGGATTTCAAACTTCAAATTTTCACATGGTATTAGAGGGTAATTGATCATACCAGGAGCTTAGAGGCAGAAGAAGAAAATTTTGTTGTTCAGAGCGAACAACATGCCGAAATTTTCAGGGGCTACATAGTGCCTAGTTAGGAAATGAAAATTGTTGGGCAAGGGTTCAATTTTCCAGTTGTAGTTGTGGGGAAATTCTATTTGTTGGGAAAAGAAATTCCAGCAGGTAGAGGGAGCAACAACAACTCAATATTTTCATTGAGAAAATTTCTTTTCTAGTCACAAAGGGTTTTACAATAGTTTGCTAGAGAAGAATCTGTGTTGCGTGGAAGAGAAAGAGCACACACAGAGGGAAAATTTATTTAAGGGTACTTTGTTTTAGAGGTATGATTTCCATGTTGTAGATTGGCAAGAGCTGTGGGTAGATTTCCTCACTCTAGAAGAGAGTGTGACTAACAGATCCAATAGTTGAGTAGAGGGAAAGAGGGAGGTTTTCGACCGTATTTAGAGATGGCCACTTTTGGGCTTAGATATTAGGATAGGTTGGAGGGACACTCCAACTATGTCCTCTAGAAGGCTAGGATATCCTTCCTTATGGATGAATATGACCTAAAATCCTATGTGGAAAATGTAGTAATAGTACTCGAGGACATGGATCAATTGAAGGAGTACATAAAAGAAATGGCCAAGGAAAGGCATATGATCTTAGATGGAGCTTGAGATCATATAGTCTGACATTTAGCTAACAAAGGTACTACCAAGGATATGCACAAGTTCTCTCCACATTATGTCAGAGTTCTTCCGAGCAATGAAAGTGTTTCTTCATGAGAATATGAGAAGCATTAGGATGCAAAAGGGTGAAGGCATAGATCCATTATTCACTAGGATTCAGGAGGTCTGAGATCAGCTAGCAGCCATTGGGGAGGCACCCCAACCCACAGAGCTTGTACAATTGACACTGAATAGTGTTTGAGATGATTGAGAGGTGTTTGTACAAATTTTATCTGATAGAGACACTTTTCCTGTATGGGACAGGATGTGGGCCGACCTATGACAGGAGGAGTTGAGGAAAACTATAGTAAAGAGCACCATCAATGGGAGAAACAACAATGGATTGAAGAGTGAGAAGGAAGAGGATAATGCAGCCCTAGCATAAAAGGGTCCCAGTCAAGGAAAGGGGGAGAAGAAGAAGAAGAAGAAGGACCTATCTAAGGTCAATTGCTTCAGATGTGAAGAGCTTGGCCATTATAGTTCACAATGTCCTCTCAGGAAGAAGGATAAGCAGGAGAAGCAGGACCATGCAGTAGCATCTGCTGAAATAGATAGTCTCTCCTCTAGGCTGGAGGAAGAGTTTGATATGTCCGCATCCACACCTCTAGGAGAGAGGTGGTGCGAAATGGATTTATAGTCCCAGTGTAGTGCAGACTTGGATAGGTTACATTGAGGTGTCTGTTAGTTTCTGGAAGCATCAAATGTGTTCTAGCCTTAAGATTTTGTAGAGAGTCTAAAATACAAGAGCACACAAATACCCAGAAATAGTTTACGGAAATTCCATCTAGATATGGCTTAGTTAAAATAATTAATCATTTTTTTAATATTTCCTAAGTCTAAACTTAGGAAATATGATTAATTAAAAGATATTAATTAAGTCAGATGTGAATCTTCTAGAAAAAGGCATGGATCAAGTCCTAGTTAATGTTAGCCATTGACTAAGTTTTAATCATGGTCATTGATGTCTCAACGAGAAATTACAAGAAGGAAATCGATGGGACTTGGAGAACACACTTGTAGAGATCGAATTCACTGGAAAATCAATTTCCTGAGTAGTAGCACTGAGTTGCCGGAGAGAGAGATAGTGAGCTTGTTGCAGTGAGACAAGGGCAAGGATAGTAAGGTCGGAGAAACTTTTCCAAATCCCGTGAGTGCATAATAAAGAGGAAACAAGTGCCACAAAGAGGTAGCGCAAAGGCACGCAGAGGATGCACAATGCTTCAAAGAATATTATGTTTATGATGTGGAGCAGTGATATTTTTAGAGCTAGAGGGTAGGTAGAAGGCTCAGAGGTGAAGAAGACCGGTTTACATACATCAACTGATCAAATACAGAGAGAGAGAGACGTTTTTCCCAACTATGGGATGCAGTACTGCGTAGAATGACACAGTGACTGCACATAGGCAATGGAGAGAAACTCATCTTGAGCCTAGATCAATGTCGGATTGCCAGTGGCAAAGTGATATTTCTCTCACAAAATTTTTGTTAAATTATCTCTATATAGTTTTCTAGATTTTAGAGCAACCATAGTTTTGTACTCAGATTTACTACTGCATAATATACAAACCCTAAGCTGCTGCACCAATTTTCCCGAGTTGGGTTTTTCTGGGGATATTGGTACAAAAACAATAGTGTTATTTGTGCATCTATCTTTCCAATTTTATTTTTATTTCCGCAATATTTATTTTGTGAAGGTTGTAGTGCATTTGTTTCAATATTTATAGTAGAACACAATAAATAATTTGTTCAGTTAATTGACAAATAAAATAAACTTAATCAATCGTTGTAGTAGAATTCCAATTTGTCAAATTTTCACATGGTATCAGAGCAAAAATAGAATCTAGAGATCTCAATTACAGATAGGAAGAGGAAGCTTCGAAGCACCGCCTGAGCAGCTGCTCAAAACCATAGAGGATGTGCAGTCCATTTGGCTAGGAGGTTTAATTTTTGAGGAAAGTCTATTTCTCTGAGAAAGTCAACAAAAAAATTAGATTTTTCTAGATTGAAGATTGTCAAAGGCAAAAGGAGAAACACTATTTTCCTTCTAGAGAAGATCTTTAGCTAGTACGTGGTTATTATGTATTAGTTTTCTAGAGCATAATAACATCAGAAGGGAGGAAGAGAACACACTAAGGGAATTATTTCTTTAGGGAATTTCTAGCCAAAAAATTTGATTTCTCACTATAGAGAATCAGAAGTTGTGAGCAGATTTTCCTGCTCCAGGAGGGAGTGCATAGATCCTAGTAGAAGTTGCGTAAAGGAGAATAGGAAGAGTTCGAAATTTCAGGCGAGATGACATCAACAGGGTTGAGATATCAGGACCGGTTGGACGGTTAAACCAACTATGTGATCTGGAAAGCCAATATTTCCTGCCTTCTAGACGAATATGATCTCAAGACCTATATCAGTTTAGTGGTAGTTGTACTCATGGACCCATATTAGCTTAAGGCCTATGAAAAGGAGATGGAAAAATAAAAGAGGTTGATTATCGGTGGAGTTCGAGATCACGTGGTGTCAAACATAGCTGGCAAGGACACTGCCAAGGAGATGTGGGATGATTTTTCCACACTGTACTAGGGATCTTTCGAGTAGCAAGAGATGTATTTGGAGGAGAATCTAAGGTGTACCATAATACAGAAAGGGTAGCATATAGACCTGTTCCTTACTAAACTTCATGATTTCCGAGATTAATTGTATGTAGTCGGGTCAACGCCCAAACCCACAAAATTGGTGCAGTTAGCCTTGAACAATGTTTCCGTGGAGTGGCAAGTGTTTGTTCAGAGTATCATGGGCAGAGAACTTTCCAGAATGGGACAAAATGTGGGCTCATCTGCAACAGGAGGAGATGAGGTGAGACTTTGTAAATAGCACCATCAATGGAAACAGTAGTGGTGGGTTGAAGGAAATAAAGGAAGAGGAGAATGCAACACTCGCATCAAAGGGGAAACATGAGCAACACTAGAAAAAGAAGAACATTTCCAAGGTAAAGTGCTTCAGATGTGGTGAACTTGGTCACTACAAAACTCAATGTTGTCTTAGAAAGAAGGACAAATATGAGAAGAAGGATCAATAATCTACATCCACAAAGATTGGTAGGATGTCCTCCAGACTGGAGGAAGAGTTTTCCATGATCACTGATATACCTCTAGGGGTGAGGTGGGGTGATTTGGTTTTGTAGCCCTAAAGAGCTACATATGGGCAAGATCCTTGAGGAGTCCACCTCTTGGATCACTACCTTGCTATGGGAACCCATGACAGCAGTAGTAGGATAGACCAGTGAAATTTGGTGTAGTCAGGTGCTGGAGTGACAAATGCAGTAGCTAGTACCAGTTAGAGATTGAGCAATGGATAATAGAGTTGGAAACAATGTTGTTGGCACAATGCAGAATCAACAGAAGTGCAAAGGCTTCAGTGACAGTACCAAGACTAGCAATAATCACGACTCGGGTGACAGATGCATCAAATTGAACACAATTGGTTCAATATGATGGACATCTATCAGTTGCAACAACATCATATGAGATGCAATTGAAGATATTGCAGTGGTAGCAGCAACAAAATTGCAGTGCAAATGCAGTAGTTGGAAGAAGCTCAGTAGGGTCAACAACAACATAGATGCAACACATATTAGAGTTATGTAGTTGTTGTTGGGCAGCATAGCTAGACATCAGTAGCGCAACAGGAGATGGTGCAGAGGTAGTGTATTGCAGTTTAAGTACTAGAACACTTTCCTCTCCAAGAGGGAGTGTTAGTTTATGGTAGCATCATATGTGTTCTAGCCTCGATATTTTTCAGAGAGGTTAGAATACATGAGTACTCCAATACCCAAAAATCGTTTTTGGAAATTCCATCTAGAGAACTAGAGATGGCTTAATTAAAATAATTAAACAGTTTTTTAATATTTCCTAAGTGTAAACTTAGGAAATACGATTAAGTAAAAGGTATTAAATAATTCAAATGTGAATATTCTCGAAAAAGGCATGGATCGAGTCCTATTTAATCTTAGTCGTTGATTAAGTTTTAATTGTGGTCATTGATGTCTCAATGATATATTATAAGAAGGAACTCGATGGGACTTGGAGAACACACTTGCAGAGATCAAATTCATTGGAAGATCGATTTCTTGAGTAGCAGCGCTGAGTTGTCGGAGAGAGAGCTAGTGAGCTCGTTGTAGTGAGAGAGGGGCAGGGATAGCAAGGCCAGGGAATTTTTCCAGATCTGATGAGTGCACAACAGAAAGGCAACACAAAGCCACGTAGAGTCTATGCAGTGCTTCAGAGGAAATTATCTTTTTACTGGGGAGCAATGAGATTTTCAGAGCCAAAGGTTGGGAAAAAGGCTCGAAGGTGAAGAAGATCCGTTTGCAGACAATAACTGATCAAATAGTGAGATAGAGATGTTCCCAACCATGGGACGTAGTATTGCGTAGGATGATGCAGTGATTGCATAGAGGCAGTGCAAAGCAGCTCATCTTGAGCCTAGACCAGTGTCGGATCGCCAGTGGTAGAGTGAGATTTTTCTCACTAAATTTTTGTCAAAATTTCTCTATATGGTTTGCTATATTTTAGAGCAACCATAGATTTGTACTCAAATTTACTACTGCATAATATACATACTCTTAATTGCTTCACCAATTTTCCTGAGTTGGGTTTTTCCGGGGACATTGGTCCAAAAACAAAAATGTTATTTTTGTGTGTGTGTGCATATATCTTTCCAAGGTTATTTTTATTTACGAAATATTTATTTTGTGAGGGATGCAGCGTACAGGTTTCGATATTTACTGTAGAACACAATAAATAATTTGTTCAGTTAATTAACAAATAGAAGAGACTTAATCAGTTGCTACAGTAGGATTCAAATTTGTGGAATTTTCACATGGTATTGGAGCACAGATAGAAGCCAGAGAGATAAGTCGCAGATAGGAAGAGAGAGTGTCGAAGCACTGCGTGAGTAGCTACTTGAAACCCTAGAGGTTGCGCAGTCCATTTGGCTAGGAGGGTCAATTTTTGAGGGAAGTCTATTTCTCTAAGAGAGTCTATAGAGAAATTAAATTTTTCCAGATCAAAGATTGTGAAAGGCAGATGGAGCAAAAATATTTTCCTTCCAGAGAAGATCTTCTGTTGGGACACAGTTATTCTGTAGTATTTTTCTAGAGCAGAATATTGTCAAAACGGAGGAAGAGCACACATTGAGGGAATTATTTCCTCAGGTAATTTCTAACCAAGAAATTTGATTTCTCACTATAGAGCAACAGTAGTTGTGAGAATATTTGCCCGCTCCAGCAGGGAGTGCGTAGAGCCTAGCAGCAGTTCCGCAAAGGATAAGAGGAATATTTCAAAATTTCACGCGATATGAAATTAACAGGGTTGAGAGATCAGGACCGGTTGGACAGTTCAACCAACTATGTGATCTGGAAGGCCATGATTTCTTGCCTTTGTGACATATATGATCTCAAGACCTATATCAGTTTAGTGGTAGTTGTAACCATGAACCCAAATTAGCTTAAGGCCTACAAAAAGGAGATAGAGAAAGCAAAGACGATGATTCTCGATGGAGTTCGAGATCATGTGGTGCCACATATAGCTGGCAAGGACACTGCCAAGCAGACGTGGGATTCTCTTGCGACACTGCACCAAGGATCTTCTGAGTAACTGAAGATGTATTTGGAGGATAAGCTAAGGTGTACCATGATGAAAATAGGGAAGTGTATAGACCCCTTCCTTAGTAAACTTTAGGATGTCTGAGATAAATTGTTTGAAGTCAGGTTAGTGCCCCAACCCACAGAATTGGTGCGTTAGCCCTGAACACCGTTTCTAAGGAGTGGCAAGTGTTCATTCAAAGTATCCTGGGTTGAGAAATCTTGCCAGATTGGGACAAAATGTGCATTAGGGGAATTTTGAGGTCTAAAATGGGCCTCCTAAGGAAATTATAAAATAATAGTGGAAATAATAAAGTAATATTTGATTACATCATCAAATTTTAGAGGGAAAAAAGAAAAAACTACTTTTTTAACTAGTATTTTCAACTTATCTCCCAAAGTTTTTACTCAAATTTTGAGCGAGAGTACTCGTTGGATGCAAAATTTAATTCCTCATCCAAGGAGTATCCATGTTGCATACTTTCAATGGACCCTTATATACGAAAAATGAGAAATACATGAAAAATGTGATAGCAATCACATTTTTTCATGTATTTCTGATTTTTCGCGTAGCAGGGTCCATCAAAAGTATGCAACATGGGTACTCCTTAGATGAGGAATTAAAATTTTAATCCAACAAGTAATCCCACTCGAAATTTGAGTAAAATCTTTGGGAGATAAGTTGAAAAATAGTTTTATTATTTTATTTTTTAAAATATTTTTACCCTTTTACTTAAAAAATGGTGAATCATCCCCCATGGTTGACATCATCATCTTAAATCCTATTGGTTCTTATAAAATTTATTTTTGTTGTACATTTTTCTTAGGATGCCCATTTTAGACCTCAAAATTCCCCTAATAGGTTGATCTGCAATAAGAAGACATGAGGCGAGACTTGGTGAAGAGCACCATCTTTGGCATCAACAACAATGGTATGAAGGAAATAAAGAAAGAGGAGAATGCAACCCTCGCATCAAAGGGGCAACATGAGCAACGTTGGAGAAAGAATAACATTTCCAAGATCAAGAGCTTTAGATGTGGTGAACTTGGTCACTACAACACTCAATGTCCTCTTAGAAAGAAGGATAAAGAGGAGAAGCATGATCAACAGGCTGCATCCATGGATATTGATAGGATGTCCTCCGGACTGGAGGAAGATTTTTCCATGATCATTGATATACATCTAGGGGTGAGGTGGGGTGATTTGGTTTTGTAACCCCAGAGAGCTACAAATGGGAAGGATCCTTGAGGAGTCCACCTCTTGGATCAATACCATGCTACAAGAGCCCATATCAGTAGTAGTAGGATGGACCAATGGCAGTTGGTGTAGTCAGATGCAAAAGTTACAGATGCAATAACTAGTAGCAATTAGAGACTGAGCAACACAAAGAAGAGTTGGCAGAAGTTTAGTTGGCACGATGCAGAATCAACAACAACGCAGAGGCTTTAGGGACAACGCAAAGACTAGATACAGTTAGGACTCAGGTGACAGATGCATCATACTGAACACAACTGGTTCAGTGTGATGGACATCTCTTAGTTGTAACAACAGTAGATGAGAGACATTCACAGATATTGCAGTGGCAACAACAACAAAATTGCAGTGCAGATGCAGTAGTTGGAAACATTTTAGTAGGGTCAGCAACAACATAGATGCAACACATATCATAGTTGCACAGTTGTTGGTGGGTAGCATAGCTAGACATCAACAACACAACAGGAGATGGTGTAGAGGCAATGTATTGCAGCTGAAGTACTAGAAAACTTTGCTCGCTAAGAGTGAGTATTAGTTTCTGGTAGCATCGAATATGCTCTAGCCTCAAGATTTTGCAGAGAGGTTAGAATACATGAGTACTCCAATACCCAGAAATCGTTTATGGAAATTCCATCTAGAGATGGTTTAATTAAAATAATTAATCAATTTTTTAGTATTTCATAAGTCTAAACTTGTGAAGGTTGCAGCGTATTGGTTTCGATATTTACCGTAGAACACAATAAATAATTTGTTCAATTAATTAACAAATAGAAGAAACTTAATCAGTTGTTGCAGTGGGATTCCAATTTGTGAAATTTTCACAATGTCTTCCTCATGGATCATTACCTTGCTACAGGGGTCCATAGTATTCAGTAGCAAGTTGGATCAGTGTCAGTTGATGGTGTCAGATTCAAAAGTGACAGCTGCAGACTAGTAGCAGTCAAGTGCTGAGGAGCATAATGCAGTGTTGACAATAGAGCAAGAGGCTCATTAGTAGAGTAAAAAAAATGCATATTCTTCAACAGACAATGCAGTAGCTAGTAGAATTCAAGACTCAAGAGATAAATGCAATAGACATAGTTGATTAAATATTTTGGATGCTTCTCAGTTGCAGTTGTTGCAGTTACAATAGTAAAAAATGAGAGGGAGTTGCATTACAGAAACACAACATCAGAGTTGCACAGTAGTTGGTTGGAAATGGTCAGACATCAACAACGTGACAAAGGTTGATACAAAGACATCATGTTGTAGCAGCATTGATGCAACAACAAAACACCTTCCTCACTAAGAGGGAGTGTTATTTTTTGTAGTATCAGAGGTGTTCTAGTCTCAAAACTTTGTGGAGAGGCTAAAACACAAGAGTTCTCCATAACCTAGAATTTTTTTATGGAAATTCCACCTAGAAGTGTCTCAATTATATTATTAACCTATTTTTAAATATTTCCTAAATATAAACTTAGGAAAAATGTTTAATTAATTAGAATTAATTGAGATAAGGCATGAATCATCTATAAAATCACATGGATTGGCTTCAATATGATCTTGGCCTTTGATTAAGTTTTAATCTTGGCCGATGGAGTCCCAAAAAAATATTATAAGAAGAAGTCGATGGGTAGATGGAGAAGACACACTTATAAATAGATCGATTTCCTTGGAGATTTCAATTTTTCCAGAGAGCTAGTAGTTGTTAGAAGAGTTCGAGCTTCAATAGAGAAGAAGATACATAGAGGGGAAGGGACAATGAATCCGAAGGAAGGATTTTCCATATTCGGTGAGTACATTGCAGAGAGGCTGAAATTTCTCTAGGAGGCTACACAAAATATTCATAAGGCAATTCGATTTTGCTAAGGTGAAGATGATTTTCAGTTCTAGAGGTCAGAAATTATTTCCAGAGTGCCAGAGGGTTTGTTTCCCAATCAACAGTAGGAAGGATGACATGATTTGCAGTTGTTCTAGAATGAGCATGTAGCAGAATGTGCTAGGGTGATGTAGAAGTTGCGTAAAGTTAAGTGGAAGACTTGATTTTCAGTGGAAATTAGGTGTTGGGATTGCACGAAGTGAGGGTAATTTCCCTCAAGAAAATTTTGGTAGTATTTTCTCTACAGGTGTTGCTTAATTTAATTTTTAGTTAAATTAATTGTCATTAAATTGTCAAACCCGGAGTTTGTGAAATTGCAAAGTATACTTGCACCATATATGATAGAAACCAACTTTCAATTTAAGAGTAAATTAACCTATTGAAATGATGGAAAACGAATTCATGAAAAATGTCTAAGATGAGTATACACACTTTCTTTTTTAAAAGCCCCAAATTCAGAACTTGGAAATATATATTTTAATCTATGAAATTGAAATGAAAAATGACATGAAAGTAAACTTACCTATTGACATGAAAATACACTTATTCTAGTGACATGAAAGTAAATATATTTTACCAACAAAAAAAGAAATCTATTCGAATGACTTGAAAGTAAATTTTATCTAGAAATCATTGAATTCTTAAACTATGAAATTTAAAGGCAACCTATTCTAAAAGCAGTGAGAGATCAATTGGAATTACTAATGTGTGAATTGTCAAATTATAATCATTCATGAGTATCTATCAAACAAATTGAAAATCAATAAATATATGAAATGAGGGAAATAACGCTTAACCTACAAAAGAACATTAATGGAATGAGCATGAATGAATGTAAACAATGCATCTAATCAAAAAACTTAAAATGAACATAAAGAAACTAAAAAAAACTAAAACATTAGAATACATCCCATACTCATTAGGTGGTCATCCCAAAGTGCATGAGTGGTGGAAAGTTAAGAAAAATCTTAATTAAACACCAAATTAAAACACAACCATATTGAAGTGAACTAGAATGGTATTCATTACATCATAAGCATACTACCAATCCTTAACATCCAAAACTATACATTGAAGCATGAGAATAGCTCCCAAAATTTTCACACCTTTTGAGAGGAGTAGACACTCATATTTTTACAAAAAGTAAGATAACTAACTCATAAATGTAGATCCACAAATATCTCATGTGGTAACAACCATGTGTTGACATCTAGCAATTAATTTCTCTTCATATCCTCTCACAAATCTCTCTTAGCTTTGATAGGAGACACTTATGAAAACTTCTATTATTCTTCTCCATGAATTGTGTTTATCCAATGATATCAAATCTTCCACAATCTTCAAGATTTTGAAGATGAAATTCAAATGACTCTTAGAGGTCAAATATGACTGTCTTGGAATCTTCAAATATTCCTACACATGTCACAAAACTCATCCAACTTTTATATATGAGTGAATACATGTTATTTTTCTAACCAGAAATTCACTCAAAATACCAAAATAAATGTATTGGAAAATAATGTGTCTAAACCCATATTTAATTATGAAGATGGTCTTAGTGCATGGTTATGGAGCTACGAAATATGGTAAATTTTGAAGCAAAGTGAAAGAAAAGATGATGAAATGAATGACATTTTGGAGACCCAACAACAAGATTGACAATTTTCGACATCTAGATTGTATTTAGATTATTTCACTACTGCATAATAATAAAAACCCTTAACTCATGCACCAATTTTTCTAAGTTGGGTTTTTCTAGGGACATTTGTCCAAAAACAATTGTGTCAATTTTTATTATTGTGTGCGTGCTAGTATTTATTAGTTTCCAATGCTTTTATTTTCCACAGTTTTAGTTATGAATGTCGCAATGTGATTTATTTGAAATTTTTCGTAGAAAATAAAATTTTAAATTAATTAACAATTAGAAGAAGTAATTCTAGTTGCTGCAATAATATTTCAAACTTGAAATTTTCATAATGTCATAGTTTTTCCTCCTTATTTTCTTCTTCAAAATCACTAACGAAGGTGTCTAATTATTCCTTTTTCCCAACTTTACAATTATATAGTTTTTTAATTGTTGCATTTTTGCATGATGACCACTTACTTCTAACATATCTATATTTGTTTACCTATTTCCTCTTTGTGTCCTAAAATTGAACTGTTTGTCATCAATATTGCGGTGGAGTGGTCTATACTTGTTTGAGATTTTAGTGGAATATTTACTTGTTTTTTCAACGAAAAAATTGTTTGACTCTTTGGAAATCCAAATGACATATTGTGGTTTTTATTTTCCCTTTCAATTATTTTGTCACGTGTTTAGCCTCAATGATATTTTGAGGTTTCCATAGTTTTATTCATCACAAATGTAAGGATATAGCTAGACAATTCACATAACATTTTTTCATCTATAATTTCATGTAGTCTCATTATAAGAACCTCCCAATGACGAGAATAGTCATTTTTAAATTCCAGGTTTGATATAAATGTGTAAACAATTTTTTTTTTCATTCTTTTTAATAGTAATAAAATACATTGTATTAGCAAAAAAGTGATGAAGAACAAAATAAATACATCCATATTTTTTTGAAAAAATATAGCATATGGTTTTAAAACTCTTTGTTTGGCCAAATTAAATGCACCATGATCCTACTACTAGACTTCAAAAGAAACCATACATATACATTCTATAGAAAATACCATGAACAACAACATTTTCCTGGCATCAAAATTAAGCTAGACATAACTCCTAAACATAAAAAATGATCAAAATTCCATCAAAAGCTACTCAGTGAAGGTAAGGAATTTCAGTTGGAGCATATTGGGCTGAATTTCTTGAAGATATTTTATGCTCACCTCCTTAGGTATCTTCATGTTGCAATGCCTAAAGCTGCTACACTTGAAATTGGAGGTGTTGCTTGTCTACATTCTCATTCTGCATTTGTTGATATTGTGAAGAGAGAATATTGGCTAACATTTCCACTTGAATTCATAGATGATCCATTTTTTGGCTCAACACTACTATTTCCATCCCAACATCTTCATCCACATCCTTCTCATCTTTGTTTATTCCTCACCTTTTGTCCCTCTCCATCACAACAAATAGTTGATGACTTGGTAGCCAAAAGCTCAGTTATTTCTGCCACTACCAATTTCCCAGTCATCCCTATTTGGTTGCATGATTGTCCACCAACACCCCAGAGAAAAGATACATAAAAATCCCGCACCTGCTTCCATCTTGTGAACACTAGATTTCCCACTAATAGATTTACTAGAGCACTCATCTTCTTTTTCATCATGAAATATTTTTTATAATTTGTCAATGAATGTCTCATAGTCAAACAAGCAATTATTACATTATTCAAACCGCAAGAAGAACCAATCATAAGCCTATCCTCCCAAATAATTCAAGATTGTCAATAATTTGTCCTTTTAGCTAAGATGATGACTCAATTCGAAAATTCCCTCCATTTTAGTGACCCAAATGATAGGCACCTCTGTTTTTTTGTTTGATCATATTTTGATAACCTTTTAAAAATCTTTTAGTAGTCTTTATATTGATTTAATGAATTGTTTATGCTTCATAAAATTATTGTTTCTAATAGTTTTTGAGTTTGGAGTGGCACAAGTTGAATACTATTCCTATTTCAGGAATAATTTTTTTAATATGATTTCATTATTTTTATTCAAATTTGCTCTCTCATCCTTCTCTTGTTCTCTTTTCATTGCTAAATTCTCCAATATATCATTTAATGTCACACATCTATCATCATTGATATGCGAGCCTTGTCCTCTCTTTGTTACTAAATCATCCCATTTGTTCTCATTTTTCAATTCTTTCTTACTTAGAGCTTCCTTCAAGTTTTTTGTTCTCTTAGTGTCACTAAGGCGAGATTTGAGAGATTTTATAGTCAATATTTGAGAGAATTTATTTCTTCCTTGTGATCCCTGATCCTACAGATTTGTGCGGATTGTAGGAACCATACAACTATGTGGTTGAGTGATTTAATCAATTGTGTGGATTTATATTAAGAAATTTAATTATCCATAGGAAAAGTCCAAAACATTTTTCTTTTGGAATTTTTTATGACAAACATTACCAAAATCCAAATATGTAGTTGTTGGTGAAATTGCAAATTTTCATTGCTTAAATTGCATTTTTAAATGTATAAATGGATTCAACACTCTGGAAAAATATTATTGCAACCGAATTATGCAATATCAACAACTAATATTTGTAATTTTAGAAATTCTTGTAAATTTCTTTTGAGAGCACAAAACTAGCTAGAAAAATGTAAATTTTTTGATAGAGCACAAAACTTGCTGGAAAATTGTGATAAGAAAAGGTTAAAAAGTAGAATGTTTAGCACAATGCTTAATCATATGGTCATATGGAAAACTAATGTATGAATTGAGATGGTAGCTAGGTCAATTCATTGATAGATGATGTACACGACTTTAGAAAAGGATTGGTGGTGGTTGTGTGATGTAAAATGGGGTTGTAGTGAAGCAAAAAGGGTGGCTAAGTGCATGGCATTGTAGATTCTATAGGTGATGATGTTAGTGCACGACAACATAGATTTTGTAGGTAACAATAGCAATAATATCAAGCTACAAACTTTGGTTGGTGATGATAATGATGCATTGAATGGAAAAAAACAATTAAAAAAGACGAAAAAGATGACAACTTTATGTTGTACAAATAAATGTGTATGAGATTGGTGATTGGTGGTGATTGTGTGATGTACAATGGGGTTGTAGTGAAGCAAAAAGGGTGGCTAAGTGCATGGCATTGCAGTTTCTATATGTGATGATGTTAGTGCACGACAACATAGATTTTGTAGGTAATGATGCAATAATATCATGCTACAAACTTTGGTTGGTGATGATAATGATGCACTGAATGGAAAAAAAAACAATTAAAAAAGACGAAAATGACAACAAATTTATGTTGTACAAATAAATGTGTATGAATTGACCTAATTCCAAATTAAATGCTATCATACTAAAGGAAAGTAAAAGCACTAGTTTATTTCTTCATTCACTTAATGTTCCCACTTAGCTTACTTTAACTAGAAATATGAAAATGAGAGAGTGACCTAAAGTTAGTGTTTTCATTTACCAAGTGTAGAAAATAGAAACTCTTATGCAATTAGGGTTGGTTATCTATTCTTTTAGTGAGTAAGAATGAGAGGAGAAGAACATTGTGTTCGAAATATGCCTCCTTATAAGTGGGTAAAAACCCTTATCTAGATAAAATTAAAACTAGCAATGCTTCTTGGATCATAAAAATGGAAAATATATATCAAGCAACCAAATCTAAGGGGGTTAAACCTCCTTGAATTTTTGAACTTGTTGATCTTGTGAAAGAGAAAAATCAAGAGTTTCCTCATGTTCGCATGTATATATGAAAAAATAAAACAAGTAAATCTAACTAAATAAAGGACATGTCACAAGCCCTCATTAGAAGGATGTACCTCCTACCTCACAAATTGCGGCCAAGGTCTTTTTTTGAGGTGGGAATTTGAATTGACAATTGACCAAAGTAAGAGGGGAGAGCCCCAAAATCACCTAGAGATGCAACCTTTCAACCCAAAAATGAAAATGAATACTAAGGAACAACCAAAGGGGAGCACAAAACACAATAACACTTATTTGAGAGGGGAGGATGATGTAGACAAAAAACCCAAGGTGGATCAAGTAGCAGGTGAAAAAATCCAAAAACTATTGTAAAAGAACTTAAGCCATTTTCCTTGAAGATTCTAATAATAACAAATTTGTGACAAAAGAGACCAAAATGCAAAGGGAAATATATTTATACGTAACTAGATGTTAGCAGGTATAACCTTGTCAATCCACAAAATAAGGAAGTGTTAGGCCTCTTTTCTTAGTCAAATCAAGGGTTTTTATCTCCAAACTAGAAAGGTTGAAGATCAAACTATGGGTAGATCCTAAAACAAGGGTTCTCTATACAACATGTTTGTTGATAGATAGCAAAACATTGGGATAGAGGACATAGTAAGACCAAGAAAGTTATAGTTTGCAAGGTGTTAAGTGCACAATAATCAAGGAGTGTAGTTTATCAAATTTAACAATAAATATAGTGTATTTTCCAAAAATTGGGGGTACTTATGGTCCCAAAAGGGGTTTCCTATCTGTTCCTATCCACTTCCACTTGGAGCATCATTTGGGGTAGTAATAAATGCAAGTGTGTACCATAAGCGATGAAATAGGTCAGAGAAGGGCCAAATGGGGTATTTGTGGCCAATGGTAATTAACCACAAACAAAAAGGGAGAAACCAAGGGTGAAAGTAGGAAAACGCTCCTATGGATCCAATGTTAACCAAATGGGGGGTACTTGTAATCCCAAAAGGGTTTCCTATCCACTTGAAGCATCATTTGGGGCAGTAATAAATAAGTGTGTACCATAAGTTATGAAATAGGTTAGAGAAGTGCCAAATGGGGTATCGGTGGCCAATGATAATTAACCACAAAACAAAAAGGGAGAGACCAAGGGTGAAAGTAGGAAAACACTCCTATGGATCCAATGTTAACCAAATTCGTCATCAAGATTTAGTTAGAAACTCCAAAATCCCTTGTTTGAACCATCGTAAAGGGGCACTAAAAAAGAAGGCAGTAGTCTAATTGCTCTATTTTGGAGGTTTTTTGAGCATATTTTCTAGTCAATTTTTTCCGAATCTCGGCAAAAATAGATTCGGAAAAAAATTATTGGAATTACAATTTTGATCTGTGAACTTTACACAATGGGAGTTTTTTTCAAGATGCTGAATCCATTTATGCATTCAAAAATGGATTTTAAATAACAGAAAAACAAAATCCAACCAAAAATGGTTTTGCTGGATTCCGACCAAAATCTTTAAAACATAGAATAGTTAAACAATACAAAGAAAAAAGCCTCAACAAAAACTCAACAGTTATGATATCGCCATCCTTTACACAAGAGTTCTTAGCATCATCATAGAACAAATTGTGTAGAAAAACTGCAAAAACATTTTCTATACATTACAATGGTAGTTGTGTTTGCATGCCAACTTTGTTTCGAATAAATTTTAAAATGCCTTACTTATCTTCTCTATTTATGTTAGTAATTAAAAGACATTCTATCTTCTCTATTTATATTAGTAATTAAAAAAAATTCTATTCAAAAGTAACATAGAAAACACGGGGTAAGTTGGACAGTTAAAAACCTAAGGGGTTAAATAAGTTTTAACTTTGCACAGAACACAGATTCAGGTTAAGCTCATGTACTCTTTTAAGGCATAGACTTAGAGAAATCATTATTAACTGCATTTGCTACTAATAAAAGATTTCCACTTCATCACCTTTACTTGAGTGTCTCCAGCATTAAATGCAATTGAAAATGGTATGGCCAATCAAGTAGTATGTTTTACAGTCTTCTTTTTAAATGACATGCAACATGCATTATCAACATAGAGATTCAGCAAAGCCCAAAGCCTTCGGTACTGTAAAGAATTGCCATGCTTAAAGTCAGCTTGGTGCAATCTGTTAAATTTTAACTATTAATCAGGAATTTCAGGGTGAATATAAATCCTTAATCAAAATAACAAATTTAACCAAAATATCAAACAGGAATGCTTGGTAAGGTACCAACATCATTTTAATCTCATTCCTTTTTTTTTTCTCAAATGAAGATGTAACAGTGGAGCAGTCTGAAGGGGATTGGCACTTAGAAACACTTGCCCATGCATATGAATTCTTAAACAAGACACCAAACCAGAATGTTCAACAAGGAAAGCTCTGGTTTTGTAAATATAAATGGCCTAGTGGTATAGTTGGGTTCTTGCGTTTTTGGTTGTCACAGATATCAATGGATGCCTTTAGCTCAAAAATAGACAGAAAGTGTGAACTTCATACCAATTAATGTAAGTGGTCTATAACAGTACAATATATAAGTATATTATAAAATGAGATACCTGAAGGCTGAAACATATACAAGAAAAACAATGAGCCCAACAAGACACTGTCCAAATGGATCTTGGGAGCTTCATAATGTTGTTGAACAAACTGGATCATGTTCTATCAGGTTCTCTAAGACCATATGTTCTCTTTGTTAAATACGCTTTAAGGAGTCTGAAGGATATGGCAAATGTACAAATATTCAAACTCGAGAATTTAACATTGAATTGAATGCACTTACGAAATTTACAGGTTTCTAAATGCACTTAAAAAATTTACAGGTTTCTAGATGGACATCCCACTTTGGGTTTGAAAATTGGTCTAACTAGGAATTCAGGAGTTGGCGAAAGGGGTTACTCCGCTGCTAAACAGGTCCCTTTATATACTGAGATGGAAGGCGGGGTTGTGATAACACAAAAAGCAGAGATGCATGCAGAAATCTGACTGCGTTTTGGAATTTTGGACTATCAAGAGCCAAGTTCATGCTTGGACACAAAGTAGCAATCAAATAAGGTAGGAAATGGTAAAATTTGCATGACTAATATACACAAGGAAGATTACGAATATAGCTTCTTCTTGTGAAAATAATTACAGTAAAGACAATGTAAGAAATGTAAAAGGGAAAAAAAGCATGGATATTTGAGATATTCCAGTACCAAGTTAGTGCTGGAATACAAAGTGACAACCAAATAAGGTAGGAAAGAAATGGTAAAATTTGCATGATTAATATTCAGAAGGAGGATTAAGAATATGGTTAGAAAAGAATAACAGTAAGGACACAGTATGAAATGTAAATGTGAAGAAAAGCATGTAATGTCTGAGAAAGTTGAAGGTACTGACCTTCATTAATGTCAGTTTTGTTTCAGAAACACTAATCTGCAGCTGCCAGTTGCAAAAACTCAGATTGGCAAGGTTTTGAGATAAGCTCTGATTATGACGAACATTTAGCATTTAGAAGCATAATGTATAAACTCTGCTCCATGTGGTTTTCACGCAATAAATATCTCTAATTACAGAGTTGTCTGTCTTGCATCTAGCAGTAAAAAATTTCTCAATTTGACTTAGCCATACAAATGGTTTATCTCCAATTTATAATGCCATGAGAAGATGATAATAAATGTTTAAATGTAGTCTTCTGTAAAACATAAAAATGTTATATTTTGGAAATGGAAAGATCTGTATAGGACACGGAATTTTTGTATTTTAAACCAGGGAACAAATTTATCCATCCTGGAGAAGATTCCCATAGCAGTGCTGTAACGGCGAGGACAAACACAGGTGTGGAATGCAGCATTCTTACTAAGTTTATTTCTGACTTCAGAAACTGAGAAGCCTCTAGGAGGCAATAGGAAGTCGAGTTGGTCTTGTTACAGTTGCCATTGAATGATATTCGATGGGAATTCTATCTATGCAAATTTTCCTTAATTTGGTTGAGAACTTTAGATGAACAACAGACATTAGGAGAATGCATAACAACAGTATTTTTATGGAAATAAACTTAAAACAAATAATAATAGATTATGCACAATATAGGAGTTTCTGAAAAAGAGAGAATTGAATATGAAAAAGGAAATGGAGAACAAAAAACAACAATAAGCAGGTGAAAGCAAAAATATTTTGCAGCTATTGGCAGACAAACAATATGCTCAATTCAAAAGTTTATTGTTACAGCTTGCAGTACAGAATGGATTGAATTCACAACCAAGTGGAAGAGATTCTCATCATTATGATTGAAAAACTGAACTTACATTTTACTAGTAGTGAAAATGGCACATCAGACTCTTTCATCCCCATACCAGTTGTCTTTGGCTTTGGGTCCTGTGGGTCCTTGCTCACCAGAAAGCTCCTTAGGCAGATTGTTTAAGAGATTCTCTATAGGTGACCTCAGTTTAGAAGGAAGTAATCTGATTACCCTATTAAGCTCTGTTCGCGAATTATAGACAATTTTTGGTCCCCACTCCCTCATGTACTGCAACCATGGAGGCTCTACTACTATGTCCTTTGACCCAAGAGCTTCCAAGTGCTCTGCTGCAACAATTTGGTATTTTCTGCTAGTGTCCAGAAAATATTTGCTTCGGCTAGCATCATTCCGGATACCAACACCAAGCTTCCTGTCACCCTCAAGAAAGTTCCCTGCATGAGGAAATGTTGCATGCCCACTCTTTGCTGCATATACTGCTATCCTATTCCCTTCAATGTGCTCCAAATCTGAGGTGTTAACCCATTGACCACCGCTGTGCTGTGAGAAATAAACTTTCCATAGTTCACCAGTGAAATTGCTCACTCTAAGAGTGAAATGTTCCCAATCACCAATATGCTCTCCATATTTGAGAGGCATATTAAGGGCACCAACCTTGACAGTGATGGGACCATTCAGAGGATAAAACAGCCATATTGCAACGTCAGTGTATGTTCCTCCCAAAGCCGGTTTAAAATGCACATATGCCATTGTGCTCTGCAAATCACCTTGTCTCAGTCTTTTTACAGCCCCATCCTCTTTAGGGAAGTCAAGCCAGTATTCTTTATCATTGGAACCACCTTGAGGTAAATTTGAGCCATTAATTGTAATTTGTTGAGGTGCTTCCACACCTCGTCTGTAGAGCAATTGTCCATTTTCAAACAGCCAAGAAACTGACGATGGGAAGAAAGTCTCCTCTGGATGGAAAAAAACTACAGGCCCATATTTCTTAACTATTGTATGCATTTGATTGAGCTTGGGCATTGCAGTAAGGTCAAAACTAACATTCTTCAAACATACAACAGGAAGAGGGTTTTCAGGTTTAAGGTCCTTATTACAATAGAATGTTCCTATACTTACACCTCGGGCTTTTGACCCTCGCAATTTTGGTCTTATGTTCCAAACACTAAAGGGAAAGCTTGGAGGGTTTGTGTTTCCTGTTGTCCAAATCAAGCCATCTGTTTCACATATATCAGTGAGGTCTGATCTTACACACCTCACCTCGTCTAAAGAGGGTTCAAGTGGTGTAGTTGTAACCACAAACCCACAGGGCCTGTAATTCTCTGGAGCTTGAGGCAGCCAGAAGTAACCAAGGGTATCTTGAGTCCCCTTCCACTGCTGACTGCTTAATACCAATGTATAATCCAGTGGTTTTGCTAATGGAGGAAGTCTTCCCCTTACGAAATTCTCACTCTTTTCAGTTGAAATGAGATTCATATCCAATGTTTGTGATACACTGCACATTTCAACACATTCATTTGATAATCGCCTGTCCTTGACTACGAGGATCCATCCTTGAAGACACTTTTCTCTGTTGGACTGACAATAGTGTCCAAGGCTGAAATATCCATCTGGAATTTCAACGGGCTTGTAAAATGTAGCACCCAAATTATCCTTTGCTCCATTCCAGCTCCATATCCTTTTGAATTTGAGCAATTGCAATACTTCAATCTGCCCCAAAATAATCTTTCCTGTTCCAAACCCACCAACCGGGCCTTCCATTTACAATAAATAAGTCTTCTTCCCCAGAGGACAAATTTCAGACTAAGACCAAATTCAAGGGCCTAGCTTCAGTATTTTGCATATCGAATTCACAACTTGAACTGCGGAAGTTGACCTCAAAGTCAAGCTTCAATTCAGTATTGCGCAGATTTTGCAGTATGCATGATGTAAAGATGCAGACTAACCCCTAAATCAAGGTCTTAATTCAAGTATATTGCAGAGCCCATTTTACAACAAGTATGCACAGTGACCACAGCCAGATGCAACAAGCATCTTAGAACTTATATGTTCTTCGTACACAACTGAATTTAAAAATACCCAAATGCAAATATACAGAAATCATCAAGAATTGAAAGTTCTTAAACAAGACAGCACCCAAAACAGCCCTTTTGTTCACGCACATAGAAAAGATATATCACTGGAAAACTGATATTGACATCAGCGAATCTTCCAGGACAGCAGAAAATGCCATGACTTTAAAGGCAACTTTCCAGTGAAAATACAGAAGGTTGGCATTACCGATTAATATATACACAATTTCTTGAGGGATCCGATCTTTGTACACATAATTGTCCAAAGCAGATTAACATAAGGATTCGGCAGTCACCTCAAGCTGGAATGGCATTTGACAGCTAGAGATTAACATAAGGATCCGGCAGTCACCTCAAGCTGGAATGGCATTTGACAGCGAGGACTTTGGGCCTATCTGCAACTGAGATTGTGGACAACACCGTCTTTTCCTTTTCTTTGGGACCCAGGAAGTCCCTTTTGGATTTCAATTCAGACTGTGGCACCATGTCCTGAGAAGCTTCCTTTACGAATATGATTCTGTGCCCATCATTGATTTGTCTGCAACCTCTAGGATCATGGCAATGTCCTAGTGCTCGTGCTCGTACCCTTTGGAATGACACTTCCAGCTCCCTTACCTTAAATTGTAAGGGCAATCATAGTTTTTAGAGCAGTACAAACTGAACAATACGAGATTCAGAAATTTTGGATTCTATGATATTTGGATTTGTACCCAGTACATCTATAAAAATTCTAGAGAGTCCCTCTTCTGAGAGAAGCGGTGATGTCATCCTGAGTCCCCCACCCAATTCTGTTCAGACTTGTGCTATTTTACCTACTCTAATCTATATTTTACCTTAATTTTACCAGTCATCTACCATAATGATATGGTGTGTTATAATTGGAAGATGATTGCTCACTGACAAACACTTTGATTGATAAAGTAATAATCCCAAAACATACAATATACCAAAGAAACAACCATTTTGTTTTTATTTTTTATTAATGTCCGTGACAGGAGGGAAGGGAATCTATGACCTTCCTTACAAAATGTTATATGCATGTTTTTTTAATGTAATGTCACAGCATTGATACATGGCATTGCTACATAAAAAAATTACATGCTTGTTCTTCTGTGATGAAACAACATGGGAACATGGTAATGGCAATTACATGCTTGTTCTTCTATAATGACACAACACGGGAACATGGTAATGGCAGCACTGGGTGGAAGAATAAGGCAAACAAATATGTATTGACCTGTTCCCCATTAATCTAAGATATATGTTAAATATAAAAATAGTTAATACTGTATATGTGTAAATATTGTTAATGTGATACAGGTAACTGTTTATTAACGGTTTAAGAACTTTAACGTATAGCCTATAATATAATTTATATAACGATTAATTAAATAATATAATATTAATCAAGGCCCTCATATGTTGATTCATCTGGTATAGAATTGTTTAAAATGTTGATTCATCTGGTATAGAATTGTTTAAAATGGTTAAAGCTTATGAAATCATCTTTTTCATGGGTATTTGGCTATAAAATTTCAAGTAATAATGTGATTTTTTTGTTATTTAAAATCTATTTTTGAATGTATAAATGGATTCAACACTTTGAAAAACTTTTTGGGCACTAAAATTCTACAAATTAAATAACTTGGATTCAAGTTTTTAAAAATATCTATTTGGTTAAAATTTACCAGAAAAAATGCACTGAAAAATACCATCTCATCTCTAAGTTAGGCTACACTTATATGTGTGTGTGTGCACATATGCATGTGTAACTTTTTTTTAGAAATTTGATCAAAATTTGTTAGAATTGTAAATTTGATTTTTGGTGTTTTTACAATTTAGGCACCTTCAATATGTTGAATTTATTTATGCATTCAAAAATACAATTTAAATAAATAAAATCTATGATCTCACCAAGAATTGCATTCCTATATTCTTATGAAAAACACCCAAAAATATAACATTTAGACTTCGTGTATTGAAGTCCTTAGTGAAGAGATACAACCTTATGTAAAATATTTATAAACAAGTTTTTGCACTTAGCTTTGAATGTAGACATCATGCTTATTATTAATTGGGCGGATTTAGTAACCTCCCTATCTATGTTAACCTGAGATCTATTTAAGAGGGATCGAACCTCCTTTTGTGTGCAAAACTTGAAACTTGAGAGATTTGATCCCTATCAACACTTGATAGATCTAGGGTTAAAATGGATCTAGGTTGGTTTTAGTCATGGAATATCACACAAAATTTGTAAATGATCAACATTGTGTATATATATATAAATCAGATTAATTTGATCATTTGAAATTCATTCACTTTCCTTAATTGGTCGAAAGCGTAGCGAGTACTATTGAGAATGATTAATGGCACTCTATCTTCTTCATTTTTTTTATATTGACACAATCTATAAATGATTAACATTATGTATATGTGTATGTCTAATTTCAATATGATTATTTTAAATTTACTCACCCTCTTGTTTGTGGGACAAGGGGCCCACCTCCATGCAACAATTTGACAAAATGATTAATGGCACTCTAGCTTCTTCATTTTTTTATAATGACACAATCTATAAATGATTAACATTATGTATATGTGTATGTCTAATTTCAATATGATTATTTTAAATTTACTCACCCTCTTGTTTGTGGGACAAGGAACCCACCTCCACGCAACGATTTGACTGCTAAGGATACGAAGGCATACATACTCTACCCCACTCTAGTTTTGAACCCGTGACCTCTTAGGAGGAAACACATGCTCTTAACCGTTAGGCCCACTCAAGCTATATATATATATATATATATATATATATATATATATATATATATATATATATATACGTGCTTTCCTTAGTTTGTTGAGAACATAGAGAGTATTATTTAGAGGTATACTTTAAGAGTTACATAAAGAACAAGTTGAATAGAAATACAGTAAAAATGTTGAATGATGTAAAATGTATACTGAAACTAAAGTGTTGATTTTAGTGTACATGTAAATTTCTAATGGATTAATTTAGTGTACATGTCAATTTCTCTTTATATTCAATTTCCAATGCATTGATTTCAATATATGTGTCAATTTATGTTTATGATTGATATACATATACATAATTGTTGATGTTAGTGTACATAAACACTGAAATTAATACTTCGAGCAAGTTACAACATGTCTCCAGAGACTTGAACCTACACAATTGGGGAAACAAATTGTTCACCAAACCACTCGAGCTAAGATCATTTGACTCTTAATGCATTGATTTCAATGTACATGCCAATTTCTATTTATATTAACAACACACACACACACATATTCCTAATTCATTGATTTTATTATACATGTCAAGTTCAATTTCTATTCAATGTTTTTTAAAGGAAAAATCGAACATTTTTTTAAGGAAATAAAATGTTACATAGCATATGCTTTTAAGCATTCAAAAGTATATAGTGAGTTCAACTTGGGAGGCCGAACAATCCACAAAAAACCATCTAGTGTAATGGAACCACAACCATATCACAAAAAGTATGGAAGTCCAGTAACATAGGCCTCCCCAAAAAGGAGAAAACTACCCGCAAAAGCCACAGTTCAAAAACATTGTCTGATAATATCAGGTCGACCAAATATACTATAAACATAATCACCAAGTACACCATGTGATAACTAGAGATAGTAAAAGAAGAGTTGAAAACAAAAAAGTTGCCAGGAGAAAAAAATAGGTGTTGTAAGACCTGGTGTCCGACACACAAGCATATCCATCAACCATCTCTGTTATGCACCAATTTTCCAAATCTTGCGGAAGGCCCTCCTTAGATAGTAGGTTTGATGCACCGTTTTGTTCCCTGTAAATATGACACACAGTAATAAGATCAAATGATATCTTTAAATGGATAATTTCTTCAATGATAGAAATTAAAACATGATTTTGACATCTCTGAGTGTTGTTGAACCAATTTATGACATTCATGGAGTCACCAAAAATTTGAACTTGAGCAATCCCCAGATGAATGAGCCAACATAAAATATTTTTTAAAGAAAATAACTCAGCATAGTTATTTGAGCCTGAACTGATATCCACAGAATCCTTTAGTGATATTTTTTCATTTACATGGATTACCAGCCCTGAATCACACATGTTCTGTGCATTTGATGCCCCATCAAAATATTCCCAAGGGATATGACGATTGATCTGTTTGTTTCTGATATTTTTTTATTGTTTAGGGCGTATCAGGGGAAGAGAGTAAGGAGAATATGGATGCACATTCAACTGCGATCAACGAGGGAGAGGAGGTTATTTCCTTGAGGATGCCCTTATTTCTTGCTAGCCATATCCCCCAGGAGATAATAGTGGGAACGTTTTGTATCTTACCTTTTAGAGTTGTATTCCACCAACTTTGCCAAGCCGCCCCTACATTTTCCCCATTCCAAGAATGTCTCATACCTAGTAAAGACAACGAAATTTCCCACACTTTGGTGGAAAAACAACAAGTAAGAAAAAGATGGTTGATGAATTCTTTTGAATCCTTACACAATGTGCACCATCCAGGACCATGTTTGTTTTGTTTTTGTAAGTTTTCCCAGGTGAGCACTTTGTTCTTTAGGATGCACCAGAAGAACAATTTGGCTTTTTTTGGGCTTCTAAACTTCCAGAGGGGTTTGCACTAGCAGTCTTGTGCCCCCCATGCCCTACGAGCCATTAGAACACCATAACCAAAATTTGGGGAGTAGTGACCCGACGGGGCATGTACCCAATGGAGGGAATTTGGGACCTCCTTAGTCCTGAAATATGCGCGGTGGAGTTCCTAGATGAAATTTTACCATAGGCTTGTCGCCATTTGGGCTCAAGTTGAATATCTAGTGCAGATTTCCATCCCTGTTTCCAAATTGAGGTAGAATAAATCTTTGTGATCTAGTTCATGAAGAGGAAACCTTTTGCATTTAGTGATTCTATGATCCCTTTTGAGATGGAAAAGGCCTCGTTGCACCCCACCCATGGGTCGATACCAATTCTGATATTTTCCTCATTGCCAACTTGCTAGGCTAGGCCATCCTCCACCATATTAAAATAATCTATAGTTGCTTTCCAAATGACTGATGTTTTTGTGTAATTTTTTTCAGACTTGCAGATCCAATCATCCAAAGGAGTTGGATTGATATATTTCCTTTTGACCACCATTTTCCATAGATTATCCCCAGTCAGAAGCCTCCATCCAGATTTAGCAGCAAGTGAGGAAGAAAAAGTTTGGAGATCCTTTATGCCCTATCTACCCCACTCCTTTGGGTGAGCTATTATGTCCCAAGAAACCCAAGGAAGCACTACCTCCTCTTTTGACCTGGCCCAAAGGAAACGACTACACAATTTCCCGACTTTTTAAAGAATGCCTTTTGGAACCCATGTGAGAGCAAGCCAGTATACAAGAATATCAATAAGAACCGATTTCATAAGGATCAGCCTGCCCACCTTGGAAAACCATTTGTAACTCCATTGATTTATATGTTTCTCTATTTTTGACATCAGCCAATTCCAATACTGTTTTTTATATGAATCTGACTTTAAGTAGAAGCCCAAGTATTTTAGGTTGTCCCCCATAGGCAGAACTATAAAGGGGAGGGAAATGCCAATTCTTTAAAGTTCATCTTTACAGAGGCCATCATGGACAAATGAATACTTTTGGGAGTTTATACTCATTCCCGTAGCCTTTAAGAACAATTCCAAAGAGGAATTTAGCTTAAAAACATATTCCCAGGAGCCATTACTGAAAAGGAGGATGTCATCCACAAAATTCAAGTGGGATATAAATAATTTTTTTGCTACTTTAAATCCCTTCAACTGCTAATAAGAACAATAGGGGAGATAAGGGACAACGTTGTAGAATCCCTCTTTGACTATGGAAGAAAGGAGAAGTAGCCTCGTTGATGAGAATAACAAAGGACACATTTGATATACATCCCATAATCCAATATATGAAGTCAATGTTGAAACCCAAATGAGTCATCAATAGTCTCAGGTATAGCCAGTTAATCCTATCATATGCTTTTGAAAGATCATTTTTCACAATCATACCATTCTTCTTTGACCTTTTAATAATGTGCATCATTTCTTGGGCCACCCCTATAGCTTCGTGGATTTTTCTGCCATCCAAGAAACCGAACTTCTCTTTTGATATGTTGCTTGATAGCATAGGTTTCAACCTATTTGCAATTATTTTTGCTATGATTTTTTATATATAGTTGCACATAGAGACAAGTCTGAACTCTTCAAATGAGTTTGGGTCATCTGATTTTGGGATAAGGGCTAGAAAGGTGGCGTTGAAAGGATCATGAATCAAACCCTTGTTCCTAGATTCTTCCGTCACCCCAAATATCTCATCACCAATTAGTTCAACTAAATGTTGGAATAATTCCAAAGTCCAACCATCTGACCCTAGAATTTTATCTTTTTGCATAAACTTTATAACAATTTCAACTTCAATTTTTGAGATAGGGGCCATAAGCATCTCGTTATCATCCTCCTATGGATATTTCAAAAATATTTGTGCAACCCAAATGACCTCATTTATTGGCCAGTTCACTGAAATATTTTGTCTTTTCCCCATCCGGACAACTCATTTCCCAGATGGTATTTATATTTTTCCTTCCCTTAACATAATTCTGGAAAAAAATTGTGTTTTCATCCCTAGTTGTGAGCCATATGGATCGACTTTTTAATCTCCATTGTTCTTCCTTATCATTCAATATCTTCCTCCTCCCAGTTTCTAGAGATTTTATCCTTTCCCTATTCTCCTCTGTTTCATAACCATCTTGTTTAGGGCTTTCCAACCCTTCTAGTTCCTCCCCAATAGTTTTGAGTTTGACATATTCCCTATTTTGTTTATCTTTAGACCATTTTATGGTCTCCAATTTTAGTCTTTTTAGGTTGGCCATAAAGGACCGAGCATGTGAGAGGGGTCGAGACATGTCCATTGGCCTCCATGTATCAATCACTAGTCTGGTAAAGCTAGGGTATTTAAGCCATCCAGAATTGAATTTAAAGGGTGATCCAGGTTTCATGTTAGGACCTTTCAATTCCATTAGGATAAGGGAGTGATACGATTCCCCTCCGAAACCCACCCATTACCTAAAGCCAACAATCAGATTTACATAGGCCTCCTTCAAAAGGAAACAATCCAGTCTCTTAGCCACCCTCCTGTTCCTCCATGTTGGGGTGATTTTTATTATATTTATGTCTATGAGGTGGCCTTCACGAATTTTGTTCAGGAAATAATCAGCTAGGGTACCAGCTTGTGCTTGAAGCCCCCAGGTTTCAGATAAGCCTAATGAGAAGAGATACAAGTGTATAAGATTAAGATTAAGATTAACAAGTCTAATATGCAGCATTGTTGTTTAGTACCCGCCTCTTATGCAAAATAATAATAATTTATTATAACTAAGATAAAAGGAATACTATGATATTTCAAAAAATATTTAGGTTATAAATAGGAAAAAATAATATTATTATTTTGAAAACTTATTGGTATCATAAAGACATTGGGTGCCTCGAGGAAACATTGAAAATGTTTGTATTTTGTTAATTACTTGTAGTTTAAGGATTGTCCTAGTTTCCAATTCCATTAATTCACACATACAATAATGTTTAATAAAATTAATTTTGGTTGATGGAATTTTTAAAAAGGTAAATAATTATTTTCTTTACTATAAATTTTTATTTATATATTTGAATTTTTTTTAATAAATCCAATCATAAATCATTCTAATTTTTTATGAGCTTAAAGTTTTAGAAGTTGGTATTGCAACAAATATTTTTAAATTATGATTTAATATGGGTGTATATGGGATATCTATAATAATAAATAAATAGACAAAGTTTAATTGAATTATTGGATGTTTTATCCCTTTTAGAGGTACATTTCTCGATCAATTTTGTCCTATATCTTGCAGGGAATTGTAATCAAAATAACATAAAATATTTTTCAAATAAATTCTTCCAGAAAATCACATCATAGATCATAGAGTCGATGTGTTTCGAATTATCAAGTGTAGTTCATCGTTCTCATGATGATGAACTACACTTGATAGTTCGAAACACGTCGAATCTATGATCTATGATGTGATTTCCCAGGAGAATTTATTTAAAAATGAATTTGGATCATAGAAGTTTACACTCTCAAACATAAAAGATATTTTCTTATTCCATTGGAAATATCAACAAGTGAATTTGATCAACCAACTTAATATGTGATTGAGTACTTAATAATGTAATTGATCTTTATTATATTAAAAATACTTTTTGGAAAATATCAAAAAAGAAATGGTGTTCATTTGCAATAACAACTTTCTATATGATTACTAATTATATAATTCATATAATTCCATTTATTTTGATGATACAAATATAAATATATATATATCTCTCTCTATGTTAAATTAGATTTTTTTATATAGTAATAATTATTTATAAAATTAAAACATAATTTTATATAAAACTTAAAATGAAAAAATATTAATTTTTTATTTTTTATTTAATTAGAAAAAATAAAAACGCATTTACATACTTGTATATTTTTTTAAATAAATACATATAAGTTTAACCAAATGCATAAGTTTAAGGAAAAAGGTAAAATGAAAAAATTAATGTTGAGTACCTCATAAATTAAAACAAAATAAATTTTGATAATTGAAGTGTATTTTAGAAATTAAAATCCTTTGACAACATTATAAAGATATCTAGCCTTGTCTTCTTTTCAAAATATTTGTGTTGGGATATAATATAAATAAATTATATACATAGTATCTAGAAATCAAAATTCTTTGACAACTTTGTAAATATATTACACTTCAAAAGTGTGTGTTGGTGTATTATACAAATAAAATAAAATAAATTACACCATCATGCATAATATTAATAAAATATATATACTAAAGAAATATATGCAGACATCATATGGTCTTTTGTGTTGAGTTATAAGGAATTCATCTTGTGGAAGTTGAGTGATAAAACGTTTATCTTGCTTCCACATGATGCTTGGGATGAAACATGTGTAAAATTAAAATATTATTTGGGAATTCAACCATTTCAATGGGCGTCTAAGTCAAGTAATTTTGTGTAAATTTAATATTATTTCAAATTTCTCCTTCACAAAGATCAAGAGTTAATTCCACAAATGTGTTTGTGAAACTAGTAGACTAGTCTCTTGTTTACAAATCAACGCATGAAGGATCAAAGTTAAAATGAATTTACATTAATTCTTAGTATGTGAGTCTATACATGTGCAAGTGCATGTGCACACATGCTAATTCCTTGTTGAACATGATAAAAATTACACACTCATATTTTATTTTATTTTTTGTAAATCGAGGTTATACTCATTCATCAAAATAAAAGTACATAGATAACAAAATGCAAGTAGTCTCACCCCGACCGAGTTTGTTGACTAAAGCTATCACCTTATGACAAAGAAACCGCAGTAAAACTAATGTAATAGTCCAAATCTTGACAGACCAACAAAACTAGAACAACACATGTGACCATGCTCAATCATCAGAAGTGATTGAAGCTGGGTTGTTTGGCCCAGTCCCTAGAGGGGAAGGGGGACGATAGGTGCACTTCACATGATACTCAAAGTGAGCCAACCACGTTTCAAACTTCTCCACCTTTAAGTTAACATATTTTGATCCCGCCAAACCACCACAATCCTTTATCTGACATGGCATTCAAAGTAATGCGTTTGATTTAGCATAATAAAGATGAACTCATGTTATTCCTTTCAGACCCTATCATAAGCTTCCATGTGATCCAGAAAATATTAAAGCAATTCTAGACAGGCATCAAAGAGATTATGTTGGCCATCAGCACCTCCACTCCTCGACCAATGATTCTGACCTTGCACAACTACTACATCCCCACATGCCACTCTACCTTTCTTGCCACCACTAGCTGCACGACCACCCCACGCTTCTCTCACTCCATCTCTTCCACCACAGGCTCCCGACGTTGCATGAATCACACCCTCAGCAGCTCAACCGCCCTGCTTTGGGAACTCGGTAACATGACTCTCTAGCACCACCTTCCCCTCATTGCTACATCCTTCCTGGATAGACGAAAATCCCCTTCTCTTGGGCTAGGAGCGGGAATTATGCGATAGAGGTCTCATGGTGAGGGCCAAGGGATACACCTCAATAATGAACAAAAAAATCACCCAACAAGTCATGAACCTCAGCGGGGAAAAAGACAACCCCAAATTATCCAACAGATGCCTACTCCTCAGATCTTTCCAACCACCATTCCCCAACCTATAGAGTTGCAAGAAAAACCACAGATAAGAAATGTGCCAACTAGATTGAGACCTTCTCTTCTTCTCTACCTGGGGAAGCACCTAGGAGTATAGATGCAGACAAAAGGAATTGACACCAAAGATCAAACACACAAGATATAAACCTAAGCTAATTACCAACCACAACAGATGTCTCTAGACTGCCCTTCCACCATCGAGCCCAATTACGCTCACCCAACGGTGGGTCTTAGAAATCCATGGAAAAACCACAGAGAGAAAAATACCTAAAAGGTATTCGACACACAAGAGACTCAAACACCTTCCCAAACACAAATAACACTCAAGGATAAATTTAGCAAGCAACAAAGGAGTAGGAACTAAGGTCGACCAAATTACCATACAAAATTCACTTAAGTCGATGTCGGAATTGAGACACCAAGCCATGGAAGAAGAATTTAACACTTCTATGAACCATTCATGGTGGAGGAGGCAATGGAGGAAAATCCTCCACCTCTCCCAGATTAACCAAGGGTCGAAGAAACCAAGCTGACTAACATAGCTCATATCACAAGCTTCCAACCACCATAATACCACAACAATATATCATTCTTGAACCCCGACGAGCGCCATACACCCGCTTACCTCTCCAGCACACAATCCCAAAGAGAATGAACGAGACTTTGCACACATCATTGTTAAATGCACCGCACACCATACGTAATGGGAGAATAGGGAATCTATCCTCCTTCCCATTTTCCGAATGTACATTTTCATCGCACACGCGTCTCTCAGACCTCAATGTTCATCACCTCCATCGGGGATACACCTAACTCATATTAAAGAACACACCGATAATATATATAATTTATGATTGACATTGAAACAATTTTTTAAATGTCATGTTCCAATTCTATATTAAACATTTAAACAATGATATATCTACATAGTATTAAGATATAATTTTATTTTTTTGAATGAAATTTAAATAAATAAAAAAGTTGTTTTCAATTAATTTCTTGATATTATTTAAATAAAATTTATTTTAGAATATTTTATTTAAGAGAGATATTAAAATAATTTAATTTTAATAAATATTGAAATATTATTTTATTAGTTGCTACCCAAGTTTGTCGGAAACTCCAACAAGGCCGAAGCGCTACATAGGTTTCGGATAGTTGGCGGCTCAACAAGATTCTTCATCGGATCAAGATTCATATTAACCATGTTAAGGGTGTCTTCTTCCATGCTGTTAGACGCAGAGAAAACCAGCTGGCGGATCGATTGGCCAACGCTGGGGTGGAACGTAATCTCAGCCTCCTCTCTCAAGCGTGGGATGATCTTGCGCAATCCAAGATAAAGGAAGATTGTGGCATCATCATGAAAAATGAAAGGTTGGGCAGGCACAAGATAGGTACAAATCAATTTAGCTGGGTCGTTGATCCTCCTTCGATAGCATCACGATCTCGATCCCCCATAACCTTTAACATCAACAGAGGTATAAACGTCTCCATGTACTCCATTGACTGCCGTCCTTTGGGCCTGGTGAGCCTTGGTATTGCACCAAGAGTGCTGCAATTCCCAGGGGATGCCCTACTTTACTTTATCAACTTGGGGTTCGTACAAACTTGGAGGTGACAATGATATATACACAACATATGCATTTTTTTCATGGCATCCTCTTCCGCTTTATGAAAGGGTGTTATTTCTAAGGGTTCTTAGTGAAGTGTGTCACACTTCAATGAAACTAAACTAAATTCCATAAAGGAAATGACATAAGGAAACTAAATTAAATCACTGAAAAGAAATGACAAAAATGAAACTAATTTAATTTGCAGAAAAGGAAATGAATGAAAATAAAATAAACTATATTGCTGAAAAGAAATGGTAGAAAGGAAATTGATTCTAAACCACACTTAACTTGGCCAATTGGCTAAATGCACTCTATTTATCCTATGGTCTATCTATCATGCTTCTATTCATCCAACTAAGCTATCCATGGCTTAATTCTAATTAAAAGGAGTGTTGATTTGCAGCTTGGAGGAAAGAAAAGGGCTAAAGAGGCTAATGGAGGGCTTCACACATGAAATGAAGCTTAGAAGTGGGAAGCGGGGGTTTAAACCAGATTAAGACTCTATTATAGTGCAAAAGGCTTTGGAGCGGAATAACTTGAAATATGTGATGGCGGAGATGCGATGTGGAGGTGGGACCAATATCGCATTCACGATATCGTGAAGTTGGAGCAATAAGCATTAAATGGAATAGGCTAAACGGTGAGATTTGCGATTTGTGATTTCGCAATATCGCAATCGGCGAAAGCAAGTGGTAAGTCTTGGAGAAAAAGGTAAGAGATGTGAAATGCGATTGCGGAAAGGAGATGTGAATGTTGTCGAGAGAAAAGGAAATGTGATGTGATTTGCGGTAAGTCTCAAAAGAAAAAGGGGAAAGGTGCAATCTGCTATATGCGACATTGCAATATCGCAATTGGCTACAAAAAGCGGTAAATGTTAAAGTAAAAGGAAAAAGTCACGTAGTGTGTTTTGCGAAGTACGGTAGTGAGGAACTCAAGGAGAAAAGGTGAATGTCAACCTTGGATGGTTTTTTAAGCATTTTTGCATTAAAACGAGTTTGGCGATGACGACCGATAGAACAAAGGAATAAGGTGGGCAATCGGAAAAGGAGAGCGGTAAGTCTTCTAGACAAAAGGTAAGTGTTGCGAAGTGCGATTTCGCGAATAGGCAAAGTACGGTAGCAGGGAACTCAAGGAGCAAAGAGGAGGTTGCATTTAAATGGGTTTTGAATGGTTTTTCTTTTACGTGTTTTGCATTAAGAAGGTAAGGTAACCGTGAATGAAAAAACAAAGGAATAAGGCGGAGTTGAAGGGCTTCAGTGCATTTATGGAAAAAGGTAAGTGCAACAGTTAAAAGAAGAGGAAAATAGGAGGGAATGGAGGCGTAACAGAATCAATTTTTGGGTCTGTGGGAAGATTCACCCTCCTCGATCTCTATTGACAGAGATGAGAGGGGGAGGCTTGGTCACAGCTTTTGGATTTTTTATCCTCTTCTCTATTACTCATAATTAAATAAAACTACAACAACGAACTAAAATCAAAGACTAAGAAACAATGATATCAGAAGTAGATCTAACTAAATGGCAGAAGAAAAACTAGCTAAATGACAAAAAGGAAAAGATAGTAACAACAAAGAAGCTGAGGCACATGGGTTGGGCCCTAACCCACGAGCCCAGTTCTCTGGAATTAAATCAGTAAAATGGATACTTTCTACTCATTTCATTCTAAATGAAATCTTATTACATCTCTAAGGTCTTAAATAGCAAAATCCTAATATCTTGCAGCAAAATTTTTGAATGGAATTGAGTCACTGACTAACTAACTAACTCCTTCCTAGCTCTAGCTCTGCTCTATTTATTCTACAGGGCAGCTACCAACAACTCCCTTGAAAATCGTGATTGGGTCCACTTTGACTCCAAGTAAACATAGATTGAGTGCCCTTCGTCTTCAGTTTCTTGGCTGCCTCTTGGAATTCGATTTGCTGGAGACTCCAAGTGAAGTATGGCTTGAGTGCACTTGGTCTTGAGTTGCTTGGTTGCCTCCAAAATTCGAATTGTTAGAGGGGGATATCATGAGGATCCTTTGGCTACCTTTGAGAGTTAAGGAGGGTGGAAAATCCCCTTGAATTTCTCCAAGATTTCTCCCTAATTTCCTGACGTTGTGCTCATTTATTCTCCAGTCCCGATCTTCGAGTGGCAGGGAGCAAGTCCCTAAATCATCTCCTTCTCCAAATGTGTATAATCTGCCAAATATTCTCACAATATTATATAAAATAACCAATATTAGGAAAAAATATTCAACTACCTTTAAACCTTCCTAAGAAAATAATAAAGCATAAGAAAACATTATTAAGTGTAGAAGGAGAGATTTAATATATCCTTTTATGTGCATAAGGAAGGTATATGGGCTTAAGAAAGGTTAGATGGGCCTTATTTTATGTCTAATTTAGAGGCCCATCATCACCCCCCTACTGAAATTGTTGCTCATCCTCTGAGCAACCTATTCATCCTCCCTGCCTTATGTTTCTTCCTGCATGCTGGCTTATTTTGTTTTCTGTTTTATTGGCCTATGCGCTGCTCCCCCTGCTTAATCTTCTTGCTACACCTCTATATGCAATTCTTCTTGTGGATGCTTCATGGAGGTCCTCAAGTGCTTTAAGAAAATATGTTTTGCATGCCAAGAGGTGGTGGGTCTACCAAGTGGTGAGTCCACCTTTTATTCTTTCTTTCTTTCTTTTTCTCCCCCCCCAACCTTTTTTTTTATTCCTTCTTTTTTCAAAATTTTCATTGCATGCAAAATAAACTTAGAGTTATTTTTTCTATTAACTAAGTTCTCCCTTGGTTACCCCTTTGGCACTCCTTGTCTTCTATTACATGAACTTCTTACTACCCACTTTCTTAAGTCCTTTTTAATTTTTTCTTGTTCCTCTTCTTGGTGGAAAAATTGAGGCTAGTTGCTAGATAAGGCTGAGGTTGCTATGCTACTAATTTTGGGCTATATAAAAACTTTCCTTCTCACACTTTTTAATGTTTTATTAAGCTAAAATAGATTTGAAGAAAGGGTTAGATGATTGCATACATGAGCCTTACCACTGATTTGTTTTTGCATGTGATATTGAAGCCGCTGATATGCCTGTTGAAGCTGTATTTGGTGGTTCTGAAACTGCATTTGATAATCTTCTTGAGTTCCTTTTGGAGCTTCTGAGCACAGGAGGAGGAAGTCCAAGTTTGACCACCTTTGACTAAAGTGTTGACCAAATTTTATTTTTGTGCCAACTTGTTGTTTTTTGCTTGCAAAGGTTGGAGAGCACCTACATTCATTAGAGAGAGATACATGGATAAATACATTCTTTTTATCTTTTATTTTTTGAAGGGCTACTAGTTGCCTCAATGAGGTTTTCAACTAGAAGGTCTGCCCAGGCGCCTCAAAGGAGGTTTTCACCTAGGATCTTTTATTCAACCCAATGAACACCTCAGAGAGGTTTTCAATTAGTGAGCCAATATTAGAAACCTCAAAAGAGGCTTTCACCTGAGATTTTATTCTTTTTCCTTTTTTCCTTCATTTTTTCTCTTTTTTTTTGTCTTTTTTCAGTTTCCTACTCTACTTGAAAAAAACAAAACCTTTTTCAAGTATAGGAATACTTCCAATGGATCCATATGCACATCAAGATGATAGATAAAATCAGGTGCACACTTGGAATACATGTTCCGACATGTACCTAGATATAAGAGATGAGTTGCTTTGAATGGGATTGTATAAAGTATTGTTGGAGAAGAGTGTGTTGCTACAACTTAATGACTGTTCGGAACCATATGTCAATATAGCTGTGATGCCCCTGGTTGACTTGTTGAGTTTGATCACCTTGGATGTCCTCTTCTATTATGGCAGTCAAATATTCCTCTTTTTGTTAATTTTTCTCTTGAACACATGGAGGAAATGCTGGTAAACATGAGGGAACTCTCTCAACAACTGATTCTGATATCTTCTCTTCGTCAAGTGCAACACTTGATTCTTTGATCTCCTAATTTGAATCTCTTTCTTCTTGAGTTTGTCCCACAATGAGATTAAGAAGGTCTCTTCTTGGAAATTCCTTTCGTGAACTATCTAGTTCAATAAAGGCGTTGCAAAGAAGAGATTTTATTAATGTTTGGAATTGTTGTACCTCAGCATTATAAGTGAGTTGAGATACTTCATTGTATGGGTTTGGAAATGGTGGTACAGGTAGTTAAGTGGGGTCGAATATATGAGATGGATGTGGTCGAGGTTGTGGTTGTGGTCGAGGTGTATGGTAGGGATAACATGGAGTTGGGTATGGAGGATATTGAGGGGAATATTTAGGATGTTGAGGATTTTCCCAATAAGGACCTTGCCAGCCATGTTGCCAAGATTGATTTTGGGGTTGAGATGGCCAAGGTTTCCAAGGAGGGAGTGTATCCCAATTAGTTTGAGATGGATGTGAATAAGCTTGAAATTGTGAAGTGGATCCTTGCATCATATCAATTTGACTAGGTTGCTAGGGTATCCTTGGAGATACATAACATAGCTTCTTTGGTGATTTCCTTGCTCCATTGTCTTCTTGGTAAACTTCTTTAAACCTGAGGAATGATGAACACCATTTAGTAGCATATGATTCTGCATGGATAAAAAAAATATCAGCATCTTCTTTTTTCTCATTTTGTATTCTTAACATTTCTAATTGTTCACTTAGATTGCTAAGAATATATGTTTTAAAGTTATCAAGAAAATTTCCAAGTTCATCTTGCCTTACCAATGTTGATGTTGATTTACTTACTCTTTCCCTTCCTCTTGATATGCGCTTGCATGTTTCACAAATTTCTTAAAATGACAATTGGTATACATCTCCTCTACTCATGAGATTAAGGAGATCAGTCCACTCATCCCTAATTGTTCTAAGTAAGAGGGTTTTTAGTGTGTCAAATCCTAGGTGATGCATTTTTGTCCTCTTAACATTATACATGGATCTCTCTATTAGATCCTCAAGGCTCTCATCTTCTTCTTGGTTCATTCTAAAAAATTCTTCTCTAAGATCACAATCTTTATATTTTTCTATAAATATCTTTTGCATATCATTCCATGATCTTATTGAATTAGTACCTATACTTATGAACCATTTAAGAGCTCTATCCTTCAATGTTGCGGAAAAAAATCTTAGTTTTTGAGTGTGTGATAAGTAGCCATAAGACCTACAAAGTATCTCAAATTCAAAGAGAAATGTTTCCGGATCCTCTGTCCTCATACCATGGAATTTGGGAAGGAAATATGGAGGGATGTTCTTCATAGGTACACTGATGTCCATATCTTGAATGGGAAACCAAATAATATCTTCTTCATTGTCATCATATCCATCCATCTCTTCTTCCTTCAAAAGTGTATGGTGATGTGGTTCTTACTGCACCACGTGGTCAAGTGGTGGGGGTTGGTGTTGGAGAAGTATTTAAAAAAAAAGGATTCTGAGTAGCCCTACTCCTATGAGGCATGAAAATCAGATTTTTTTGTATTTTTCAATATTTCGGAAACACCATGAAAAAAGAAAGCAGAAAGAATTCTAAAACATAATCAAAGCATATACTAGACACCTCCCCGGCAACAGCGCCAAAAAGTGGTGAGCCCTAGTATTGCACCAAGAGTGTTGCAATTCCCAGGGGTTGCCCTAATTTACTTTATCAACCTGGGGTTCGTACAAACTTGGAGGTGGCAGTGATATATACACATCAGATGCATTATGTTCATGTCATCCTCTTTTGCTTTACGAAAGGGTGCAATTTCTAAGGGTTCTAAGTGAAGTCTGTCACACTTCAATGAAACCAAACTAAATTGCAGAAAGGAAATGACAGAAGGAAACTAAATTAAATCGCTGAAAAGAAACAACAAAAATGAAACTAATTTAATTTTCAGAAAAGGAAATGACTGAAAAGAAACTAAAATATATTGCTCAAAAGAAATGGCAAAAAGGAAACTGATTATAAACCACACTTAACTTGGCCAATCGGCTAAATGCACTCTATTTATCCTATGGTCTATCTATCATGCTTCTATTCATCCAACTAAGCTATCCATGACTTAATTATAATTAAAAGGAGTGTTGATTTGCAACTTGGAGGAAAGAAAAGGGCTAAAGAGGCTAATGGAGGCCTTAACACAAATGAAGCTTAGAATTGGAAAGTGAGGGTTTAAACCGAATTAAGACTCTATTATAGTGCAAAAGGCTTTGGAGCGGAGTAACTTGAAATATGCGATGTGGAGGTGGGATCGATATCACAATCACGATATCACGAAGTTGGAGCAGTACAGTTTAAAGGGAATAAGCTAAACATTGCAATTTTCGATTTGTGATTTCACAATATCGCAATCAATGAAAGCAAGCGGTAAGTCTTGGATAAAAAGGGAAAAGGTGCGAAATGTGATTGCAGAAAAGAGATGTGATTGTGGTCAAGTGAAAAGGAAATGTGATGCGATTTGCGGTAAGTCTTGAAAGAAAAAGGGGAAAGGTGTGATCTATGATATGCGATATCACAATCGGCTACAACGAGAAGTAAGTGTTAAAGTAAAATGGAAAAGTTGTGAAGTGCGATTTGCGAAGTACGGTAGTGGGGAACTCGAGGAGCAAAGGCGGAGGTCAACCTTGGATGGTTTTTCAAGGTTTTTTGTGTTAAAACGAGTTTGGCGACGACAACCGATAGAACAAAGGAATAAGGCGGGAAATCAGCAAAGGAGAGCGGTAAGTCTTCAAGACAAAAGGTAAGAGTTGTGAAGTGTGATTTCACGAACATACGAAGTACGGTAGCGGGGAACTCTAGGAGCAAGGCGGAGGTCGAGTTAAATGGATTTTGGATGGTTTTTATTTTATGTGTTTTGCGTTAAGAAGGTAAGGTAATCGTGAATGAAAAAAACAAAGGAATAAGGCGGATTTGAAGGGCTTCAATGCATTTAGGGAAAAAGGTAAGTGCAACAGTTAAAAGAAGTGGAAAACAGGAGGGAATGGAGGAGTAACAGAATCAATTTTTGGTTCTGTGGGAAGATTCACCCTCATCGAGCTCTATTGACAAAGATGAGAGGGGGGGGCTTGGCCACAACTTTTGGAGTTTTCTCCTCTACTCTATTACTCATAAGCAAATAAAACTACAACAACGGACTAAAAGCAAAGAATAAGCAACAATGAAACTATCAGAAGCAGATCTAACTAAATGGCAGAAGCAAAACTAGCTAAATGACAGAAAGGAAAAGATAGTAACAGTAGAGAAGCTGAGGCACATGGGTTGGGCCCTAACCCACGAGCCCGACTCTCTAGAATTAAATTAGTAAAATGGAGTTTTTCTACTCATTGCATTCAAAATGAAATCTTATTACATCCCGAAGGACTTAAACAAAAAAAGCCTAATAGCTTGCAGCAAAAGTTTTGAATGGAATCGAATCACTTACTAACTAAGTAAATCCTTCCTAGCTCTAGCTTTGCTCTATTTATTCTACAGGGCAGCTACCAACAACTCCCTTGAAAATCGTGATTGAGTCTACTTTGACTCCAAGTAAACATAGATTGAGTGCCCTTCGTCTTCGGTTGCTTGCCTGCCTCTTGGAATTCGATTTGCTAGAGACTCCAAGTGAAGTATTGCTTGAGTGCACTTGGTCTTGAGTTGCTTGGCTACCTCCGGAATTCTAATTGCTGGAGGGGGATCTCATGAGGATCCTTTGGTTGCCTTTGAGAGTTAAGGAGGGTGGAAAATCCCCTTGAATTTCTCCAAGATTTCTCCCTAATTTCCTAATGTTGTGCTCATTTATTCTCCAATCCTGATCTTCGAGTGGCAGGGAGAAAGTCCCTAAATCATCTCCTTCTCCAAATCTATATAATCTTCCAAACATTCTCACAATATTATACAAAAATAACCAATATTAGGCAAAAATATGCAACTACCTTTAAACCTTCCTAAGAAAATATTAAAGCATAAGAAAACATTATTAAGTGTAGAAGGAGAGATTTAATATATCCTTTTATGTGCATAAGGAAGGTAGATGGGCTTAAGAAAATTCAGATGGGCCTTATTTTATGTCTAATTTAGAAGCCCATCAGGGCCTATCTAGCTTCATGTGCCCCAGCCACATTAACCACCCTCTACACTGTGCATGATTTCTCATCATTTACCTCCCATTGAATTCCCATCATCCCACCTCACCTATAGCCTATGTATACCTGGCCTCTAGGCTTATTGTCTCAATCCACTCTGAGTCTTCTCCCAAGCGCTCCCCTACCCCCTGTATGTCAAGGTTCTCGCCTGTTTCTCGGCCCTGTATCATTCTGCTCTCTATTCCCATTAAGCCCAACTCTCTACTTACTTTTCCCTACATCCTTCCGTTCTCCAAGCCCCCCATCGGCATGCCTCCTTGTCGCTCTGATACTCAGGCCCAAGGGAGGAGTGGCCGCAGTCGCGGCTCGCGTTGGTCTTCCCCTAATATACCTCCAACTACAAGATCGGTTACCACCGCAAGAAATGTTGCTATCATTTATGAGGACACCACAACTCAGGAGTCTAAGGATCACATCCTCAAGCTAGAAGATAGAGCCAATAACATGCACCAAAGGGTCTCCATGAAAGAAGTTGACGCTTATATAAACTAGATCCCGGATCCTGAATTGACCAGGGTGAGGGAAAACTTATTTCGTAGAGCTATTGAGCTCCACTGGTAGACTAAAACCATGTTGGCCTTGGCTCTGTAGGAGTAGCGGGAAAGTAGTAACATTGTGGAAAATAAAATAGATGCCCTCACGGAGAAATTCCTGATCTATGTGGGGGAGGTACACAACCGATGTTTCTTTTTATAAAATCTCTCCTCACTACTCTATGCTCAAGTGAAGAATGTCTAGTCGGCATGGTATGTCGAAGATCAAAGGAAAGACAACATGCCCCTCCACAATCAGGAATACCCAACATGCCACAAATGAAGGCAACACCCCAGAGCATCCCATCGGTCTTGATGATTGACTTGGGGAATACACGGCTTAAAGGCTCGCTCAGTCCCATGAATATCCAAGGTTTATTTTTGCTAATGTCTGGTGTTCTTCTGTTTTATTCGCACTATCGCATTGCACATTTTCTCAACTCGTCAGGCCCTTGTCCTTATGTGAGGCCAGGTTAGAATTTTTTTTTTGGGTTGTGTTCCCACTTTTTTTTAAATCCCCCTTTGCTAACTCCCATGTAAATCACCTCCCAAGAGGGCCTGCTCTTCTGCCTCAGCTCTCTGTTCTTGGTTTTGAGTTTTCACTCTCACCAACTACTTATGATGTAATCACTTTTCCATATGTTAATAGAACTTTCTAATTTACAAAAAAAAGAAATATTGTTTTATTATTAATTTATTTTAATATTATGTGTAAAATCTATGTGAACATAAGAGTTACACATCTCTTTCATATTTTTTATATTTTCTTGTGAAAAATACATTTTGACCAAAAAAAAAAACTAATTCATTTTAACTACAAAATAGTTGAATGGTAACATGTCAAATCAATAAAATATTTTAATGAAATTTAAATTATAAAATATTTTAATGATAGCATGTCAAATCAAATACCCCGGATGTGGGTGCTTAATATGTGGTCTAGGCTTGACAACATGCAGGTTGGGTGGTGATGGAGGAAGGGAGGGCATATTTCACCACTTCATGGCATAGGGAAAGTGGTAACCCTCCCCCTCTTAATTACCTCAAGTTGTCATTTGAAATATTAATGGTGGCTATGTTTTTAGGTTCAATTCAGATGCAGAGGGATTTGATCGCTTGGTTGGAAGTGCAGCAGGATGTGATGGTTTCAGACTGGTGGTTTATGGTACACAAGTGAACAAACATGGAAATGTTTGTTTATTTTTGGAGCTCTGGTTTGGCTTTGCATCTTCATTGGAATTTTGGCTAATGGGGGTGCCTGAACACCATGAATCGACTTATGCTCCTTTCGGGATGGGGAAAAGGAAGGGGGGAAGACACTCAGGCCTCCATCCAGAGTGCGCAACATCGTTTTGAATAGGACATTCCAACACACATTCATCAATTGGCTAAGGACTTGGAAGCAGAGGGAGCCAAAGGCATCAATACTTAGGATTGCAACGAGGATACAAGGTTCTGGAGGGTGACAAATCTACTTGCATGGAATCTATGGACGTCCTAGGGTGCAGACTGAGATGCTTAATTCGCTTCTCCTCCATGCCAGATATTCCTTGGATCAATATAGGCACACCTTGGATGTAATGGCAGACACTGTGGTTTTGGATTACCCAACTGGGAGTCGGTTGGAAAGTGTCAATAAGATTTCGTCAGTCACTATCATTCCCATCTCGCCTTGGACAAATGTAGATGGCAGGAAAGGTAAGTGCCCTATCCAGGAGTTCGACAAGGAGGCTAGCGATAAGAAAAGGGTGAAGGTGCAGAAGGTTGAGCGGGTCATAAATTCCACCATCTTCATAGCCCCTCCTTTGTTTTGTGGCAATACGATGGGCCTTCTAGTTAAATATGGGGTGCACTCCTGTACCAACAACTCAGACAATATTTCCTCCTGCGGTTGTTGGATAATGGAAGAGGAACCTTCGCACAGTTTGGCTGGCCAGGAAATGGCGTCTCAACCCATGACCCCAATGTCTTTGGAAAGAATTCCAATGATGGAGCATTCTCTCGCTACTCCCATGGCCACGCCTGCATTTCCCACTCACCCACAGGGGAGCAAGGATTTGGACGGAATTCATGGAGAAAATGCTCTAGATGCTTAGAATCAACAGGTTTTTTAGGTATATATTTACTATATGCTTTTGTTTATATCTAGCTAGTTTTTTATGGTCTTCTAGTAAAAAAAATATGAAACATTGTGATGTTATAAGTTGGTTTCCCCATAGTGGGCAACTTCTTTTGAGGATTGATATGACTTTCTCTAGAACATGGGTTAGATGATTTCTTTTTGTCTAGCCACCCTAGTTCGTCTCGTTCTATAATACTATTTTGTACATTATTTATAGGAATTTAGACTCAATTACAAAAACAAAAACAAAAACATGTCAAATCAAATATTCACAATTCATGAGATTTGATTGAAATTTGGTCATAAATATTGACATTGATATGTATACTAGAATGACACTTGGTGGTATATAAATATCTTTTTCTTCTATTTTTTATATTTAATTTTTATTTATTTTCTTTCTTTCTGACAAATACCATTTATAACCCCATAAAATTAGTCACTTCATCTATATAAATCAATAAAAAAGTAGAAATTTAAGTTTAAAAACTTTCAAAAATCTATTTTTTATTTTCAAAATATTAAATTTAATATTTATTTTTTTCAAAACTTTAATAAACATTATAAAATCTATTTAATTTTTTTAAAACTAATTGAAATTCAGTAGACCTAGATTACAAAGAAAAATCATTAACCTAAAATAATTTAGGCGAAGAGAATAACAAGTTTCTTCAAATCCAAATATTAAAATCTCTCATAATTCACATTAATTGTTTGGCTGCAAATGATTACTAGAATTATTCTCAGAGATGAATGCATCTCAAGATCAAAGTCACAATATATTACAATATCATGTGATGAATGAGAAAGTTATTTTTGAGAGACAATTCAATCTAATAAGAAATAACGACTTTATAGTTCACTTCCATTAATACATTAATAATTTACAATATACAGAAGATATACTTATCTATTATCATTAAGCCTGCAATATAGGGTTTGAGAAAATTGGATAACAAATTCATACATGTAGAATCTAATATTCATATTAAAATTAATATATATATTGATAATACAGGGTGAAAAAACATGAGATTTAATATAATATTAATATTAATGATTTAACAATAATAAATTATAATACTAATATTATTAAATTTAATAAATTTGAAGTGATATAATATCAATTTTAATATAATACTAATTTTATATATTATAATATATACTAATATTTTAAGATATATAGTAATATCATAAAATTAATATCTATATAAATTATACATTAATATATCACGAAAAAAAGCTTTAATATAATATTACATATAGCATAATATAATGCATAAATATTATGTTTCAAAATAATGGATATTAATATTATATTATATAATAATTATTCATTACTATAACATAACAACTAATATAATCTTATATTATATTAAACATGATATTAGGAAGAGAGAGAAAAGGGGAAGAGAAACAAAGATGAAGAGGAGAGAGAAATAGAGATATAAATATGGAGAATAAGAGAGAAAGAAAGAGAGATGGAGGGAGATAGATACATAGATGGAGGGGGAGAGATGGAAGAGGAGAGGAAGGAAGGAAGGAAGGGATATATATATATATATATATATATATATATATATATAGAGAGAGAGAGAGAGAGAGATTAATGGCGGGGGGAGAGAGAGGGAAACAAAGGAAGGGAGGGAAAGGAAGGAAGAGAGATAGGAATTGAGAGAGATAAAGAGAGAGGGGGGAGAGAGAGAGAGAGGGAGGGAGGTAGAGGTAGATATATAGAGAGAGAGTGCATGTGTGTTTTTGGGGTTGTGATGGAGAGACAAAGAAGGATACATGAAAAGATATATATATATATATATATATATATATATAGAGAGAGAGAGAGAGAGAGAGAGAGAGAGAGAGAGAGAGAGAGAGAGAGAGAGAGATTAGTATTCAATGAAATAGATGCATTGATTACAGTGTAGACATTGATTCCTAATCCTATTTGATTGATTAATTTCAGTGTAGTTGTTGATCCCTAATATTATTTGATTGCTTGCACTAGATGCATTGATTTTGACGTAGATGTTGATTTCTAATCCTATTTGATTGCTTGCACTAGATGCATTGATTTCAAATCCTATTTGATTACTTGCACTAAATTCATTGGTTTCAACATAAATATTGACTTCTAATTCAATTTGAATGCTTTCACTAGATGCATTTATTTTACTGTATATGTTGATTTTTTATTTGATGTAACTATATGTATTATGTACATCAATTTAAAAGTAATTAGATTAATAGTGTGTATTGATTTCAGTCTAAACACAAAAATATTTTTGACATGCAGTGATTTTTGTGTTATAGTAATTCGACCATAAATAAAATACTTCAATTTTCATCTTAAATCCAATGTTCATTTACCTTAAATGTTTGCTTCTTGAAATTGTAAACTATTTGTAATTGAACACATTATTTTATTCCTATTTTCCATCATTTAACATTGTTAGTCACTTTGCATTCAAACAAGGTAATAAAAAAAAACTAACTTGGGGTTTAACACTCCTTATGTCACAATGATTAACTTTGGAGAAAGTTATTGTTAATATTGAAGAGCAAGAGAGACAAGGTATGACATTTACTACAATAGATTAAGTTAAGATTTAAATGGTATATGATTTCAACCTCCCTTTTCATATGTTTGATATGAAACGATGGAAAAACTAACAAGTGCATCAATAAGAACAGTATAAGGAAATATTTCGAGATTGATCACAATGAAGATTATTAGTAGTTGAATACATTCTTATTATTCACATTTTCTACCATTCAATAGTGTTGCATTGTCACTTTGCATTCAACTTTTTTATTTCATCATTCAAGTTATTGATAATCTCTATCATCTCAACAAACTGAGGTAATTGTGAAAATTTAAAATTTAAATGATTATATTAATCTTAGACAAACATAATTAAAATTATCATAATAATTAAATATTCAACAAATTTTCCATGGATGCACATGATTGAAACCAACCTAGATCCATCTTAACCCTAGATCTATTAAGCGTTGAGAGGTATCAAATATCTCGAGGTGCAAACCTTTCTTCTTGATTTGCACTCAAAAAAGGTTTTCACCTTGAGAGATTTTATCTCTCTTGATGCTTGATAGATCCATAGTTAAGATGAATCTAGGTTAGTATATAAATAAGATAATAAAAATAAATTTTATATTTTATTTATAAAATATTTCAAATACTATAGTTAATTAAACAACTGTAAAAACTAAAAACTTTATTTATATTTCTTAATTTTGGTTATAGCTATTATTTAACAAATAAGTAAACATATTTGTTACACACTTTTTAAAAACTTTATAATTTTGTTTATGCATTTCCTTTTATAAACTATATTTCTCAAATTTGATCATAATTATATTTGATAAATCAATGATTTTTTATGTTATATATATTAAAGTTTTACGTTACATATATTTTACAAACATTGATAATTTTTTTATGTAAATTTTTTATGAATTATATTTTACAATTTTGATTATATGTATATTCGATAAATCAATAAATTTATATCATATTTTTTTTTGGTTGGCTTGAATCACGGGAATTTGAACCTTGAATATATTTGTTTACATTATATTTAATATCATAACGATCACCAATTAAGTTTCCCGTGTTGACTATATTTTTTTTTGTAAGAAAGTGTATCTACATTATATTAACATGACCAAAATACAGAGTTTATATCCTTGAGAGCAGCCTCTGCATCTGTATGGGGAAACCAGAGAGGAAATCCAAAAAATGTCTGCCCTTGGAAGGGGAAGCCACAGTCCAATTTTTTGAGTCAATTTACATTTGAAAATAGATTGAAAATGATCAAAATTTAAACAGTTAGCCTAGCGGCACTGTGTCGCTTATCTATGAACTAGTGTTGACTAGGAAGAAAAATTGAAATGGTGAGCTTATTGGATTTGTACCAAATGCTCATGAACCAAACAAAAATTGTGGTTTTGTGGCAGTTGTTGGTGAGCCAATCCAAGTTAAAGATTACTAACCTATCAAGCGCGCCATGGTGCTCGAGAAGCTATTGTTGGCTAGTAGAAGGAACACATTGGAGCTGCATTGAAGCCATGTTAGAGCTACCATGAACTTGAGCATTTTCATGAGCTTGCATGTTGTCAGATTTCACTCAGATTTCTTCCAGAATGTAACATATGTATGGACTAGGATAGGGAGGTGGAGGGGGGGGGGAGCATTAACTGTTAGAGGAGAGGGGATATTCATAGATGGGGGAGGGGATATTGGAACTGATTTAATATATGGAGAAGACGAGCCAACAAATGGGGATTGTGAGGATGATAAAGCAGGAGAGGAGGGGGAAGAAACGTTGGGGGGGGGGGGGTGCGAATAAATTTTTAGATCTCTAGCCAGGCATTTAAGGGAGGAGGATGAGTATATTTAGAAGGAAAAGAGATTATATATCAATCCTGTGGGCTTCGATTTATCCTACTCCCTTGCCTTGATCTGGTGAGCAAGGAGGTTACGGAAGGCCCAGAGTATTGGACGACCTTTGCAAGTTTCTTCCTCATCCATAGCAAGCACCTCCCTCCTAATATGAACATGAATTCCATAGAAAAAAAGAGAAACGGCATAGGATTAATTAAATGTGGTGGATAGATGTATACGACCCCCGCCTCTACCTGGGAGACGTCCCCTTCCTCTGTCGCAGTTCATGGTTGGATGAAAAAAGTTATATGATTTCGTGCAGGAATTAGAGGAAGAAGAAGGGGCCTTGAGAAAAATGATCAGGGGAAGAAACTGAAGGGAGGACATGTCTTCTGGAGTTTTAAATCCAGAATTGACAAGTGGGAGAGAAAGGTATAAGGCTAGAGTGTGTCTCCAGAGGAATTTATGGTTCATGAATGCAACTTATTGGAAAACCCACACCATGTGGTGAATTCAACCAATTGAGTTGGGGTTCGTATCAAATATTAATTGAACACTTAGATCTAGGGGGAGAAGATATTGCTCAGCCAGTTACATATATTTGTGGAGCCAGGGAGGATGGAGGCAAGTTCTCTTTGGGATGATGATCTTCAATTCCTTTGTTTTCCATGAAATCAAGAAGGTAGTTGGATTTTTGTTTGACATGGGAGAAGACCATGGCTTCTTGATGGGAGATAATGTGAGCTAGGTGTTTAACATGATACTCCAGGCACTAGTTGATGTCTTGCTTTGTTGTAGGGGAAACATTGATGATGTGAATAGCGATTTGGATGGTTACTTGAGAGTCTCCTTCCACGATTAGGGGAAAAATATGATTTTTTTGGATATTTGAATTTATTCAATTAAGTCTTCCAACTCTTCTCGTTGTTTCTCTCAAATCCAATGTGGCCCCTGTAGATGCATATGATCTATCCTGTGTGATCCTTGAAGACATCGACAATGCCTATCTCATTGTGGTTGCCTTAAGCGGCCCCATTAAAGTTGATCTTAATATGGTGGGGATGAGGAGGGAAATGGAGAGAAAATATTATCAAGAGTCACATTGGGTGGTTTGAGGTTCCACCAGGAAAGAATCTATTTTTCATATGGGGTGGGGGGGGGCTTGATAATCCTGGGATAACCAGTAGGTCAAGGAAATGTATTCCTAAAAATTGTTGTGGAAAAGAAGCCATACCCCTTCTGGAGGTTTTTGGGAGTTGTTTAAGATTCATTGGTTGCGCTCCTTCCAAAATTTTCCAATCCAAAACTAGTGGGGAATTGGTCCAGACACAGGTTAAAATAAAATTGTTGAAGGGTGAGATAGGCCATTACATGAGGGTTCTGGTGATGTAGCTTTCATCTCGAGTGGGTTTGAAAAATCCATGCTCCATATTGTGCCAAAGAATTTTGGTGTAAGGGAAGGAAAGGAAGATATGATCCAAGGTCTCTTATTTGTCACTACAAATGACACACCAAGATGGTTCATGCAATCCATTCTTGATTAGGTTGTCCCAGGTGAGTACCTGATGCTTGGATAGAAGCCATAGAAAAGTTTTATTTTTTGTCGTGTATTTAGGCTCCATTGCTTGGTCTAAAAGGGGTATAACTCAGGAAGATTAGGGTGGATGAGGAGTTTGTATACTTATTTTAATGTAAACCTGCCCGAATTTAGATAGCCCCATCAAAGAACATCATTTCCTTATTTTTAAATATATTTTTTTTAGCAATTCTTAATGAAGGAGAGGGTGGTTGTGTTCACTTTATTCCTCGGAACATAAGAGGTTTGGCACCTAGTTGTGATGTGCAGTGTCTGTTGAATTAATCCAGATTTGTTGAATAGAGATCCATCTTGTGCTAAGAGCTTCAACCTGGCTTGGGGGGGGGAATGATAGTGGAAAGGATTGGTTGTTGCTGCCAAGATTCATTCCAGAAGTCTGTTAAGCATCCATATCTAACCTCCCATAAGCAGTGAAGGTGAATCAAGTGTCGAATCTAACTGGCGAGGTTCTATATTAGATAGCCAAGGAGGGTGTGAAATGGAAGAACAAGGTCTTTTTGGGGAATATTGTTGGCATATTTTGCATGCCATAGTTATGCCCATGGTTCCTATTTATGTTTGATTCCTTTCCACCAAATATTGGTGCCCATGACCTTGTTAACCTCTTTCGAATATCGAAGACCATGCCCACCATGGGCCTTTTGGAGACATAGAGTATTGCACTTGACAAGAGGCCATTTGTGCTTGAGGTATACCCCTCCCAAAAAAAAGGAGCGTTGAATGTTCTTGATTCCCTTGAGGAACCATTTGGGAGCAGATAGGACTCAGAATAGGTAGAGAGGCATATCTTGGAGGAAAATTTTGAGAAGGACAAGACTGTTGAAGATATTAATGGCTCCATGAGTTAAGCAGTTGAATTTGGAGGCTAATATATCAATGATGTCCCACTAGGATGAGTACTTGATAGAAGAGTCGGTAATGGGGGATTCCAGGTATTTGGAGGGAAGTGAGGTAATGAAGAAGTTGAGGATACATTGAATGTTTTGTTGAGTGATGATGGGGGTATTGAATAAGAATATTTGAGATTTATCTAGGTTGATGTCAGTTATGGAGGCTAAGGAGAAGAGAATGATAATGGCTTTGATTTCTCTAATTTCATGAATGGAGGGGTGGTTCATGAGGAGGGTATCGTCAACAAATTATTGATGGGTGAGAGCATAGATATTGTGAATGGAGAGGAATTTGAGTGATCCTTTGGCTTTAGCTAACTTGATGGATTGCCCAAGACCTTCTGCCATGAGAATGAAGAGGAACGGGGAGAGGGGGTCTCCCTATCTACTACCTATAGAGGGAAGGAAAGTTTTAGAGGGGTATCCATTGACCAGGATGGAGAAGAAGTGAGTGGTGATGAGAGCATGACCCATTTTATGTAGTGAGCACAAAACACGAATTATTTTAGGGTGCTTTCAATTTAGTCCCAAATTAGTTTGTCGAAGGCCTTTGAGATGTCCAGTTGAGCAGCATGTGATGTTTCCTGAGATTTTTTTTTAGAGTGGATGTTCTCATGGGAAAGGATGATGCCATCAAGAATTTATCTACCTTCCACATATCCCAATTTCTTCGAGTAAACGAGGAGGGGAAGGAGGGGCTTAATCCTTTTAACAACAATTTGTGTGATGATTTTGTAAATAACATTGCATAAGGCTATGAGTTTTAATTTACCTGGTGATGAAAAATTTTCCTCCTTTGGAATAAGAGAAAGGAAGGTGGCATTGAAATCTTGGGGTATGGATCTAGAAAGTTTGGACTCCTCTGTTATGTCATGTTTTTCGTTGCCTAGAAAGTTCCAACATATTTTGAAGAAGGAGATAGTGAAACCATCTAGACCTAGGGCTTTAATTTCCACCATTTGAGTGAGGGATTCCAAAACCTTAGATCTAGTGATCAGTCTCATGAGGGAGACGTGGTGCTTTGCATAGAAAAGATGCAGGATGTTGGTTGTGATTTGGTTGATGGCTTCTCTGCACTGAATGGAAGGTTCCTGGAGAATGTTGGAGAAGTAGCCAACCAATTCTTGTTCTATGTCCTCCTGTGTCTCCATTATAGTGTTTGATTCCGTTGTAAGGAGGGAGATCTGATTGTTGGCTCTATGTCGAATGGTGGATTTGTGAAAAAGGAGGTGTTGCACTCTCCCTCTTTGAGCTAGTTGAATCTTGATTTTTTCTTCCAATATATTTATTCCTGCTTGTAGCATTCCTCCATGGAGAGGAAAACCTCTCAAGCATTGGTTTCCTCATAGTGGTTGTGAATGATAATTTCTTGCTGAAGGGATGCCATGCATTTTTCTAGTGATATATTTTCCCGAAATATGTTTCCAAACTCCTTCTTGTTCCATTTCCTGATAAGAAGTTTGATTTGTTTGATTTTTTGTTGAAATATGAACATTTTGGATCCCTTGTAATGGCACATTCGTTTCCACCAGCCTTCAATATTCGAGATGAAGTTGGGGTCAATGAGACATAATTGATCAAATCTAAAGGGTTTCTTAATTGTTTTACCAAATATTCTCTAGGTGAGAGCTATGGGCCAATGATATGAGCTCGAGGAAGGAAGGATCGCTGACAATATCTCATTACCATTGACCAATATTTCTTAAGAGATCAAAAATTTATCTAAACATGAGGATATTTGGAAAGATCCCCCTCTTTTGTTATTCCAAGTGAAAATTCCATTGGTGTTTTTTATGTCAAGCATATTGGATTCTTCTATGAAGGTGCTTCTCATTTGAGATTCCTGGTTTAACTGACTTCGACCTCCCTTTTTTTTCCTAGAGGGAGGTTATAATGTGGAGGTCACCTCCAATGATCCATTTGGAAGGATCAATGTGGTTTCTTGGGGGCAAAGATGTTCTAACATAGCTTGTTTTTTATAATGGGTTTGGATTCATAGACATTGGAGATGTTTCCACGAAGATTGGTTCCTAGAAGGTGAAAAGAAGAGGTGAGGACAATGGGGTTGAGAGAGAGAGGGGTTCCTTACCTACTACAGATGGGTTTTAGGTGATGCCCAAACCACCAAAGGCTCCTTATGTGTCCATTGCCATAATTTTGGATGATTTCCATATCTTGGAGATGACAGATGCAAAATTGGTGTTGGAGGACTTTGTTTCTTGGATGAGCAAGATTGTAGGAAGGTTCTATGAACAATTTGATGTTTTGATGGGTTCTTCACGCCTCGTATGTTCCAGAAAATTATCTTCATGTTGAGAAGGTACGTCGGGAGGAGAAAATCTATGAGATTTGCTTGTATTTCCCTTATTCCACCAGCTTTTGTCCCAGAGTATCTCGTCTTTTGAGAGTGGACTTTCTACCTCGCCTTTTGAATTTTTTTCTACTTTTGTGTCCTTTGTTTGTTATGGTTTGAACCCCTAACTGTATCTTGGCTTTCACTTTTTGAAGCGTCGCAATGATAAGATATATTTTTTCTAGAATCATGTTGGTTGTGTTCCTGTGGTAGGCATCTTCCATGGAAATGAGGTCTAGACCTCCCAAGTCAGCGAAGTCTTCATCTTCTGCCTTAAGGGAATATTCTTCCTAGGGTTGCAAATATTTTTGTTTTGGGCTATCCATGCCTACCAAACCTTTTCCCTTGTCCATTACCATGGGCTAATATTCTGTTGTGTTGGTTACAACGTCGACTTGTTCTTCTAGGTTGTCTAGGGTTTCCTCTAGGACATCCTCTAGCACTTCAAAGTTTTTGTTGTATGCTAGATGATTGGTTTGCATGGGATGATCCTTCTTCTTTATGTGTCTCCACTTGGTGGGGATATGTTTGAATCCTTCCTCATATGTAGGGCTACCATTGGAGGCCTCCGACTTAGGATCATTGAGGGGATAGTCCCTAAACAAATGAAGATTTTGATGGAACTTCTTGCCCTTGAATGGAACATGCTCTTAGTCAAGAATTTGAAGGTAGTTACTATATTCTAATTCAGGGAAATATCTTCTGGAAGAGATCTGAAAATCTCCATGTAGACACACATTCATGCATAAGCAATGTAGAAACATTGGAATGTTTGTTCTGAGAGGCATACAAGCTTCCCCAGGCTATTGTGTATGTCGCGAAGACCATCAGGGTCCCAATATTCTAAGGGTAGGGAGTAGAGTCAAACCCATATTAGCTCCCAGGAGAAATCCTCCTTTTCCGGTATGAATCGTGGTGTCCATTATCGCATGTAGAGACTTGTAGAATTAAGGAAATAGGGACCTCCTCTAAGACATATTTGTGGTCATCTTGAAGGGTAAAGACCACCGTAAAGAAGCCCTTGAAGCCCAGTTTGAAATCATAGTGTTCTTTTGGTTTCCATCACAAATCAATCCAATGCATGAGAATTTTCTCTGTTGTTCAAACCCCGATGAACTTACAAATCAGTGCATGGTCGTGCATGCAATGAATATTGTTATTTAACCTCGCCGTGGGGATGTGTATTCTAGGGATATTCTCTGATTTTTCTTTGCATGTGTTGGTGCTTCGTTTCTTAGGTTATGGGTGCACCTAAGGTTCCTACATGACAATATCTATAGTTTTGTCTATTTTCATTCCTAGTTTGGAAATTAGTGCATAGGTGTCAGGGGGGTTTGGGTCAGAGGCTGCAAAGGCAGCCAAGTGGCTTTGGGGAATGGAGGAGTCCAAGGTTCCTCCCCTATTGGGTGCCATGCTAACAAAGCTCAACTTCCAAGGGGTTTAGGTGACACGTGTGATGAAGGGAGGGTCGAAGGAGAGAGGAGGATCGTTGGAAACTAGGGGATAAGAGCACGCATTGCATAACTTCATCAAGATGTGGGAAATTTATATGGTACTTTAAAAAAAAATGTAATTTTGTCTATATAATATTAATAGATAGATAAACACATTGTTATAAGAAATTTTAGGAAATTTATCAAGAATATTTCAAATGAATAGAAAGCCTCAGTTCAATATTTTTTAATCAATGGTGATTAGTTAGGTTGGAAAGTTGGGATGGATGAAAAGGTGAAATTGAGTATTAAGTATATTATAAGATATAAAGACAATTTTTTAATGATATAAAATACAATGGATCATCACTACGATCTCTTCATGTTAAATCAAGTTGCTCGTGAATGAAGGCATAACAAATATTTGGCAACAAGGATAACACACAATTGACATTTTGGGTTTGGACGGTAAATAGGAAAGTGATTGGAATGGAAATTTTGTCTTAAAAAGGGCCATTTCATATTGAAGGATGAACTTGATTCTTTGACATGAGTCAAGAATAAAGTTGGGGTGAATTCATTGCTAAATTAGGATTTAAACCATGTTTGAACTAATAAATACAAAACATTGTTAGTGGTGGAAATTCTTATAAAAAATAAGAGCACAAAAGCAATTTAGAACATTTCTTTGATTAGATCTAATGAATGAGGTTCGACTTGGGATAAGATGCAAATGAGAAATAAACACGGTCCAACCATTGTATGTTGTGTGATAATAGTGGTGAAACTATTGTACATTTTTTTATTTAGGGTTTGTATACACAATCCTTGTCAAAGGAAGTAAAAATATTTACAAGTAATTTAAAACATATGGAATGCCATTGCAATTCATGAATGTCTCAAAACTTGGTTTATTAAAATAACTAAAAAAATCTAGATTAATTCCTTGTATGGTATTATGGGGGTGTTTGGTTGGATAGAAATTCTAGCATATGTAAGGACACATCCATAACTTCCTTTCAGGTATATGCACAAATTTTAGTTATAACACAATTTTGTTTAACTAAGGACTTAAATAACAACTAAAGTTAAATATTTTCGCTATTCATTAACAAGTCTATTGGTTAGGGTTTATTTGATGGAGATTATCATAGAGGTTAAGGTTGTAGCCCTATAGGAGGATTTATCTATTTCCTAATTGCAAATGAAATTAAATATAAAGATAGACTTGGTGTAGGCATAGATAAGTCAATGAAATTATTGGCACTAGTTTTTTTCCAGAGAAAAAAAACTGTAAATTTTATTAATGGTATAAAAATTATATTTTGTAGACACACATCGTGTGTATGCAAATAAAAATAGGAAGCACATTACGAAGAAAAAAAATATAGAAGACAACATAAAGGTTATTTTAATATCTAAGAACCACTAAGTACGACCAAGAAAAACAACAAAAAAAGAGCAAAGATTATGGCTTACAACTAGAACTAGATTTTTCTCTTTTGTATTTCCTTTTTTGTAATTTTTTCCATCTATCAAGATTTGGTTTGACAAGATCCAAAGAAAATTCATGTCCCGCTTGGGGGAATCCTTTATCAAAATATGAACTTTCAAAGACATGAGCTTGTTTAGTGACCCTTGTTCAATCCAATTCCATATTTACCTCCGGAACTATTCTATTATGTTGAATGCTCATTATATCTAGATGAATCATAGCCTCCTCTTTAAAACTGTATCCCCAATGGGCCATATCATTCACTTCTTCTTTTTCAGGTTGGAATTCCTTGTTATCTTCATCTTCAAACTCAAAAGGATAGTTTTCAATGAACTGCCATCGTCTTGGTCTATTATATTTTCTCTTCTTCTTCTTAGGATTCTTCTTTACCTATGGAAACGTTTTCTATAGATGACCTGTTTAGAAACATATATGACATCAGAATTCATGTTATCGTAATCAGGAACTTGTTTCCAATGGAGTTTGTTGTGTTTTAAAATTATATGATATGGGATCCCTTTGCTAAGATTGATCTCCACACATATTCTGGGATTTGTGAAGATTCCATTTTCTGATTGTTCTAGATCCATTTTTTTTGTATTTTCTTAAAGTGTTTCCAATGTATTAAAGTACATAATGATGCCAAAAAGGAAGGGGGAGGTTTGGGAGCCTCCCCCAGATCGGCATGATACAAACCACCATAGTATCAGCATCGAATTTAGGGAACCAAAGGGTGATAAATAACCCAGATATATCCCAAAACCAAGGCCCTTCATTTAGTGCATAATCTAGTTCCTTTCGTATTTCAAATTGGACTATAAAAAATCCCTTTGAGCATAAATATATTTCACATTTTGGAGTCCATAATGAAAAAATCCATTTAATTAAAGCTTTTGGTTTTGGCCAAAAGCCATTAAATCTGCAAATGACAACTTTATATTGAAGAACAGAGAAAATGGAAGATACCTCTCGGAGATTTACATCTGTTTTTGCAGCTTTCTCCACTTTATATACAATATATGGTCCTAAAATATTTTGATTTTTTTTTCCAGGCTACGGTCTTCCCTTGTGTTGCATTTTTGAAACCCATCCCTTGAACCACATCTTTAAAATATATAGCTATGCCATCTATTGACCTAGCACTCGAAGAACCCCCACATAACCTAGAGTTCAATATAATAGTTTAATTCCTTATTATACTTGTGGTATTGAGTAGGGAGAAATCATGGAGGACTTTCCCTTCATAATGCAAGCTCTAGAAAGTTTTGTGAATACCCTAGTTTTTTGCAATAGTCGCTTTAAGGGATGAGACTGAATAAGGGATTTGTTCCCAAATTAAAATATATTTCCCACCCATGTACCTTATAAAAATATAAATTTGTGGCTCCTTCACCTGTATTGATAGAAGGAGATGCCTCCTTTAACTTGTTTGCCAAAATTAAAGGAAGGTTTGTTGATGAAAAAAAGGGGTGTTCAAACCCCAAAGTCCCTTGATCCAATGGCGCAAAATTTTTCCATGTATTCAATTTGAGAGAGTAATGTGGGATGGAAGATATATGAAAAAAAATGAGGATCCAAAATTACATATTTCACCCTCTACATATTAAAGTAGAAGAGCTCCTACAATGTCGCTATGCAATATTCCAAAATTAGCATGTAGCTAATTGGAATATTGATTTTTGTTGTTTGCACATAGGAGATGAATAAATGGGTGAGGAGGCCCTTGCATTTCAGAAATGTGAATAAAATCCCTCATAGTGTGAAAATGGATCATCATAGGAGCTGGATTTCACACCCTCATGTGTGAAAAGGGGCATTTTCATGTGGACAAGGTCAAGTTTGACCAAGTCAACAGCACTGGGATAGGAGGTGGAGATTATCTTTAGAGACAGCGTGGAGATAGTGGGAGGAAGATTACTTGGTGGAGGAAACCCCAATGAGTGGGACCCAAGATGAGAAGGCTTCCACTTGTATAAAAGGAGGGCAAGGAAGCCATAGCAGGACATGTTATTGATTATTGATTTTATGGTCTTTATGACTTTGTGCTTTCTTCAACTATTAAGTTGAGATTGTTGTGCTGCTTAGCACAAGGCATTCCTGTTCAGGAATTCCTTCTCCTTTATTGAGAGGCCTCTTGAGGGAGCTTGTACTGTATTTCTCCACATCCAGGCTCAAGGCCAAGACACCTCCTTCAGCTACAACGTTATTTTTGCTGAAGTATAACATTGTGTTGCAGGCTGTTGCAGTGGAGGTTTCACAACACCACTTCTGGAACGGATTTTTTTTTTAGGAGGGAGCTTCTATTCCTTTGAGAGATCAATAAGGAAGATTCCAGAGAATATTTCAAATCTTGGCACTTGGCCAACTTACTTTCCACCACCTACAGCGCAGTCCCTTGTAGGAACTGCATCATTTCTCACAGTGTTGTAGCAGGAGGATTAAACCTCTTGATCTTGAGCTAGTTTCGTAGGGAAAGGGCCAACCCTTCTCCCAAAAAGCTAGAAAAATGGATTCTCATCTCTCTCTTGTATTATTCAGCTATAAGTATGTAATTTTTCAGTAATAATGTGTTATTTCAGATCTGGATGTGCAGATCTACTCTTTTTTACTCAAGCTTTCAAGAAACCCTTGCCAGGTTATCTCCATAATGTATTAAGGAGGCTAGATCTCTATTTTCTCAGAATATTGTTTAATAAAACTCCAGATCTATGGTTTTCTATAACATTGTTATAGAAACCATCATTAAATCACACAGTCACTTTCTTCATAAATTTTGCATGGTATAAGTCATGGGGTTTGGGTGTTTTTAAGCCATTTTGAGGTCGGGAGATCTATTTAACTTAGCAAAAGGGGTTTGTTTTTTATCCCCTTTTGAATGTGAGAGCCATAATATATATGCTAAGGGATATAAGTATTATTTTTCCTTGTTACAACGCAATTTTTCTTGGAATAACATTTTTATGGTCCATGTTGCTGCATTTCCCCACTTTGGGATAATATAATGGGACATAATTTTGCTATTGTGGCAATAATATGATGGCTATGTGTTCTACACACATTTTATGAATTAATTTCTCACTGCTACTCCAATTTTGTGTTTTAGTATTGCTACATCCCCATTTTGGGATATTACAGTAGTATCAGAGCATAATCTTGGCTCAGCCTGTGAGTTTCAGCCATTATGCTATAAGAAGATAGAAGAAGAAGAGAAGAAATCGAAATGATGAATAAAATGAGCTTTGTCTCATCATTTTTCAGATCCATGAAGAACCTCTCCAAGGAGGATAAGAAAATGAAAAAGGAAAGTTGCAGTGAGACCTCTAGAAGGTTTCAAGAGGAGGAAGGCCCATGCACTTCCTATGATCAGAGAATAAAAACAGTGTTGCAGAAAGCTCCAAGGCATTTCAGTATGCCCCTTTCTTTTGAAGAATACAAGAAGCAAGGGAATAGAGGACACTTGGATCACAAAATTCTAAGTGATTACCTTGTTGAGTACAAATCTCAACCTAGAGCCTTCAAGGAGACTCTAGCTTTCCCACAGTTCATTCATTTGAAGGAAGGAAGGAGACCTTATGGCAAAGGGGGAATCAAGGGCAATAGGTTTCTATTTTCTACCTTTGATGGGTCATCTACAGCAAAATATTGGGCAAGAAAACTTGATGCATTCTTCCTACTACATCCAGTGGTAGAGAGAGAGGCTGTAGAAATTGCAGTGCTACACCTTAAGGGTGAAGCCAAAATTTGGTGGTTCAGCCATTTGAGTCATGCAAGAGTGAATAATTCTGCTGAGTTTACTCAAAGGTTGATTAGAGAATTTGGCAAAGAGAAACCAGAGGAGGAGAAGCCCTCACCACCATTGGAGGAGACTTGTACCAGCGTTGTCACAACCATGGGGGAGAAGCCATCTACATCAACAGTTGGAGGCACCATCACATTGGAGGAAGGAACTCTGGAAAACATACTAGATAATCCCAAGTTTCTCCAAGGTATGCTTAAGTTTCCATTTTATCTTGTTTCAGCAAATCTTATGGAGAGTTGTATACCATTGAATGTCCCATGGACAAAATACAATGCTAATTTAGAGCAGCACACTCTCATTACGCTGAGGAGCCTTGATGAACTCGAGGAAAGGTTAAACACTCATCCTACTTACTCATTGTTGAGTTGTACACAACTCTTGGGGTTGGAGTATAGATCTTTGAAGGGTGGAATGAGCATTGTCCCCTACAATGCAATGCAGAACTGTGTACTCAGTAGTGAGCATGATCTAGAAACAGTGGATATAGTATCATGGAGATCAATAACGATGTTCTTGAGTAGCAATGATGAGTTGGGAGCCCATCCATTAGTGGGGAATTCCAATGATTACTCCACATGTGTAGTATAGGATATACAAATGGTTGATGGGATATATCTTGTCTCCCATTACTATGATGGTATTCTTCATGCAGAGGATGCAAGTGATGGGCAGGAGGATAGCCACTCACCATTGGTTGGGTGGGTGATGTTGGAGAGAAAGATGTGGGAAAGCCCCTTGCAAATATATGACACAGGGCAGCAAGAGGCAAGGCTCCGTTGGCTACTCTTGAAAGAGTTTTCCAACATATGACATATCTTTTTTCTAAGGGTGTGTGGGTGGAAGAAACTTGGCAGAACACGCACATCATATGGCAACAAATATTTCAGGTGCATTATGTTGATATGATCTCCTTCATGTCAATCAACATATTTTCACCTCATGATTTGTACGATGGAGGTGTGAGGGGCCAGCAAGAATTATTGTTGTGGCTTCTCTTGGGAGAGTGTGGGCAGAATTTTTTCCATACTCATCATGATATGTCCAGAGGAAGGGATGGCACATTCAAGGTGCAAAGAGGCTACCCTTCAGCATTGAAGGATAAGGAGGAGCTTCCATAGGAAGAAGGTTTCCCCACATAGTAGCATGATGGTGGATGACTTTGGCATGTGGAATGTCAAAGAAAGGATTCATGGAGTGACAAGAGCCTTATCACTAAGGCCAACAGTGTTGTCACTTGGGAGTATGGTTATTTTGATAGAGTGTTTCAAGGGAAGTATGCATCCCTTCATTTTGCAAACTTTTATGAGGAGATGCTCATGGGAGGACTCATTCGTGGACCTCACTTTCATCTTACTCACTATGCTTGGTAAGAAATGCATTACTGTACTTATTGTTCATTTCATTAAGTATTTGCATTATCTCACCATCTATGTACAGTGCATTGCTCCATAAAGGGGCAAGAGTATTTTGGGGTTTCATGGTTATTCTAGGACCAACACTTATGATGATAACCCTTCTCTACATGACTTTAGGCAAGTGTGTTGTCATTTTTATTATGCTCAGCTGATATATAATGTTGCTTACTACCACATAGTAGAGGAGAAAACTTTCACAACTAGTAACTTGATGGAGGACAACTTGCCTCATAACGATCTAACACAGCAGTTAGAAAGACCGCGTTGTATCCACTAGAGAGACCATTGGTATCATCCAAAATTACACATAACCTTCATCATTTTTATGATTTTGATGCCATATGGTGATGATGTGCCATTCATTTTGTATGGGATGGGTTGGGCCAACATGATTCATGACATGGGAGAGAGGATCTTTGGAGATCTAGTCTTCCTCTTGCCACTTGAGGGCAACAGTATTGTGGCCCAAGATCAGAAAATACTCTGCACTTATCATAAGTGGAGATAATGATAGCATGGGGTAGGCCAATTTGTCTACGATGTTCAGATTTTCAGCCCACCTACATTGCAGGAGCCAAAGGTGGAGGAGGATTTTTAGGAGTTTCCATGTTGGGAGGTAACTCATTTTGTATGGATGATAGCTTGGGGATGGGAGATTCATATGGGGATGGTAGATCCAAATATATATCAGACCTCATGCCTCAAGGATGCCTTTAGACAACCCATTATTGCCTCCATTGATTTTTTTCTTATACTTAATGATAGCTATTTGGGATGCTCACCAAAGGCTAGTGTGCATATTTGGGAGGGGCAACTTGGAGATGTATTGATGAGACAACATCTTGATCTTTGGAGGATTTTATCATATGAGGATGCTACAGGGAGAGAAGAGGAGGCTCTTTAGTTCTATCCTTGCGGTTTCTTGAGGACAAGAAACATTTGGGAGGGGAGGACTATAATATTCCAAAATTAGCATGCAGCTAATTGGAATATTGATTTTTGTTGTTTGCTCATCGGAGATGAATAAATGGGTGAGGAGGCCCATACATTTCAGAAATATGAATAAAATCCCTCATAGTGTGAAAAGGGATCATCATAGGAGCTGGAATTCACACCCTCATGTGTGAAAATGGGAATTTTCATGTGGACAAGGTCAAGTTTGACCAAGTCAATAGTGCTGGGATAGGAGGTGGAGATCATCTTTAGAGACATCATAGAGATAGTGGGAGGAGGATTCCTCGGTGGAGGAAACCCTAATGAGTGGGACCCAAGATGAGAAGGCTTCCACTTGTATAAAAGGAGGGCAAGGCACCATAGCAAGGCATGTTATTGATTATTGATTTTATGGTTTGTATGACTTTGTGCTTTCTTCAACTGTTTAGTTGAGATTGTTGTGTTGCTTAGCACAAGGCATTCATGTTCAGGAATCCATTCTCCTTTCTTGAGAGGCCTCTTGAGGGAGCTTGTACTGTATTTCTCCACATCCAAGCTCAAGGCCAAGCCACCTCCTTTAGCTACAGTGTTATTTCTGCTGAAGTATAACGTTGTGTTGCAGGGTGTTGCAGTGGAGGTTTCACAACACCACTTCCGAAACTTGTTTTTTAGAGAAGGGAGCTTCTATTCCTTTGAGAGATTAGTAAGGAACATTCCAGAGTAGATATTAGATCTTGGCACTTTTCCAAATTAATTTCCACCACCTACAGCGCAATCCCTTGCAGGAACTATGTCATTTCTCATAGTGTTGCAGCAGGAGGATTAAACCTCTTGATCTTGAGCTAGTTTCTTAGGGAAAGGGCCAACCCTTCTCCCGGAAATCTAGAAAAAGGGATTCTCATCTCTATCTTGTACTATTCAGCTATAGGTATGTCATGTTGTATTAAGACTACATTATTTAAGAGTTGGATGTGCAGATCTACTCTTTTGTACTCAAGCTTTCAAGAAACCCTTGCCAGGTTATCTCCATAATGTATTAAGGAGGATAGATCTCTATTTTCTCAGCATATTGTTTAATAAAACTCCAGATTTATGGTTTTATATCACATTGTTGCAGAAACCCTTATTAAATCACACATTTACTTGCTTCAAAAATTCTGCATGGTATAAGTCATGGGGTTTGGGTGTTTTTAAGCCATTTTGAGTCCAGGAGATCTATTTAACTTAGAAAAAGGGATTTTTTTTTGGTCCCCTTTTGAATGCGAGGGCCATAATACATATTCTAAGGGATCTAAGTATTATTTTCCCTTGTTACAGCGTAATTTTTCTGGGAATAACGTTTTTATGGTCCATGTTGTTGCATTTCCCCGCTTTGGGATAATATAATGGGACATAATTTTGTTTTTGTGACAATAATATGATGGAAATGTGTTCTACACACATTTTATGAGTTAATTTCTCACTTATACTCCAGTTTTGTGTTTTAGTATTGCTGCATCCCCATTTTGGATATTACACGCTATCGATGCTTGTAGAGGAATGAATGATGCTTGAAGTAGTTCACAACCATGAAATTTCACATAAACCTCTTATTGGGCCGAACCCCCCTCCAAAAACGTGCCTCCCCTGCCATCAAACTTCTACTATGGGGAGAGGAACCACGCTACACATGAAGTCAAAAAAAGATGGAGATGAGTACCAGAATAAGGAAGAAACCCCACGAGATGAGAATTCAAATAAACTAGTGCCACCCCATGTCCCATACGTAGAAATACCAAATAGTTCCAGGCTAGTGGCAATGACAACACGAGAGTGAATTGCAAAGAAAACCAAAACCCTAGATGCCATCGCTGTTCAACTTTCATGTGACAACTTATAATCATTAAAACTATGGTTGAGATGTGAACTTCATAAAAACATCACAAGACTTCATGTATTCAAGGATTTGAATTTGGAAATAAATTGGACGAACGGGGCTTCTCTGCCACACAAGATGATGCTTAGAGCCTTGAGTGAAATTGTAACTTTATTAGTGCATATATTTTGAGGCTATCACTTTTCCTTGTGTATTTAGGGAACTAAATATAGGTGTAGACTTGTTGTCTAAGAAATGAAAAAAGAGAAGATGAAGGCTAGATGACTAATGGAAATTAATATGAGGTAATAAATATGACTATTCAACATGTATCAAGTATATTTATTGGTTTCTTGACCAAGTTCAACATAGTTTTAGATAATTTTATGCATATAACTTGATATTAGTTTTCAAACGAATATTCACAATATTGCTTGTTTTGTAGTGTTATAATAGGATGATGAATTTTGAGGATAGATATGACGTGATTCACATATTTTTTGGTGATCCCTTTGAAAAAAACTTTGGATGAGATATTGGTTGTAAGTTTTATGCTCATATTTATAACATCTTATAAGAAGATCTCTACTTACAAGTGCTTATGCACATGAACAATGTAATTTTTCATTTTTCCTAGGATTAAAAATTACTTTTTACTTTGGGAGGAAAAAATCTTTATATAGAAGTAGATGTTTGAACAATTAAATGTTAAATTATATTATTGCATAGCTTATTTTATTTTATTTTTATTTTTTATTTCTATGTGGTTCACAAACCCCGGAGATAGGTGACCAGTACATCCACAAAATATTTGTACCCAACATATACACCTGAAGGGATCACTTCCTGTCGGCTCAACCAAGAGCCTGACCCCCGAGGGTGTTGAGAGAATTGAACCCGTGACCTATCAATAGCACAAGTGATTTAACAATGAGGACTTGACCAATTAATGTATCCCTTGGGGCTATAACTATTTATAATGTTATGTGGACAATGTCTTTCATTTGGATTCAAAAATCATAATTACAATAGGATATGTTGTAATTTTATCACTATAGTAGTATAAAAAAAATCATTTATAACAAATCTTAATTAAATTTGTCTTTAGTAATGCTTGTTAAATACCCTAATAAAATACCTTAATCCTTGTCTTATAGTAGCTCCTATATTTAAACCAATAGATGGATCACATAGAAAAACAAGAACTAAATTATCAACCTCAATTTTTTATTTTCTAAGTAGATACATCTACTCCATCATCAAATCTCATTGAAATAATGAAGCAAGGAATAAAAAACTTCTCCCTAGAATCACCATTACCTCAATAAATGAAAATAAGTGTTTGTTTCCTTCACTCAGATTTTTCTTAATTTTGATCATTTTACTATCAACCATATATGTGTAGTTGTCTTACAACCAATCAAGCACCTATATCTACTTCTCTTAACAAAAATTGATCATATATATGTAATTTTCTTAAAGTAAAATAAAGGTATAAATTATCTTCTGGATTTCACAGAGGATAGTTTATGGGTAATTTAATTGTCAGTTAAATTACTTCAATAAATTATTGACCAAGGTTTTGTGAGCTTGTGAAGTATACATGCACCATATATTTAAAGATGATTAAACTAATTATAAATGGAAATTGAACCAAATTTTGACTAGATCTCATTAAGCACATGCACATCTTCTTTCTAAAAAGGTCATTTCAAACTAAAATTTAAATCAAATTTAAAACAAACTATGCTATTACTCAAGGAATTGAAAACTACTATATTGAACAAAACTTGAGATCTATTCTATTTGAACCATGAAATGAAATCTAGTTTAATTGACTTGAAAAGGAAATTTATTCTAGAAATATTTCTAAATGATTCTATGCTAATTCTGATCTATGAAACTTGAAATAAGTCCATTCTAAAGTGGTGGAAAGGAAATCTGTCTATCAATTTTAAAGCAGAGCTATTCTATAAAACTTGGAAATGAAACTATTCTAAAAAGAAATGATTGAAAAGAAATATACTATTGACAAGATTTCAAATGCAAAAGCCTTCAAAGATTACTGATGTGCGCATTCGTAATTAGAACTAATCATAACATTCATAGATAAATCTGAGACTAAGCATAAAGGAAATGTTTTTAGAGTTTTTTGTTTTACTTTCAAGTTCTCAACCTATAATGAACCAAAGAGAAGAAAGATTCATATTTAAAACAACATATTTAAATCATTGAACTTACTAAGGAAATGAACTAAAATAAATTCTAATCTAGCTACAGAGTGTATAAAATCCATGTAGTTTCAAATAATACTTGTAATATGCTAAAACATTATACTTGAATCTACTCTACCAATTACAGAAACCAATTTAGATCTTGAAATCAAAAAACATGAAAGAGAAATAATTTCAATCACACAACGCAAATATTTTTCTGGGGAAAGCCTCAGCTAAAAACCCCACTATTTATATATTTAATAATTCAAAGAATATGAGAAGATTACAATGCATTTATCCAAGTTGAGAAACCTCTGCACTATCTCTAGTTGTCTCAATGATTAATAGACAAGCTTGGTTCAATACTTAACCAATTTTCTTCCCTCCAGCATCCCTATTTCCTTGGGTAATTAGGCCCTATGAATTAGGGAAATTCCCAATCCATACTGCACAATCCATTAGGGGCCTTCCTATGACTGCATGCACCACATGTACAATTTGGATAGCTATACAACTGATAGTACACTTCCCTTGAACTCCAATATCAAATAGGTCTTTCTCAGAACTGACATGCATGAGTTATTTGTGAGTGAATTATTAGCTAACTGGTTGAACACATGAAGCGACACCCCACTGTCTAACCTCCTACTAGTTCTTCCATCAGTTATCACTAGTCTAACTGAATTTAACTCACATAATTTGAGTTAATTAATTACAACTCAAAATAAACTCAACTAGGGCTCCTATAATGTAGGATAAACTCAACATGCCTCTAGTTTGATCCTCAACTCGAATTAACTGAACCAACTAAGTCATCCTAACTTAGTTAACTCATACAAGCTGTCATGTGATGTGGAATTACAATTTTATTCTAACTTAATTCAATGGAAAATTAAATTAGAATCTTTTCTTGGTGTCATTTTCAACACTCCCTCTCAGCAAGAAAGGGATGGTATCATACCCCGCTTCTGCTTCTATGGAACTTAAATTTTCCTCTTCACAGTGCATTCATTAAGATGTATGCATCCTGCTCCTCTGTAGGAATGTACTCTAATAGCATAATCTGCCTCTGCACACAATATTTGAGATGGTGATACCGAATGTCAATATGCTTGGACCTATCATGAAAAATTGGATTAACCGAGAGTTTGATGCAACTATGTGATCAGAATTGGATCATGGACCAGAATGATAGCTCAAAATTCAAAGTGCTCGGAAGAGTGCTAAATCTGATCGACCGGAAAGGTCTCGTCGTTGTGATTCTAGCACCGTGAACGATTCTCAAAACTGAGGTCGTATGCGAAAGTTATTGAGGTTTGAAATCTCCAGTAAACTCCATTTTTTAGTTGACCAAGTTTGACTTTCAAACTTTGGAAAAATTTAAAAAAGAATATTCTAAGGAATATTTCAGGAATATTCCTCCATATATTCTCTAGAATATTCCCTGTAATATTCCATTTGGGCAAACAACAGTTTGACAAGTGGCAAGGCTTTATTGGTGGTTGGATTGGATTTTGGGTTTGTGGCCAATCATGGGCTGCCACGTGGCAGGCCCAGAGGACGCCACATGGCCCCAAGCCGAGAAGGATTAGCGTATCAAAACTATTTTGAGTTCACAGGATTTGAACCATAGACCTCCCGTAGGCCAACACAACGTACTGACCATCGTGGCACATGATTTCTTCTTAACCACTATGGGTCAAATGTTCGATTTGTTGTTTATATTTGATTTTTGCGAAAAGAAAAGGGGCTAGCCCCTTAGGGCTAGCCCGACCCCATGTGTCCAAACGTTCGCGACCAGGGGCTTATTTACCCGCAGAAGTTGGCCAACGATTTATTCGGGCTTGGTCACATGACGCATGTCTTAATTTATGTCACATTTTGTTGCTACGGTTATGAATAATGTTTCTGCCAGCGGTCTAAACGAGGCCGGTCACATGTGCCCCACTAACCATTAAATTTGGAATTTAATGCCACCACAAATGGTTATGCTGGCGGCTTGGGAGGAGAGGGTCATGTGACCACTCCGCACTTAAACATTAAATGCCAGGTTGAACAGTTACCACCAAATTTGGGTGGAGTCCGATAAATTAGGAATTTTGGCCAATTTAGTCAGATTAACTAGAGTTATCCCACATTTGGTGGAGGTTTTTTAGTGACATTGGGCAGTTTTTTTTGGGAGGCCATAACTTCCTCATTATTGAACCAAATTGAATGAAATTTTAGTCATTTTTGGGTATCTTCGACCTTTTGGAGAGTTTGGAATAGGTTTCTGGTCGAACATAGGTGATATTCGGTGGCTTTTTCTTTAGGGAAGATGAAGGAGCCATCAGGGTCACCATGAGACAAATTCAGTTTGAGGCCTAACTAAGGGAGTTAGAGTCATTTTCCAGAGTTCCAATAGTCTAAATTGGATATTTAAGATGTTATGAATTTGATGAGATGGTTTTCAGAGCCTGTAGAGAACGTTTAAAGGCAAAAAAGCTTCAGTGAAGTTCTAGGGGTTATTAGTGCCAGCTTTTGCCAACAGCAGTGCAGGGCTTAGACTGAGCTGTTTGAGACCATGTGCAGTGAACCAGTGGTAATTATTGACTGAAAACATCATTCTTAATATATTTACAGAGGTTTTAGAAAGTTTTGAAGACTTCTAGAGGTCGAAAACTCAACAGAGAAGTTTTCTTTGACCTTAGTGCCAGGGGGTGCCGATAGGTGATTGAGGCGAAACCAGAGCATCCGAAGGCCATTTTTTATGAATGAAAAGTCTATATTGACTATTTCAGACATTTGGGAACCAATGGAAGTGGTTTTAATACATTTTGAGAACTTCTAGAGCTCAAGAAGCTGATGTGAAGTTTTGGGCAGCCCTGGGCAAACCGTGGAGGATAGCCTATTTTGGGGATGCAACGCTTGATTTGAGAAATTTATCAGTTGATATTTGATGTATGATGTGTATTGGATACATCAGGAGTGGTTTCAGTGACATAAACATAATTTTGAGGGATTTGTTTCCATTTAGAAGCTCAGAGTATCTTAGTGCACCGACAGAATGAATCGTGTCAACAAGAGCCTAAAGTTGTTTTTGAGAGTTTTGATAGTCATTAGAGGGATTTAAATGGTATTTTCATTCCTTTGGATCATTTTTGTATTCATTGTAGTTAAGTATTTACTTTGTAAAAAAACTTACCATAATCCCAAAGAGCTGAGTCAAGATGAAAAAGCTTAAAGGAGATGTAGCCCATGAGATTTTGAGTTAACTCCTAGATTAAGTTTGTGGTTGTGTTTGAATGATTATTTTCTGCATTATGCTACTGTCATACATGTTAAATTTCAGCAAGAAAAAATGAACTTAAGACACATAAACATTAAAAATTCATACACCACTTTCAAGTAAATAATTCCGCAAAATTGTCAAGTACAAGCTAGAACATTTAATTTAAACTGACTGGTAGGTTCTTGAAATACGTACAAGTTATCCAGAAAATTTTCAGATCACGTTGGTATCAGAGCATAGTTTCTTGCTTGACAGAGCACTTGGTTGCTTGATTGTATAGATTGAAAGGTGTTTAAACAGTGTAAAAGGTTCACTGTTTTACTGTTTGCAAACTTATTGTTGTTTGAGTTTGCTTGAGATTTGGGGATAGATACTGAATAGCTAAATCCTGGAGAGGACAGAAAGGAAGAAAAGGCATGAAGGCATCTTCCTTACCCCAAGGGACCTCAAGGTCACTTTTGGAACAAACCCTCTTGACGATTGTTTGTTAAGAAGCTCTTGGAGTTTGTTTGTTGTTTGGCTGCTTGAATAAGAGTTTGACTTTACAGCCATTTGGTTAAAAGCTTGTCATTTTTTTTGAAAATATTTGAGAACTTTTTTGAAGTTAATTTGTTCATTTACATCATAATGACAACTTCTACAAGTGAAGTTTCCTCCTTCACAAGATTCTTCGATGATGATATGAAGCGTGACTTTATTATATTGAAGGACATGGTGCAGATTTTGTTTGAGGATAAAAGAGAAAGCACTGAAATTCATGAACAGTGGTTTGCCATGAAGGAAGATAAGGAATAAATTCTTCAAATATTGCATGATATGGAGATGCAGCTCCATCAATCTCAGGAGGCTTTGACCAAGAACATGCATGAGGAAGAGGTAATCCATTCTAATTTGTCTTCAGTTTCCTCTTTAGAAAGATGTGTTGGTTATTTCGAAAAACATAGGAGAGGTATAGGGTCCAAATTAATGATTAAAATGGGCTATGAAGGCAAGGGGTTGGGCAAGCATGCACAAGGCATGGTTTAACATGTTTTGGTTGAGGAACGACCCAAGAATATTGGTCTTGGTTATGTGCAATTTAATGGAAAAGACTCCGAAGCCATGAAGGCATGTGAGGCTATTTCAAAGAGAACCTTTATTCCAAGTTCTAAGATGCAAATATGTCAAATTTGTTTCAAATATGATTGCCATTTCTTTAAGCCTTCGTTGCAGCAAGAAGATGGTAGACATGTAGCTTATGGCGAGCATGCAAGTTCATACAGTTTTCAAGACAAGAACGATGATGTTAGTCTAAAAATGAAAGTTGTAGCCTCTACTAGTTCATCTCCTCATGAAGGCAAAAAGGATGAACATTCAAAGCAGCATAAGAGGTATAAATTTTCTCATGATCAATTTGATTGTGTTTCTGCAAAGCATGATAATTTTGCATGTTGAAATGGAAGAAATATTTGCTGTAAATATTGTGGTCGATTTAACCATAATGTTTTGAGATGTTGGATGAGGAAGAAAGCATACAGGAAGCAGATGAGGCAAAGACAACTTTCAAAGAAGGTGCATAATATTTGCACATATTTCCAAAAGAGGGGACATGTTGTCTCCCATTGTTGGAATTTGCATCCAACTAGTCATCCAAAGCACATGCAGCAAGAGGACAGAAAAATTAGCACAAGTGGAACTAAGGATTTCATTATTGATGTGAAGATGGAAGATTCACATGAAGAAGTGTTGCAGCAGAAAAAGTCGCCATGGAAGTGGCTTGGCAAGAAGTGGATGGACTTCATAACACAATAAGCCATACTCCTTTGTACATATGCAAATTTCGGTTGTATGCATGTATTTTATGTTGTAATCTCTCATTTGTTTGAGCCACCTTGGATCATTCATCAAGGCAGCAATGTACATTTTCCTTCTGCAAATTTTCTCGCCAGCGATTTCTGAGTGAGTGCAAGAAAGACAGCTCTTGATAGGAGGACAAGTGCATCGAGGAAGGGAAGTGTGAATTGGTTTCTAGTTGTGGTTCAAAGTCACTAGCCATGCAAGGCAAGTGTTTGGAGGCTGAAGAGAAGAGGGTGCAGTATTCTTATTCACTGTACAAATTAGTTTCAGTATTCTAGAGAGATTTTGGGGTCCAAAAGCTTCTCATTTGGGGGGTGTGATCAGAACTGGATCATGGACCAGAATGATAGCTCAAAATTCAAAGTGCTCAGAAGAGTTCTAAATATGATCGACCAAAACGTTCTCATTGTTGCGATTCTGGCGCTGCAAACATTTCTCAAAACCGAGGTTGTATGTGAAAGTTATTGAGGTTTAAAATCTCCAGTAAACTTCATTGTTCAGTTGACCAAGTTTGACTTTCAAACATTGGAAAAAATTAAAAAAGAATATTCTAAGGAATATTCTAAGGAATATTCCTCAAAATATTCTTTGGAATATTCCATTTGGGCGAACAACAATTTGATAAGTGGCAAGGCTTTATTGGTGGTTGGATTGACTTTTGGGTTTGTGGCCAATCATGGGCTGCCACGTGGCAGGCCCGAAGGCTGCCACGTGGCCCTAGGCCAAGAAGGATTGGCGTATCAAAACTATTTTGAGTTCACAAGATTTGAACCATAGACCTCCTGGAAGCCAACACAACTTACTGACCGCTGTGCCACAGGATTGCTTCTTAAGCACTATGGATCAAAAGTTCGATTTATTGTTTATATTTGATTTTGGTGGAAAGAAAAGGGGCTAGCCCGACCCCATGTGTCCAAACGTTCACGACCGGGGGATTTTTTAACCGCATCAGTTGGCTAATGGTTTATGCGGGCTTGGTCACATGACACATGTCTTAATTTATGTCACGTTTTGTTGCTATGGTTATGAATAACGTTTCCGCCGGTGGAACGGGGCCGGTCACATGCGCCCCACTAACCATTAAATTTGGAATTTAATGCCACCACAAACGGTTATGCTAGCGGCTTGGGCGGAGAGGGTCATGTGACCACTCCGTGATTAAACATTAAATGATAGGTTTAATAGTTACAACCAAATTTGGGCAGAGTCTGATAAATTCGGACTTTTGGCTAGTTTAGACGGATTAACTGGAGTTATCCCACATTTGGTGGAGGTTTTTTAGTGACATTGGGAAGTTTTCTTTGGGAGGCCATAACTTCCTCATTATTGAACCAAATTGGATGAAATTTTAGTCAATTTTGGGTCTCTTAGACCTTATGGAGAGTTTGGAATAGGTTTTAGGTCGAACAGAGGTGATCTCCAGTGGATTTTTGTTCAGGGAAGATGAAGGAGCCATCAGGGCCACCATGAGACAAATTCAATTTGAGGCCTAACCAGGGGAGTTAGAGTCCTTTTCCAGAGTTCCAATAGTCTAAATTGGATATTTAAGATGTTTTGAATCTGATGAGATGGTTTTCATAGCTTTTAGAGAACATTTGAAGGCCTAAAAGCTTCAATAAATTTCCAGGGGTCATTAGTGCCAGCTTTTGCCAGCAGCAATGCAGGGCTTAGACCAAGCTGTTTGAGACCATATACAGTGAACCAGTGGTCATTATTGACTGAAAACATCATTATAAATCTATTTATAGAGGTTTAAGCAAGTTTTGAAGACTTCTAGAGGTCGAAAACTCAGCATAGAAGTTTTATTTGACCCTAGTGCCAGGGGGTGCCAATAGGTGATTGAGGTGAAATTGGAATAGCCAGAGGCCATTTTTGATGAATGAAAATACTATTTCAGACATTTTGGAACCAATGGAAGTGGTTTTGGAACATTTTGAGAACTTCTACAGCTCAAGAAGCTAATGTGAAGTTTTTTGCAGCCTTGGGCGAACCGTGGAGGATAGCCTATTTTGAGGATGCAGCGCTCGATTTGAGAAATTTATCAGTTGATATTTGATGTCTGATGTGTATTGGATATAGAAGGAGTGGTTTCAGTGACAGAAATAGAATTATGAGGGATTTTGTGCCATTTAGAAGCTCAGAGTAGCTTAGTGCACCGACAGAAGGAATCGTGTCAACAAGAGCCTAAAGTTGTTTTTCAGAGTTTGGACAGCCATTAGAGGAATTTAAATGGTATTTTCAGTCCTTTAGATAATTTTTGTATTCATTGGAGTTAAGTATTTACTTTTTAAAAAAACTTACCATAATCCCAAAGAGCCGAGTCAAGATGACAAAGCTCAAAGGAGACATAGCCCATGAGGTTTCGGGTGAACTCCTATATTAAGTTGGCGGTTGTGTTTGAATTATTATTTGTTGCATTATGTTGCTATCATAAATGTTAAATTTCAGAAAAAACAAATGAACTTAAGACACATAAACAGTAAAAATTCATACACCACTTTCAAGTAAATAATTCCGCAAAATTTTCAAGTACAAGCTAGAACATTTAATTTAAACTGAGTGGTAGGTTCTTGAAATACATACAAGTTATCCAGACCATTTTCAGATCACTATGGTATCACAATAAATCACCTTTGGATCCATATTTTGACCAAAAAATCGAACAAGGATCTTCCTCATCTAGATAGCCTCACAAGTTTCTTGACTAGCATCCATGTAATTTTCATATGCTGAACTGAGTACAATTGATATCTAATTCCTATCGTACCAAGAAATTATTTCTGACCCAATAATGAAGATGCCCCTTAATGTGCTCTTCATGTCGGATGGACTCCCTTCACAATCTGCATTTGTGAAGCCTTGCAACTTCACTCCCTTTGTCCACTTGTACCAAAGACGAAACTGAGTGGTGCCTCTAAGGTATCTCAACACATATTTGGCTTCCTTCCAATAAAGCTTTCTTGGCTTCCATTTATTACTAAGTTGGTTAACTACATAACACATGTATGGTCATGTGTTCATCAAGTACGTAAGTGAACCCACAAGCTACCTATAAATGGTAGCTTCTACGGCCACTTCACCTGAAGTAACATCTTCCTTCCTCCACTTCCCTACTAGAGGAGTCTCCATGGGTTTACCACTCTCCATGTGAAATTTCTTCAGTATCTCGTTGGCATACTTGCCTTGAGAGACAAACAATTCCCCATCTCTTTTCCAAACTTCCAAACCAAGGAAATAATGCAAGATCCCCATGTCCTTCATCTCAAATTATCTTGAAAAATCCTATTTGCAAGAACTGATCAACTTCTCATCGCGTGTCAGAATCAAATCATCGACATATAATATTGTAATCAATCATTTACCTTCTACCACAATATGGTAAAGGTTCACATGTGCTTCACTTTTGGTGAAGCCCAACCCAACGAAATAACTGTGAATCCTAGTGTACCAAGCACGGGGTGCTTGTTTCAGTCCATACAATGCTCGCTTGAGTCTACACACATGCGAATCTTTGCCGAAGTTCTGAAATCCTTTTAGTTTATCTATGTAAACCTCTTCCTTAATCACTCCATTGAGGAAATTTTTCTTTGCATCCATATGTTGTATCTTCCATCTCATCTATGCTGAAAGTGCAAGAATACATCTAATTGAAGAGTACCTTAATACTAGAGAAAAGGTCTCCTTGTAATATAATCTTTCTACCTGAGAGAACCCCTTGGCCACAAATATGGCCTTGTGTTTCTCCACACTCCCATCTGCTTCTTGCTTCACCGTCTAGATCTGTTAGCCCCTATAATTTTTTGACAAGCAAACAGGGGGCTAAAATGTTGTTGGGCCTTCAAGGAATGCATTTCCCCTGAAAACACATCATCCTTGAAGCCTCCTTGTGCCTTTTGTCCTTTGATAAAGTCTCCTCTGCAGATTTCCATTATAAAGCCTCTTTGTTTGTGAAGAATGCCCAAAAGGCCCTTTTCCCTCTTATTTCACCCCCACTTAGCTTCTATTTCCCCCCCCCTGTGTCTCCCCTTCTATTTCCCTTTTTACCCCCTAAATCTCCCTAAAATCCCCGTCAAATGCTACCCTACCCTTTGTTTGGCCAAATTCCCATTCTTTCCCCTTATCGTTTCCCTTCCTTGACCTTAAAATGCATTCAAATGGGCTAAAACCCACTTTCCGACCTTATTATAAGGGCTTAGCCCCTTTTCTCATCAGCCCTAACCACTTCCCACACATGCCCGAGCGCTAAGACCGAGCGCTCAAGTCTTGAGCGCTAATCGCATCGGAGGATCGGGTCGGAGCGTTAAAATCCTTTGTAACGCAGGAAAATTCCGATGCGATTGGTTTATCATGTTAAGTCTCGCAATGCGTTTTATGCTGTTGATCTATCGTAAAGATCCGACGGTGGAGTGCTAATTGCACTCCTTGCCCCAATCGCAACTGGAACTGTGATGTGTGTCACCTCCTTAGATGTTATTGTTGGGTTTAAGCTGGAAGATTTGGGAACACTAGGGATTAAAGTTAGCCCTGTCCACTAGGATCCTTGTGTGACCAGCTGGCCTTTCTAAGATCTCTTTGTTAAACTTATCTCTATTTTTCCTTTGGAGCATGCTAAATCTGACCTGGAGTTAAATGACCTCTGGTCCGATCTATAAGCTGCCCCTTCGTCCCTTCTTTGAAAGCTGCCTTTGAGTATGTCCAAGCAGGTCTGGAGTTAAATGACCTCTGGCCTGATCTATAGACAAAAATTAGGCTGCTTTCCTTCTCTCACTTTCAATCCTTAATTTTCCACCCCATCATCTATCTAAAAGATCCTTTAGTGTAGATGACTTGCCCTCTGAAAGCCTTGGCTAGCTGTTGCAAGTAATTCTCCTTTCATGACTCCATAGCCCAATGGATGGCACTTTCTTGACCTATCCTCTTGGCTGAAGCATCTTGCTGTTTTGTTCCTTTCCTCCCATCACTTTCTCAGTCCATGATCTCATGACCAACCCAGCAACCAACCAAAAAAATCATTTAAAACCCCCCTTTGTGCTTCATAACTAGCCTAACATCTCTTTTGAGCTTCAAAGATATACCATTATTTGCTCTATTTGGAGAGATCCCTCTCTAGGTCTAGGAGGGCTAGATCCTAGGGCCCAAAAGTGGTTCTGATGTTGTCTCATCTTTTTTTCTTGCCAATCTGGCCAAAACATGGGAACCCCAACATAATGGCGACTCCGCTAGGGAATTGAGTGCATTTCACCTTAAACATTTCTTAGGCACTCAAAGACCCAAGATCTCTGGTTAGATTGGCATTCTATTGCTGATGGTGGATAACATCCTACTTCAACATTCATATACATCCACCTGGCGACTCCACACTCCATAACACTCAAAGACTCCACTGGAGGAAGAACCTAAAATATGGCCAAACCTCATAGAAGGATAGAACACATGGATTGGATTTGGTTTAAAGAATTCATTGTCTTTGTCTACCACTATGTTCTGTCCTACTTTAAGCCTAATCAAGTGTACAAAGATGAGACCCACAATGAGTATGGGAAAGATCTCAAGCCTCAGTCTTCAGACCACAAGCATACCTATACTCTTGTGAAGAACCTGGTGGAACAAGAAGCTCGTGTTGTATCTCTCACCCTTAAAGAAGCTTCAAGCAGCCATGAGCCCATTTTTACACCACCTACACCTACAAAGGTCATAGAAAGATATAAGCCTCTGGTTTTACCTCTTATCTTCCAACCCCTTCCTTCAAAACTTATAAACCAACTGCCTGATTTTGATGGAGAAAATAAAGGGGCCACTGCTGAAGAACATGTTCAAAACCTTGAGGATTTACTTGAATTGTATGAAATAGAAGAAGATGATGTGTGCATTAGAATTTTTTCCTTGTCATTACAAGGAAGTGTTAAGAGTTGGTTCAAAGGCTTTCCAGTGGCAAGCATTTTCAGCTTTCATCAATTTTCTCAAGTTTTCCTTGATAGGTGGGCAGCCCCAAAGAATGCTCTCCTCATCCTAGGAGAGTATCAAAACTTGAAAAGGCAGCCAGGAGAGACAGTGCAAAATTTTTTAGCCAGGTTCAATAAGGTATATGATGCAATACCTTCTGATATAAAACCACCATTGGGATGGGCTTTATTGCACTATCCAAGTTCTTTTGACCCCGAGGTGGAATTCCATATAAGAGAAAGAGAAGCTTCGAGTCTGGAGGAAATGCAGAATATAGCAATCACTGTCGAATACAACATAAAGTGCAGGGAGGAAAGATTAAAGGCGGTAAAGAAAGACCGGGCAGAGAAAATAGCGCAGATCTCTTTAGAGAACAAGCTGGAAAGATTGATAGAGACTGCCAACGCCCTGCTGAACATTGAAGAGAAAGAATATGAGGCCGAAACCAGAAATGATGACTGGAAAAGACCTGCTCCTTGTCCTCAAAAAGAACAAGCCAGATCACTGCAAGACATGAGTTACATGCAAAGCATGTATGATGAACGTAATTTTGAATCAGAAGATGAGCTTGTAGTTTTCTGTGAAGAAAGACTTGCCGAGAGTCCTGAAGACTTGATGGGTGACAATGCTTATAATTATGATTTCTCTAATGTTGATCTATTTGATGATAATTTTTTCCAAGGGGAAACTGAGCTTGCAGGGCCATCATTAGTAGATTCATGGGAGGAATATTACAACCATCAACTTCAAGAAAATGATGAGACAATGCAGGCCATCTATGATATTGATGGAGAAAGCGTTGAAAGCATGATAGCAGACAAAGATTCATTGAATCTTCTCTCTGCTTTATATCCGAACATCAGTTATACTCGCCAAAAGGACGAAAGCCAGTAGCTCTTCAGCACAGAGGACAAGGAGGAAATAGATGAAGGAAATCCTGAGCGGAACGAATATCCAGAGCCTTATCCCGAAAGGATTAAGGTAATAAAAGAAGCCCCCGCTCAAGAATATGTTAATTTTTTCACGGAGTTCAGTCCGTTTCAGCAGAACCAGCCTGCACTACTAGAGGAAAACACAGTCGAATATAATGAGCCCTCTAGCTCAGGCTGCAGTGAAGACAAGCGAGACCTTTTTTCCCACAGACATCTTTGTCAGGATCCAGCGGAAAAAGAGGTTTTCTTGGTTGATGCCCATATGCCAAATGCTCCCAGCCAGGAAAGAGAGGAGTGTGATTACAAAGGCCTCACTACAGGTGAAGTGATCGAGGCTGCCCAGGATACAGACAACCTACCAGCCATGGCAGGCTTTAAAAAAGAAAGTTTGTATCATGTGCTGATTGATCATGTGGCAGAATACATGGAGGCCCTGATTGGCTCAGCTCCTCAAGCATCAACCTTTTGCAAGAGCCAAGTACATCAGAATTGGTCACCACTACTGGTGGCCTCAGTTTTGAAGATCCACATGAAGAGAATCCTATGGTTGTCTCTGATGAGCAGTCAGTTCTTTTTTCCCTTTTTGCTAGTACCGGACTGGCTGCATTGGTATTATTGTATCACCTAGAGCATCAGAGATTTTTAGTTAGAGTAGGGTAGGTAGGAAGCTCAATAAAGCTCAGTCTGTGAGCATGTAGTTAGTTGTTTTTAAATTTCTGCAAGTCCATCAAGCCAGACAGTCTAATCCTGGCTTGACTGTTTTTCAATTTCTGTCTTAGAATATAGAGAAGAAATCTGCTAGACAGTTTAATCCTAGCAGATAGTAGTGTAGGTAGAGAAGTTATGAGGCCAATAGTCTAATTTGGTCTCATGGAGTAATAAGGGTAGAAGTAGAATAGGTTTATTTTCCTGTTTGTTAAAATTAATGATGTAAAGGGTCTGCTAGTCTAAATGCACCCTAGAAGAAAAAATTATAGGACTGTAGTCTGGGTAGGTAGTTGTTTGGGAGAATGTTTACTGTTGATATGATGCCTTCATGATTTGTGGCAGCTGATCTAAAGAAATAAAGGGATGTTCCAAGCAGCAGGCATCTGGCCTACACCAAAGATCATTCTCTGAATTCTTGACTCCTTCAAGAAGAAGCCATCCCCATGTGGAGCCACTGTTAGCCCCCTATAAATTTTTGACAAGAAAACAGGGGGCTAAAATGTTTTTGACCCTTCAAGGAATGCATTTCCCCTGAAAACACATCATCCTTGAAGCCTCCTTGTGCCTTTTGTCCTTTGATAAAGTCTCCTCTGCTGATTTCCATTATAAAGCCTCTCTGTTTGTGAAGAATGCCCAAAAGGCCCTTTTCCCTCTTATTTCACCCCCACTTAGCTTCTATTTTTCCCCCCCTGTGTCTCCCCTTCTATTTCCCTTTTTACCCCCATAAATCTCCCTAAAATCCCCGTCAAATGCTACCCTACCCTTTGTTTGGCCAAATTCCCATTATTTCCCCTTATCGTTTCCCTTCCTTGACCTTAAAATGCATTCAAATGGGCTAAAACCCACTTTATAACCTTATTATAAGGGCTTAGCCCCTTTTCCCGTCATCCCTAACCACTTCCCACACATGCCCGAGTGCTCAAGTCTTGAGCGCTAATCACATCGGAGGATCGGGTCGGAGCGTTAAAATCCTTTGTAACGCAGGAAAATTACGATGCAATTGGTTTATCATGTTAAGTCCCGCAATGTGTTTTATGCCATTGATCTATCGTAAAGATCCGACGGCGGAGCGCTAATGCACTCCCCACCCCAATCGCAATCGGAACTGTGATGTGTGTCACCTCCCGTCCCCCCCCGATTGCGATTGCTCGACTTAATCCCCACCGTTGTTTCCCACGCAGATCGGACGGCCCGCGCTAATCGCAAACCTTTGTAATCGCAATGCTTATGTTAAGTCCTCCAATCGGACCATCGCAAATGTTTGCGATGCGATTGATCGCAGCTCCCTTCTGATCATCACAATCGCAATTCCCTTCCGATCGCAATTGCACTTCCCGCCGACCTCTTTCCCCTCCGATTGATCACAAGTCCATTCCTCTGATCCTCGATCGCTCGATCGCTCCGACCTCCGATTGCAAGTTCCCTACGATTGCTCTGATTACCTAATCATAAGATCCTTCAATCCGCTTTCCCCCGATCAATCACATCACAACTTTGTAATATGTGTTCCTATTGATCCCCGCTCTCGATCTCCGATTGCGATTGACCCGCCGGGCCCACCGTACTATAATTCCACCTACTCATGTCAAATAGGGCCTTCCCCTTTGTAAATCGGAAATTTGTATTATTTTTGTTTTACAAAGTTTTTCCATTCCCCTTTCCCAACCGCATCAGAAATTTTATATGTGTCATGCCATCCCACCCATCTTCCGATTCCGATTTGCGATTGCGATTTCCATATGGGTCCCACATCCGTGGCTTCGCTCCATTGTTTTTCCATGTGCTCCTTTATAATTCGCCCAAACGTTAACTTTTGGGCTTTACACTGTGCGTTCATTTCTCCTCCACTTTCCATTGTTTCTACTGTTTCTCCACTGCTCCACCACCACTCCTCCGGCTTCCGCAGCACTTCTCCACCACTGCCCGAATTTTGTGACAAATTATTTCATTGTGCAGGGGTCACAGAGAGGCCAATTTAGCGGCAAAACGAGACAGTAGAGATGGATTAGAAGGGATTGGACCTATTAATTGAAGAGTTAACACTTAATCTCGTGATCAAAGGATGAGAGCGCAGTAGGAAGACCAAATGCACACGAAATGAGCCATATCCGCGTTTAATGTCGGCAGAGCACTGTTTATCCAAGAAGGACACCTCCTACAGAAGTATCCACGCCTCCTCCATCCCTTAAATGTTTTTCACTAACAGAAACCTCTTAAAGACTATCATGACTACCATTATGAAACATGGAGACCTTGCGGACTTTTCACCCAGCGCATTTATTCCAGAAGGCTAGCGTAGGATTTCCAGATACCCAGAAAGGACTTCAAAGAAATATATGAGGTCAATCTCGACTTGACAAAGACTCCTGAAGCAGGTTACAGGGTACACACAGAGCTTCAGAGCCATTAAGCAGTGTGGGCATGAATTCTTCCACCACTCTGTCTTAATGACCACATTTAATTTGTATCTACTCATGCTGTTATTCATTCTCCTATAAGAAATTCCCGAGAACATATTGTAAAGGTTGTTGTTTGGCTGTTGTCGTTGCTATTAGAGGGATTCATTTTGGACTGTTAGAATAGCCTTGGGAGGGAGTAGCAGAGTAGTTTGTATTGTAATAGGCTGGGAGGAGAATTTGAGATTGTAACAACCATGGAGCTCAGTGTATATGACTGGTTTTGCATCATTAATCAAGCACATTTCACAAGATCCTGGTCTATTACTATTAGTGATGTTTTTCTTACTTTGTCTATCACATTTCATGCTGTTCATTGTTCTACTGCCTTGCATCAGAAATCTGGCATAGGATTTACCCTTGTTAGGCACCTTATGCTTCTGCTCTCCTTGCCTTAGATGTTTTCTGCTTAATGTGTTGTCTAAGGGTTGATTTCAGTTAATTTAACCAGTGTAGTGGATGTCATTTCCTGCTAGATGATGTATGGATTAAATGAATCTGTCCTTAGATGTTATTGTTGGGTTTAAGCTGGAATATTTGGGAACACTAGGGATTAAAGTTAGCCCTGTCCACTAGGATCCTTGTGTGACCAGCTGGCCTTTCTAAGATCTCTTTGTTAAACTTATCTCTATTTTTCCTTTGGAGCATGCTAAATCTGACCTGGAGTTAAATGACCTCTGGTCCGATCTATAAGCTGCCCCTTCGTCCCTTCTTTGAAAGCTGCTTTTGAGTATGTCCAAGCAGGTCTGGAGTTAAATGATCTCTGGCCTGATCTATAGACAAAAATTAGGCTGCTTTCCTTCTCTCACTTTCAATCCTTAATTTTCCACCCCATCATCTATCTAAAAGATCCTTTAGTGTAGATGACTTGCCCTCTGAAAGCCTTGGCTAGCTGTTGCAAGTAATTCTCCTTTCATGACTCCATAGCCCAATGGATGGCACTTTCTTGACCTATCCTCTTGGCTGAAGCATTCTGCTGTTTTGTTTCTTTCCTCCCATCACTTGCTCAGTCCATGATCTCATGACCAACCCAGCAACCAACCAAAAATATCATTTAAAACCCCCCTTTGTGCTTCATAACTAGCCTAACATCTCTTTTGAGCTTCAAAGATATACCATTCTTTGCTCTATTTGGAGAGATCCCTCTCTCGGTCTAGGAGGGCTAGATCCTAGGGCCCAAAAGTGGTTATGATGTTGTCTCATCTTTTTTTCTTGCCAATCTGGCCAAAACATGGGAACCCCAACATAATGGCGACTCCGCTAGGGAATTGAGTGAATTTCACCTTAAACATTTCTTAGGCACTCAAAGACCCAAGATCTCTGGTTAGATTGGCATTCTATTGCTGATCGTGGATAGCATCCTACTTCAACATTCATATACATCCACCTGGCGACTCCACACTTCATAACACTCAAAGACTCCACTGGAGGAAGAACCTAAAATATGGCTAGACCTCATAGAAGGATAGAACACATGGGTTGGATTTGGTTTAAAGAATTCATTGTATTTGTCTACCACTATGTTCTGTCCTACTTTAAGCCTAATCAGGTGTACAAAGATGAGACCCACAATGAGTATGGGAAAGATCTCAAGCCTCAGTCTTCAGACCACAAGCATACCTATACTTTTGTGAAGAACCTGGTGGAACAAGGAGCTCGTGTTGTATCTCTCACCCTTAAAGAAGCTTCAAGCAGCCATGAGCCCATTTTTACACCACCTACACCTACAAAGGTCATAGAAAGATATAAGCCTCTGGTTTTACCTCTTATCTTCCAACCCCTTCCTTCAAAACTTATAAACCAACTGCCTGATTTTGATGGAGAAAATAAAGGGGCCACTGCTGAAGAACATGTTCAAAACCTTGAGGATTTACTTGAATTGTATGAAATAGAAGAAGATGATGTGTGCATTAGAATTTTTTCCTTGTCATTACAAGGAAGTGTTAAGAGTTGGTTCAAAGGCTTTCCAGTGGCAAGCATTTTCAGCTTTCATCAATTTTCTCAAGTTTTCCTTGATAGGTGGGCAGCCCCAAAGAATGCTCTCCTCATCCTAGGAGAGTATCAAAACTTGAAAAGGTAGCCAGGAGAGACTGCAGAATTTTTTAGCCAGGTTCAATAAGGTATATGATGCAATACCTTCTGATATAAAACCACCGTTGGGATGGGCTTTATTGCACTATCCAAGTTCTTTTGACCCCGAGGTGGAATTCCATATAAGAGAAAGAGAAGCTTCGAGTCTGGAGGAAATGCAGAATATAGCAATCACTGTCGAATACAACATAAAGTGCAGGGAGGAAAGATTAAAGGCGGTAAAGAAAGACCGGGCAGAGAAAATAGCGCAGATCTCCTTAGAGAACAAGCTGGAAAGATTGATAGAGACTGCCAATGCCCTGCTGAACATTGAAGAGAAAGAATATGAGGCCGAAACCAGAAATGATGACTGGAAAAGACCTGCTCCTTGTCCTAAAAAAGAACAAGCCAGATCACTGCAAGACATGAGTTACATGCAAAGCATGTATGATGAATGTAATTTTGAATCAGAAGATGAGCTTGTAGTTTTCTACGAAGAAAGACTTGCCGAGAGTCCTGAAGACTTGATGGGTGACAATGCTTATAATTATGATTTCTCTGATGTTGATCTATCTGATGATAATTTTTTCCAAGGGGAAACTGAGCTTGCAGGGCCATCATCAGTAGATTCATGGGAGGAATATTACAACCATCAACTTCAAGAAAATGATGAGACAATGCAGGCCATCTATGATATTGATGGAGAAAGCGTTGAAAGCATGATAGCAGACAAAGATTCATTGAATCTTCTCTCTGCTTTATATCCGAACATTAGTTATACTCGCCAAAAGGATGGAAGCCAGTAGCTCTTCAGCACAGAGGACAAGGAGGAAATAGATGAAGGAAATCCTGAGCGGAACGAATATCCAGAGCCTTATCCTGAAAGGATTAAGGTAATCAAAGAAGCCCCCGCTCAAGAATATGTTAATTTTTTCACGGAGTTCAGTCCGTTTCAGCAGAACCAGCCTGCACTACTAGAGGAAAACACAGTCGAATATAATGAGCCCTCTAGCTCAGGCTGCAGTGAAGAAAAGCGAGACCTTTTTTCCCACAGACATCTTTGTCAGGATCCAGCGGAAGAAGAGGTTTTCTTGGTTGATGCCCATATGCCAAATGCTCCCAGCCAGGAAAGAAAGGAGTGTGATTACAAAGGCCTCACTACAGGTGAAGTGATCGAAGCTGCCCAGGATACAGACAGCCTACCAGCCATGGCAGGCTTTAAAAAAGAAAGTTTGTATCATGTGCTGATTGATCCTGTGGCATAATACATGGAGGCCCTGATTGGCTCAACTCCTCAAGCATCAACCTTTTGCAAGAGCCAAGTACATCAGAATTGGTCACCACTACTGGTGGCCTCAGTTTTGAAGATCCACATGAAGAGAATCCTATGGTTGTCTCTGATGAGCAGTCAGTTCTTTTTTCCCTTTTTGTTAGTACTGGACTGGCTGCATTGGTATTATTGTATCACCTAGAGCATCAGAGATTTTTAGTTAGAGTAGGGTAGGTAGGAAGCTCAATAAAGCTCAGTCTGTGAGCATGTAGTTAGTTGTTTTTAAATTTCTGCAAGTCCAGCAAGCCAGACAGTCTAATCCTGGCTTGACTGTTTTTCAATTTCTGTCTTAGAATATAGAGAAGAAATCTGCTAGACAATTTAATCCTAGCAGATAGTAGTGTAGGTAGAGAATTTATGAGGCCAACAGTCTAATTTGGTCTCATGGAGTAATAAGGGTAGAAGTAGAATAGGTTTATTTTCCTGTTTGTTAAAATTAATGATGTAAAGGGTCTGCTAGTCTAAATGCACCCTAGAAGAAAAAATTATAGGACTGTAGTCTGGGTAGGTAGTTGTTTGGGAGAATGTTTACTGTTGATATGATGCCTTCATGATTTGTGGCAGCTGATCTAAAGAAAGAAAGGGATGTTCCAAGCAGCAGGCATCTGGCCTACACCAAAGATCATTCTCTGAATTCTTGACTCCTTCAAGAAGAAGCCATCCCCATGTGGAGCCACTGTTAGCCCCCTATAAATTTTTGACAAGAAAACAGGGGGCTAAAATTTTTTTGACCCTTCAAGGAATGCATTTCCCCTGAAAACACATCATCCTTGAAGCCTCCTTGTGCCTTTTTTCCTTTGATAAAGTCTCCTCTGCTGATTTCCATTATAAAGCCTCTCTGTTTGTGAAGAATGCCCAAAAGGCCCTTTTCCCTCTTATTTCACCCCCACTTAGCTTCTATTTCCCCCCCCCTGTGTCTCCCCTTCTATTTCCCTTTTTACCCCCTAAATCTCCCTAAAATCCCCGTCAAATGCTACCCTACCCTTTGTTTGGCCAAATTCCCATTCTTTCCCCTTATCGTTTCCCTTCCTTGACCTTAAAATGCATTCAAATGGGCTAAAACCCACTTTCCGACCTTATTATAAGGGCTTATCCCCTTTTCTCATCAGCCCTAACCACTTCCCACACATGCTCGAGCGCTAAGACCGAGCGCTCAAGTCTTGAGCGCTAATCGCATCGGAGGATCGGGTCGGAGCGTTAAAATCCTTTGTAACGCAGGAAAATTCCGATGCGATTGGTTTATCACGTTAAGTCTCGCAATGCGTTTTATGCTGTTGATCTATCGTAAAGATCTGATGGTGGAGCGCTAATTGCACTCCTTGCCCTAATCGCAACCGGAACTGTGATGTGTGTCACCTCCCGTCCCCCCCCCGATTGCGATTGCCCGACTTAATCCCCACCGTTGTTTCCCACGCAAATCGGACGGCCCGTGCTAATCGAAAACCTTTGTAATCGCAATGCTTATGTTAAGTCCTCCGATTGGACCATCGCAAATTTTTGTGATGCGATTGATCGCATCTCCCTTCTGATCATCACAATCGCAATTCCCTTCCGATCGCAATTGCACTTCCCGCCGACTGCTTTCCCCTCCGATTGATCGCAAGTCCATTCCTCCGATCCCCGCTCGCTCCATCGCTCTGACCTCCGATTGCTCCGATTACTCGATCACAAGATCCTCTGATCCGCTTTCCCCCGATAAATCGCATCGCAACTTTGTAATATGTGTTCCGATTGATCCCCGCTCCCGATCTCCGATTGCGATTGACCCACCGGGCCCACCGTAATATACTTCCGCCTATTCATGTCAAATAAGGCCTTCCCCTTTGTAAATCGGAAATTTGTATTATTTTCATTTTACAAAGTTTTTCCATTCCCCTTTCCCAATTGCATCGGAAATTTTATATGTGTCATGCCATCCTGCCCATCTTCCGATTCTGATTTGCGATTGCGATTTCCATATGGGTCCCACATCCGTGGCTTCGCTCCATTGTTTTTCCGTGTGCTCCTTTGTAATTCGCCCAAACGTTAACTTTTGGGCTTTACACTGTGTGTTCATTTCTCCGCCACTTTCCATTGTTTCTACTGTTTCTCCACTGCTCCACCACCACTCCTCCGACTTCCGCAACACTTCTCCACCACTGCCCGAATTTTGTGACAAATTATTTCATTGTGCAGGGATCACAGAGAGGCCAATTTAGCGGCAAAAGGAGACAACAGAGATGGATCAGAAGGGACCGGACTTTTTAATTGATTATTAACACTTAATCCCGTGATCACAGGATGAGAGCACAGTAGGAAGACCAAATGCACACGAAACTAGCCATATCTGTGTTTAATGTCGGCAGAGCACTGTTTGTCTAAGAAGGACACCTCCTACAGAAGTCTCCACACCTCCTCAAGCCCTTAAATGTTTTTCACTGAAAGAAACCTCGTAAAGACTGTCAGGACTACCATTATGAAACATGGAGACCTTGCAGACTTTTCACCCAGTGCATTTATTCCACAAGGCTAGCGCAGGATTTCCAGACAGCCAGAAAGGAATTCAAAGAAATATCCGAGGTCAATATTGACCTGAAAAAGACTCCCGAAGCAGGTTACAGGGTACACACAGCGCTGCAGAGCCATTAAGCAGTGTGGGCATGAATTCTTCCACCTCTCTGTCTTAATGACCACATTTAATTTGTATCTACTCATGCTGTTATTCATTCTCCTATAAGAAATTCCCGAGAACATATTGTAAAGGTTGTTGTTCGGCTGTTGCCGTTACTGTTAGAGGGATTCATTTTGGACTGTTAGAACAGTCTTGGGAGGGAGTAGCAGAGTAGTTTGTATTGTAATAGGCTGGGAGGAGAATTTGGGATTGTAACAGCCATTGATCTCAGTGTATATGACTGGTTTTGCATCATTAATCAAGCACATTTCACAGGATCCTGGTCTATTACTATTAGTGATGTTTTTCTTACTTTGTCTATCACATTTCATGTTGTTCATTGTTCTACTGGCTTGCATCAGAAATCTGGCATAGTATTTGCCCTTGTTAGGCACCCTATGCTTTTGCTCTCCTTGCCTTAGATGTTTTCTGCTTAATGTGTTGTCTAAGGGTTGATTTCAGTTAATTTAACCAGTGTAGTGGATGTCATTGCCTGCTAGCTGATGTATGGATTAAATGAATCTATCCTTAGATTTTCTTGTTAGGTTTAAGCTGGAATATTTGGGAACACTGGGGATTAGAGTTAGCCCTGTCCACTAGGATCCATGTGCGACCAGCTGGCCTTTCTAAGATCTCTTTGTTAAACATATCTCTGTTTTTCCTTTGGAGCATGCTAAAGTTGACCTGGAGTTAAATGACCTCTGGTCTGATCTATAAGCTGCCCCTTGGTCCCTTCTTTGAAAGCTGCCTTTGAGTATATCCAAGCAGGTCTAGAGTTAAATGACCTCTAGCCTGATCTATAGACAAAAATTAGTCTGCTTTCCTTCTCTCACTTTCAATCCTTAATGTTCCACCCCATCATATATCTAAAAGATCCTTTAGTGTAGATGGCTTGCCCTCTGAAAGCCTTGGCTAGCTGTTGCAAGTAATTCTCCTTTCATGGCTCCATAGCCCAATGGATGGCGCTTTCTTGACCTATCCTCTTGGCTGAAGCATCCTGCTATTTTGTTCCTTTCCTCCCATCACTTTCTCAGTCCATGATCTCATGACCAACCCAGCAACCAACCAAACAAATCATTTAAAACCCCCCTTTGTGCTTCATAACTAGCCTAACATCTCTTTTGAGCTTCAAATATATACCATTCTTTGCTCTATTTGGAGAGATCCCTCTCCGGGTCCAGGAGGGCTAGATCCTAGGGCCCAAAAGTGGTTCTGATGTTGTCTCATATTTTGGTCTTTCCAATTTGGCCAAAACATGGGAACCCCAACAAGATCCACCTGGATCCTACAACTGACTTGTCCTTTGGTCTTGGGACAACTTCCCATGCACTATTTATGATAATGGACTCATACTCATGAACTATGGAATCAACCCATACTGGTTGCTGCACTGCTTCCTCGAATGAGGATGGCTCAGTCTCTACACTCTTTCTCATAAGATCCATGTAGCCAGTGTGTCTATCTAGGGACCTTCGCTACCTACGCTATGATGTGGGTGCTCCCACATTCTCTCTAGCATCATGCATCAACTTGTGAGGCTCTATGGTGTGCTTTCTTCTACCTCTGGATTTCTCTACATGAGTGGGTGCTTCCACTCTCTGTTCCTCTGCTTGTGGCTACTCCACATCTTGAGGTTCTTCTTTTGGAGCTAAGATATCCTCAACTACATGCATATGAAGCTCCCTCTCAAGAGAAATTTTCATGGCCTTTCCTTCATCAAATTTCACATCTGTACAAACCACATTCATCCTGTGAGATGGGAGGTACACCCGATAGTTGTGAGATGTATCAATGTACCCCACAAATATTCCCAACTTAGTTGTTGGTTCTAGATTTTTCCATGCATCTTTGCTAACATGACAGTAAAATGATGAACCAAAAATTCTAAAGTGTGCCACATTTGGCTTCTTATAGGAAAAGGATTCTTCTGGTGTACTCATCCTGAGGATCTGATGAGGACTTTTATTTTTCACATGCAGAACTGTGTTACATGATTTTGCCTACAAGTGCAAAGGTAGGCCATGACCATGTCCGTGAAGCTCCCACAATGATTTTGTTCTTAGTTTCTACAACCCCATTATATTGTGGGTTATGAGGTGCTATCAACTCTCGTAGAATGCCTTGTGATGCAAGAAAATTATTAAATTCATTCGACACATATTATCCATCGTTTTCGCTCCTAAGAGCCTTCAGCTTCTTGCCTGTCTTTTTCAACAAGTGCCTTGAAATCACAAAATTTTTAGAACACTTAATCTTTCTTTCGCATGAATAATATCCAACACTTGTGTTAAAAATCATCTACAAAAATCACATAATACCTATTCTTGGTCATGGAGGTTGTCGAGAATGGTTCACACACATCTGAGTGAACTCTTTCAAGGATCACTTTCGCTAAACTTTCCTTATCATGAAAGGTGCCTTTGGTGTACTTTCCCAATGTGCAACGTTTTCATGTATTATGATGCTCAAGTGTACCCTTGGGAAGTCATGTAGAAATTTTCTACATGATCCTCAAATCTCCATGGAATAGATGGACCAATCTTCTATGCCATAACTCACCTATGTCTCAGTTCTTCACCTTCTTTGCTTTCGTTCTCAAGGAAACACAATATTCTACATCTAATTTGTAGAGGTTATTTACTCAAACCCTAATATTCTTCACTTGTCCCATGACTATGTGACAAATGAACACCTTCCCTTATCTATATATCACATCTTAGCCATGATCTTTCAACATAGAAACTAAAGCTAAGTTCTTCTTCAAACTAGGAACATACATGACATATTTTAATGTGAGAGGATAACTAAACTCCCTCTGAAAGATAACAATATCGATGTCAGTTGCACTATACCTCCCATAATCTCCCATCTCGATGTGAACCTCTAAGTTGTTGAAGAACTCTTTTTTTTCTGGTCATATGGAATGAGGCTCCACTATCCAGGTACCACACAGAACCCATCACCGATGTGAAACAACCCTGGTGAAAATTCCATGTAATAAAATTTAATAAAGGCAAAATAATAGCCAAGGTCATGGGACATGTATTCCAAGATGAGTGTTGGGAAAAAACATCCTAGTGTGGGTGTTCATATGGGGAAAATGAAGGAAAATAATGAAAAATTGAAGAAAATAGAGGCCTCGTTAATAAAAAGGCTTTTGAGGATCAGTTGGTAATATTTTATTAGTTCAGTTTTGGAGCTCTCATTCTATTCTCTCTCTCTCTCTCTCTCATACTCTTGGACTCTTAGAGTTTCTTGGAGCACTCTTGGAGAGTGTGGCATACTTGGAGATTTGGAGAAAGAAGGCAAAGGAATAGCAAGAAAGTGCAAGAGGACATCGCGATAAGCATCTACATCAGGTTTTGTTTGCAGGTACCAAGTTGCATTTATGTTTTCCTCACCAATTTTTGCATTAATGGCATATGCATTTGGTTTCTTGGTTATGATATGTCATTGGCATGGAGGATTGTCTGGATTGACAATGGATTTTCCTAACCTTTCCGTTTCTTGGATAGCCATGGTGTTGTGGATTCATTTTATTTTTTGTTTTTCTAGTTTGTTCTCATGTTCCTTTAGTTGTGGGTTGAGTTATTAGTTCCTAGAGCCTTGGTTGGAAAAACGCTCTAAAGCCCTATAACAACTTGGGTTGAATTACTAGTACTGGAGCCTTGGTTGGAAAAACACTTTGGAGCTCTTGGTGGGTTGAGTTAATAGTCCTGGAGCCTTGGTTGGACAAATGCTCTGGAGCCCAACAACATCTATGGGTTGAGTTACTAGTCCTAGAGCCTTGGTTGGAACAAATTCTCGTTAGTCCTGCACATATTGGGTGTATACCAATGTGGTGATGGTTGTGATGTCCAACCGTGAGGTGGAATCACTGGTTGAGGGTTGAGGTGGTCTTCACTCTAGAAGCACTGGTGTAGTTTTGATGGATTTTTTTTATGATATCCCACATTCATGCTCGAAATATGGCATGGGGGTGATTGGCTAAAGAGATATTTGGCTCATGCATGTCTATGGTTGGGTGGAACATTTAATTCCTAGACTTGGTTTCATTTTTCTTATGGAAATAAGAGTTGTTTTCCTCTTGTATTGATGGGTAAATATTATTGTTATTATATGGCTTATATGGTTGTTATGTTCTTGTCATTTTTGTTGTTTATATGTTGGTTATGATTGTATTCTATGTCAGTAATGATGTATGGCTCTCATCATGTTTTGATTCATAAATGAATGAACAATGTATCTATGGCCAAATAGATGATAATGCAGTTAATGTGATGAGGCAACAATGCTTCTTAGCGATTCTCAGACTCAGTATGAGACCCCTATGTTCATATTTGTTATTTAAACTTGTAGATTACATATTTGCGAAATGATCGATGAAATGCTTGACGTGGATAGTAGGGGTCCATTGAATTCCTTATTAAAATGTTTGCATTTACATTGTTATTCTATTGTTATATTTCAGTTCTGAAAGTGTCATCGAATTATGGGTAGTGACCTGGGCACTGGGCCTAAAAAATTGGCACAAAAATCAGGGTTGCAAGCTTAGAACTACTAGGAAAAGTCCCCAGTAGTATGCATACCCATTTTGTGCGTGCAATTGGAGGTTTCCAATAGCACTCTTGCCCATGTCAAGGGAGTGACTTAGGGATTGAACCATGAAAATTTCAGGTTGAATCGGGGGCTAGCCTCCTGGAAGGCTAGGATGGCTCCTAGGTGTCCTGTAGCATTTGTAGAGGTGTTACAAAGTGGTATTAGAGCATAGTTCACCCCTATAACTAGATGGGTGGTGTGTTGGTCATGCATTTATGTTGGTTTCATATGTGTTTCTAATACTTGTGGTCTATGTACTTGTTGCATCCGCATGGCGTTGGTCATGGTGGCAACGATGTCGCAATGGGAGAGCTGATGGTGTTGTTGTTAAATGTGTTTTCATGAGTGTTTGATTGATTATGTGTTGTTTATACATGTCAAGTTCTCACGTGTTGTTAATCTACATTGGTATGGTTGATGTTTTTATGCATGAGGTCATGGTATGTGTAGTTGATATGGTGATGCATTAATGACTGGACTCTAGCTAAAATGATGTTCATGCATTGATATACCTATATGTTATATGTATATATGTTGTTATTATTATATTTATACATGTATTACACTGATTGGATGACCTTGCAGATGAGATATCCTCCCCGAATTATGCTAAGGTACATTGGTTTATTGTGATTTGGTTTAGTTGACATGAGATTCCTTGCAGGAAGAGATCAAAGATGACTAGCAAGATGGTAGACTACAAAGATTCTCCCTATGAATCAGATGAGCAACATGGTGTTGGGAACTCTTCTGACATAGCAGACACACTAATAAGTTTGAAGTAAGAAATAAGGAGTTTTAAATAAAATAATGACATAATCATACAAGCACAAGAAATACAAGTAGAGGTCAATGTAGTAATCCTTTAGATTTTGTCAGAGCTGCAAAAATAAGGACCACTCTAGATCAACTATGCATAGGATTACGAGACTAATAGGGAATATGGTAGTACGTCTCGTGGTGGTCACAAGTCATATAAATATAACATGATAAGAGATGGCAGGTTATTGGACAATCCATATAGGAGAGGTGATAGACACAAGTACTATTCTATTTCTAGTTCTGACATGCACTATGATCATCATCATTATCATCCTTATAGGAAGAGTGACACAGGATCTTTTCTGGATGATTTCAAGAAAGAAAAACCACCTAAATTTTATGGAGAGATTAAGAAATAACAAGATGCATAAGCATGGTTTCTTGGTATGAGGAAGTTCTTTAGGTTGCATGATTACTCAGAAAACATGAAAGCCAGAATAGCTACATTCAACCTCAAAGTTAAAGCATATATTTGGTGGGAAGATGTGAAGAATTTCAGGGGTATTCATGAGGATGAATTGACTTGGAGTGAGTTCAAGAGCATATTCTAGAATAAGTATTGATCGGAGAGATACTATAATGACAAGGAAAAATAGTTTTATGAACTAAATATGGGATCTATGACTGATGAGGAGTACACTAGCAGATTTTTGGAGTTTTTGCGCTACGTTCCTTACCTCAAGGAGGAGAAGGCAAAGATTTAGAGATTCATTAGTGGGTTGTCGATAGCATTTAAAGATAAGATTTAGTTTGATGAGCCTAGATCATTGGAGGAGGCCACTCGGAATCTAAATAATTTTTATGAGCAATCAAAGCGTAGATCTGAGACTAAGCAGGATTGGAAAGGTAATGATAAAAATAAAGGAAAATGGGACAAGAAGTGAGAAAGACCTCAGGATATAAGTAACAAAGAGAATGTTTTGCCACCTAATAATTTTAATACATCTGGAAAAGGATAGGGACTTCAATCAAAGGAGCAGAATAAGGATGAAGGTTGGAAGCCTATAATGTGTTGGACTTGTGGAAAAGATCATCGTAGGAGAGATTTTCCACAACATCAGGGTGGTAGACCGTAGTTCTATAGTGCGCAAGAGGCAAAAATAATGGGAGATGTTGGAAAAAGTATTCCAAGGATATATGCAGTGCTAGATAACAAGCAGGAAGATCACCAGACATCTATTATTGAGATGGAAGGTAAGCTTTGTGATCAAGTTGTTTCTATCTTGATTGACCCACGATATAATTATAGTTATGTTAATCCTGACCTGGTGGATAAGTGTGGTTTGAATAAATAAGTGCATGCAGAGTCTTGGCTAGTGAAGTTAGCTATAGGTACAAAGAAGAGAGTTCATCATTAGGTAAGAGCTTGTGCATTTGACTTGAATGTTATGCCTACCTCAACACATTTGAATGTACTACCATTGGGATCATATAGTATGCTTTTGGGTATGGACTGGATATATCTTCATAGGACCAAGGTGGATTGTTATGTCAAGGTTATTGAGTGCTTGGATGACAATGGGGAACAAAGAGTCTTATAAGGTAAGAATAAATATACATCGGTGAGAATGGTTACAACTATGTGGGCCAAGCGTAGTCGTAGGAAAGGGTATGTGTTGTTTGTAGTGCATATTTCTAGTGACAAAGGTAAGGAAGTTGAGGGTGTTGATGTTTTGAGCACGTACATAGTTCTATAACATTTTCAAGATGTATTTCCCACATATATTTCAGATTTTCCACCTCACAGGGAAGTATAATTTTCTATTGAGTTGGTACTAGGAGCAACACCAACATATAAGGCACTTTATAGGATGAGCACACTAGAGTTGGTAGAGTTGAAACTACAGTTGAAGGAAATGTTGGACAAGTAATACATTAGGCCATGTGTATCACCTTGGGGTGCACCGATATTGTTTGTGAAGAATAAAGATGGTACTCTCAAGCTATGCATTTATTACAAATAGTTGAATAAAGTGACCATCAAGAACATGTATCTATTGTCGAGGATTGATGACTTGTTTGATTAATTGAAGGGGGCACCAGTGTTCTAGGAGATTGATCTAAGATTAGGATTTCATCAAGTATGCATTAAAGAATATGACATTCACAATATATCTTTCCAGACCATGTACAAACATTACGAGTGTTGTATCTTAAGAGACAATCCCTCGGTTGTGAAAGGCATCGGTGCGTAAGAACATTTTAAAAGTGTGTCACGGGAATGATTTTATCATGAGGTCTTTTTTCTATCCCTCTAAGAACTATTTTTCTAAAACCCTTAATGATCTGGAATAATAAAATATTTCACAATGCCATTCACTGTTGATATCTGAATGGAAAGAAGAACTACACGGGAAACTCAAAATGATATGCTGAGGAGCATAATCTACCACTTTAAAGTTTCAGAGATAATTGGTGAAGAGAGAAAATTTGGAGTGAAGGAGCGCAAATTAAGGTTATTTAACTCTTACACACACATGTAATTAAGAGACCAGCTGCTACATTACTTCACTTCATTCAAAGAAGAAGGGACACAAAATGGCACAAGAAATGCGAATCACCATCAACAGTTGCAGGAAACTTGCTGCTACTTCATTTACTAATCAGAAAAAGAAGTACAAAATGTAATCCCCAAGAGGTCCAGAACTCGGAACCCCCTTTCTATCTTCCTCTCTTTCTTAAATACAAACAAAAGAAATTTGTAACTACTCAAGCTTCTTGGAACTCCTAAACTTCCTAAATTGTTAAACTAATTATTACATTGCAATCGAGGACACCATTGTGGCTTCGATATTAACAAAGAAAACATAATACACATGGAATAATCCTTTTGCTAAGTCTGATTTGTTGTTGATGTGTCCCTTCGAACTGCTGATGTGTCCTTTCTCGTTATGATGTGATAGCTTCATAGTTATGCAACAACACCCCTGTGCCTAACTTGCCCCAGCTATCGTGCTTCCAACAATGCCAATATATGCTCTTCTGCCTGACTCTGTCTATGCCTCTGTGTGTTTCGACTGTGATGTCCCAATAGTCTGTGTAAATGCATCTCCACGTGACTCTGCCCATACTTTTGTGTTTCAAATGCTATCATCATGTCACTTGCTACCCAGCTCTGCCTCTCCTGCTTGTGCCTGTTGTGTTATGTCTTTTCTTCTCCTTTGTCCTGCATCGGACCACATACCCGAGTCTCTCTACCCGCATTCAGAATTTCTTTCATTACCAAGGCGTTTCACCAGCTTTACGTTATAATCCTCTTTTCTCCCTGTGATGCGATTTATTTATCTAAATTAAAAAATTTAACCCCTTCCTTATTTTTTATTATATTTAATTTAATTACATAGTACTTTATATTAACCTTTATTTATTTATTTATATACTTTTATGTATTCATTTATATTTTTATGTACTTAGTTTATATATATATACAATTAATTAATTTATGTTAGATTTAAGACTTTTGTGATCCATAATGTAGATAAATGTCTTTTGGATTAACCACCTAATCCTAATTATTTATTTATTTTTATTTTTACCTAATTAATTAATTAATTTTAGGTTATCTATTTATTTATTAAAAAAAAAAAATATCCCCTCCCTATTTCTTATTATATTTAATTTAATTACATAATAATTTATATAAACCCATTTTTAATGAAAATTTTAATTTATTTAATTAATCTATCACTTAATTTTAATCCTTAACTAACTAACTTTCTAACGGCTAGTTCTTAACAACTAGTTCTTAACGGCTATTTCTGGGCAATGATGCATCTCCACTATTTATTCCTTGAGATCGATTAGTTTCTCCACCTTGTCTTAAGGATGAACCACATTAGCTGGTTTGAAACGTCGACCTAATCCTAATGATGTGATTAATCCGAAAGACATTTATCTAAATTTAAATATGGTAAATTGTTATGTAACAAAATTCATTTTAAATATGATTAAATTCCATATTAAACAAAACCTCCATTTTTTGTTTCTGGGAGTCGTTAAATATGGAGATACCAATTCCATATACAACATAGTTTGAAAAAACTATATTAAAACTAAAATTGGGCTTTAAAACAATATTGAGAGTCAATGGGATTTGAACTCAAAACCTCCAATAACAACTATCTTAATATGATTATGCGAATCAATGTGCCGACCTCACACTTTGTCTTATTCATCCTCACACTTTGTTATAAAATGCCATTCAAATGGTTCAAGGAAACTACGGAGAATGATGGAGAATACATGAGAGATGAGAGCATAGGGAGGTCAATGGAGCTGTGAGCAAAGAGAAGGCAGATTGGACGACAGACGAACACGCAGTTTGAGGCAGGATGGTGCACGCAGTTCAAGAGAATATTTTTTGATGACAAGGGAATATTTTGATTCCAAGGAGGTAAATTTTTCCCGTGTCAGAATGTATTAAAATTTATATGCATTTTAACCAGAATGTCATAGGGAGAGTGATGGTGCGCCCAGATTTTCCATTTGAGCAGCGATTTTGCAGTTTCCCTGTGGAGGAGAATCTTCAAGAATCTTGAGGAAATTTTTCAGATTCCTTGGAGGCCGAAATTAGTCGGTGTCAGAATGAGGTCAACTTTATACTCATTCTTCTCGAAATTTCGCAAGGATCTCAATGGTCAGACAAGATTCATGTTTTGAGTTGCAGATATCCAGATTCCTTGTGGAGAAGCATCTTTGAGGAATCTAGGGGGGATATAAAAGATTCCCTAAGGCCCAGATTTTGATAGTGTCAAAATTCAGCAAATTGATAGTCAATCCTACACCTCTCGGCGACACAAGTTCAGCGGTGCAGTCAGATTTTCCATCTGAGCCTTATATTTTTCAGCCACTTTTCAAAGTAGAGTTGTAGGAGCATTCAATGTGTGAGCAGTCATTTTCATGATATTCGATGCCACGAGATTGATGGTACAGACAGATCCAACAGTTTATCATCCTCTTCTTCAGATAGCTCCAGGATGTGAGGTATATGTAGTGTGATCATGTACTTCTTTGTCTCTTTGCTATGAGATGCATTGTGATGTATAGATCCCTGTTTGATGTTTGATGTGGGATCTTGTTTTTTTATTTTTATTTTTTATGTCACATGTAATTTCTATCATGGATTTATTTTATGTTTGAGATCCCTTTGTTTCCATGTTGGTGGGGTACTCATTGTCACATGTATGTTTGTTTGAGATCCCCTTGTTGCCATGTTAGCGAGATAGTCATAGTCATTATGTGTGAGTTATTGTCATACTCATAGGAGTCCTTTTTGTGAATGAGAGTTCCTATAGTGGAACATCTCGTGGAGAGGTCTAGCCACTCCTGCGTGAGGAAATTTTCCTTGTATGATAGATAAAACACCATCCATGTACATCATCACTCTTTACAACACTTAATGCAGCGGCCTATGCCATCTTTACACTGAGGCCCAGAGACGTAGTCCCTCATGGAAAAACTCTATTATTAATCTCTTATGTTGTTAATGCTTGTTATTTTCCTCTTTGTTGCAGCATGCAGATATGTTATTTTATGTTCATTAATGCTTTGATGCAATTCTAACACATCAATCAAACTAAAAGGTATTGGTTTAAAGGTTAGAAAAATTTACTCGGATCAAATGGTATCAGAGCGATCTTCTTGCTGATTTGGATTGCGGGCGTGAACCATTGGACGTTCGCTGAGTTGAGCAATGGAGGATTTCAAATACATGTATGATACCATGCTTAGGGTGTCCGAGAAAGTGGACATGTTGTATGAAGCTTATGAAAAACAAGTAGCAGAAAACGTTGAGTTGAAGACACTCCTACAGGAGGAGAAGGAGGACAAACGTCGATTGCAGCTTCAATTGCAAGCCACAACAGAGGTATTGGTGGAATTGAACTGCAATAACGAAAGTCTTCAAGAAGATCATAAGGCATTGAAGACACTCCTATGGGAAGAAAAGGAGCAGAAGCATCAATTTCAGCTTCAGCTACAAGCCACGATAGAGGCCTTAGAGGAAGTGAAGTGCAACGAAGGCTTAGAGAAGCCCTCTTCACCTGTTTCAAAATCGATAGGTTAGGTAAAAAATGTTGATCTCTCTTCAGTTTCATCTTCACTTGATATCATTTCTACTGGAAATGTGGAGATCCCCATTACAAGAACCGGCATGAGACTCCTCACCAAGATGGGGTACAAAGGAGGAGGACTTGGCATTCGTGGCCAAGGCATAACTTAGCCATTGGAGGTTGTGCAAAGACCTCGCTATGCAGGTTTGGGATACACTAAAGGAGGATGTTTGAAGGAAATCAAAGGCTCACCAGGGAAGAGGATTGATGGGAACACTTTGCCATCATCCCATGGAAGTGCATGTTGTAGTGAAAGAGCTAAGGCAAACTCTCATCACCATGATCACACTAGAGACCACGGGGAAGGTATAACAAGTCTCACTATTCCCAAGTTCATTTTGATTATAAGAATGTTGCTAATCATGGTCGTAAATCATGGCATCGAAAAAATTGTCATTTTTGTGGTTTACATAACCATGTTATTTCTAAGTGTTGGAAAAGAATGACAACACAAAGGAGGATGAGGCATAAGAATCCTTCTCCGCAGAAGAAAAAGAAACTAGTTAAGTAGGTCTGGAGGAAGAATAACTTTTGTAGCCAGTGCAACCAAAGTGGCCATCAAAGAGCCACATGTTCGGGGCTCCATCTAGAGCATCACCTTAAGGACGAAGCATCGGTGTATGAATCGGTTGAAACAGATGTTCGACAACCAAATGTGCCACAGGGAGATGACCCATTCACTTTGATAAGTGAGAGATGGTTTTTCTAGCTGTGATAGTGTATCATGGCCTTATTTTTTTAAATAATGTGTTTCATTTCTTTATGTAAAAGTGATGATGTGTTTTTCCATCACTTGTTAAGCAACAATGATATTTGGCCTTGTTTGATCAATCATGTGTGCATTTATTCTATGTAAAAGTGATGATGTGTTTGCCATCACTTCGAAATGAGACAATGATGTTTTGTCTTGTAATGATAGCTGGGGTGTGATTTCCATTTGATGTAAACTTGACCACCACGTACGTGTTATAAAATCGTGGCAAGTATGGAAATTTTTGGGTCATAGTTGGTCATAATTTGAGCATGTGATTTGTAGGAGATTGTACTACAAGTTTGCAGAAGATGCAAGTGTCGGTTCATTGCTTAAGGCTCTGAAGAAAAAAGGTGAAGGAGATGGAAGGGTGACCTTTTTCAGGACACTGTGGTGCAGACATAGTACACAACAGTTGCAGATTCTTATTGATGCTTTTGGAGGACCAAAAGATCCTCAGTGGGGAGGAATGATCCAGGTGGCTCCAAAGACACACACAGGACAAAGAGGGTTGATGAAAGCTCAAAAATAAAACTATTTAGATTTCACTCAAACCAGGTTCAATTTTAAGAGTTCATCGCCTTGATCGCAATGGTGTGAATGGCGCATCAATATGAGCTCGTATAAGAAAGTTGGAGCAGTTTGAAGTTTTGTTAAGGCAAGGGAACCAGGGCCCACAGCATGCCACATAGCATCCCAGTAAGCATGTGGGACCCACATGGTATTCCCCTCAGATGTTGACACATGGAATTCCTCCATTTGCCCCTTGCCCCTGCAGAAAAGACAAAACAAAATGATATTTAATTTCCCACATAAAAACAAAACAATCATTAAAAAAAATAACTATACATCAAATATAGTTATTAAACAATCAAAGTAAATTTAAATATGGTAAATTTTTATCTAACAAAAATCATATTAAATATGGTTAAATTCCATATTAAACAAAACCTCCATTTTTGTTTTTAGGAGTCATTACAATGTGGAGATATGAATTCCATATATTATATAGTTTGAAAAAACTATATTAAAACTAATATTGGTAGTTAAAACAATATTGGAAGTCAATGGGATTTGAACTCAAAACCTCCCAGCAAAAACTATCTTAATATGATAATGCCAACCAATGTGCCAACCTCACACTTTGTCTTATTCATCCTCACACTTTATTATAAAATCTCATTCAAATGGTTCAAGGAAACCATGGATAATGATGGAGAATACATAAGAGATGAGGGCACAGGGAGGCCAATGGAGACGTGAGCAAAGAGAAGGTAGGTCGGACGGTAGAGGGACACATAGTTCGAGGAAAATGGTGCACACAGTTTGAGGGAATATTTTTTATGCCAAGGGAATATTTTGATTCCAAGGAGGTAAAATTTTCTTGTGTCAGAATGTATTAAACTTTATATTCATTTTAACCAGAATTCCATAGAGAGCATGATGGTGCGGCTAGATTTTCCATTTGAGCAGTGGTTTTCAAGATTCTTTGTTGAGGAGAATCTTCAGGAATCTTGAGGGAATCTTTTAGATTCCTTGGAGGCTGAAGTTCACGGGTGTTAGAATGAGGTCAACTTTATACTAATTCTTCTCGAAATTTCGCAAGGATCTCAATGGTGGGATCAGATTCCTGTTTTGAGTTGCAGATTTCTAGATTCCTTGTGCAACAGCAACTTTGAGGAATCTAGGGGGAATCTAAAAGATTCCCTAAGGCCTAGATTTCGATAGTGTCAGAATTCAGCAAATTGACATTCGATCCTACAGCTCTCGGTGACACAAGATCAGTGGAGCAGTCATATTTTCCATCTGAGCATTATGTTTTTCAGTCACTTTTCAAAGTAGAGTTGCAGGTGTTAGCATTCAATTTGTGAGCATTCATTTTCATGATATTCGATGTCGCGAGATTGATGGTATGGCCAGATCCAACAATTTATCATCCTTTTCTTTAGATATCTCTAGGATGTGAGGTATATGCAGTGTGATCATGTACTTCTTTGTCTCTTTGCTATGAGAGGCACTGTGTTAATGTATAGATCCATGTTTGATGTTTGATGTGGGATATTTTTTTTTTTTTTTTTTTGATGTGAGATGTAATTTCTATCATGGATTTGTTTTATGTTTGAGATCCCTTTGTTGCCATGTTGGCAGGATACTCATTGTCACATGTATGTTTGTTTGAGATCCCTTTGTTGCCATGTTGGCGGGATATTCATAGTCAGTGTTTGTGAGTTATTGTCATATTGATATGAGTCCTTTTTGTCAATGAGAGTTCCTATAGTGGAAGATCTCATGGAGAGGTCCAACCACTCTTGTGTGAGGGAATTTTCCTTGTATGACAGAGAAAACACCATCCATGTACATCATCACTCTTTACAACACTTAATGCAGCGACCTACACCATCTTGACACCGAGGCCCGAAGACGTAGTCCCTCATGGACGAACTCCGTTATTAATCTCTTATTTTGCTAATGCTTGTTATGTTCCTCTTTGTTACAACATGAAGATATGTTATTTTATGTCATTAATGCTTTGATGCAATTCTAACACATCAGCCAAAGTAAAAGGTCTTGGTTTAAAGCATAGCAAAATTTACCTAGATCATTATATCACACTTCAATCTTAACAAAACTCCTATCCTATTCTAATCATGCTAACTTCCATACACTCAATTTGTAACCAGCATATGTCTTGCTATTTTCCTGAGCAATTCTCCCATAATCATAATGCTGCAATACTTGGTAGTATCTAGAAAATAAACAAAGCATAATCAATTTGTTCCTATTCTTATGACATGATGATTATTTGTTTTTGAAATTCATTTGAATTGAAAACACTCATTTAAATGTTCTTAACCATGAAATTATATTCAAGAAATAATTTTTGCATCAAGAGTTGTTTATTAATGCAATCCTTGCTAGTTTATAATAGTTAAAAAAAAAACATATATTATTCGATTATGCAAAATAAAGAAAATACATTAATTACAAAATACAGGAAATCTTCAAATCTATTGAGGAAACAACTTCAAACTAAATGTAAATCTATAAATTGCAGTAACCACACTTCCTACATTCCATACTAATGGTGGGACTTGGTTCCAAGTGGTCGTGGGCCTTTTCCACTCCTGGAGCAAGCCCAGATTAACTCAAATTGCCTAAAACTCAAAAACCGTAATCACTTACAGCACTTTAAGTACATAATTGGTTTGATGTATTAAATCTTATCAAAACATACGTTCAACAAATGGTACACCATTCTTCAACGTTTTTCTTGAGCATTCAGCTTAAAAAGTTATTCTACAATGTCTTAATCCTCCCTTCCCCTGCGTACATGCTGCGATCTACCTTTTATAAAGAGTTGTTGATGAAAATAGAGATTAATTACATTCTAAATGAGACATAATAGCAAACAAACAAATGTCATTTTTAATTTCTCTAAATGGCCTTCGAATAGCTTATGGTTGGATTTGTGTTGATCAACGTAAGGATGGAGGAGTTTATTCCATTTTTATCTCATCCAATCGTGGTCCTCCATGTGGATGACCTAAAATCGTGGCCAAAATTTTCAAACCGTTCACGTTCAGCCCGTTTATGTACTTAAAACCGCACTTAACAATTGTTTTAGCCTCCACTCCCTTTTGGTGAAGAATTTTGCCGAACGGTTTCTGGGTTATATGAAACATGGTATTCTAAGTGAATTTGAATTCTCAGAATTTTGGGAATCTTCTCCATTTGGTCACAAAATTCAAATTTTCACCTACAACAATTCTGTACTCAACTCTGTAGTAACTAGTCAAAATTCAGTTGTGGAGATTTCTAGCAATAGAACGCTTTGGAAAATGAAATTAGTGAAACCATCATTAGTAAATGAAGACTCAATCATCTTTAATCATATAAAATCTAAGAAAACTAATGATAACCAACCATGGAGTGAATTTTACGACAAGTTATGGAATTAGGGTACAGAACGGGTTTAAAACATAGGGTTTTAGGGTATGAACGGTGATATTGCATGATGAAAACATGGGCATATTCAAGGCCCAACATCCCCTCATGCCTGAGGTTTTTCATATCCTCATTCAAACAAATGATTTTCTCATATATAGGTTTTTATGGCACCATGGATTTGGGCATGGTTGGTTCTTGTGGAGCAACATTACATGAAGATTTAAGGGTGTTGGTTCTTGTGGAGCAACACCATTCTTATTTGACTACCATAGATTTAATTTTGAGAGTGATACAAATTGAGAATAATAAATAGATATGGTAGGAGGTGATTATGAATGAGATGATAGGTGATAATGGAAATGGTAGATGAGATGAGGTGGTGATGGAGATAGTGGATGAGATGAGGTGGTGATGGAGATAGTGGATGAGATGAGGTGGGGATGGAGATAGTGGTTGAGATGAGGTGACTTCATACGCTACTCTTGTGAGGCCAATGCTTCTGGATGGTTCCTTTATGAAGGGCAGCAATGACTTCATCCTTTATTGAATACATTCAATTGACAATATTTGCGAATGTAGAAGGGGAAGGCACTATAGTTTCTGTTTTTCTTATATGAACCAATATCTTTTCTTTTCGTGATTGTGACCTTATTAGAGTAGCATGCATTCTATTATGAATGAGGAATTTTCAAATGGAGGGTATATGGAAAATGGAATATGTGGTGGTTAATCATCCAAGCTTTCTTCAATTTCTAATGAATTAAAGAATCTTAAGTCAATTTTACCTCAGTTTACCTTTATCATTGATGTACCTAGTGCTGCAAAATGAAGTGGAGGATGGAATGGCTAGAGCTGATGTGATTTTTTATCTGATCTATTGAAGAAGGCTGAAGGATGAGATGAAGAGATGAAGGATGACCTAAAGTTTTGAAGAGTGAACAGAAGGTCCCCTTATCCCCCATGCCTAAGGAGTTGTATGTCCCCAAACAATTGAGGAAAGGTGACTGCTGCTACAAATGATAATGGAAATTATGATACAAAAATCCAAATTGCTACAAATCTGTGTTAAGATCTCAAAACTATATAGTCTTCAACCGCTACACACCCGTGTGCAATATTTCATATCTGAATAAATGGTGTCGATGTCGAACATAAGAAAGAATCATTGGATTACTGACCATTGAGGATATCATTAACCAATGCAATGTATCCCACCTTTGATGTCAATAGGAATTAAGGCACCAAGTACATTCTACTAGCCATGAATGGATTTTTCAAAGTCGAATGGACTGAAGAATTCATCCACCAAGAAACATTGATGTATTTCCTTAGTAGATGACAATGATACCTGTCATTAAGGCATGCAGGCTCCCAGGTACCTTACCAAACCCTAACCTTGGTCCCAGATGATGTGTTGATGTCGATGGGACAAGGCTTGTTGGCAAGTGGGCCTTAAGGAATCCCAAATCAACCAACTCGAGTACAAAAATAATGAATTTAAGGATACATGATTCGAAGAAATCATACCAATTTACAAACTTTATTGGGAACCATGTCCACCAGTTACCTAGTTTTAAAGCAAATTCCCTATCCAATTGCACGAGACAAGCTGGTTTTCACAAAAGGACTTATTTTTCTCTTTAATATTGCATTTATTTATTATAATGCTAACTTTCCTAATATACCGAAGAGAAGCCATCCTCCTTTAAGTGAAAGATAACTTCCAATGTAGCCATGTGCAGATCAAGTAAAAAGATATAATCATACCCAAATTTAACATATAAAATTTAGAAGGTATATGAGCATGAACAATCAGTAGCTTTGAAAGATGTGATATAAAGACTATTTGAAGATGAGAGTGGTACTTTGACTAAATTGTGATCTGGAACCAATGCTCAATTTAATCCTGGTGGTATTGGCTCATTTATTCTTTTGGACCACTCTAAAATTTTTCCTCGGTCATGGCAAGAAAACTTGGATAATTTTTCTCCCAAATGCATACAATGCTTGGTGCTGGGCATGGTGAAATTTCTTCAATCTCAAGTTCAGCTGGATGATCCCCATTAGATTTGGTACATAATTCATCGATCTCCTTGGTAGATAGGCAAGAGGAATCAAGGGAGACTTCTAAATCCTTTTATGGTTGTGGAGAGATAGATAATTTCCTGAATGTGGTCAGGATGAACTCTTCCTGAGAGGCAGATATCCCAACTACTGCTAGGATTTGAGAAAGTACTTGAGGGACATCCTTCAAGCTCTTAATCATTCTTGAATTTCTCCTGCTGGTTGATGATCCCTATCTCGCAACACAGATTAGTCCCTGGGGGTTCTTACAGAACCCCAAAAATGTTTTGTCTTTAAAGAGCTTGAAATTTTAACCTAAATGAATTAAAACTAATTTCAATAAACCTCACCAAACTTTCTTACTCGAACAACCCAACTTTGGAGCAACCCCACCATAGTGGATGTTTGGCTATTCACTCACGTCTTATTGTACACTCTCTGCCATTTGATTGTCTTGCAACTAATATCACACACAAAAACAATTATGAAAGAAACTAGGCTCTAATCCCTTTAGCACCTCCCCAACAACGGCGCCAAAAATGTTGGGGAAATATATTGCTATAATTTCCAACATTAAATTATCAATCTGAGGCTCGTAAAATTCGAGGAACAAGTGGAGGCAACGCAAGATTAGAGCATATAACCTAAACTAGAATAAGAAATCAATTTGTTGTTTAAGTACAGAATGCTAAATCCTAAATAGATTAAATTGACTCAAAAATACATATCTGTAATCACAAATGAATGATTGATTAACCAAAGAAATTTTTATCCTACTTATGATTCCATAACTCAATCCACACTTACCTCTATAAAAGAACAGACTATCTACTGATTGTAAGGAAAACCCTTTGTTGAAATTTATTAATAAATCATACACTACACATTTCACACATGATCACACCATTCAGCTGCTAAAAATAATCCTCTCGTTGCATCATTCACTTGCTGGAAATAAACCTCTAATCACACCAAACATTTGTTGGAAAGTGAACTTCTAATGATACCAATCACTTGATGGAAAGTAAACTTCTAATTGACTCCTCAAAAGTAACTTCTAATTACATAAACCAATTTCTGGAAAGTACCTTCTAATTACATAAATCAATTTCTACCTACAATATCCCATTTTATAATATATGAAACAAACTCAAAATCCCTTTTCCTAATCAAGATGAATATTTGAAATGAACTATGCAAACCCAAACTATCTTTTTGTACTTAAGAAATTCATAATCAACATCTAAGAAAGTGAAAAGGAATCAAATCAATTGACACTACATTATAATTTCTACAAACAAATAATCTTCAGGCATTTTCCTATGGAAAGACAATTATGCTATGGAAAGTAAGAAAAATATACTTAAAATAAAATCTAATTACTTAAGCCTAAATCTTGGGACATGAGAAATAAATTAACCAACATAATCATTCCTCAAAGAACTAAATGGAACCTCTTTTTGATTCTTCACACCAGAAGTATAACATAATTTAGAAATCCAATCCCTATTCTAGACTAAAGTGGTTGCAAATTAAACTTAAGGAACTTCAATTTCTATCAGAATTGGATCTTAACAAAACTCTTATTCTATTCTAATCATGCTAACTTCCACACACTCAATTCATAACTAGAATCTGTCTTGCTATTTTCCTGAGCAATTCTCCCATAATCATAATGCTGCAATACTTGGTAACATCTGGAAAATAAACAGAGCATAAGAAATTTGTTCCTATTCTTGTGACACTGTGATTATTTGTTTTTGAAATTCATTTGAATTGAAAACACTCGTTTAAATGTTCTTAACCATGAAAGTATATTCAAGAAATAATTTGTTCATCAAGGGTTGTTGATTAATGTAGTCCTTGCAGATTTATAATAGTTAAAAACAAGATCTATTATTCAGATCTGTGAAATAGATAAAATACTTTTAAGTACAGAATACATGAAATCTTCAAATCTATTGAGGAAACAACTTCAAACTAAATGTAAATCTACAAATTGCAGTAACCACACTTCCTACAGTTTCTGCTAATGGTGGGACTTGGTTATAGGTGGTGGTCGGCCCTTTCCACTCTTGGAGCAAGCCTGGATTAACTCAAATTTCTTAAAACTCAAAAATCATAATCACTTACAGCACTTTAAGTACATAATCGATTTGATGTATTAAATCTGATCAAAACATACACGTTCAGCAAATGGTACAACAATCTTCAACGATTTGCTTGAGCATTCAACTTCAAAATTATTCTACTATGTCCTAATCCTCCCTTCCTTTGCATACATGTTGAGCTCTACCTTTTATACATAGTTTTTGATGAAAACAGAGATCAATTACATTCTAAATGAGACATAACAGTAAACAAACAAATGTCGTTTTTAATTTCTCTAGATGGCCTTTGAATAAATTATGGTTGGATTTATGTTTATCAATGCATGGATGGAGGATTTGCTTCCATGTTTAGCTCTTTCAATCGTGGTCCTCCATGTGGCTGACCCAAAACCGTGGCCAAATTTGTCAAACCGTTCACGTTCATCCCATTTATGTACTTAAAATCGCACTTAACAATTGTTTTAGTCTTCACTCCCTTTTGGTGATGAATTTTGTCGAACGGTTTCTGGGTTCTATGAAACATGGTATTTTGAGTGCAATTAAAGTCTCGGAATTTCAAGAATATTCTCCATTTTATCAAAAAATTCATATTTTCACCTACAACAATTATGTACTCAACTCTGCAGTAACTAGTCAAAATTCACTTGTGGAGATTTCTAGCAATAGAATGCTTCAGAAAAATAAATGAGTGAAACGATCATTATTAAATCATGAATAAATCATATTTAATCATAGAAAATCTAAGAAAACTAATTATAACCAACCATGGAGTATATTTGATGGTAATTTATGGAATTAGGGTACAGAATGGGTTAAAAACTTAGGGTTTTAGGGTATGAATGGTGATATTGCATGATGAAAACATGGGCATATTTGAGGCCCAATATATGTATTCTAGGATAATATTCATGAGAAATAATCATCCCACCATCAAAATATACCAGTTTTACTAGAGGTCAATCCTCCTTTCTATTTTTTTGAATAATCATTTTCAATATTGAATGCATTAGTGATTTTCCTTCATCATGAAAACCAAATATTAAAGTAACCTTTGGTAGGGGTGATGGTGGAAGGGAGAAATTTTAGTATCACTATGCTAATGTCCTAAGGGACATGGAATAGAAATATTGAGGACTTTTTGAGTTTTATTCTATTCTTTTTTAAGGGGAAAAGAGTTTTTTGATGCAATGTAGGCATTTGTCTTCCTAGATTGTGGTATTCCCGAAGATTAGAATGTAATATAAAAATAATATTTGATAGATCTAGTTGAGGTTCACATCAATATTGATGCACTTGAAGTTTACATTACTTTGCTAAAAATGTATGTCTATGCTAACACCCTTTGCAATAATAAAGCAAAGGAGGGGTGGAAGAGGAGAACCATAATAAAGCCCCCTAGTTGGGTGAAAAAATGATGAGGTGGATTAATTTCTTAAGATGACATGTGATACTAACTAAAAAAACAATATTGTGTATAAGTGGTGAAAGGTTTAGAGAATCCTACTTAGGTTTAAATTAACTAGAGACCTAGTTGAAATAATTTGAGACTTTGATCTTGAGCTTGAAGGTGGACCATAATTTTGATATGGTAGTGTGTAGAGTTTTTTGGGACACTATAAAGGCATCATGATGTATGGCCTTACCATATAGGAAGCCAAATTGTTTTAGGATGATATTCTTAAATAAGGTGGGCTTAAATATGATAGTTATAACCTTGGAAATAATTTTATAGACACAAATACAAAATGAGATTGGGTGGTAGTGGACAAACCTTATGGGCATTCCCCTTTCAAGATATTTACAATGGAAGTGGAGTTGAAGGGTGGATGGAGTTTCCATACACCTTTTTATTCTTCCATAATTGATAGTAGGTCCATTACGTGTGAATCCATAAATCAAATAAATAATTATGCAATCCAACCATATGGCTTGGGAACATTCATCACTTGTAGAGAAAGTAAGAACTTATGTAGCTCCATGTTTCTAATAAGCCTCATGAGAGCCTCATTTTAGTCCTCCATCATTGATCCATCAAAATAAGTGGTTGAATTCAATATAGTTTTTATATTCTTCATATGTATCTCAATGCACAAACCTTTATAATATAGGACTATTACTTTGGAAATAAATTTAAAATATGCACAATATGCTCTTAATAAGTCTCTTATTCCTAAAAGAGTGTTGATGGACTTGTGGTCCATTACTTGTTCATAAAAACATTTCATGTTATCATCTCCCTCAATGAGACAAGTGGCTCTACTTTTCATTCCCTCTTTACTTCGTTCCATGAAAGGAGTTTGGCCTTCTCCTTTTCTAAGGCATTAATTTCCTTTAAAGTCTGCTTCATCAATGCCTATTTTTGTGTAATTTTCCATAAGAGAAAATATTTATATTTCCAGTACAAAGAGATCATAATACTCATGCTAAGAGATTTCTTTCACACATTCTTTTGTGAGTGAGTTAGTGAGGGCGATGTTCTTTTGTAGGGAAATCATAATTGTCTCTTTAGTGTCTAGAGTTTAGGGCCTCCAATTTTCTCTAATGAGGGTGGTGAAGTCATCATAAAGAATCTAATGGGTGATAAAATTGAATCGATAAGGAGGCTTCCAACCACCATGGGTGAGATCCTATTTAATTGGGAAAGTGATGAAATCATACATGCTTTAGAATAGAGGGTTTGTATGCTTAGAGGGTTATGAGAAGGCATTCCTTAAAGAGAAAGTGATCAGGGAATTTTGAAATGTGTTAAGGGATAACTCTCTTATTTTTCCATGTCATCCTCAATTAAAAATTATCAACATCCGTTAGGTGGTTCACATCTAGGATACTTAAAAAGTAATTAGAAAGTAGGTTTTTCTAAGATAGATCTCACCGGAATTTACTATAATGGAAGGTAAAATTTAGGTCACCCCCAATATGAGATGGGACAAGTTTATGGAGTTGTATTCACATAATTGATACAAAATACCTTTAAATTGTCTGAGGGGCCATATAGGTTGAGAAGATCTCCATCAAAATTTAGAATTTGGTGCAAAATGATAGAAATGATACAAGATTGATAGCTTATGGAAGTGTGAATTCATCAAAGGATTCTAGTTGAGATATAAACCCCCATACTTCTTAACAAAGTTCATGGAAATTTCTCTAGGTGTTTCATCACTTATAGATCCAAGCACATGGTTTCTTGAATCATTAGGGCATGGGGTTTATGTTTCTAAATGAGCCCACATAGGGATCATTATTTTGAGACCATCCTCAAACCTCTCACATTATGAGACATTAATATCATTTGGGAACCCTTTTAGGGGCTATTTTGGTAAGGACTATAGGTATTATCATTTTCTTTCTTAAAGAAACTTCCTACTTTGCGTCTTACTTTGCACGTGTTAGATGTGTTTTTATACCTATAAAACCAAGGATGTATTATAGGCCAAAATAGTTATTCATCACATTTGATTGGTAGATTCTTTAGAATGCAACCTAGTAATGTACCTTTTGGATGTCCATGGTGATGTTAAGGATCTTATTTTTTTCCAATGTTGAGGAAGGGAAGCATGGTTTTGAATCCATCTCAATAACTTTTTTCAATTAGGAGCTAGAGTGGGACTCTAGGATACCTTTGTATCCTACTTAGCCCCTAACTTCTACATCGGTGGGGAGTTATTGGAGGGGGGGGGGGGGGGAGGGTTTTAGGATTATAATTTATAGTTTATGAACATTCTTTTACACTTTGAAATGTATTCTTGAAGATTTTAATTGGCTTCCAATATCTTTTGATCCACCTATGCTTGGGATCCACTAAATTCTATTGAGACCTTTTCCAATTTGTTCATGTTTATTTTGCATTTTTGATATTGAACAAGGATTTTAGCCCCAAAATTCAACAGGCATCATAACCAAATGAGTGCCTCCTCCAAATTATATTTTCTTATTTTGTGGTTAGGTTATATTTAAATGGTTGTGAGATTATTATTGTGTGCATCACAACAACACATTTTTATAGTCTCAATTTTGCATGAAGTAATGTTACTCGACCTCGGTCATAATAACATCTAGTATTCCCCATGATATATCCTTTCTTATTCGTAAAATTTATATTCTCATGTCATTGATGTGGATTAGATATTTATCATTGAAATGGCATACTAAATTACATGTTAACATATTAGTTGATATATAAATATGTAAGTTTGTTATGCAACCATATCACAAAACATAAGAAAAAAATAGATCAACGAGTTGAAAATTAGCCTATTTGAGGGGACAAGATCCTTTATATCACATAAATTAATATTTCTTGGATGATACAAATGACAATACCTCCTTGGTAAATATAGGAGTCTAAGAGGTCACAATATAATCAGAGCCTACATAGCAATAATAATGTAAGGGCACAACAATAAAAATAGTGGGCTTCTATGGTACACAACAATAACAATATGGGGGCTACATGGGCACAACAATAACAATAAGGGGGCTACATAAAAATAAATTTAATGAGGACACATTAGTATTATAGGGACCTAACATGCCCATCTCCTTCAAAAAAAGTGTTATCCTTAACACTTGAGTAGTTATGGATGCTTTTGTATAAAATCCTCATCCTCCCATGTGGAATATTCAGTAGGTAAGTTCTTTCACTTAATGAGATACTCTAAATTAATTGATTTTGTAGGTATCAGGTTCTTGTTTCTGTGACTGCTCCAGGCTCCAATATGATTTTTCCTTCTTCATCAGGTTGTGGCAATATTGTTTGAACCAGGAGCTTGTCACCAATAACCTTGTTTAAGCATGAAACATGGAAAAATAGGTGTACTCAGGAATATGTAGACATCCCTAGTTTGTATTCCATAGTCCAAATGATCTGAAATGAGTGTATTAGTTCTGTTGTGCTATCTGTCCTTTCATTAATATAAACATGTATAATTTGTCTCCATATGTTTGCTTAAGGAATGAGAGATTTAACCATGAACATTAGATGAATTAGTGAACTTTAAGCATGTAAATAAGCCTTAAAAACATTGAACAATAGTGCCTAACAGAGAAAAGAATTCACACATAATTTTTACACAGTAGGCATGATGAAGCGATTCACCCCTCCTAGGCTACATCTGCTGGTCCAACTCCCAATGGCATGTCCCTCTTTGTCATTATGCTCAAAATTATAAATTACATATGTTTACAAGCCTCTAATGATTGTTTTCTCTACACCAATGGCTCCAAAATGCTCAAATTAGTCTAGGTAGACTCTTGTTTCACCAAAATTGGTCGAAAATTGACCTCCCAATGCATTTTCCCCAATGACAGCTAGAAAAACTCCAGTAAATGTGGAGACATGCAGTTAAATTAATTTAAATTGAAGGAAAACCATAAAATTTAGGGGTGCGCTCCAAAAATAATCAGACGGTTAACATAACATTAAAGTGTTAGTGGCAGGGTGGTCACATACTAACCCCGCCGTAACCTCCGCAACTAACTGTTTGAACTTTGTGTTATATGTTGGAACCATGAGTTGTGTTTCCGCTTTAACCTTAACTGTCACATTAAACTCTTCATCCCCTCCATTTGACTTCCATTGTAACCACCTACCGGAGGCTACAGTTATCACAACCGTTAATTGAAACTATTCTGCAAACACCGTCATGTGAACTCGACCGTCGCGAAGTTTGAGTTTTATGTTGTGGTTAGAATGGAGGCCAGGTTTATGGGCGCAAGGCCACATGACAGGGGATTTGGCCCTTCAGGGCTGGCCTTCCAAGCGCCCATTTCAAAACTTTACAAATAATAAAACGAAGCCACATCCAATACATGGTAATCAACTTTGGATAGGCGGACTGGTCAAGTCTTCGGCATGTGTGTGTGCAGAGGCCAGATGTTCGAACCTTCGGAGCTCCATAAAAATTTTACCACAGAAACCTAAGGAAACGTGGTGGCCTATGGGCGTGCCACGTGTCACTCATCCAACGACGCTTCAAATTCCATCCAACAGCCAATAACAACTTTGTACCATAAACAATCAATAGCCCAGATTGAGCCACGTGGCACGATTTTGTTGATTGAGTAAAAATGGAATATTCCAAGTATATACCTACTGACTGTACCTCCATGTTGACTGGGCATCCAGTCACAAAATTTTATTATTTGGGAAAGTGAACAAAAAACGATATCTTCCTCATACGACATTAATTTTTTGAACCATTCACGGTGCCGGAATCACAACGACGAGACCTTTCTGGTCACTCAAGTTCGGACCTATTTTGAGCACTTTAATTTTTGAGCATATGACATGATCTCCTGATCACACCTCCCCATTGGGAAGATTTTGGACCCCAAAATACTTTAATCACATGTTCAGAAGATGATGGAACAAATCCCTCACTTTTTCCACTTCCATCCATCTTGCCTTACTTGGTTTGCTTCCCTTGAGCCCAATCGAAAGATAATCAGCACTTCCTCTCTTAGAATTGTGTGTCCTCCTATCAAGGATGGCATCCTCCTTGAGCTCGTCCAGAAATTCTGGTGAGAAATCTTCTATTGATGGCAGCTGAATGCCACTCCCTTGATCATCAATCAAAGGAGGCTCATACAAACGTAAATTCTCCACATTGACAACGGAAAACATTTGCATATATGAAGGCAAGTCAAGTTGAAATGCATTATTACCAACTTGTTTAATAATCTTGAATGGACCATGATGAATAGGCTTGAGCTTTTTACCTTATCCTTGCATCCTTTATTTGCTTATGTGCAACCATACTTCATCTCCTTCTTGAAACTTGTGATTAACTCTATGTTTGTCATGCCTCTCCTTGTACTTTCTTTGACTCTTCTCAAGTTGTTCTTGAACTTGTTGATGAATGATCTGAATTTTCTCAATGAATTTTGGAGCCTTTTCAATATCACTATGCCCATCAATTGCAACATTCTTCTCATAGATGAAGTCTAATGGCGATTTCGGAAAATACCCAAAGCAGGCTTCAAAAGGTGAAGTATTTGTAGAAGAGTGCTTGGCCCAGTTGTAAGCTTGCTAAATGTAATGTAGTTTTTCATCCCAAAACTTGGAATGTTTGCTGCAATATCCTCTCAATAGATGCACAATGGTCCTTTTCACCACCTCGGTTTGGCCATCAGTTTGTGGATGAAAAGCAATACTCTTTTTCAACTTTGTGTCCATCATCTTCCAAAGATTGGACCAAAAATTCCCAACAAACCTGGAATCCCTGTCACTAACAATAGAAGTTGGCAAACCAAAATAAACCCATACATGTTGAAAATTAAGTTCAGCAGTTTTTTAGCAATAATGGTTTTCTTACATGGCATAAGTATACACATTTTACTGAATTTATCCACAACTACATAAAGATAATCATGTTTTTTTCTTGACATAGGTAGACCTCCAACAAACTCCATGGAGACACTCTCCCATGGCCTTGATGGTACCGATAGTGGCGTATAAAACCCAAGCTTCCTATTGCTAGGCTTGCTTTTTGAACACATAGAACATCCTCTTATAAAACATGACACACTGTCTATCATGTGAGGCCAATAACAATACCTATGTAGATGCCCCACTGTTTTTCTTACCCCAAAGTGACCAACAATAAGAGACAAATGAGCCTCTCTCATGACACTAAGTCTCTCTCCTTGTGGTATGCACAACTTGCCCAAATGAAACAACAAATTTTTATGGATGTGATAATCATTTTCCTCAACTTGATTCCCTTCACTCAAACTAGCATACACATCTTTAAAATCATTATCAGATGCATATTGTTCTATGTAACCCTCATGTACAATAGAATCGTTTTTAAGCAAATTAGAAGCACTTATAATTGGCCTTGAAAGCATATCAACAACTTTATTGAAAATACCTTTCTTGTACCTTATAACCAAGTGAAATTGTTGAATAAATCCCATCCACCTGAAATGTCGTGATTGCTGCAATTTTTTTTGCGACTACAAGTACTGTAGCGGTTGGTGATGGGTATGAATAATCATCTCTTTAGCCATCAAGTAGTGTTTCCACTTCTTGACGCTTTGTACCAACACATAAATCTCTTTGTCATATGTTGGATAATTGATTACAGCACCATTGAATGTTTCAGAATGAAAAGCGACAAGCTTACCATGTTGCAAAATTGTTGTGCCCATGGCATAATCACTAGCATCATTTTGTATCTTGAATGGATGTCTCAAATCCGGTAATGCAAGGACCAGAGATGAACTGATCTTGTCTTTTAAAGCTTCAAAATATTGATGTTGTTTGCCTCCCCATTGGAAGCCTTTCTTCACACTTGTCACTGCATGCATAGGAGTTGCTATGGCAGAAAAGTTAGCAATAAACTTTCTCCAATATTGAGTTTTGCCTAAGAAACTTCTTACCTCGGTTACTGAATTGGGAGTGGGCCAATTCACAATGGTTTCCACTTTAGAAGGATCAATTCTCAATGTGCCTCCTCCTACAATGTGTCCCAAATAAACTAGAGAAGTCTTTCCAAATTCGCACTTAGACATCTTAAGAAATAATTGCTCTTTATTCAAAACATCAAGTACCCTCTTTACATGCAAGACATGCTCTTCTCTTGTTTTTCTGAAAATGAGTATATCATCTAAATAAAAAATCACAAAGTCATCAAGAAATGGATGCAAAACGTTATCCATAACACCCATGAAAGTCACCGGTGCATTACACAAACCAAACAGCATAACCAACCACTCAAAGAGTCCTTGTTTGGTTTTGAATGCAGTCTTCCATATGTCATTTTCTGTAATTCTTACTTGATGATATCCACTTCGTAAATCTAACTTAGTGAAATACTTTTATTCTTTAAGCTGATCTAACAAATCATCTATCCTTGGGAGTGGGTATTGATTCTTTACCATTATCTTGTTCAAAGCTCTGAAGTCAACACACATGCGCCAAGTCCCATATTTCTTCAAAATCAAGACTATGGGTGAACCACATGGTGAAGTGCTTGGCCTTATTAGTCCCTTGTCCAACAAGTCCTTAATTTTCCTCTTTATTTCTGCATTCTCCATTATCGACATGCGATACATGTCGATGTTTGGAAGAGGAAAATCTTGTTGAAACTAAATCTCATGTTGAATCTCCCTTTTAGGAGGCAATCTTGTTGGCTCCTGAAACATCTCATGATGTGCATAAACTACATCATATAAATCTAATTTCAACTTAGGATCACAATCTTCAAATGACTCATGATTAACATCAGCTTTAGGCTTGATCATTAGAAGAACAAAATTCTTACTTTAATTCACTATTCTTTTTACTTGTCGAGCATTTACCATTCCCATATCTATCTTCTTGCGATGTGTTCTAACAATGTACTCCTTTCCATATTTGAATAAATGGTATTTGTTCTAATGGTGATGGAAGATATATTTCCTGTCATACCAGTAAGGATGGACCAACACAACACCTGTAATATCAAGCAGAACCACATCTAATTCAACTGCGTCAACAAAATGTGCAGTTATTGCAAAGCGCAATATGCACTTCTTTGAAACCTGTAAATTTGCATCCTTACAAATCCACCCAAATGGATATGTTTTTGGATTTGGAATGGTCTCAAGATTAAGTTTCTTGATGAATTATTCAGAGATTAAATTCTCTTATGAACCACTGTCAAACAGTGTATCAATCTTGGTATGTTTGGATATGACCCTCACATGAAACAGTTCAATTCTGTCTTCTTCATTTGGAACTTCTATGTGACAGTTTGAAGTATTACTACTAGGTTTTGTTTCAATTTCTTTCCCCTTCATGTTCTTCAATCCCATGGCTGTAATTTTAGTTTTATCACCTGAATCCTCTCCTAAGTCATGTTGAGTTGTAGCTGCAATTTCCTGCTTCCCTTTGTTTTTGTTAAATTTGGGTCTCTTTTCAGGATGTAGTTTCAAACAATTTTTCTCTTGATGGCCATATCTTGAACAATGTTTACAAAAAACTTTCTCTCCCTCTTTCTTGACAGATGCATTATTTTTTCCTTTTCCTTTTGAGGTCTTCTCTTTGTTTTTCCTCTTAAAAGGTTTGTTTCTACCCTCTTCAAAAGTATTTTTCCCTCTAGCTTCTAGATGTGTGGCTTGAACACATACCTCATCTAGACTTGTAGGATTAAACATGAGGATAGTATGTCTAAGGTAGCTATGTAAGCCCCCTATGTACTTGAGAAAATTATCTTGACTCTGCAAATCTACCACTAATAAGAGAGCTCTTCTCCTAAATTCTTGGGTGTAGTCTTGTACATTTTGTCCTTTCAATTGTCTAAAATTTTTCCAATTCATTATGCCTTTCTGCATGTGAGCTAATGGATAAAACTATTTCTTTATTGCAATAATTAAATCAATCCATGATAGAATAATCTCACCATGATTTTTGATCTCCTCCTTTGTCTTGGCTTCCCACCAAACAAGAGTTGCACCTTCGATTCTCAATGAAGCTAGTTGGATTTTGGTGTCATCATCATGAAGGTTCTGAATTCTCAAATAAACCTCCAATTGCCTAATCCAATTATCAAGCTTTTCTACATTGACTTCACCATTAAACATTGGCAATTCAAACTTAACATCAAAGTTTAGAAAATGACTTTTACCAGTGTTCTTTGACTTAGATGGCTGATGTACTGGAGATGAAGTAGAGGATGATGAGGATGAAGATGAGGGTGATGATGGTGACTTTCCACTGCCTCCATTTCCTCCATTGCCCTTCTTTGATTTATCTTCATCATTGTGACCTCCTGATGATCCCTGGCCTTCCTTGTAAAGTTTGGATCCTTCTCCTTCTAGCCTTTCATTTCTTTCTTGATAAAGGACTCTCACCATTTCAGTCATGTCAAGGAATGCATTCCTGAACACTCTTTCTTCCTCTTTGGGATCCATCTCTTCATGGGTTTCTTATTCTCCTGGAGGCATGATTGATGTTACTTTTGCTTCTCTTGGAGGTGAACTAGGTGGTGGAGAATGTGGCAATCTTGCCCTTCTTTGTTGTGGCTCACTTTGGGAACCTCTTGCTTCCACTAATTTTCCTTCTCCTCTCTTAAGCTTGAACCTAGTAAGCATGAAAACCCTTACAAATAGTTAACAAATGCTTGCACATAAAAACACCGGAGATAAAACTCTAGCTCTGATACCAACTTGATCTGAAAGGAGTGTATTAGTTCTGTTGTGCTAAGTTTCCTTTCAGTAATATAAACATGTAAAATTTGTCTCCATCTGTTTGCTTAAGGAATGAGAGATTTAACCATGAATATTAGATGAATTAGTGAAATTTAAGCATGTAAATAAGCCTTAAAAACAATAAAAAATAGTGCATAATAGAGAAAAAAATTCACACATAAGTTTTACACATTAGGCATGATGAAGTAGTTCACCCCTTCTGGGCTACATCTGTTGGTCCATCTCCCAATGGAATCTCCCTCTTTCTCATTATGCTAAAAATTGTAAATTGCATATGTTTATAGGCCTGTAATGGTTGTTTTCTCTACACCAATGGCTCCAGAATGCTCAAATTAGTCTAGTTAGACTCTTGTTTCACCAAAATTGATCGAAAATTGACCTCCCAATGCATTTTCCCCAATGACAGCTAGAAAAACTCCACTAAATGTGGATACAGGTAGTTAACTTAAGTTAAATTGAAGGAAAACCATAAAATTTAGGGGCGCACTCCAAAAATAGTCGGACGGTTAACATAACATTAAAGTGTTAGTGGAGGGGTGGTCACATACCGACCCGCCGTAACCTCCGCAACTAACTATTTGAACTCTGTGTTATATGTCAGAACCGGGAGTTGTGGTTTCGCTCTAACCTTAACCATCGCATTAAACTCTTCATCCCCACCATGTGACTATCGTTGTAACCACCCATCGGAGGCTACGGTTATGGCAACCGTTAACCGAAAATGTTATGCAAACACCGTCATGTGAACTGGATCATCACAAAGTTCGAGTTTTATGTTGTGGTTAGAACGAAGGCCAAGTTTCTAGGCACAAGGCCACATGAGAGGGGGGTTGGCCCTTTGGTGCTGGCCTCCCAAGCACCCAATGCAAAACTTTACAAACAATAAAATGAAGCCACGTCCAATACATAGTAAGCAACTTTGGATAGGTAGACTGGTCAAGTCTTGGGCGTGTGCGTGTGGAGGTTGGTTGTTCGAACCTCTGGAGCTCCATAAAAAAATTACCACAGAAATCTGAGGACACGTGGTGGCCTGTAGGCTTGCCACATGTCGCTCATCCAATGATTCAAATTCCATCCAAAGGCCAATAACAACTTCGTACCATAAAAAATCAACGACCCAGATTGAGCCACATGGCACGATTATGTTGGTTGAGTAAAAATGGAATATTCCAAGAATATACCTACTGATTGTACCTGCATGCTGATTGGGCATCCAGTCACAAAATTTTGTTGTTTGGGAAAATGAACAGAACGCGATATCTTCCTCATACGACATCGATTTTTCGAACCGTTCACGGTGCCAAAATCGCAACGACGAGACCTTTCCGGTCACTCAGGTTCGGACCTGTTTCAAGAACTTTCATTTTTTAGCATAAGACATGATCTCCTGATCAACCAATATTTTGCAACACCTTATAAGAACCATAGTACTTTGGTGATAATTTATTATCCTTCTTAGCTTGCTTGAGAGACATTTTTATGTATGGTTGTAGCCATAAAAATACCCAGTCACCTACGTCAAAACTTATTTCACTTCGATGTTGATCTACTTGTTGTTTCATTTGATTTTGTGCCAGAGTGAGGTTATCCTTTAAGACTTTGAGAACTTGTTGTTGATGCTCGATGTGATATTCCACATTTTGGACTTTATAATTTTCTATTAAAGATGATGTGATGGATGATGGATGATATCCATAAAGTGCCATAAATGGGGTTGTTTTTGTTGTAGTATAGAAGGAAGTGTTATACCACCATTTAGCTAGAGGTAACCACTTGACCCATTGTGTTTTTTTTTTCAGATAAAAAGTAATGAAGATATCCTTCCAAACATTTGTTCACTATCTCATTTTTCCCTTCAGATTGAGTATTATAACATGATATATGATCTAATTGAGTACCAACACAAGAAAATAATTATATCCAAAAATCTCTAGTGAATATGGGATCTCTGTCACTTACAATAATATTTGGCTTTCCATGTAGCTTTTGACTTGTTTCCATAAATGTAGAAGAAAATGTATTGGTTTTTAAAGGATCACAAAGATAATATTTGTGACCCATTTTTGCTACTCTTCTGAAGATAATCTTTGTTCCAAAAAGTATTTAAGTCTATCATGCTTTTTTTTTACCTTGAAGTATCCTCCCATTAGGTAAGGTCGTCATTTCTTTAGTGCATGTAGTATTTACAACCTTTCCTTCTCATAAATAGGTTTTTGTAAATATTTTCCCTTTATTAGATGACTTTCAAAAGAAATGGGTCTTCCTTCTTGCGTTAAAACAACATTAATTCCATTTCTTGAGGAATCACATTACACAATAAAGGTTTTCTTGAAGTTCAGTGTAGCTAACACTTGTCATTGGCACATTGCCTCTTTAATATTTTCAAAGCCCTTAGTTTCTCCTGGAGTCTAATAAAATGCATATTTCTTCAATAATGTTGTTATAGGCGTTTCTATTCTCCCATAATTCTTAACAAACTTGCGATAATACCCTGTCAACACGAGAAATCCTCAAATATGCTTTAGGGTTGTTGAGATTTTACATTCCTTGATGGCTTTAATTTTTTATGGTCTACCTTAACACCCTCATGAGATACAATATGACCCAAATATTACACCTCTTGTACTCGAAATAAACATTTGGAGGTTTTTTCATATAATTGTTTCTCCTGCAATAGTTTGAGCACCATGTTAACATGTTTAACATGATCCTTCCAAGACTTGATGTAAATTAGCATATCATCAAAAAATACTAACGCAAATTCTATAAGGGTTTGAAAATGGAATTCATCATACCTTGAAATGTGTAAGGTGCATCAGTAAGGTCACAGGCACGATAAAAAAATCTTAATGACCTTCATGAACTATGAATGTTTTTTTCATAATGTCTTCAATATTGATTCTAATTTGATGATATCCTGAATGAAGATCCATCTTGATGAAGTACATTTCTCAATGTAATCCATCAATGACAAGAATGGGAAATTTATCCTTAATAGTGAGATTTTAGATCTCCCTATAATCTGGACATATACGTCATGATCCATCCTTCTTATGCACCAATACTACTGGAGCATAGAAATAACTTTGGCTAGGTTAAATTATACAACCCTCTAGAATTTCTACAATCGTACGTTCAATTTCACTCTTTTGGGCATAATGATAACTATAATTCCTGATGTTTGGAAGAAAACTTCCTAGAATCAAGTGAATAGCATGATCATAATAATGAATAGGGGGAGGCCTTTGGGAGTCTCAAATACCTTGGAATGAGGACTTTTTGGAGATCTAGAGAAATAGTTTATTTCAATGTTTGAACCTATAATGAGCATAATTTTTCAATTATTCCCCATTTCTCTTTATTCAAAAGTTTTTTCATGCCATTAGAGATAATTTTCTTCATTGGATTTCCTATGATACCCCTTAATTCAATTTCCTTTCCTTCCCAGAAAAATTTCAAGAAAATTTCTTGAAAATTAAAAGATATCATCCCCAAAGAACCATTGGAATCCTAATAATTTTTTTCACTAGTGTGCGCGCAAGCCCTTTAAACTCGTGAGACCTACTCTTGGCATGACCTGAGGGCCTCGCTCGGCCCGAATTATAGCCTGACTGTGCGGCCTCCTGCTACAAAAATGGAACCACCGTAACCTCCGAAGGATGAGGATTATCCTCCAGAAACTTCGCCCCCTGATCAAAATGAAAATGCAGAAGCGTTTGCATCTTTGATATCTTCCATTGGCCCTCCAAGAACCATACCCTCAGTCTCAAATTTTGTGAAGAAACTTGAAGAAATCCCTAAGATCACTCTTCCTCCATCTCTTCCCCATTGGGCGGCTTTGTCTCTCTTTGAATGGGGCTTGGTCGGCCAATTCATAGGTCTCTGGCCTTCTCCTCACTCGGTCCAGAAATGGGTAGAGAGGAACTGGTCCTCCTCAATAAACGGGAAAATATCCATAAGATTTTGTGGAAGAGGGTATTACACTTTTCACTTTGAAATAAAGGAATATCGATATCTAATATTCAAAAATGGCCCATACTTCACGGACATGTGAGGCATTTATTTAAACAGATGGACTTCTGATTTTGATCCTGAAATGGATGTTCCAAACACAATGTTAGTTTGGGTCGGACTCCCTCATCTCCACCTCCACTTCTAGGGTGATGAGTCTGTCAAAGCCATCGGGAATGTGATGGGGAAGTATATTGACATATGCGAGCCAAAGGAGAACATGCACGCTTGTGCGAGGGTATGTTTCGAAGTTGACCTAGGGAAAGGCTTCTCGGAGGTAGTGAAGATAAAAGTAGATCAATGGACACACATACAACAGTTGGACTACGAGCAGATATCGTTCAAATGAAAGGTATGTCATGAATATGGTCATTTTGCAAATACATGTCCAAAAAAACAAGAAAGTGAAGACCTAGAAGCTCCAGAATTGAAATGGGAACAAGTTAAAAAGAAAAAAAAAAGCAAACAAACAACCTTACCCTCCTCAAATCAACCTATTGCTCCCCCTCCTTCCGCCCCTCCTCCCTCCTCCCCCCCCCCCTACCAATGCTCCTCTCAATACCACATTCTTCATCAACCCCAATCCCTTTGGACCCCTCGAAGAACCTCCCATTCCCCCCTCCTCCCCCCCTTATTCCCCTCATCTCATTCCACCCCCAATCCTCTCCCCTTCCGCACCTATTATTCCTCGCAACGCTCCCCCTCCTTCAGTTGACAAAATCTTGACAAGAAACCAATCAAAATAATCTTTACACACCTTAGAACACCAAAATAAAGCAGGAAGAAAGACTAACAAAGAATTGAGAGATGAAGCAGCAGCAAAAGAAATGGAGTTAAGCACACAACCACCCATGGACTCCTTTGGGAAAAGCATTGGGAATAATGAGAAAAACCAACACCAACAAAGAGGGAAAGGTCCCTCAGCCTCCCACCAAAATAAATAATGATTGTGGTCTCCTAGAATTTTTGTGGTTTGGGGACATCACATAAAGTAAATGTAGTAAAAAATTTTTTAGTAATGGAAACCTCATATATACTACTGCTACAGGAGACCAAAACTAGTTGCCAAGATTCTGAAAAAATAATCAAAAACTTAAAAACTTATGATGGAACATTTCAACAAGCAATAGGGGCCTTAGGAGGTATCTGTACCTTACGGAGAAAAGGAAAATGGGAGCTACTCCAGCAAAAAAAGGAACAACATTGGATTAGAACAAATCTAAAAGAGACAACCCCCAATAAGCAATATTGTATAGTCAACATATACGCCCCCAACCACTTCAAGGAAAAATAATAATGATGGAACACCGTTAAAGAGACATTAAATAATATCCAAAACAGAAATATAATCTTGGGTGGTGACCTCAATCTAGTCCTAAATGTGGATGAAAAATTTGGTGGAGTTTATCATTCTGATCCCTCAAGGGATGCAATCGAAAAGATAATGGAAAAACACAAGCTAATATACATTTCTCCCAACAACAAAAAGTACACATGGAGCAATAAGAGGGTAGGAAGCAGCATTATAAAGGAAATATTAGACTGTATTTTAGTTCAGGAAAGCATCATCTCAAAACACAACTCAGCGAGGTCAAGAATTTTTCATACAAAAAATTTAGACCACAAGCTGGTGGTAATCTCTCTTAGGTTGCTGGAGAACAAAGGCCCCATTCCATTTAGATATTTTCCAACATGGAATAGCAACAAGGATTTTAAAAAACTAATTGTTGAAGTCTGGTCCCAAAGAGTCACAGGATCTCCCTATTATGTGTGGGAAACCAAATTAAAAAATTTGAGAAAAGAATTGAAAATATGGTCCAAATAAAATGAAAAAAAAAAAAAAAACACAGAAAAGAAAGGTTGAGTTATTAAAAAAATTGAGGCACTCCAAGAGGCTAAGGAAAATTAGGAGGAAACCAAAGAAATCCACCTAAAGGAAAAGGCCCTCTATTGGGAAATTTACAGAGAAAATCGGATAGAAGAGGAAGTGGGGAGATGAAAATCTATAATTCTATGGTTAAAAGCAGGGGATAAGAATACAACTTTTTTCCACAATTCTATGAAAATTAGAAGGTGCAGAAATCATATTAACAAAATCCAAATAGAGGGAAAGGAAATCATAGGCTCTACAGAATTTTAAAAAAATAATCTCATATTCATTTTAAAAACCTCCTAACAGAAAATGGAGAAAGCACATATTTTGAATCCTTCTTGCAGCATGTTCCTAATAAGATAGGTGTTGTTCAAAACACAGAACTTATGCAAGAAGTAGGAGAAGAGGAAATTGAGGTGGTTGTTTGGAGTCTTCACCCTGACAAAGATCCGGGCCTGGATATGTTGGACAGACAAATCCCTCTTGCGGACAAGAGTGATCTCCCTATTATCTTAAGGATATCTAGAAACAAACAGACAAATGCAGACCATTTTTCTTAATAGTTACCAATTAATTATGGAGAGATGCTCCTACTTGAAGTCCAACGCTTACTTGGTCTTCAACCTAGTTGTTCCAGAAGGTATCGATCCAACATATAAGATCTGCAATCAAAGACAAGAAAACAAGATCAAAAACATCTGCAAAATATGATAATTCGAAAGCAATAATCTATCTTAGTGATCAAGGAACCTAAGAATTAAATCATTCAAAAGATAAATGAACAACTCAATGAGAAAATAGAATCCATTTGTATTAACTTTGAATATAAAAGAAGAAACCTTACAACCTTGATGCCTTGATGTTTGTACAAGTTCTTCCAGGGTCCCGAACAACTGTTTTCCTCAGTTTGACAAGACTCCAACTCTCTGAATCAGCATAAGACTATGGCTATGAGTATGTGATCTCTCTCATGCCAATGATGCCAAATGTGGAGATTATAATTTCTTTAGAAATTCTCTTCTACAAGCTAAGTAGTAAGTACCCTTGAGACTGAAACATAGTCAATTTATAGCAGAAGGGAGGTAGTTTCAGCTCCAATAAGGAAGGGATAAAGTCCTCTCATCATGGGATTTTAGCTCCAAAAACCAATGGATAGCTCCATTTATGAAGGGATAAAGGTTCATGAATGGAAGGGGTGAAGCTCGACCAGATAGCGCTTCTAGAAGGCCACAGCTGGGAGAATATTCGACCAGCTGGGCTTCTAGAACTTACTTTTCTTTTTATTTTACCTTTTACGGAGGTCTGCAGTTTTAATGAGTAGAACGTGTGGAATGTACCACAGGTTTTATAGCAATAAACCGCAGTACCGCAGGAAATGACTAGGAAAAGTGTGGAGTTAGGCTTTTTAGGGTTTTAATAAGCTTTTTCCCAATTCCAAGACTTGATTTAGGAACTTTATGATTTTGCACCTCTAAGGGAGCAATAAATAGGTAATGATGAACCCATATAGACAGATAAATGTCATGGTGAAAAATTTTATTGTAACAGATTTCCCCCTAAAGTGTGAAGTCTGAAGAGTTCTGAAGGATTCTGAAGAGTGAAGTGCTTTATCATTCCGAGGATCGGGCTGTAGGCACACCGGTTGAAACCTGGAAAAAAAATTCAATGCAAGCATATATATATATATATCATCGTTGAGGTAGGCATTCCCATACTCAGATCAAAACTAACTACATGTTTTGATACAAAAATTATTTTAGAATTACATTAATAGTAGACACAACATGAACACAGCCATCTGTCATAAGTAGTCTACTGCATAATGAATAATAAAACTCCTCGCAGCCTGGATGGTAGAAACTGGATCCAGGGTCTTGATTTCTGCTACCTGAACTAGTACGATTTTATCCATGCGATTTATTGTGTCAAAGTCGAACATGGTAGAAACCACTTGATTACTAGTCAATGATGTGAACTATTAAGAAGTGTGAGAGAAACCACCAATAATGAGAATGGCTCTCAAAGTACTCAGTACAAACTATGAAGTGTGAATAAATGATTTGAAGTCGAACACTTCATAGAATCGTTCAATCGAAGGTCAATGATGTAACCTGTCGTCAAAGGTGAGAAATCTGCCATTAGGGCATGCATATCCCAAGGTACTGATAGGATTCTACATCAAATTTCTAGATGATGAGCTGTTGTCGATAGAAAGTGATCCGACATAGGAAATCCCACGACACGAAACCATTATATCAAGTTTTGAAGAAATATTTTCAAGGACTGACTCAGGGATGGTCAACGCAAATGGAGACAAATGTTTGTAAAGAATGATTTATTGAACTTATCTCTTGAAAACATAACAACACTACAAATGAGGCGATTGACCAAAGCTAATACCCAGAAACTGATTGAAGACTTTCAATGTGGTTTGATTAACTGTTTAGCCAAAGGATTTCCCCAACCGAAATATGAATGTGACAAAAGTGTCATGTTCAAGAGTGGTATACTACTTTTTGGAACAAAGTGTGACAACTAGATTCATTTTCTCTCTTTTTCCCCCACCATTTCTGGCAATTACCTCTTTATTTTTGACAAGCTTGAGGAGGATAACATTTGCTTGTTGTATAAGCTCATCCTTCGGATGAATCCAACTTAGTATTAAAATCGAACCCTAAGAAGGAGTGGTTCGTTCTTGTTTGTAATCGATAGGTCCTTTACTGTTAAGTTTTAACGAGTCCAGTATAGGTTAAACTCAGTGTTTTTCAATTTTAGGGAGTCAGAAGAAAAACTTAAGAAAACTCTGTGGGTGTACTTTTTCATAAATTTAGTCTCTCAAGCCCGAAAAAGGATAAAATAATGTAGGAGAGAACTCTATTGACCATAATTAGTCAACGTATACCTTTTTCGTAAATAGTCCATTTTAGTCCAGAAAAGGGGTAAACTTATACTAAAGGGGTGACTATTCATTTCCTTTAACGAATTTGAATAGTCAAGTACTCGGCGATATTTTCATGTTTAGAGATTCTGAAAAGGGCTTAAAAGAGAACACCAAGGTTTCGCTTTTTCGTAATTTTTAGGAGCCTGAAAAAGTGATAAAAGTGTACTCGTCATCAAAATAATCCTTTTCACCTGATAAACTTGTTTTCTGCACATAAACTCGAAAAAATTAAACATATCTGTTTCTAATAAGTAAAAACTTTTGAAAAACAACTTTTTAAAGTGGAAAACAAATAAAATAATATTTTTTTCATTCAAAAAATCTTATAAAAAGCAGCTCAACAAAGTCATTTTTACCTTTTGTGTTCAGAGTTGAAAGTTAAGAGCTTTTGCCAAAAAACATTCCGGAGGTGATAACGGGAGAACCGACCACTCAAATCAAAATCCGTCGAATCCAGGTAATCCACAACACTCTTCTCTTCATTTTCATCTATTTACATTCTCTTTTTAAGCTTTTAAAATCATTTTGGGGGGGGGGGGGGGGGGGGGGGGAATGGTTCAAGATTTTGTTACGGGGGTCCGCAGGCTAGCCATTGGTTACCTACGGACCCCGATAATTTTCCTAAAGGAAATTTTTTGAGCTACTGCAGTTTATATGAAGGGTGCGTGCGAGGTTCCGCACTGTCCCTATATAGAAACTGCAAGGGCGCAAAATGAAATTGAAAAATTCTCTCAAAAATGGATAAATTTTTTTACTCTAATAGCTTCTAACCATTAAATGCGTCCATTTTCAAGTTATTTGCACAATGTTGGAGTGGCGAGAATGTGAACATGAAGAGGTAGATGATATGGCCATGAATAATCCAGCCATAATGCATGTTTTGAGAGATTGCGGTTATATAAATTCTGGGCCATTCAAGGCATGAGAGCACAGGTAGAGCTAATGACCTGGCTAGTGAATAAATGGGACATTCAGGAACAATGCTTTATCATTGGAGATCACAAGCTAGAAATTGAACTTGAAGACATCTACTTCCTCATCGATTTACCCAAAAGAGGTGAACCAATCTCTTTGTTCGGGGCTAGGCAAGGTGGCCTGCCTATCGCTAGCTACAAACAAGAGTTATGTAATGAGGAAGTTGATCCCAAAGACAACCGGATAGACATAAAAACTATCATACGTCTTGATCTGAAAGTCATTGCATTCACTATTACCAGATTATGTGGAAGTGCAGCTCTACACGTGGCTACCAAGTCACAGATGCAGATAGCTGTTGAATACTACATAGGTATTATCTTCAATTGGTGTGAAGGGGTGTTGACCAATATGAAAGGTCAACTGACCAGAGCAAAGAATGAAAAGTTAAAAAACTTTGGGTACGGTACTATCTTGGTATGCTTTGATTTGGAGAGAATTTCATCTCTTGCCCCTCAGCTGATCTCTGTTGATCATGGTGAACTCAGAGAGCCTCGCATGGTGCGTTGGGTTGCACTAATGTCCCGTCATGGTGGTGATGGTTGTACAGTAGTCCGATTTACCCTAGCATATTTTCCTTAGTTGGAAAACCAAATTTTTGCTATCGAGGATTTTCCATATGCAGGCATAGACTTTCGAGGAGATCCCGAGATGTCCTTACCTCCAAGGACACAATGGGATGAGTCAGGTAATTGAATTATTTTGATGTGTTGTAATTCTAATTTTTTTTTTTTTTTTAATAGTCCAATAGTAATAACAAAAATTCAAATGCAAATGTTGGTCCATGAAGACCAGCCAATCTCCGCCACTTCGAGAGGAAGTGAACAGATCCTATTGCATCGCCAGAGAACTAGGCAGCAGATATTCTTACTGATTTAGAGCAAAATCTGGAGAGGTTGACTAGATACATTCCAGAGACTACGATGGATGATATTCCTCTCCGTCTTCAGAGGCATGTCGCTGGCGTTCCTAGCCAGTTTCGTAGATACCTGCGTAGAGTGGCACGGGCTATAGTATATTATCATGATCATCACCACGGATAATGGATGATTATCGCAGAATATTGTATTTTTGTTTTTGTATCACTATCTTTCGGATCATAAGGTGTTTTAAACCTATGGTCTTAGACGATGTAATATTTTTTGAAACACAAACTCTATCTATGATATGACTATTTTTTATGGATATCTTGTTCAACACTTATCGAATGTTGTTTTAATTTACTGTTTTAATGTTGCAAATGCCTATTTATAACATTATTATCTAATGCATCAGCCAATCTATTTAAAATTCTCGGAATGTGTTGATATTCGATGTAATCAAATTGTCTTTCCAAGAGATGAACCTTCAAGAATAATCTCAATAACACTGGATTTTTAATTGCGTATACTCTATTTAAATGTAATATAATGAGTTATGAATATAACCTAATGATCAAACGTCGAATGCCAAATGAAATGGCACCAGATAATAACTCAATAACTGCGCTATATTCTGCAACATTATTCGTTGTTTGACCAAGGCTTACCCCATGCATAGAAACTAACTCATCGATCGGTGAATAGATAACCCAAGCTGTGGAAGAGATATTCCGTGTATTATGATAGGCACCATCATCAAAACCAATGTATGCTTGAAGGGAAGTATACATCTGCAATATCAAGAGTAATCAAGATAAGTAGGGATAGTAGTCAACGCAAACTTAAACTAGACACGCTATCTAATCTAAAGCAACTAACCTAGAAAAATAACTAATGTACAGGTGAGATCTTCACACAAAAACCAAGCATAATATCTCTTCAAATAAAGTCCATTTATGGGTTTATATAAAGATACCTCGTCATAATCATTCAATTCATAAGCCCCCTTTTGCAATTACGCGCTTGACAATATAAGGACCATGCCACATAGGTTCGAATTTCCCAACTCCTAGTTTATCGTTAGCTTGGTCATATATCAATACTAGGTCACCCTTTGAAAAAACACGAGGTGTAACACTTTGATCGTACTAATATTTAACACATTTTTTATGAGCTTCGGCTGCTAATCCAGTGGTGCGCCAAGTCTCATCTAATTGTGCTAGGAACAAAAAGCGTTTTTCCTCCTCAGAGGTAGATGGTGGTAATTCTGTGGCTAATTGGAGTGACGGTATTTTGCATTCAATTGGTAACACAGCTTCTAAACCATAGACCAGTTAAAAAGGAGTGAACCCAGTTGCAGTTTTTGCTGAGGTTCGGTATGCCCAAAGTGCTGAGAAAAGTATAGTATGCGAATTCGATTTATGAATTTCGATTATCCTTTTAATCATAGTGGTTAAAACTTTGTTAACAGCTTCAACCTAACCATTAGCCTGCGAGTAAAATGGAGTAGAGCTATCATGGTGCAAGCCAAGTTGGTCGGAAAGTTCGGTCATCATGATGTTTCGAAAATGGCTCCCATGGTCAGTAATGATAGCTTGGGGTACACCGAATCGAGAAATCACATGATTGAATACAAATTTAGCTGCAGTTTTTCCATCTGCCGCAAATGTAGGCATCGCCTCAGCCCATTTTGTAAAATAATCTACTGCGAGAATAATATACCCATGCCCCCTGGCCGAGTGAGGGTTACATGTATTGAAATCAATGCACCATTTTGCAAAAGGACCGACAACAATTATGGGGTGAAGAGGAGCTGGTGGTGCACGCATTTTTCGATCAAAAATCTGACAGTTGTGGCATTTTTGGACCGCAAGAATGCAATCTTTGAATAACGAAGGCCAAAAATAACCTGTGCACAATATCTTTTGGGTTGTGGCATACCCAGACATATGACTGCCACATGCTCCAGAATGACAGTCATTTAAAACTCGTTCAACCTTTTCATGGGTTAAACATCGTCGAAACACAGAATCTGCACCGCGATGATAAAGCGTGTCTCCAACAATATTGTATTTTTGAGACTGGTAACAGATCTTTCGTCGATGTGAACGTGAAATTTCAGGCTGAAAATTTTGGGTTTGGAGATAAATAATTATATCTCCATACCAAGGATCTAACGTATTGATAAGAAACAGACATTCATCAGCGATCGGATGCTCTACCACAGTTTCTGTCTCAGTATTTGGGAAGTCGCACATAAGTTCGATGAACACTAATGATTTATTTGATTTGGATTTTTCAAATTCTATATCAAACTCCTAAAGGATAACTATCCATTTAGAGTATTTTCCCCCGAGAAATTTCTTAGTCAGAATATACATCATTGGGTTGTAATTAGAGATCACAGTTTTTTTTCGTAAAAAAATCTAATGACGAAATCGTTCGACAGCTTGAACTGCTACCAAGGCCAATTTCTCCACATGCGAGTATTTAACCTCTATTGGATTGAGATTCCAACTGAGATATTAAATCACATGCTCGTTGTGGAATTCATCCTCCTAAACTAATACCATTCCAATAGTGGAATCAGAGGCTGCTAAGTATAAAAAGTAATCCTGGCTATAATTTGGTGGATGCAGTAACGGTGCATGGGTCAACACATGTTTCAGAGCATCAAAAAACCAATCAATGATCTCAACCCAAATAAAAGGAACATTCTATTTCAAGATCCTGGTAAAACCTTTTGTTAACTCAACATAGTTTTGGATAAATCTACGCAGAAAGTTTTGCTTTCCCTTGCAAAATTTGGAGTTGGCGAAGTGTGGAAGGAGGAGGTAAATTGATAATGGCTTCAACCTTCGAAAGGTCGACATGAATGCCTTCTTTCGAAACGACAAATCCCAGAAATCTACCAGATTGTACACAGAAAACACACTTGTGCAAATTCAAGCGAATTTTATAATACCTACATCTCATAAAAATCATTCATAAATGAGTAGGATGATCTTCCCTGCGTAATGAATGAGCGGGTAAATCATCGAGATAAGGTTGCATAGTGTGTTTAATGTCATGAAAATCATAGGACATTTCCATTTGAAAATTTGCCCCAACATTCTTCAATCCAAAAGGTAGTTTACAATAAGAAAATGTTCCCCAAGGACAAATGAATGTTAATTTTGGTTGATCGGCAAGGAGTATATTGATTTGATTGTATCCAGAAAATCCATCGATAAATGAATACATTTCATTTCCAGCACAATCGTCAATAATTTGGTCGATATAAGGGGTTGGATAATTGTCCTTAGGACAAGCTTTGTTAATATACCTATAATCGACACATACTCGTATTGTTCCTTGTTTTTTAGTAATAGAAAAAATATTGGATCCCCAATCCGTTAACGGGATCGGATAAATAAAACCTGCTCTCAGTAATTTCTCAACTTCGGCTTTGATAGCGGTAACCTTTCGTGGATGTATCTAACGTAATTTTTGTTTGATCGGTTTAGCATCCGGGTAAGTTTTGATTTCATGAACAACAATTTTGGGATCAATTCCTAGAATTTCTTCATAAGACCAGGAAAATATGTCGCGGAATTCTTGAAATAGGGCCTTATATGCAACAATTTCATCTAACGTACAAGAGGTACCTATGTGAATATTTTCAATAATTCCAGGTTTCACTGATATGTCAATAGGAATCATGGAAGAAATATTCCCCAAATTTACTTCAGAATTCAAATTTGTGATCGATATTGGAATCTGAGGTTCCTTGACATAGTCAGCTGTAAAAATAGAGGAAAATTTATTTTCAAATTTATCAAGCTTAGGTAAAAATGATGACCTATGATGAAGATCATTCTATGGTAAATCATCAATAGATAATAATTCTTCAATGCTCTCGTCGGTGTAAAACACTTCCGTAACAGGATCCGTCATAGCTGAGTTTGATAGTGAAAATGACTCTTCATTGATCTCATTCACTGGATCAGAATCAGTTGATGGTGTATTGTAAAATGATTGCACTGCTTGATATGCTAACTCAAATGGACTCAAAGGAATTGCGCCATTATATGAATCCAGCTCTGATTCTAAAGGCACTACCCAAGGATCATCAAATGGAGTAGTACTTGATGTAATCATATTGATATTAGCAATAGTACATGGTACGTTAGGTGGAGGCATATAAAAAGTTCCCATCAAAGTGGAATATTTAATTAAACCTACTCCTACATCTTCATAAGGGATAGTTGTTTTTCCAACGTGCTGAATATTATCCGTAGAAGCTGGGTCAGACGAATAATATGAAAGCTGATCAATTTTCACAATCTTTCCTTGGTGAGGAAACATGATAAATTGAAAGACAGATGATACGAAAACAATCATAGCATAAGACCAACTTCGACCCAGAAGAAGGTTGTAATCTAGAGGGGCATCAACTACTTCCACATCTAAATTAACGGTTTTACCTTTGACCTCTATAAGTAGATCCTGTAAAATTCCGAATGGATGGAATCCTTTTCTGTCAAAAGCTTTGAGGACTGTCGGAGATTGGTTAAGTTTCGGAGAACCAAGCGATTTCCAACAGTTTAACGACATAATACACGTAGATGCTCCTTCATCAATATCAGTATGAAAGCAACGTCTATTTTTTACTAGTACTAGAATCTAAAAAGCCATTTGATGAGGGAGCCGTGGTGTAAAATTTTCTAAATCGAAGACCATAAGGTTTGAATCCTGAAGATCTACAGCTCCAATTGCTGATAAGAGGAATTTCCTTTGCGCCAGGCATGATTGCAGCACTTCTAAGGCTAACATTGCTGAAGGAGATATTGCTAAATCTTCAACAATGTTGTAGTTCTGAGCAGCTCTCGCATGTGGATTGAAAGCTTATTTACAAAGTACACCTTTAGCAGGTCGTTTGATTACCAAATCAGAATTTGGTTTCTCAATATGAAGTGGATCAGAAACTGAAGGAGATGTAGCTAGTGCAGAATTAGAATTTTCCACTTATTTACCAGTAACAGGATTTTTACTACCATAATCTTGTGATCGAGTCGCAACCTTTACTTGAGACATCATCAAAATATCTGCTAATGTATTAGAAGAAGATCCAATCATTTTTCTATTTTGAACAGGAAAAGGATCCTTCAAGACAGCAGGGGTGGGTGAACCTTTGATGAACTTAGATACCTCAACCCTATGCGTACATTCCTTGGTGAAATGATCCTCATCACAGATAAGACAAGGATAACGAGGTTTTCGTTTATCATCAGTCGATTCAGTTTTATCGATTTTTTCCTTGGGAGATGAAGTCTGTTTACTCTTATTCTTCCCTTTCTTCTTGCTACCGGATTTTGAATTTGTAGTAGATGAGTCTACAATGTGAATATCGACAGAAGTTTCCAAGGAAGATTCTCCTTTCGGTGAATCCAATAAAGTTATTATAGGAGAAGTAACCTTCGAAGATTTCTTCTTACTCTTAGTTGTACTAACTGAACCGATTACACCGTCAGTGGCATGAGACCTTGAAGGAGTTGTTGTTATCTAACTAGGGCGTGGTAAATTGGGAATTTTCTTGTGCAAAGTACCTGACTAGGTATATACCAAGTCAATATATTGGGCTTGAGCAATAACTTGTTCTTCTGTAACAACTACTCCTTTTGCTACATCTTTAGTGATTTTTGGTAGCAATGATTTGATAAACCATTTTGCCAATATTTGATCCAGGATAAAAACTTTTATCAAACGTCTTCTATATCTCCATTCATGTATATGATATGATATGTATGTAGACATAGACTGTTTTAGTGAAGTTAATAATTATGTGTCGTTGTCGTATCTGTCTGGCAATTGAAAATGAGTTAAGAAAGAAGTTGCTAGAGCGTTGAAATTGTTAAATGAGCTTCGTGGCAATTCAATGTACCACTTGGCAGCTAATCCTATTAACGTTCTCTGAAAAAGTCTAAGTCGAATAGAATCGTCAATTAATGAGTTGGATGCACACCAAAGGTGGTAAGTCATAACATGGTTAGAAGGATCCTCCCCTGATTTTCCTTCAAACTTCAGGATATCACTGGGAAAATTATTTGGCATGGGTGGAAAATACAGATGATAATAGATGGGATCATTCGTAAGGAGGGATAAATCAGGTAAATCTAAAGTTGCTATGAATGGAAATCAATGGTTAGGGTCTTGTTGATAACCTTGTGAAACTAAACCAGTTCTAGGAGGATGATATCCAGGATATCTGGGAATAGCCTGTGCATTGGGAATTGGAATGCCTCTTGTATAACCAGGAATAACCGACCCATAGTGGGGTTGAACAGGTGTTTTATATGTATACCTAGGATACGGTAAGCTGGATTTTGTGGAACAGGTCCATATTGGAGCGGCCCCTGATACGGTTGATAAGTAAACTGAGGTTGAATTGTTATAACTGTACTTGTACCAGGTTGTCTTGTAGGCATATGAACAGTAGTCTGAATTGTAGGTCCAGACTGTAAAATAGAAACCTGAGGAATCTGTACCGATGTTTGAGGGGCATAAGTAATAGGATTTGTAGACACTCTAGGAATAGGTGTGGTAGGTTGAAAAAAAGTCTTAGCAGCAGTTTGTGGCAGAGTCCTAGGTGTACTCAGACCAGATTGCTGAACAGGACCAAATGCAGGTATTTGAATTGTAGGCTAGACCAGTTGTTGGGGTTGATTATAACCAACTTGTTGTCCAGCTTGATAATAAGGTACTTGCACATTTGGTTGTAAATTCTATTGGACTTGAGATGAATCCCACACCATTCCGGGATATGAGGGTCCCAACGAAGGTTGTGCATAAGACGGACTATAACTCGATTGAACATATGGCTGATAATTGGCTGGATAATTTCCACCTCCTTGTAACATTTTTCGTTCTAAATAGAACTATTTTCCTAAAGGAGGTTGCAATCCTTGAGCTGGGAATTGCCCTTGAGGTTGATATTGACCTTGAGGCATATACTGTCCTTCAGGTTGATATTGACCTTGAGGTATGTACTGTCCCTGCGGTTGATATTGACCCTGAGGTATGTACTATCATTGAGGTTGCCCCCCGGGCTGTATTTGACTACTTTGAGGTTGCCCCCCAGGCGATAAATTACTACCTTGAGGTCCAGGGTTTGGAATATTTCCAGACATCATATAAATTTTCTCATTGTTCAAAGTTCTGGTATTTGATTCATTCGGGCTAGATGATGACATTGGTTTGTTGGGAAAAGGAGATGCTCCTGAGAATGTACCAGAGAGTGACTGGTAGCCCACAGGAACATATGGACCACCATACAAAAATGTTTCTGGCAATTCAGTAAACATAGATGACTCACTAGACATGTTTAACGGAGGTCTATAACCTATTGGTGTAGGGTAAAAAGGAATTCGGGGTGGTGAATACTCTAGACCTACGTTTTGTAGAAAATCTGTTAGTGAATAATACCAAGAATCTTGTCTAAAAGGACTGTAAAAAATTGATTCACGTTCTCTAAGATTTAAAGATTACTGAGCTGAAGGAAGAACAATTTCCTCTTCAGTGTCAGTAACTTCTTCAATACTAATGAGACCAGGAGGAATATCTTCTGTGATCCGATTTCTTACCCTAGGTGAATCAAGATGACCAGAAGTTGGAGTAGTGAACTCTAAAGTAGGTTTAGATGTGGCAGATTCAATTTTCGGTTCATAAATTTGAGGTTCTTCAGTTGATAACTCACTTGTTGCAAAAGAAACTTCAGTTAATTTGGAAATTGAAATTGTCTGTGGAGTATGTTATGTTATTTGCAATTGATCTACTTCAGAATCAGGATGAATAATTATAGATGATTCTCTATGTTCTGTTAATCCAATTCTACTGATAACATTTGGTATTAGAAATTTAAGTTTTTCTAATTGGATTGGTGTATACTTAGGGGGTTTCCCCTGATTTCTACGCAATTTTCTTGGTAATTCTACCATGATTAAAACTTTTAGCACACGAAAACAAAGAAAATTTCAATAAAATGATCCTAAGGTCACTAAGGAAACAATCAAATGAATCACATGCCTATAAAAATCTAAGAGATCAATCCACACACAAACAATAGATCCCTGCACTAGAGTCACTAGTTGGTGATGAAATCCAACATCGTAGATTTTTAATGCAGAAATGGCGGTTGGAACAGTTACCTCGACAACTTGCTTAAAGAAACAGACCGGTGCAAGTTTCTCCACTTAAACCATCTCGAGTGAAGATAACCCTTCGGAGAGTCCAAGTGAGTCTAGCCGATGTCTGCTCCACGTACAGTGGAACCTCCCCTCCACCGTCACCTTGGGAAATAATCCTAAAGTTAATGGCCACTAAGGTCACCAACGGGAACACATATACCTGGGGGAGCAGTCTATGATCTGATAAACACTCAAGGGCAGAGTAACAATCTCAATCCCCTTGAAGGCTCCTTGACATAATCCAATGTTTACCAACAAGTGACCTCAGGCTCCTCGACAATGGTCTATCCGAGGTTTACCGTTTTTAATATGTGCACACCTTCTATTGTTCCCAATGAGATAGGTATGATTACCTCACTGGTTCGGATATGATCTCGTGCTTGACTCTTTTAAGAGGAGCTTCCTAGAGCATACATGCTACAATTGGATTTTCCTACTGCAATATCAACTACTTGTTTGTTTTTACTGTCTTGGAGAGTTAACTAAAACCTATTCGAAGACATTAGCCTAAGCTATATTGGTGGAAAAGAGCCCTAGAAAATATAAAATTTCTAGATTGATTTTAATTAAGTGTTACTTTTAATTGGCATTTTCTTAGGACAATGGGTATGGAAATGAAACTTTGATGATGCTTTAATGACCCGACTCAAAATATGCTATAATGCATCTATATGATAAACAACTCATTTATTTTCAATGAAATATAGCTAGAGGAAAGAGTTGAGAGATTTCAATAACTTTCAAAATATCAATTCTTTCTTTCCTACATGAGAAACTTTGAAAAGAAGAAAATTCAGAGAATTCAATTTAAAAAAGATCTTTTGCTCAAAATGATTTTCCATATATCATTTAGATTGGAAATAAAAACAAACTTCTTCCAAAAGAAAATCAAAAGTCTTAAAATTATAAAATTCAAAACTAAAAGAAATCTCTAATCTTGAACTCTATCTAAAAGTTGGAGGATGTCTTAACTCATTTTGTAATCTAACCAAGATCTTTCTTCTTATTTCAGCAAGAAAATAAAGCATCCAATAACAGTTTTAAAATGAAATTCATACCTTATCAATCCAAAAGGTTTTCTAAGTTTGCTAATGAAAACAAAATTGAATTTTCATAAGAGTAATAATTGCATCAAGTTCAATGGCTCAATAGAAAAATAATGACATACCAAGTAGCTGAGGCAAACAGAAGTTTTTGATTTAGAGCAACGGAAGGACAAGGCAAAATTTTACTCATAAAAGAAAACTAGCTGAAAAGATCACTTTAAACAAAGAATTGCTAGAAGAAATTTTTCACAGAGGTCTTTGAGAGTCAAGGAAAATTGGGATAACAACAAAGAATTGTTAGCCCCCTAAGTTTCTCTCTTTTTACTACTTTTTCCTTCCTAAATTATAACCATTTACCCCTGTTTCACCTCCTTTATGCACCCTCATCCTGCACCAGTCCAAGCATGGTGACATATTTTGTACAAACCTTTATTTTTCATATTTTAATTCGATTTAGAATTTATTAAATATTTATTACATGATTTCTTACTTTTAAATTATTCTTTGTAACTTATCAATATCTCCAATGTTGTTTGGTGCTTATCGTGATTGCTAATCCTAGTGCAGGATCGGATCCTGTACCGTTGCCAGCACAGCAGATCCTCACGGCGGATCCAAACCCTCTCGATCACTCCCTTGACTCAAGTAGTTTCCGCCACGACAACATGTAATCCAAAGGTAGCCAAAGATTAGATCCGCGAAGGGTGGAAGCTGAAGATTGGTTACGGCCAGTTTTGCAAAACCATCTTATTTTGAAGACCGAACAATCTAAATTCTGCATTTTGTTATGAAGCAGTTGAACGATCTGTTTTGGCCTTTGGCCAACAGATATATATAATGTAATTTGTAAATAGGACTAGGGAGCGAAAATTTTGGATAATAGAGAAGAACAGAGAGGCGATAGCAGGTTATTTTGTTATCGCCTGAATCTGGGCTAAACGTGTATTCACGCATGTATTTGCCTTAATGATATAATAAAAAGGAATTTCGCCTCGGTTTCATGGATTGTGTTTTTATGGTTTGGTGATTAATTAAATCAAGTGCTGAGTATCATTTTCACTTAAGAGGTAAACGTGTTGGTTGGCTAGGGCCTAGCTAACCCAGCACATTTACCCAATTCTCTTCTTCCTGCAATTTATGTTTTATTGTCAGAGTGTGATTTAACTTTTAGCGCATAAATTCATGTCTGTGTGAAAACAGATCCGTTGCGTGAAGCAAATAGAATTTCTTTTTCCTGCAATTTACTTTCCTGCACCTGATTTCGGATTGGATTTCTCCACCTGGTCCAAGCAGGAGAAATCATCCTTCACCAGTGCACGTTGGTGTGACATTTCTTTTCTGCAATTTTGGTTGATTGGATTTCCCCGCGTGGTCCAAGCAGGAGACATACACCTGCACCAGTGCATGTTGGTGTGTTACAGCAAGTCTTCATTTACTTTCCGCAACTTTCTTTCATTGAATGATTATGCCAAGATCGATGTTTATGTTTCTTTATTTTTTCACTTTGTTAAATTCAGAAACATTTACTTTTCATATATGCAATCTGGTTTTACAACAAAGTAGCACTTGCGACAATTAAACAATTATTTCAAGAATTAAAAGCCAAGTGCAGGAAGCTCTGATTTGGTGCAAGAACTAGCTTCTTGTCACAGGATCTGAGTGCTCTGAACCTTGAACAGTTTGAGCCCTTGCATGAAGTATAAAAACCTTAAGTAAAGACACAGTTTATACCTTCTACATAAAACTCTGATCCTGCACTAGTGCAGGACAGATTAATGCAAGAAGGAAATATCTAAGGAAGCAGATTTAAGGGCCCATCTAACGAGACTGCTAAAATGCCTCTATTGAAGAAAAAAACACTCTTAGTAGTTAAGCATAATCAGCTAGAGTGATTGCCTTTTTATCTTTGATCTCCTTTTCGCAAATTCATTCTTACTCGTTTCAGTCTTAGATTATTTTGATGACTCAAGTTATATTTTTCTCGTCTTGATTTGATTCTGCAATATTTCCTTCAAAGAAAGTAGGGATTTATATCAGAAATATTCATACCATCTCTAGCATTTCCTGTGCTTCTTCTCTAAGTTTACGAATCCCCCGAGTTGATAATTAAGTGTTGAGGAGTTTGCTTAAGTGTAATTCCTACACCCAACATTTTGGCACCGTTGCCAGGGAGGCGATTTGATTTGGTAAGAATTTTCTGATTAGAAAAATAGATTTAATTTTTTCCTTATTTCTGCAGCATTGTTTGGAAAAGTTTTTGAAGGAATTTTACTGGTGTTAATTGATTTCTGACAACACTTTTTTAGAATTTGTCTGTTATTTTTCTTTCTTTTTTCTTTTTGAAATGAATGCCTAGGAAAGGTAAGGGTTCGAAGCCCACTAAGGGCCAAAAGAATTTTTCTCATATTGGGTCTCCTTCTACAAGCAGGAATCCCAATTCAATTCAAACCCATCACACAGGAACAATCCACCCGGATTCTGGTAATAACAGCTCAGGTGTGGATCAGCCTGTGGAGAGCGGTACAAGTAAGAAGGGAACAATGGTGGACCAAGAAGATCATTTTTAAGGGATTGGTGACAACCAAGTAAGTGAAGGACAATCCACTTTTGTGTTTCCAATTATGGATCCCAATACTGTATCATAAATGAAGAATATTCCACCATCAGCTCTCCCTCATTTCCATGGTAAAGTTCATGAAGATCCTGAATCTTTTCTATTTGAGTTTGATATTCTGTGTAGAAGTTATGATTATGCAACTAAGGCTCAGAAGTTAAGATTACTTCCTGTTACCCTCAAGGACTCAGCTCTTTGCTGGTTTATGGGGTTAGGAGGAAACACCATAACTTATTGGGATCAGATGAAGAGAGTATTTTTGTCTAAATATCAAAAATATTGTAAAACTCGGGACATGCAAGATGAAATTTTTACAATCATACAAGATGATGATGAAATGCTTGAAGATTATTTGGAAAGATTTATGTATATTTTACAAAGGTAAAAACTTAAGCTTGATCTCAACACTATTAGAACCTTGTTCTTAAGAGGACTTACTGATAATGTTAGAAACAATTTGAATCTGTTAGGACAAGGTGATATTCCTCAGCAAACTTTTGATCAAATTTGTGAATTATGCTATAAATTTTCAAGAAATCAATATAGATCCGGTAGAGGAACTTGAAACAGAAATAGAAAAACTGAATCTACTGATGCTATGATTATTGACTAGAAAATAAAATGGAAAACATGAAAATTTATATAATGAATACTGTTACCAAATAGTTAGACTCCTTAAAATTTCAGCAGAAACTCATGAAGGAACAAGATTCATTATGTATTTTCTGTCCTAAATGTAGAGACAAGCATCCCCCTAAAGAGTGTCCTCTTAATTTGAAATAAACTAATAAGTGTTCTATTTGTGCAGAAGACCATATCACAGAAAAATGCCCCTCTATACCAGGACTTAAAGTTGTATTTACAGGGGGATAGCCTAAAGCTAAATACTTGAATGCTATGGAAGCAAGAAGGAATTGGCCTCAGGTAGGTATAGGTATGGCTTCTGAATTTCCTCCACACTATTTTGGTTATAATTTGCATGCATATTCTTATCCTAACTCTCATCAGTAGTGGAAGTATGGGAATCAATATCAGCATGGGAAACCTTCTCAACCATGACAACAAGGTTGGAGAGGGCCAACTCATTCTCCATATTCCTACCAGCCACCTATGCAGTCATACCCATCTACACATGCACCTTATACAATGCCTCAACTTCCGAGTCAGTCCACTCCACCATTACATTTACCTCCACCCTTTCGACCTCCTCAGTTGCCTGCTCAACCTATGCCCAATCCTAATAATAATAAAGCATTGCAAATGACCCATATAACAAACCCACCTTTACCATTCGAATACCAATCTATTCCAGATGGAGTTCATGATATTCAATTAAGATCGGGAAGGACTATAACATCAGAAATCAGAAGCAACCTATGGTGATCGTTGAAGAGAAAGGAGAAGAGGAAACTCTCAACCATTCTCTGAAAGTTGTCACTAAGCAGCCCTTACCCTCTGAATCCTTGCCATCCTCTTCCAACCAGCCTCCCTTCCCAGAGAGGCTAGTAATGGAAAGGAGTGTGCCTATTTTTGAGACTATTTTGGCATCTGAGCTTCGAAATATTTTCATTAAGATACCTTTGCTTCAAGCCATCAAAGAGATCCCCATTTGTACTAAGATTATGAAGGAACTTTGTCTCAAGAAACCCGAGAGGAAGAGATTGGAACCCCGAACCATTCAATTTTTTTTTAGGGCAGCAGAGTTGATGACGGGATGTGTGTCTGTGGAAAAATATACTGATCCTAGAAACCTTGTTGTCTCAGTTCATATTGGTAATGTCCTTGTCTCTAATGTTCTTATAGACCTGGGGGCAGCCATTAATGTCATGACTAAGCAAACCATGGATCAAATTCAGTTATCTAATCTTCGCCCTACTCCCACTGTGCTTGAATTAGCAAATAGATCTAAAATTAAGCCAGAAGGAGTATTGGACGATGTGATCATCTCATTAGATTCTTGGGAATATCCTGTTGATTTCATTGTGCTTGAGCCAAAGAACCCAGTAGGAGGACATCTCTTGATCTTGGGTCGACCATGGCTTGCTACGGCTGATGCACATATTGGATGTCCTTCTGGTGATATGTATATCTCACATGGAGATTCTAGGAAGAAAGTTGCCTTATACCTCCCTACCAGATCCATTCAAGACCTTCAAGATACCTTATGGTTGGATCAAAGCAGTGATGAGGAGACTCAGTCTATTTCCCTTATCCATCATTATACTGGGTCTTCACAAGAAGATGAGATTCAATATTTCCTAAATAATATAGACATTAAGCTTAATTATGAGCCTTTGAGCCAAATTTTCAGCCTAGATTTTCAAGAAATTCATGATTCTCATTCTTCTGTACCACTGCATTTGACCACTCCCTTGAGTAATCCTGAGCCTGATACCACTCTTTTTTAGATTAGCCCTGGTAAATCCTTGCATATTATTTCAGATTTGGACTCATCTCAGCAAGAGCAGCTTGTGAATTTGTTGCAAAACCATCTTAGTGCCTTTGTTTGGGGTTATGAAGATATGAAGGGTATCCCTCCTGAAACTTGTACACATCATATCGATATTCAGGAAGGAACCCGACTTGTCTGAAAACCTCAAAGGCGAATGAATCCAGCTCTAAGAGACATTGTGAAGGAAGAAGCACAGAAACTCTTAGATGTCGATTTTATTTATATTATTTCTAACAGTCAGTGGGTCTCTCCATTAGTACTAGTACCTAAGAAAGATGGAAGATGGCATATTTGTATTGATTATCGAGAATTGAATAAAGCCACTCTTAAATATTACTTTCCTCTCCCTTTCATTGATCAGGTGCTTGATACCCTTGCAGGAAAGAAATATTTCTCCTTTTTGGATGGCTTCAGTGGTTATAACCAGATACAGATTGCACCCGAGGATCAGGATAAAACTACTTTTACATGTCCATGGGGGACATTTGCTTAGAAAGTGCTTCCCTTTGGTTTATGTAATGCCCCGACTACCTTTCAAAGGGCAGTCCTGGCTATATTTGTTGATCTAGAATTAGAAGAAATTTATATGGATGACTTTTTTGTGTTTGGTGATTCTTTTCAGGAAGCTCTCAAAAATCTGGAGAAATTACTTCCTTGTTGTCAAGAAGCCCATCTCGCTTTGAGTGATAATAAATGTAGATTAATGTGCAAAGCGGGAGTGGTGCTTGGCCATTTGATTTCTGACAAAGTTATCCAGGTTGATCCGGCAAAGATTGAAATCATTATGAATCTTCCTGCACCCAAAAATCAAAGGGAAGTAAGAGGTTTTTTAGGACATGCTGGTTACTATTGAAGATTCATTGAAAATTTTTCAAAGATAGCTGCTCCTCTTTTCCGACTTCTAGCTAAGGATAGTGAATTTTCTTGGTCCACTACTTGCCAATAGTCTTTTGAAATATTGAAGGAAAAGTTGGTACAAGCACCAGTTTTGCGAGGTCCAAACTGGTCCCTGCCTTTTCACATTTCCTCTGATGCTTCAGATTTGGCTATTGGCGCAACTTTAGGACAAGAGGAAAATAATCAATCCTATGCTATTTATTATATTAGTAAAAATTTGTCTTCTGCTGAATTGACCTATACAGTTACAGAGAAGGATTTTTTAGCTGTGAATTTTGTAATTAATAAGTTCATACACTATATTACAGGATATGAAGTATTTATACATACTGATCATTCCGCGATTAAATATTTAATGAACAAACCATTGAAAAGCGGTAGAGTGACTAGGTGGTTACTATTGTTACAGGAGTTTAATGTTACTATTGTTGATAGACCAGGGAAATCTAATGTTGTAGCAGATTTTCTTTCTAGATTAGATAATCCTGGTGAAGTAAATGTTGTTACTGATGATTTTCCAGATGAACATCTTTTTGATATGTCTATAGATTCTCTGTGGTTTTCTGACATTGATAATTACTTGGTTACTGGAAAAACACCACCTCACTTATCCGCTCGTGAAAAGCGGAATATTATTTAGAAAAGTGCTGCATATTCCTGGATTCAAGGAGACCTCTTTTACACTGGTCCAGATCTGATTATCTGTAGATGTGTAAGAGAGGAGGAAGTGTTTGAAATATTGAAATATGCTCATGATGAACCATGTGGAGGCCACTTCGTTGATAAGCGGACTGCATATAAATTATTACGTGCTCATTACTTTTGGCCTTCCTTATTTAAGGATGCCAAACAGTATGTCAGGTGATGTGATAGTTTTCAACAAATGGGCCAACCTAATCAAACCAATGAAATGCCTTTATGCCCCCAAGTTATGCTTGAACCTTTCGAAAAATGGGCTACTGATTTTATAGGGCCAATAAATCCAACATATTTAAGTAAAAAGCATATTTTGGTTTGTACATTTTTCATTACAAAATGGGTAGAAGCTAAAGTTGTTTATTTTGCTACAGAAAAATTTGTTGTTGTTTTTCTTTTTTCTAAAATCTTTACTAGATTTTGTGTGCCTAGAGAAATTGTTTCTGAAAATGGTCCGTAGATTATTTCTAATCTGGTACAAGGTGTGATGGAGCAATACAAGATCTGGCATAGGAAATCCACGTCGTATCACCCGCAAGCAAATGGCCAGGTGGAATCTACAAACAAAGTGATCGAGTCTATTCTTACAAAGACAGTCAATATGCATCAGAAAGACTAGGCTGAAAGATTACCAGAATCTTTGTGGGCATACAAAACCACTTGGAGAAATAGCATAGGACATACACCATATGATCTGGTATATGGAAAACAGGTTCTGTTACCGATTGAGCTCCAGATCAAAACCTTCAGAACTGCAGTTTAGTTAGGATTAGATCTCTCCAAGGCACAAAAACAACATCTTCTTCAATTAAATGAGTTAGATGAATTTTGTAGAGATGTTGTTCAGAAAAAACATATTAATTCAGCAGCAACGGAAAAGGTGGCATGACAATATTATTTAGAAAAAACAGTTCCAACCAGGTGATTGGGTACCCCTCTATGATTCTAGATTTAAAATTTTTAAAGGGAAGTTCCATACACGTTGGATGGGACCTTATGAAGTGATCCAAGTATTCGAGAATGGAGCAGTAGAATTTAAAACTATTGATGGACAAGATTCAGTATTCTTGGTAAATGGGCATAGATTAAAGAAGTATTTTCATCCACTTGCCAAGAAAGATTTTACACAGCAAGTCCAACAGCAATTTGGGACGGTAGTGGTAAACAGTAAAACCAACCTTTTGAAAAAATTAACTCTTCTTCTTCTCAAAAGAAAAAATAAATAAATAAAATTAAAGAAAAATATTTTCCTGTAATTTTGAAAATCAGTTCATTGACATGATTGCAGAAGGGTCAAACTGAAAACCAGCTTGCTGGCGGGAAGATCAAAAATTTCTAATAAAAAGAGAATGTTGCTTGATCTTTAGATATGCTAGTAACCACCGAAGTAAAATCAGGTTCAGCAGAGCCAACCTTTATACAATTGGGGTAATTAGCATGGATATTTTGTATTTCAAGTAACGCTTAATTCTTGCTACGGTTATTTTCTTGCACCAGTGCAGGCAGACCTTCCAGAAAATTTTATGCCTTTCTTCATATCCCATTTCGTAATGATCCCTCAGTTTTCTTCTTGAAATCCCAGTATAATTTACCTTCCCATATTCTTCTAAATTTACCCTATCCACTTCGTAAAAATCCCACTTACCCCTGAATTTTTTCCCTATCCCACTCCTGTTTATTCCCTCTATGGTACTATTCCTGGAATCCATGTAATGAAATTCCTTCCCATTCTAAAAATTCCCCTTTCCAATTTTTTTTCCCTCGTGAATTTATTGCAGAATCTTATACACAGAGCAAAAGGATATGCTCTGAAGCATCAAGAAAGGGCGAAGAAAAATTCCAAAATTGAGGAAACTCTCAAAAGTTCAACCTACATTTTATTTAAATTCTCTGTTTTTTTCAGATATTATGCTTGCACCAGTGCAAGCATGTTGTCCTATATAATGATGTAAACAGATACCAACAGAACAACTTAGTCAAGCGATGTAAGCATAACAGTGCAAGCATGCACCTCATCCGAAGCATAATATTTCTTCTTTTCAAAAATGTACGCCATAGGAAAGCGGTCATCATAGAAGTTATGAGAAATTATTTCGTTTAGTAATAAGTACCTATGCTATCATATCAACTAGGAGAAATATTTTCAAAGTACAAAGTTTTTTTAGAAGTTAAGAGTCATAATTATTTTTAATGAATGCTAAAGATCTTTTTTGAATTATGAAGGAATGTGTGAATATTTAACCGTTTCTTAGAAATAATTACTCATCATTCCGCCATAACCTTAATGTCCTTTCACTCATATCATTCCCTCACCTAGCCGTTAAAACCGCCGCCACCAGTACCAATCTGGCACGATTCAAAGATGCCGCGCAGCTACAGCTATTTCGGTGGAAGGAATTAGTGATGAAACAGAAGGGACGGGAGACGGTTGGATCCCTATTTAGAAAAAGCTCAATTTTGTGGTGTTGCATGTAGCTTTTGTTGGACTGTTCATAACTGTTAGCAGCAATGCCACCTATTCGTTGTGAACCATCGTCCCTCAGAGAGGTAGATCAAACCGTCGAGTTTCGCAATAGTCTTGCACTATTGCGAGACTCGGGCTTTCTTTTGTTCCTACAGAAATTTAACGGGCACAACAAGGAGGTGGCCCTATAGTTCACACATATTTTTAAAAATGGTCATGTAAATATTGGGCCCCTGAGATTTAAAGTCACGGAAAAATTGATAGCAGCAACGACGGGCTTACAGAACACTGGTGTGCAGTACTTTAAAAATCAGAAGCTCGAGAGGAAGCGCTGGCAATGTTTCGTTGTTGATAAAGACATGAACGTAAACTGGAAGAAAGGTATTCTGTGCAGCGCCCTGTTGGGACAATGGCGAGACCTCCTTTTTATTCTCCAGAAATTCGTGACTTGTGAGGGCAGGTACTCCCTCACCTTTGTGTATCATTTCAGGATGCTGCAACACTTTGAACTCGACCGACACGTCCGATGGAGGATGGATTTCACTTAATTTTTGCTTAATATTTTTAGAAAACATGGCCAAGGGCGTACAAGGAGCATGGGTGGACTAGGCCGATAAGAAATTGTATCATCACGGCATAATCAGGATCTTGGTCTAGAAACAGTTGAATACTAAAAGCATGACCTGGGAGACGTTGTTGGAATAGCTAAAGGAAATTGAGAACCCCACCAGTACGAGCAAAGGACCGAGTAAGAGTGCAAATAGAAGTCCTTCCTGCACCAGTGAAAGAAGGAAACGAACCAGGAAATCAACATAAAAAACAGTTCCATCTCCAAAGAAATAGAAGATAGTGGGCGCACATGTCAAAGAAACTCCTCCGATGCCCCCAACGCATGAACAGACCCCTGAGGAAGACGATTTTCTGTCAGTCCTTGCGGACGCAAGAAAATCTGTAGAGGTCGAAGATGATATAGTGTTAGCCGATATCCTTAAACAAAGACGGAAAAGGATGATGAACCTGGTGCGGGTGTAGAACCATAGTCTCCACAAGACATTGAGTCCCCTCCTGCACCAGTGCAAGAAGAATCGGCATAGGAAAAGGAAGAACCGACACAAGAAGAAAAAGAACCGGCACAGGAATAAGAAGAACCGGAAGAGTTAGAAGACGAAGAAGAACTGGAAGAATTAGAAGGAGAAGAAGAAGAACCGGAATAGTTAGAAGACGAAGAAGAGCCAGAAGAAGTGGAAGAAGAAGAAGAAGAACCGGAAGAGCAAGAAGAAGAAGAAGAACCGGAAGAGTTAGAAGAAGAAAAAGAACTGGAAGAGGAAGAAGTGTTAACTGAAACTCCAAGGGATACTGAGGTCCTTGTAGAAAATACAACCCCTGTTGAGATAGAGAAGGAAGAAGATTCGGTAGCTTCTGCTACTCGGATACTTGAGCTTGAGCTTCAAGTACATAATTTAGAGCAGCTCATAGCCAAAACATAGGAGGAAAAAGAACAGAATAACGAAGAGTTCATGGCGGAGATCCAAAAGAAGAAAGGAGAAGTCAGGGTATGGAAGTACCGTGCTTCACAATGTTTCAAATGACTTAAAAAGGTGACGAAGAAATTGAAGAGCAGCAAAAAGATGAAGTCTGAAACACTGCAAACTGATGATAGTATGCCGGAGCAGGAGTGAGATGGAACGCTCAAAATTTTGAAGTTTTTTGCAGAGGTAAAGAGTTGTGTGAGGACACACAACAGCTTAGGGATGGGAGGATGTTAGCCCCCTAATTTTCTCTCTTTCTACTACTTTTCCCTTCCTAAATTATAACCATTTGCCCCTATTTCACCTCATTTATGCACCCTCATCCTACACCAGTCCAAGCATGGTGACATATTTTGTACAAACCTTTATTTTTCATATTTTAATTCAATTTAGCATTTATTAAATATTTATTACATGATTTCCTACTTTTAAATTATTCTTTGTAACTTATCGATATCTCCAATGTTGTTTGGTGGTTAGAATGCTTATCATGATTGTTGATCCTAGTGCAGGATCAGATCATGTACCGTTGCCAACACAATAGATCCTCACAGCGGATCCGAACCCTCTCGATCACCGCCTTGACTCAAGCATTTTCCGCCACGATAGCACATAATCCAAAGGTAGCCAAAAATTAGATCCGCGAAGGGTGGAAGTTGAAGATTGGTTACGGCCAGTTTTGCAAAACCGTCTTATTTTGAAGACCGAACAATCTAAATTCTACATTTTGTTATGAAGTAGTTGAACGATCTATTTCGGCCTTCGGCCAATAGATCTATATAATGTAATTTGTAAATAGGACTAGGGAGCGAAAATTTTTGGAGAATATAGAAGAACAGAGAGGCGATAGAAGGTTATTTTGTTATCGCCTGAATCTGCGCTAAACGTGTATTCACGCATGTATTTGCCTCAATGATCTAATAAAAATAAATTTTGCCTCGGTTTCATGGATTTTGTTTTTATGGTTTGGTGATTAATTAAATCAAGTGCTGAGTAGCATTTTCGCTTACGAGGGAAATGTGTTGGTTGGCTAGGGCCCAGCCAACCCAGCATGTTTACCCCATTCTCTTCTTCCTTTAATTTATGTTTTATTTTTAGAGTGTGATTTAACTTTTAGCGCATAAATTCTTGTCTGTGTGAAAATGGATCCGTTGCGTGAAGCAAATAGAATTTCTTTTTCTTGCAATTTACTTTCCTACAAATTTACTTTCCTGCACCTGATTTCGGATTGGCTTTCTCTGCCTAGTCCAAGCAGGAGAAATCATCCTGCACCAATGCACGTTGGTGTGACATTTCTTTTCTGAAATTTTGGTTGATTGGCTTTCCCCGCCTGGTCCAAGCAGGAGACATACACCTAAACTAGTGCACGTTGGTGTGTTACAGCAAGTCTTCATTTGCTTTCTTCAAATTTCTTTCATTGAATGATTATGACAGGATATATGTTTATGTTTCTTTATTTTTGCACTTCATTAAATTCAGAAACATTTTCTTTTCATATATGCAATCTGGTTTTACAGCAAAGTAGCACTTGCGAGAATTAAACAATTATTTCAAGAATTAAAAGACAAGTGCAGGAAGCTCTGATTTGGTGCAAGAAATAGCTTCTTGTCACAGGATCTAGCTTCTGTGTTACAACAAGTCTTCATTTACTTGTCAGAGTTAAGATGGATCTAGCTTCTGTGTTACAGCAAGTCTTCATTTACTTTCTACAACTTTCTTTCATTGAATGATTATGACGGGATATATGTTTATGTTTCTTTATTTCTGCACTTCGTTAAATTCAGAAACATTTTCTTTTCATATATGAAATCTGGTTTTACAGCAAATTAGCACTTGCGAGAATTAAACAATTATTTCAAGAATTAAAAGCCAAGTGCAGGAAGCTCTGATTTGGTGCAAGAACTAGCTTTTTGTAATTGACTACACTCTTATTATTTTCATTTTCTATCATTCAACACTATTACATTGTCACTTTGAATTCAAAAAAAAAATTTCATCATTAAAGTTATTAACAATATTTATCATCTCAAAAAACTGAGGTAACTAAGAAAATTTTAAAATTAAAACAACTAGATAAATACATATTTGGCATATATAAAATTATTATATTTATATTATCTGTATTCGCATATTATTGATAAAATTAATCATTTTTTCGATAGATTTTCCTTGGCCGCACATGACTGAAACCAGCCTAGATCCATCTTAACTATGGATCTATCAAGCGCCAAGAGGGATCAAATCTCTCGATGTGCAAACTTTTCCTCAAGTTTTGCACTAAAAAAAATAGGTTTGCACCTCTAGAGATTTGATCCCTCTTGGTGCTTGATAGATCCAGAGTTAAGATGGATATAGTGCTCTGAACCTTGAATATTTCAAGCCCTTGCATGAAGTAGAAAAACCTTCAGTAAAGACACATTTTATACCTTCTACATAAAACTCTAATCCTGCACTAGTGCAGGACAGATTAATGCAAGGAAATCTGTAAGGAAGAAGATTTAAGGGCCCATCTAACGAGACTGCTAAAATGCCTCTGCTGAAGAAAAACACACTCTTAGTAGTTAAGCATAATTAGCTAGAGTGATTTTCTTTTTCTCTTTGATCTCCTTTTTGCAAATGCATTCTTTCTCGTTTTATTCTTAGATTATTTTGATGATTCAAGTTATCTTTTTCTCGTCTTGATTTGATTCTGTAATATTTCCTTCAAAGAAAGTAGGGATTTATATCAGAAAGATTCTTACCATCTCTGGCATTGCATGTGCTTCATCTCTAAGTTTACGAATCCCCCGGGTTGACAATTAAGTGTTGAGGAGTTTGTTTGAGTGTAATTCCTGCACCCAACAAGAATCAAGTAATGGGATTCCAGAAAAACAGAATTTCTACATTTTCTAAAATTTTCTAGAAGTCCGTAGTTTTTAATGGAATAAGGTACGGTACCGCACTATATCCTACCAAAAGTTGTGGATTCTACCGTTATATTTTTAAAAAAAAAGTGCGGGAGGCAAGAAAAGTAGAGAAAAAATAAAAATAGAGATTTACAGTCAGGAATCCTATTGAGTTTTCTACCCAATCTAATCTTGAGCTAATCTCAGTAAAAAAAATCTCAAAAATCAAACTGAAAATAAACAAGAAAAACTAAGTTCATATTTTCCCCATTGGAGTCGCCATTTTGTTGGACGAACAAATCCCTCTTGCGGACAAGAGCGATCTCCCTGGTATCTTAAGGATATCTAGAAACAATCAGAAAAATGTAGACCATTTTCTCTAGACCATTTTTCTTAAGAATTACTAATTAACTATGCAGAGATTCTCCTACCTGAACTCCAACTCTTACTTGGTCTTCAACCCAGTTGTTCCAGAAGGTATCGATCCAGCATATAAGATTTGCAATCAAAGACAAGCAAACAAGATCAAAAGCATCTGCAAAATATAATAATTCGAAAGAAATAATCTATCTTAGAGATCAAGGAATCTAAGAATTAAATCATTCAAAAGATAAATGAACAACTCAATGAGAAAATAGAATCCATTTGTATTAACTTTGAATATAAAAGAAGAAACCTTACAGCCTTGACGCCTTGATGTTTGTACAGGTTCTTCCAGGGTCCCGAACAGCCGTTTTCCTCAGTTTGACAAGACTCCAACTCTTTGAATCAACATAAGACTATGGCTATGAGTATGTGATTGCTCTCATGCGAATGATGCCAAATGTGGAGAGTATAATTTCTTCAACAATTCTCTTCTACAAGCTAAGTAGTAAGTACCCTTGAAACTTAAACATGGTCTCAATTTATAGCAGAAGGGGAGTAGTTTCAGCTCCAATAAGGAAGGGATAAAGCCCTCTCATCATGAGATTTTAGCTCCAAAAACCAAGGGATAACTCCATTTATGAAGGGATAAAGGTTCTTGAATGGAAGGGGTGAAGCTCGACCAGATAACGCTTCTATAAGGCCCCAGATGGGAGAATATTCGACTAGCTGGGCTTCTAGAACTTAATTTTCCTTTTATTTTACCTTTTACAAAGGTATGTAGTTTTAATGAGTAGAACGTGCTGAATGTACTGCAAGTTTTATTGCAATAAACCGCGGTACTGTAGGAAATGACTAGGAAAAGTGCGGAGTTAGGATTTTAGGGTTTTAATAAGCTTTTTCCCAATTCCAAGACTTGATTTAGGAACTTTATGATTTTGGACCTCTAAGGGAGAAATAAATAGGTAATGATGAACCCATATAGACAGATAAATGTCATGGTGGCAAATTTTAGTGTAATAGGATGGCATATCAATATCTTTCTACATGCACCACTGGCATATAATAAAAAAGGATTTAATTAGAATGATAAGGAATGTGTTTTTGAAAAAAAAATTGGGTGGTTTTACTAAATCATCTTATCTGGCTCTAATTCCAAAGGATGCAAGGCCTTCCACTTGCAGCTGATTCCGGCCTATTTCTTTGTGCAACTCTTCTTATAAAATAATAACAAATATCATAGCCAATAGAATAAATAAAATTCTCCTTGAGATTATCTCAGAAAACCAAGGTGGTTTCGTCCCAAATAGGCAGATCCTTGACAATGTACTGATTGTCTAGGAAGCCTTGCACTCGAGTATTTTGAAAAAGAGAATGGAATCATCATAAAGCTGGATATGGCCAATTCCTTTGACCAAGTAAGCATACCTTACCTTATTGTTGTCCTAAAGAAATTTTGTTTTTCAAATGATATCATTGATGTAATCAGCGCTTGCATAATGGGACCTTAGAGAGCCTCGTTGATTCATAGAAGGCCTACTAAATTCTTTCAAAGCTCCAGAGGGTTTAGGCAAGGTTTTCCCCTCTCACCCATTTTATATATAATAATGGAAAATTCTTTAAGCAGTGCTTTGGAAAAAATTAGGAGAGAAATAACTCTAACTGGTCTACACATATCTCACGGAATAAGAAGCATTAACCACTCCTTATTTGCAGATGACACTCTGTTGATGGGTGGGGCCTCATTCATTATATCCAGAATGTTCAAAAAAAAATTAGATAAATTCATGGAGGCATCAGGAGATTTCCTAAACAATGTAAAATGTAGAATATATGGCTGGAATGCTTTCTCCCTCACCATGCAAAGAATATCACAAATTTTAGAGATTCCCATGCAAGAAAACTAGAGCCATTTCTTCTATCTAGGACTCCCCATATCAAAGGAAAACCTAAAGGTTGAACTATGGAGCACCCAAACTGAAAATATGAAGGAAAAAGTACAAATTTGGGGAATACAGTGTAGAAATTAGCTGAATAAATCACTTATTCAATGGAGATTAACTTGGTCACACATCAATTTCGAATTGCATGCATAACACATAATCTCTTCTACAATTAATTGTCACATGCGGAAAGAATAGAAGCGATAGCACATCAAATCATCACACACATTAACACAGTATGTATGGGGAAAGCTTATAGCTGAAAACCCCGCAGCTATAGTATGTTATAAATGGAGAGAACATGCAGCAAATACATAGTACAAACTCCTCACAAGTACTCGGTACTATCTCCCAAAGCTACACAAAAACTAGCTTGGTTTTGAACAAGTCACAGGTTCAAAACACACCCACTACTTCTCTGCCTCTATTGCGCAATCAAGGCTGGTCTAAATAGAGATCCAGGTTCGAATCTCACTGGCTTCAACTGTGCAATTGTCATTGGTAATTTCCTCCAAGTGTTATGCAAATCCCATGCAAAACTGATCCTCCAACTGATAGCTATACTCACCCTTTCATCTACCTCTTTCACTGGTCTCCACTGAACTGTCCATGCACTGAATTAAACTGATGTGTTCTTTAGTTGAATAATGAGTTAATAATTAGTGAATTAAATAATATTTAATTCACACAACTCATCTCTAGTGTATTAGCCGGTTAAACTAAATACAACTAGTTCAACTAGTTAACCAGAACACCACCTCCATTAACTCCTCAATCAACTCCACCAAAACTCTGCCACATGAGTCTAACTGAAGTCTATCATGCAAGATGCCATCAAACCCTAGGAACCACATGATTCCTCTGTCAGTTGCATGAGCCACCTCCATGACTAGAACTGAAGTGCTCCAAGAGAGTAAACTGTTGTTTATAGTCTAAATATTATTAAGGGTAAATAATATTTGACTTCCATATTTTTAGGAGAGGCAGTCTAAAAATAGCCTGTGACCTAAAAATATGAGTCTCATCTATTTTTACCAACATGTCGCATACTTCAAGAATCTCCAACTGCAACTCCCAGTCCATGATCCATATGTCAAAAAATAGACATAGTCTAAAAATAGACTTTTCGACAAAAATCACATGTGTGGTCCCCACCTAGTTTAGGTGATCACTTTCCAACTAGGATCAGGAAAGACGTTTCAGGAGGCCTCTTCACTATTTCTTGTTGCCATTTTCAACACTCCCTCTCAACAAGAAAGGACTGTCTTTGCATGCGACATGCAACTCCATGCATTCGCCCTGCAACCTTCACAAGCGCCATGCAACTCCATGCATCTGCTCTGCAACTCCTCTGAAATTGAATAGGCTCCAAACAACTCAATCAGTCTTGATGCATCTAGCATCTATCATCAAAGTCTTCGACTTCTGCTTGGCCAACTGCACATGTCATCAGGAACCACTGCGTTGTTGAACTCTTGCACCCATGCACTCTTGCACTTGCTGTCAACTCTGATCCGCGCTCCAGTATCCGACACTGTCACTTTGATCTGCCTGCATCACTCCAACTGATCTTGCTACTGCTGCGCTGTGGGCACCTCGTAGCCAGGTTCAATCCATGAAATCCACACCATCTCATGAATCTGCCCAGAAATCTCCTCATGGGATTACTCATGCATGTCGCCCCACCTCATACCTGGTGGTATAGCTGCATGCACTCCCTCTGCCCGTCTAGCACGAAATTTCTCTGCATGAGTGGTTTCTTCCACTCCATGATCCTCCTGTGGCTGCTCCACACCCAGAGGTTCACTATCACCTGCATGCAAAACTTGCTCCCTCTCAAGCTTCAATTGCATGTCTTTCTCGCCTGCATGCAACACTTGCTCCCTCTCAAGCTTCGGTTGCATGTCTTCCTTCCGCTTCCCAAAATTAGGAAGCTCCGTAGACATCCCATCTACTTCAAGTCTGTAGAGATTCTTTGCCCGAATCCCAACCTTCTTGACTTGTCCCGTTGCCTTGTGCCGAAGGAAAACTTTTCCTTCTCTAAAGACAACTTCATACCCTTTATCCTCTAACATCGCGACTGAGATCAAATTCTTTGTTAGACCTGGTACATGCAATACATCTTGTAAAAGAATGAGTTTACCTGACTCCCTCTGAAAGGTTATGGTACTGTTGTAGCTCCTACAACACCCTCCAAAAAAATACATAAAATCATAACACACACTTCGAAATTTTTTGGAGCCCCCCTTAAAACTAAAAGGAAAAGAGACCAAGTAAAGTTCTAAAGGCAAGTCGCTAAGTCGCATATGCATTATTTGTGACCCAGGCGACCTATGCGACTCTGCGACCCTAAGGTCGCACAGGTCGCACAGGTCGCAAGAGTCAGAATTTCAACAATTTGCGACCTTGCGACCTAGCGACCTGGGGGTCGCAAGGTCGCAAGGTCGCGAAGTGAAGTTTTAAAGAAATTTGCGACCCAGCGACCTTGCGACCCAGCGACCTGTAGGTCGCAAGGTCGCAAGGTCGCAAACTTGCAACTTGCGACCGCATTAAACGTCCGCACGTGCGACCTTTTTATATAAGGTCGGGTCGCTAGGTCGCATTTGTGACTCTCAGTGAAAACCGCGGAGTTGCTCTGACAGGTTGACTGGCGCGTTTTCTTCCGGGTAAGTTGCCTCTTTTTCCTCCCTATGTTTCCTGCATAAACATTTCTTGCCATTTTTTAGCCTCCCCACGGTCTTATTTATTTACTAAGAAGGATGGGGGTTTTTCTTTGGATTGTTGCCGTCATTGTGTTTCCCTCAAAACCCCAAGGTCGCCCGCCCCTCGCCTAAATCCTCATGGCTATGCCTTATGGTAAATTCTGGACCTTTCAGACCGCAGTTTTTTCCCATTAGTAAACACTTAGCCGCAAGGTCGCGCGCGCGCAAAACGCAAATGCGACTTGCGACCTAGCGACCAAGTCGCAAGGTCGCAGGGTCGCAAAAGTCCCACTCAGCGACTCTGCGACCCTGCGACCTAGTCGCAAGGTCGCAGAGGTCGCGGGTGAGTCCTTTTGTGGAGCGGCGACCCAGCGACTCCCAGAAAACAGTAAATTATCTTTGCATGTTCAGACTCTATTTAGCCATTGTCATCATGTCTTTCTTATCCTGTGATTCTGTTCTAAATACAGCAGGTGAATTCAGAGCAGACACAGTACCGGTCCCCTCCGACTCGAGCAATATGGCACCCCGGGTATCCCGAAGGAGAAGCAGGCAGGTGGTGGAGGAAGAATCAGACGCAGACATACAAATATCTCCGCCGCCAATATACAGAGACACCCTTTGCACCTTCGCAAAGGAGGATAGCCTCAGGTGGTATGAGGTATACCATGAATTCGCCATGACAGCAGAGGAGTTACCAGAAGATCTTCCGGACCGTGAAATATATCTGAAAGTCAGAAGGTCCAGACTGCACCTGGCTGGGCCTCATCCTGCCATCTTTCCATGCCCTGAAATGATGGACTGGATCATACAGAAGACGGATCCGAAAAGCTTCGCAATCCGAGATAGTGCAGGGAAAGCTTTCGTAACATTGGAAAGTTCAAGAGCACAGGTCTACTACTCCCTACCCAAAGCAGAGGTAAACTTCACCCCAAGATGGTTCGCTACAAATGAAGTGCCGATGGTTGACACGATCAGAAGATGGTGGGCAGAACCAGACAAATTTAAAATCAAAAAGGACCAGGAGTACCCGGTGGCCGGTCTGAGGAAAGTCTATAAGCTAGTGGCCGCCATGCTGTGCAGGATGTACGGACGTTCGGACGCCACCACCTTCAATGGAACATGGGCAACCATCATAGAACACGTAATAGTCCACGGTACTCGATTCAATTGGGCGGGAATATTAATGGGCTCCATGCACACAAACTTGGCTTCATCTTTAGCCCCAGATGAGGGAGCGCCATCAGAATTCTACATGGCTTCGTATCTATTAGATGTTGTCTGTGCCCAGATGCATGTTGAGGGATGGCCACATAATTGGGACCCCGAACAGACCCAGGCAATACACTTGCAGACCAGGGTATTCTGGGAATCTAGGTACAAGCCGGACATCGAGCAAATCTCTCACATATTCATGCCCGCCCTCTGCGGGAAACTATTTGGTCAAGATGCCCCCTGCATGTCTTGGCGAGCGATGGAAACACTAGGTCAGGTGGCACACTGGTTCCCATTCGCTGAATTCACAATCATCCGAGTATTTGGCTCGTTTAAAGCACCACACGCTCTACCTAAGTTTGTTACCGACAAGGTGCTCATACACGAGGTATGTTTTCAGATGACCTTGGGTTTCTCTAACGTCCTTGCCAAAGGGAAGAAGAAACCTTGGCCTGCTCTACCTCTCACCATTGGTTCCTATACGGTCAAAGACTCCAGAGAAGTAGCGCGTGAAGGGGAAGAGGTGAAAAGCTATCACTTCAGAAATCTGGACCGCCGAACTTACGATCCAGTTAGGATAGTCCCCGAACATTGTAAAAGGGCCAATTTCAGATGGAGTTATCAACACGTCGAGTGCCCGGATGAGGATGAGAGAAGAAATTGGTATAACGCAAACTGGCATCTCGCACCAGGAATCGACCCTGACCGAGAAGGAGCAGAGTATCAGAACATTGGAGGTTCTTCCTCCTCCAAAGATAAAAGAACACAGACCGGTGCAGGACCTGACACCGCAGATCAGCAAGGGGAAGCAGAAGCCTAGGCCAAACTGGAAGAGGAAAAGAAGAGGAAGGAAGATGAAGAGAAACGCAAGAAAGACGCCAGAACAGAACGGAAAAGGAAAAAAGAGGAGGAGAAAGAAAGACAGGAAAAGGAGGCACAAGCGGCGGCAGAAAAGGCACTGAAAGAAGAGCTCGATAAAGTCGATCATCAGAAAAAGGCAGAACAGGCCGCCGCAGCAAAGAGGAAACAGGAAAAGGAAGCAGAGGCAGAGGCAGAACGCCGGAAGAAGGAAGAGCATGACAAGGCGGAAGCAGAGCGCCAGCAAAAGGAGAAAGAAAAGGGTCAAACGCAGGATGTAGAAGACGAAATAATAGATGACGTTGATCTATCTCCCCTGAATATCCCTGCAGGTGGCGCGGGAAGTAACCTCAATGTTGATGACTTTCTGGGGGAGCAAGAAGAAGAAGTCTTCGACTTGACCAGATTAACCTTTGACCAATTCTCTTTCAAGATACGACAAGAGAAGAGGAAATCCTTGACGTCAGGCTATCCTGCCATCTCCACAGTCTCCACCGGAAAGGACATTGTCCCAGACACAAGGACAAATCCGGTTATGATAGCGTCAGCAGGCACCGCTTTTGCCGCAGCCACAGAAGAAAATGTCACAAGGATGAGCAGAGAGATTATTTCTTTACAGAACCGGCTAAAAGCGGCAGAGCAGGAGAAATCAAGGCTAGAAAATGAGATGCTCCAGCTCCAGGGTAGGCCCGCCCAAGTGAATGAGGTCCCACTGGCGGTCAGGAAGGAATGTGATGTGTTGGAGATGACAATGAGGCAAGTATACCAGGAAATGCTCACCCTGAAACAAACGGTGGCCCCATTGGCAGAGGCACGAGAAGAAACCAGGCAGAAACACGAACAGCTCAGGGAAGCCTCGGCAGCCTTGGACAAAATGATGAATTGGACAGCACAGTATCAGCAAGCTCCCGAACATGTGCCTCGGAAGGATTGGAGTCATACACAAGAAGCCAAAGTACAAATTCGGATGAGTATGCAATCCAAAGACAAGCTGTCCAAAGATCTGGACAAAGTGGTGTCTGCGTATAATCACCTAATCAGTGGTATCGACTCCATGAACGCTCTTCATCACATTCCATCATTAGGGGCACTAAATGAAACTAAAGGCTGGGAACAGGTAGAGCAGGAAATTCAGTCTTTTCTGCAGCCAGTAAGACAAGATGCCGCCGCACCGGAATTCGAAGCATCACAAGAGAACCTGAACCGGTTGCTTGTCACCCCAGTGCAAATCTACACCAAGCTTGCTTCTCTCTCAATGATGATCTCCCAGAAGAAGGAGACTCTGGTGCCGAATGCTCTAGAATGTATGCATCGGATAAAAGAGGAAAGCCCTCTTGTCGCTCCTATAACGGCAGATTACCAGGCTTGGAAAGACTTCATCAAAGGCAAGAAAGCCGACGCTCCAGAAGCTTCAAGTGCGCGACCACCTTCATAGTTCCAAACTCTAGGTCGCAGGTCGCATCTGCGACCAAGTCGCAGGTCGCATTTGCGACCAGGTTGCAAGTCGCATTCGCGACCAGGTCGCAGGTCGCAATTTTGTCAAACAGGAAGTTGAACCGTCGGGAAGTTGAACCGTCGGAAGGCCATAAGTGCGGCTGTTGAATCTATAAATACCCCTGTGGGGAGCATTGTAAAGGGCTGGCTCTTTTGGGACTGAAAGGAATTATTGCATTGTAGTTGAAGAAGCATACTCTTGCTATATGAAATACAATACATGTTAAAACCCCTTTGATTGGATGATGTGTTTAGCCGTGACAACATTGTGTGTATTCTGCGTGCAGTTTCAGAATATCTTTTGATTAATGAATCTGTGTTATTAATAGTGTCATTCATGCACCATAGTTATCTATGATTGTGTCGATGATGCTCAAGTTTATTATTTACTTCATGATGAATGTTAATGAACTATTTTATTATCATCTCGTTATATCCTTCAGAAAGTTAAGGGATATTCTTACCACAAAGGATTGTTTCTTTGGCGGTCAGATTATCTTGCATGCATACCTCATAGATGTGTTGCTAACGACATTTCCTGAGTTTATGCATTTTGTCTATTACCTTGCTATGCACAGTGTCATATATCGGTTTTTATTCATCAGTCATGTATTCTATATCGTGTTAATAAGTGTATGTTTGCAGTTTCAATCAGGTTGCTCGAAGCCGAAGAGATAGTCATTTAAGTGGTAGTCGGACCCACACCCCGGACGGGATCCCTACTCCAAACGGTTCAAAGTATAATTGGGACTTTCTACCGGGGAGATCCCCTACTGTTGGCCGGACATATTTTCCCGTCAACAGATTTGGCGCTAGAAGGAGGGCCATGGCATCCTCCCAGCATACAACAGACATTCCATCCCAAACTCCCCGCCGGGAGGTCATAAATAACGAAGTTGCCCTCCCCCCTTTAGAAGATATTCCAACGGTGGAAGCCCGATACTTCGAAATCACTAACGAACAGCTGAGAGCCTTGCGCCCAGTTGCCCGTAATCTCATCAGGGATTTACGGTATACCCCTATCATGGAATTCCTGGCCCACACTAGGACCCCTGCCGATAACATCACTCGCAATGGCGTGCTATTCCGTACCGTACCTGAACTTGTTAATACCATGATTGAGGACCTCGCACGGGCTGTCCAGGAAAATGACCCCGTTACCCACGATAGTGAAGGTTTCCCTGATACTGAACCTTTCCCCGAACCACAGCCTGACTCACATCAGTGGACCAACAACCAAGTATATTCCCCACGAGAAGGAGAAGGGGAGAGAAGAAACGAAAGAGAAGGTAATACGGCCCGAAGGAATGCAGAAGAAGTCAATAGGCCTCGAAGAAATGAAGGTGGAGTCAACAGGGGTCAAGGTCGTGGTGGTAGAGGGAATATCATTCACGACCTTAGACACCACGCCAACCATAATCACCACCAAAACCAAAACAGACCCCCCCCCCTCACAACTGGGAGCTACTTAGAAACGTGAATAACCGTGAAAGACACCGAGATGAACACTCTCGTCGTCATGAAGGAACCTCGGTGTCAGGGACGGGAAGTGAGTCTGAAGCAGAAACCCGAAACCATCAACGCCCCAGGAGGGTGCAACCTCTGGCCTGGATGGCTCAATCCCCAATGGCCCTTTTAGGTCCTCTCCATGATATGCCCAGACACCCAGAGAAGCATCTTCCTAAGTTCGATCCAGAGAAAGGCACATCGGCAGAAGACCATATTAGTAGTTTTTATCTGTCTCTACAAATTATGAGAGTTCAGTCCGATGACGTTGCGTGTCGAATTTTCCCACACACTCTTGTAAGCCAGGCTGCCTCCTGGTACCGCTCCCTACCCAGTGCGTCTATTGCTTCATGGGACCAGTTCCGTCGTGTGTTCCTGCAAAAGTTTGCGGAAGATAAAACACCCTCTATGCTCCTCACCGAACTAAGCACCATCAAGTGTCATAGAAAGAGAAAGTTAAAGAATTTAACCAACGTTTCGCAACCATATTGCAAAAATTCCCTCCAAACTTAGCGTTAGACGATTCCATCACCATCGACTACTATACCAAAGCCCTCCCTAGGGATATTGCAGTCTTCGTCAAACGCGAGGCCCGCGCTACTCTTACAGCAAATTACGCGGTTGCTCTCGCAGTAGAAAAAGACATGTTGTCAATAGGTGTCATGGATCATGACGGAAAGGATGATCACAAGTCAACCACTAAAAAAGGTCAGTCTTCCACCCCAAATAGGGAGAGAGAAACTTTCGATTTCGAAAGTATGGCCAAGACCCTCAAACTGCTAACGAATGAGGTCTCTGACTTAAAGAGAAAAGGCGTCGAAACCTCAAATACAAACAAACCTCCCAAACCTTTTTTCAAGAAAAACAATCCCAACACCAACAGGCCTCCGTCAAACACCAGTGCCGCTCTCAACGTGGAGGAAATAGGGAAGGAAAATTTTTGTTCCTTTCACCAAGCTGCCCATTCTGAAAAGACGTGCCCGCAATGGATCGGCAGCATGACCGCAGTGGTCAACCAGCTTCTGGATGATCAAACTCCAGGAAGCCTGACAGAGGAGGAAGTTTCTGATCAAGACGAAGTTTCGCTCCTAGATGGGGAATCGGGAGCCTCTGTTTTAACTTTCGATGTAATCCGCGGGGGAGAGAGTCTCGCTCCCATTGATATTAACATGGCAGGAAGTCCCAAGGCTCAGCCCACTCGAAACTATAGTCTTAGAAGCAAAGGAGATATTCCCGAACAATCATATGAAGACAAGAAAAGGGCTTTCCTGAGAAAAATTCTCCCCCCTAGCAACGAAGGACCAACTACGCCGGACAAGCCTACCAATAGTAACGGCAAAGCAAGTCAAAAGACCAAACTCCCAGTGGAACCATCGAAAACCACTCCCGAACCTAGTCCCCAAACTGACACTAGCTACAACATAGTGGAGGACATGAAAAAGACCAGGGCTAATATCTCGCTCTCCGAGTTGGCCCGCATCACGAACCAAAAGGAGCTTATCCTAAAAGCTTTCGCCAACAACCAAAATACGAAGACCGTTAGCAACACATCTGCACAAACCAGTCCAGACTTCCAATCTATAGTAAATGCGGTAAACACGAACTCGAGAGGGTCCACCCCTCCATTTCTCTTATCTTTCGAGATGTTCAATTTCAACGTTCACAATTGCCTCGTTGACTCTGGTGCTTCCACAAATGTCATGCCTTTATCTGTGTGCAATAAACTCAACATCCTCCCAGAGAAAACTGACGCAAAAATCATTCAACTGGACAGATCACAAGTACCGGCAGTCGGAGAGTTAAACAATGTCATCATCCGCCTCTCATCCGACTCGAGGGTTCATCAATGTATTGATATTGTGGTTGTCGACATCCCAAAAGCCTATGGTGTACTGCTTAGTAGAGACTGGTCTAGCAAATTGCAAGGATACTTCGCCACAGATTGGTCTCACTTATGGCTACCCTACAAAGGGAGGAACAACCAAATCAGAGTTGAAAGCGAACCATACATGAAGCACACTGTAACTAATTTGAATGCCACAAATGAACCCATCAGCTTCGCCCAAGAAGAACTTGGTATGTGTTTTCTTGATTCCGTTTTTGGATGTTACCAACCTCCCCAGTCTGCAGTAGGCCCCGAGGTCCTTTCTGAAATGACACTCGTCGCAGAGGAACAAGCTCAAACTATATCACACCAACCCAAAATTCCTCTGCAAGACACTGCCCCCAAGGACCCGGAAAATGATATATGGACATTGTATTACGACGGTTCCAAGAATCTCGATGGTTCTGGTGCCGGCTGCGTTTTTCTTGATCCACATAAGAAAAAATTCCTAGTCTCTTTTCGACTCGAGTTCCAATGCACTAACAACACTGCCGAGTATGAAGCTCTGATCCTCGGGCTTAAGAAGGCGTTGGATTTGAAGGTGAAATGCTTACGGGTTATTGGTGACTCCGAGATTATCACTCGGCAGGTACGCAACACTATTCACTGTTTGTCTCCACATTTGAAGGCGTATCAGCAAGAGGTATGGCGATTAATTTCTTCCTTTGATGCTTTTGGAATTAAGTCTGTTCTAAGAATGCATAACGCAGCAGCAGACACTCTAGCTAATGCTTCCGCCAGGTTTACCCCTTTGAGGGACGGGTTTTCTATTGAAGTTATGTATAGACCATCCGTGCCAGACAACATCACTAATCTGCGTGTTTTTGATGATGATCAACAGGTGCTGGAATTTATGTGCAACTCAGAAATATTCAAAGACGTTGCTATAGATGAAAATGAGCACGACCAGGCTATGCAAAAGGAGTACGAGCAGGTTAAGGGAAACCCCATGCCTAAAGGGGTGGTATCACTGGAAAAGCTGTTTGATCTGCAAAACCGTTTCCGTGGGCCCCCAAATGCAAAAGTGCAGAGCTCGATCTTGGCTCATCGACAAGTGAACTTGGGATCGGGAGATAATCCTAAATTCATCAACCTGGGGAAAGACTGCACCCCCCAAGAGGCCCAAGATTTCACTCAATTATTTCGCAAGTATCGCGACGTATTCGCTTGGACCTATGAGGACTTACGCACATACGATACGCGAATTATACAACATGTGATACCAATTAAAGAAAATGTAAAACCATTCCAACATAAACTTAGGAAAGTACACCCTACAATGGAGCCGCTAATTCTAAAAGAACTCAAAAAACTTTTAGACGCCCGCATTATCTTCAAAGTCCGCCATTCCACATGGGTGTCCAATTTAGTGCCGGTACGGAAAAAGTCGGGTGAGATTCGATTATGTGTAGATTTTCGGAACTTGAACCGGGCCTCAAGTAAGGATAATTACCCAGTGCCCCCTATGGAGCAGATATTACAAGCAGTGTCCGGCTCAGAGATGTTCTCTTTGTTGGACGGCTTCTCTGGCTACAATCAAGTACTGGTGGCTGAACCAGACCGGTTAAAGACTACCTTCCGGACTAAATGGGGAACTTTCGCATACCGACGTATGCCTTTTGGGTTAATCAACGCCGGAGCAACTTTACAGAGAGCGATGGACATAGCATTCAGAGGTCTGATAGGCCAAAGTGTGGTGGTTTACTTGGATGACGTTACTGTGCTTTCCAAACATCGGGGGGATCACTTGCGTCACCTCAGACAGATTTTCGAAAGATGCAGAAAATACGGTATCTCGCTTAACCCAAAGAAAAGTGTTTTCGCCGTAGCAGAAGGGAATCTGCTAGGTCATATCATAACGAAACAAGGCATTGTCGTTGATCCAGAACGTGCAAAAGCCATTTCTCAAATTCCTCTCCCCAGCGGTAAGAAAGCAATGCAATCCTTTTTGGGCAAAATCAATTTTGTACGTAAGTTTATCTCAGATTTCCCCCAGATAGTGAAGCCACTACAAGGGATGATAAAGAAAAATGCCATTTTCAAATGGAATCAACCCGAAAAGGAAGCTTTCGACCAGATCAAGAAAGCTATAGCCGAAGCGCCTTCTCTCCAGAGCCCAGATTTCGGCAGAGATTTCAGCCTGTACACGTTCGCTTCGGATTCATCTCTGGCAGCCGTGCTCACACAAAAGGACAGAAATAATGACGAGCGTCCCATTTCGTTCATGAGCACTGGCCTACAGGGAGCTGAATTAAATTATCCCGAAATCGAGAAACAGGCTTATGCGGTGTACAAAGCAGTTAAACATTTCAGACCATACATCTTGAAGAACCATGTCACAGTTTACGTTCCCCATCCAGCTGTTCGATCACTATTCATGCAGCAAGATTTGGGCGAGAGGAGAGGGAACTGGGTTGCGTGTATGCAAGAGTACGACTTAGAGTTTAAGCCGACACGCACGGTTAAAGGACAAGGTTTATGCCAAATGGCTGCGGAGGCCGCAGGTTCCCAAAAAAGTGAAGAAGATAATTGGGAGCAAGAGATTGACATGTACCAAACTGACGTCATGCCCCAGGAAAGGAACCTGTCTTGGTACTCGGATATCTCAGGATATTTGGCGCACGGGGTATTGGAATCAAATCTAGATGCCCGGCAGAAACGTGCAATCAGACTCAAAGCTGCGTCCTACCGGTTAATCCAAGGGAAACTCTTCAAGAAACATTCAAACGGAGTAATGTTGCGCTGCCTAGAATAGGATGAAGCTCAAAAGGTCTTAACCGAGCTGCACGATGGACCGACGGGAGGTCATTTCGCCGGGGATACCACTGCTCATAAAATTATGCGTGCAGGTTATTATTGGCCAACCCTGTTCAGAGATGCTCACGCGTATGTTCGGAAATGCATTCAATGCCAGAAATTTGCAAGCCGAGAAGCGCGTCCGGCTGCTCCTTTGTTGTCAGTAGCAGTAGAAGAACCTTTTCAACAATGGGGTTTGGACGTCATTGGTGAGATTCTACCCCACTCTTCTAAGCAACACAGGTACATTCTGACGGCCACTGATTACTTTACCAGGTGGGTTGAAGCGGTACCATTACGCCAAGTCAACGATCAGGAGGTAATGCAATTTGTCACTCACTCCATCATTACCAGGTTTGGCGTTCCAACTTCCTTAGTGTTTGATAATGCAACGTATTTTTCATCTTTTAAATTATATGATTTTGCATTAGAAAATGACATTGTTCTCAAACACTCTGCAAAGTACTATCCCCAAGGAAATGGTCTAGCAGAATCAACAAATAAAAATCTGATCCGCATCATCAAAAAGACCCTTCTGTCTCACCAACGAAACTGGCATAACGCTCTCCAAAATGCACTTTGGGCTGATCGCGTCACCCCTAAGTCATCAATAGGCACCTCACCATATTTTCTCGTGTATGGGAAAGAAGCCGTCCTCCCGCCCAATTTGTCTCTCCCCGCTCTACAGTTGTCTCAAGAGTGCCACGGTGCCCCTTGTCCCGCCTTGCAAATCCGCATTGACACCCTGCTGAAACTAGAAGAGGAAAGGCAGAAAACCCGGGAGAAATTCGCCATCCACCAGAGTCGGATCAAAAAATGGTTCGATAAAAAGTCTGCAGGAGACAAAAAATTTGAAGTAGGAGATCTTGTCCTAAAGTGGGATAAGGCACACGAAGAGAAAGGAAAACATGCAAAATTTCAAGCACTATGGATAGGTCCCTTTCAGGTTAAAGAAAAGATAGGTTCCCATACTTTCCAATTGCAGACTTTGGAAGGAAAAGTCGAGGTCCTCCCGGTAAACGGGCATGACCTCAAACACTATTTTACTTGAATAGCCCTCAAAGGGCTGTTCTCCCCCTGTATCATAGAAGCCGTTTTTCTTTTGTTGTTTAAAAAAAAAAAAAAAAAAAAAAAACTCTTTCCCTAAATCTTCAAAGAAAACCTTGTCTAAGCTGCCCGCAACCAGATCACTCCTTGAAGAGGTTCTATGCTGATGAAAGGCCCTTCCCGCAAAGCACGGGGCGGTCGAAACTCGCTTGTAATGGGCACCTAAGGGTAATACACGGTCTTCCCAGAGTCTTCAAGCATAAGGAACCACCTAGCAGCTTAAAGGGTGCAGGTAGAAAAAGGTCTTGCGTAGACGCAACCGGATCGTGAGGGACCAGGGCTAACTCAAGAGAATTGCAGGTCATCCGGGAAAAACCCGAGTCCTCATATGAGACCAGGGGCAACCTCTCTGCAAGCAAAATAAGTCGGGATCCCTCAACTGCCCAGGCAAAATATGCCCATCTAAATAAGTGCCACAGGCACAATTCTCAAATAAGTGCAATCGCACACGAATAAAGGGTAAAGGTTTGAGAAAGGCTTCCTGCGCAGAGAGGTGTTGTAACGACTCCGCCGGGGTACTGACCAGGCTCGCTGGCAGCGGAGCAACGTTCATGACTCCTTAGGCAGTGACTCCGCCGGAGCCGAGAGGTTCACTGGCAGCGGAGCAACACCATGAGGACGAAATAATTGTACCGGACCCTGCAGTTGTCCAAGGTTTCCCCAACCCTCTCGATCCTGGAGCATGAGGAATTAAAATTCGGTTGATCTGCACCCAACAAGCCAAAAGGAGCAGGTGACTACGCAGGGTGGCAAAGGAAGGAAAGTGTAAACTCTAAGGTAAAAAGAACAAGCAAGTACTAGATCCCCTCCCTCCTCCCTCATTGACCCTTCATCAGCAGAGATTCTGAATTCATCCAGTGAATCGCCATTTGTTGTAGCTCCTACAACACCCTCCAAAAAATACACAAAATCATAACACACACTCCAAATTTGTTTGGAGCCCCCCTTAAAACTAAAAGGAAAAGAGACCAAGTAAAGTTCTAAAGGCAAGTCTCGCTAAGTCGCATATGCATTATTTGTGACCCAGGCGACCTATGCGACTCTGCGAATATAAGGTCGCACAGGTCGCAAGAGTCAGAATTTCAACAATTTGCGACCTTGCGACCTAGCGACCTTGGGGTCGCAAGGTCGCAAGGTCGCGAAGTGAAGTTTTAAAGATATTTGCGACCCAGCGACCTTGCGACCCAGCGACCTGTAGGTCGCAAGGTCGCAAACTTGCAACTTGCGACCGCATTAAACGTCCGCACGTGCGACCTTTTTATATAAGGTCGGGTCGCTAGGTCGCATTTGTGACTCTCAGCGAAAACCGCGAAGTTGCTCTGACAGGTTGACTGGCGCGTTTTCTTCCGGGTAAGTTGCCTCTTTTTCCTCCCTATGTTTCCTGCATAAACATTTCTTGCCATTTTTGAGCCTCCCCACGGTCTTATTTATTTACTAAGAAGGATGGGGGTTTTTTTTTTCTTTGGATTGTTGCCGTCATTGTGTTTCCCTCAAAACCCCAAGGTCGCCCGCCCCTTGCCTAAATCCTCATGGCTATGCCTTATGGTACATTCTGGACCTTTCAGACCGCAGTTTTTTCCCATTAGTAAACACTTAGCCGCAAGGTCGCGCGCGCGCAAAACGCAAATGCGACCTGCGACCTAGCGACCAAGTCGCAAGGTCGCAGGGTCGCAAAAGTCCCACTCAGCGACTCTGCGACCCTGCGACCTAGTTGCAAGGTCGCAGAGGTCGCGGGTGAGTCCTTTTGTGGAGCGGCGACCCAGCGACTCCCAGAAAACAGTAAATTATCTTTGCATGTTCAGACTCTATTTAGCCATTATCATCATGTCTTTCTTATCCTGTGATTCTGTTCTAAATGCAGCAGGTGAATTCAGAGCAGACACAGTACCGGTCCCCTCCGACTCGAGCAATATGGCACCCCGGGTATCCCGAAGGAGAAGCAGGCAGGTGGTGGAGGAAGAATCAGACGCGGACAGACAAATATCTCCGCCGCCAATATACAGAGACACCCTTTGCACCTTCGCAAAGGAGGATAGCCTCAGGTGGTATGAGGTATACCATGAATTTTCCATGACAGCAGAGGAGTTACCAGAAGATCTCCCGGACCGTGAAATATATCTGAAAGTCAGAAGGTCCAGATTGCACCTGGCTGGGCCTCATCCTGCCATCTTTCCATGCCCTGAAATGCTGGACTGGATCATACAGAAGACGGATCCGAAAAGTTTCGCAATCCGAGATAGTGCAGGGAAAGCTTTCGTAACATTGGAAAGTTCAAGAGCACAGGTCTACTACTCCCTACCCAAAGCATAGGTAAACTTCACCCCAAGATGGTTCGCTACAAATGAAGTGCCGATGGTTGACACGATCAGAAGATGGTGGGCAGAACCAGACAAATTTAAGATCAAAAAGGACCAGGAGTACCCGGTAGCCGGTCTGAGGAAAGTCTATAAGCTAGTGGCCGCCATGCTGTGCAGGATATACGGACATTCGGACGCCACCACCTTCAATGGAACATGGGCAACCATCATAGAACATGTAACAGTCCACGGCACTCGATTCAATTGGGCGGGAATATTAATGGGCTCTATGCACACAAACTTGGCTTCAGCTTTAGCCCCAGATGAGGGAGCGCCATCAGAATTCTACATGGCTTCGTATCTATTAGATGCTGTCTGTGCCCAGATGCATGTTGAGGGATGGCCACATAATTGGGACCCCGAACAGACCCAGGCAATACACTTGCAAACCAGGGTATTCTGGGAATCTAGGTACAAGCCGGACATCGAGCAAATCTCTCACATATTCATGCCCGCCTTCTACGGGAAACTATTTGGTCAAGATGCCCCCTGCATGTCTTGGCGAGCGATGGAAACACTAGGTCAGGTGGCACACTGGTTCCCATTCGCTGAATTCACAATCATCCGAGTATTTGGCTCGTTTAAAGCACCACACGCTCTACCTAAGTTTGTTACCAACAAGGTGCTCATACAAGAGGTATGTTTTCAGATGACCTTGGGTTTCTCTAACGTCCTTGCCAAAGGGAAGAAGAAACCTTGGCCTGCTCTACCTCTCACCATTGGTTCCTATACGGTCAAAGACTCCAGAGAAGTAGCGCGTGAAGGGGAAGAGGTGAAAAGCTATCACTTCAGAAATCTGGGCCGCCGAAATTACGATCCAGTCAGGATAGTTCCCGAACATTGTAAAAGGGCCAATTTCAGATGGAGTTATCAACACGTCGAGTGCCCGGATGAGGATGAGAGAAGAAATTGGTATAACGCTAACCGGCATCTCGCACCAGGAATCGACCCTGACCGAGAAGGAGCAGAGTATCAGAACATAGGAGGTTCTTCCTCCTCCAAAGATAAAAGAACACAAACCGGTGCAGGACCTGACACTGCAGATCAGCAAAGGGAAGCAGAAGCCCAGGCCAAACTGGAAGAGGAAAAGAAGAGGAAGGAAGATGAAGAGAAACGAAAGAAAGACGCCAGAACAGAACGGAAAAGGAAGAAAGAGGAGGAGAAAGAAAGACAGGAAAAGGAGGCACAAGCGGCAGCAGAACGGGCACTGAAAGAAGAGCTCGATAACGTCGATCATCAGAAAAAGGCAGAACAGGCCGCCGCAGCAAAGAGGAAATAGGAAAAGGAAGCAGAGGCAGAGACAGAACGCCGGAAGAAGGAAGAGCATGACAAGGCGGAAGCAGAGCGCCAGCAAAAGGAGAAAGAAAAGGGTCAAACGCAGGATGTAGAAGACGAAATAATAGATGACATTGATCTATCTCCCCTGAATATCCCTGCAGGTGGTGCGGGAAGTAACCTCAATGTTGATGACTTTCTGTGGGAGCAAGAAGAGGAAGTTTTCGACTTGACCAGATTAACCTTTGACCAATTCTCTTTCAAGATACGGCAAGAGAAGAGGAAATCCTTGACGTCAGGCTATCCTGCCATCTCCACAGTCTCCACCGGAAAGGACATTGTCCCAGACACAAGGACAAATCCGGTTATGATAGCGTCAGCAGGCACCGCTTTTGCCGCAGCCACAAAAGAAAATGTCACAAGGATGAGCAGAGAGATTGTTTCTTTACAGAACCGGCTAAAAGCGGCAGAGCAAGAGAAATCAAGGCTAGAAAATGAGATGCTCCAGCTCCAAGGTAGGCCCGCTCAAGTGAATGAGGTCCCACTGGCGGTCAAGAAGGAATGTGATGTGTTGGAGATGACAATGAGGCAAGTATACCAGGAAATGTTCACCCTGAAACAAACAGTGGCCCCATTGGCAGAGGCACGGGAAGAAACCAAGCAGAAACACGAACAACTCAAGGAAGCCTCGACAGCCTTGGACAAAATGATGAATTGGACAGCCCAGTATCAGCAAGCTCTCGAACACGTGCCTCGAAAGGATTGGAGTCATACGCAAGAGGACAAAGTGCAAATTCGGATGAGTATGCAATCCAAAGACAAGCTGTCCAAAGATCTGGACAAAGTAGTGTCTGCGTATAATCACCTAATCAGTGGTATCGACTCCATGAACGCTCTTCATCACATTCCATCATTAGGGGCACTAAATGAAACTAAAGGCTGGGAACATGTAGAGCAGGAAATTCAGTCTTTTCTGCAGCCAGTAAGACAAGCTGCCGCCGCACCGGAATTCGAAGCATCACAAGAGAACCTGAACCGGTTGCTTGTCACCCCAGTGCAAATCTACACCAAGCTTGCTTCTCTCTCAATGATGATCTCCCAGAAGAAGGAGACTCTAGTGCCGAATGCTCTAGAATGTATGCATCGGATAAAAGAGGAAAGCCCTCTTGTCGCTCCTATAACGGCGGATTACCAAACTTGGAAAGACTTCATCAAAGGCAAGAAATTCGACGCTCCAGGAACCTCGATTGCGCGACCACCTTCATAAGTTGCAAACGCTGGGTCGCAGGTCGCATTTGCGACCAGGTCGCAGGTCGCAATTTGTACAAACAGGAAGTTGAACCGTCGGGAAGTTGAACCGTCGGAAGGCCATAAGTGCGGTTGTTGAATCTATAAATACCCCAGTGGGAAGCATTGTTAAAGGCTGCTCTTTTGTGGACTGAAAGGCATTATTGCATTGTAGCTGAAGAAGCATACTCTTGATATATGAAATACAATACATGTTAAAACCCCTTTGATTGGATGATGTGTTTAGCCGTGACAACATTGTGTGTATTCTGCATGTAGCTTCAGAATATCTTTTGATTAATGAATCTGTGTTATGAATGGTGTCATTCATGCACCATAGTTATCTGTGATTGTGTTGATGATGCTCAAGTTATTATTTACTTCATGATGAATGTTAATGAACTATTTTATTAGCATCTCGTTATATCCTTCGGAAAGTTAAGGGATATTCTTACCACAAAGGATTGTTTCTTTGGCGGTCAGATTATCTTGCATGCATACCTTACATATGTGTTGCTAACGACATTTCCTGAGTTTATGCATGCTGTCTATTACCTTGCTATGCACAGTGTCATATATCGGTTTTATTCATCAGTCATGTATTCTATATCGTGTTAATAAGTGTATGTTTGCAGTTTCAATCAGGTTGCTCGAAACCGAAGAGATAGTCATTTAAGTGGTAGCCGGACCCACACCCCGGACAGGATCCCTACTCCAAGCGGGTTCAGAGTCTAATTGGGAATTTCTCTTGGAGAGATCATTGGTAGGACATATTTTCTAGTCAACAGTGTAATGTCGGTGCGCATTGTAGCAAATCACGAGTAAACGACTCAGCATGCATCTGGAGACCTTTCTCCACCAAGTCACTGTCTGTTGCATCTCCCGTCATGTGAAAGGAAGCGCCACTATCAATATACCACCCCGATCCCAATGCACTAGACAACATGCATGCGATCAATGAGAAGTCCAGCTCAAATTGCGAGGCAAGAGCCTCAGCAGCTGCAAATCCAGTAGCCTGCTTGTTCTTCTTCTTCTTGGGGCAATTCGTGGCGTAATGTCTATGATCATGGCAATGAAAGCACTTGACCTTGGACATGTCACGCTCTTTACCATCCGCACCGGATTGAGAAGCCTTCTCCTTGCCCTTCCCCTTCCTTGCTTTGGCAGCCAAAGCGCAGTCTTCTTCATCAGCTCCCTTTGACGAAGAACCATCTCTGGTATTTCGCCGGATCTCCTCTTGCACGAGATCAGACCACAGTCTTTCCCATCCCGGCAACTTTTCCCGACCATTGACACTATCTTGATATGCATTCCAACTCTTCGGCAAACCAAGAAGAGCCAAACTCACCAGATCCTCATCCTCCACCGTCACACCAACACTTCCCAGCTCATCCCGACATTGGGTGAACCTCGTGAGGTACTTTGGCATACTTTCCCCCTTCTCACACTTGATGTTCCTAAGTCTATTTTTGAGCGCCAGCTTCCTCTGATCGCTCTTGCTTTGGTACAGATCCGTCAAGGCTTTCCACATCAAATATGGAGAGGCCTTCCCGTGTAAACTGGATACAATGTGATCCTTTACACCCTCCAACAGGATCCTTCGACATTTTGCTTGTTTCTTTTGCCATGCTTCCACAACAGCAGCATCATTAGAAGTAGGCTTTGGAATGTCTTTCTCCACGAATTACAACAACCCATGATCATCTAATACAACCTCCATGCGGTCCTTCCATGCAACATAATTCGAACTGCCTTCCAAGGCATATTCTAGTCGCAACCCGATGAAAGACATTTTCACCGCGGCACCAAGAACACAAATCTGCAAACTCGAATTTCACCACCAGCTGATAACTCAATCGCTTCCGATCTACACTTGAGAACAAATTATTTCCAAATCAGAGATTGACTGCATGGGCTTTTACCATACCTTTCACTTTCCAAAGAAAGATGAATCCGGAGGCTATCTGGCCCGTATGCAGGCTCTGTCCGAGGAAATAAGTTTGCAATCACCGTAATAGATCTCGACAATTAATATTGCTCCGATACCATGTAGAAATTTGCTGAATAAATCACTTATTCAATGGAGATTAACATGATCACACATCAATTTCGAATTGCATGCATAACACATAATCTCTTCTACAATTAATTGTCACATGCGGAAAGAATAGAAGCGATAACACATCAAATCATCACACACATTAACACAGTATGTATGGGGAAAGCTTATAGCTGAAAACCCCGCAGCTATAGTATATTATAAATGGAGAGAACATGCAGAAAATACATAGTACAAACTCCTCACAAGTACTCAGTACTATCTCCCAAAGCTGCACAAAAACTAGCTTGGTTTTGAACAAGTCACAGGTTCAAAACACACCCACTGCTTCTCTGCCTCTATTGCGCAATCAAGGCTGGTCTAAATAGAGATCCAGGTTCGAATCTCACTGGCTTCAACTGCGCAATTGTCATTGGTAATTTCCTCCAAGTGTGGTGCAAATCTCATGCACAACTGATCCTCCAACTGATAGCTGTACTCACCCTTTCATCTACCTCTTTCACTTGTCGCCACTGAACTGTCCATGCACTGAGTTAAAATGATGTGTTCTTTAGTTGAATAATGAGTTAATAATTAGTGAATTAAATAATATTTAATTCACCCAACTCATCTCTAGTGTATTAGCCAGTTAAACTAAATACAACTAGTTCAACTAGTTAACAAGAACACCATCTCCATTAACTCCTCAATCGCTCACAAAACTACGCCATGAGTCTAGCGAAGTCACAACTCGACTACCATGCAGATGCCATCAAACCCTAGGAACCGTGTGATCTCTGTCGATTGCAAACCACCTCCATGACTTGGTAAAATTACATGAGGAAGTAAGCAATAATTATAGTCAAAATATTATTAAGGGTAAATAATATTTGACTTCCATATTTTTAGGAGAGGCAGTCTAAAAATAGCCTGTGACCTAAAAATATGAGTCTCATCTATTTTTACCAACATGTTGCATACTTCAAGAATCTCTAACTGGAATCCCCGAATCATGCTCCGTATGTCTAAAAATAGATTTTTCGACAAAAAGCACATGTGTGGTCCCCACCTAGTTTAGGTGATCACTTTCCAACTAGGATCAGGAAAGATGTTTCAGGAGGCCTCCTTCACTGTTTCTTGTTTCCATTTTCAACATACAGTGGTTTAACATAGTGGTAAGGGTGATTCTAATCAAAGCCATTCTCTCTGCACTGCCAATTTACCAATATGCAGTTATTTTGGCACTGGCCAACATTCATAAACAGATGGAGATAATAATAAGGGGATTTCTATGGAAGGGAAGGCAAAATGAGACCAAAAATTTCAGCTTGGTTAAATGGGAACAAGTAATTTTTCTCTATGAGAAGGGAAGATTATCCATAAGGTTGCCCGGAATCATGAATGCTACTCTTTGGGAAATTTTGTTTGGAGACTGATCACTAGAAAGGATAGTTGGTAGAAACAAATTCTGACCTCAAAATAGATGAAATATAATAGAACTCTTCTGTTGGAAGAAAATGTTCCTATCAGACCTTGCTCGCAAGTCTGGAAGCTTGTTAAAAAAAAATTACCAACCATCATCAATAACACCTCAAAGCTTCCTGGAAATGGGAAAAGTATCATGGTTTGGGAAGATAGAATCATGTGGAAAGAGCCATTATCATCCTACGTAGGCTTCCTCGATTTAAGAAGATGGATGTGTGCTAAGGAGCTATCCACCCTGCATTTTATCTCACATTGGCAAAACAGAAATTGGATTGATTGGAATATCCCTAATTTCCCCCCAAACTTAAAATTGCAATGGGACCTCTTAGTTCTACGTCTTAAAGTAGCAACCCCAACTAACTTGGAATCCAAAGAAACCTTTATTTTGGATCCGAGATGGGGAGCTTACTCAGTTAAATATGGGTATAACACTCTCCAGGCAGAATAAAATGAACAAGATTGGGTTCCATGGAAATCAATATGGAAGGAAAAAAGCCTCCACAAAGTTAATATCTTAAACTAGACTCTTCTAAAAGGAAAAATTATCACAACATACAACCTCAAAAGAAAAGGATTCGTCGGGCCATCAAGGTGCTCCATGTGCCTAAATGAAGAAGAACCCATCCTACACCTCTTCTTGGGATTCCCCTTTGCAAGAGAGTGTTGGAAGAAGCTTATAAGCCCTATGGAAATGGAGCTCAACTTCTTGAAAAACTTTAATGATTTCTTCACTAAATGGAATAAAAATTACCCATATTCAATGAAGAATAAGCACAACATCAAAGGGTTTTGGGAAAGCCTTCTGTCCTTTCTCTATTGGAAGATTTTTCTATCTCGAAATCCACATATCTTCTAAGATCAACCTTCAAATATAGGAAGAGTTATGTCGAAGACATCGGGTCTCACTTCAGAATTCCTAAACATGAAAGGATTAAAATAAATAGACAGCAGCCTCCTTCAGTAGGAAGAAAGGAACTGGATCAGTCTCACAACAATTAAAAGCAATTGGACAATCAGCCCCAATGCTAGAACACTCACACAAAATTGGAAAATTATACTAAATAAGGATGATTTTATATTATGGAAGGAAAAACTGAAAAATAACTGTCTCTTCTTTGATGACACTTCAAAAAACAACCCAGGTAGAGCCGGAGACAGGGGAATTCTCTTAGATCTAGGGGAAATCAACTATGTCACTTATGAGTGGGGATTGGGGGAAACCTCAAATAACAGGGTTGAGGCATATGGTTTTCTAATGGGCACCAATATTCTAAAAAATAAGTACATTAAGGATCCAATAATCATGGGAGACTCAGCCATTATTATTAAGGCCATGATCAGCAAAAGAACTCCTCCAAACCCAGCAATGGGCCAAATTCTAAACAGAATAAGGAAAAACTTGGTTGATATAGGAAATGTTACATTTAAACACATCTTGCGAGGAAATAATAGAATTTTTTATCACCATGCAAATGTGGCAGTAGCTAGACCATAAGGGGAAACGACAATTTCTAAATATGTGTTCTTCACACCCATCCCTTATTCACTTCGGAACTGTTAAAAGTCATGACAAAAATCTTCAAAAAATATATCACTCTAGGCAATATTCTTTATTCGATCTGGAGTAATCATGTCGCTATTTGTAGGGCATCCCACATGCCTGGCAGGCCATGGATAACTCATGACATCAATCATCTTATCTTGTGCCCATCCTGTCTTTATAATCTTCTCTTCAACATCGGGCATCTCCCTTCCCTCAGCACTCCCCTGTTGCTATTGCTCCAAAATGCGCACTTCTTCCCTTCCACACTTGGGCCAATCCATATTTCCATCTCCCCTTGAACTTCTTTTGTTTTGACTGTGGTCCTCTCTGATTAGTACGAGCTCTACCATTTCGTGCTTCCTTCTCACCTTATCTGTCCATGCTCCTCCCATCTGTTAAATTAAATCTACCCCCCCAGTCCAAACAAGCTATTACACCTTATATCTCATCATAACTTAGCTCCTTTATGTGCGCACACTTCCTTCTAAGTGCTTCCCTAGTTCTCCCTCAATGCACACACAGATATCAATGCACACAAATATTTTTGCACGCAACCCAAGCTTTGTCCCTTTGACTCTCTGTAGCTCATTTCCAGCCTCCATATCCTTTCCAACCCCTCTTCCCCCTCAGTGAAGACAACTTCATCCTTTGAGATTCCCATCTGAATCAAGCCCCCACACTACAGATCGGAGTATTAATCAAGGGAAGCTATTCATTTGTCCAATCAGTGACAAGGATCATAAGCCATACTTCTTCAAGCACCGGAGAATCGCTGCAGTTCCTTCAGCTAGCAGAGACATCCTGGAGGAGCAGCCAACTATAGAGGACCCCATTTTAACCTCAAAATAGTAGAAGACCGCTCTACAATGGACCTGAATCTAGTAGACAGAGCTTCCCAAAATGAGAAATGTGCCATATGTTGAGCCCAAAAATTCATGATTAACAAGGTGAGAGAGACAATCCAAGACCTGAAGATTCAAGTAAGATCTGAAAACTCAACTTTGAAGAGACAACTTGAGGTACAGAAGGTTTAAATCCATTCACTCACTAACAACCGCACTCATCTAGAAGATACAGTCAGCTACCTCAAGCGCATTACATTGAATCAGGAGGGAGAAAATTCTAACTATCAGTTAAGCAAGCAGAGACCTCAGCAAGAACAATTTGTCAAAAAATATTAAAATTTCACAGAATTTTTTTGAAACTCTTACTCAACATATATTAGTTTTCTTACGTTATGTTATGTAAATGTATATTTTTTTCTTTCACAGTTTGTAAGGCAGTATGCCAAAAATTCAGTAGGAAATTCTGGAAATTTTGGAAACATGACTAAAGGTATTCGGGATGCATTCCCGCTCTCTTCTCCTTTAGTATGATTCTCTCCAGCCCCTTATGTATCTGGACACTAGAAAATTTGGCGCAATTTCCGACGGCCAAATCGTCGCTATTCCGACACATAGTCGTCACAAGAGCGACAGTTCGAGGACGGGAAAAACGTGGTTTGTCATGCGGTCGCAGTTCCGACGCATTCACAAAGTGTCGCACTACCGACACTTTTTCCGTCACTTCCAAACATGTGTCGCTCTTCCGACGTTTGTAAAGTGTCGCCATTCGGACGAAATTTGGTTTGACGTTTTTAACGTCGCTCTTCTGACATTTGTAAAGTGTTGCCATTCCGACGAAATGTCGTCTGACGTTTTGAACTTCACTCTTCCGACGTCTTTATATTGTCGCTCTTCCGACGTGTCTAAACTGTCGCATTTTCGATGTTGTACAAAAGTGTTAGAAGACTGACGTATTGTAAAAGTGTCACAAGACCAACGCTTTCCAGAAGCGTCGCAATATCGACGCCAGGAAGAACTGTCGCAATTCCGACGAAATGTGGTCCGAAATTTTGAACGTTGCCCTTTCGACGTCTTTGTGTTGTCACTCTTCCGACGTTTCTAGAACTGTCGCAATATCGATGGACGTCACAAGACTGAAGAAAATGGAAATCGTTCAAAACGTCAGAAGAGCGATGCTTACAAGGCGTCGGTATACCGACGGCGGTTTCAATTTAAAAAAAAAAAAAATGAAACTTTAAAACAGGACAGTAAATCTCCAATGTTTGTTATCACAATAAGAAATCAATGATCAGTGATCACGTCAAATTTTCCTTGTAGCGTGACGGGTCTAATAAATTTTATTGTAAAGGTTGCTGGCCAGTGACAACTGGCGCAGCATTGAAGGAAATGCATTAAAGAAAATTAATTAGGCTGCGAACTCCAAGCCAACTGGCAAAAACCCTGATAATTTTCCTTACCAACTTCCAAGTTGTGACTCGGGCTTCAGACTCCAAAGCTAAGAATTTTCTTTTCATCGTGTTGGAGAAGAGAACTGCAACCTGCAGCAAAAGAGCAATTCCTCAGTCTCACTGCTCAGGACTCGGAGTCATTCCTTGCTAACACGGTACGTGGAAATTTTGATAAGATAACTTTCTTCACCCTCATTTTTACTAAATTTATTCTTTTGAAGAGGGCCTGGTTCCATTTCAGAAATTTTCAACTTTCGACTTCTAGAATTTGTACATATGATTTTTGGACTGAGGTTTTGTTATTAATGAGGAGATAGTGTCTTGGTTCTATCTGTATAAAATAATTGCCTCTTTTTTTTCTTCATGTTCAGGTTTTTTGATTTTATCAAACCCTATCTCTCTTTTAAGCATGCCTGCAAATTAATATATTCCAAGAATGTACACAATTCCAGGCTTCATGTACAACATATTGTATCAACTATATTTTAACAAGTGAGCTGCATGCCCATATAGTGTTACAGATTACAGGGCTTCATTTGGAGAATAAATGATAATCCTGGCAGCACTAAATCCAAGTAATTCCCCTCATCCCTTAAAAGACACCTCTAAATATAACTAGAAATTTCAAATAGTTAGTAAAGGAAAAGTACAAAGATATAACATATATGTGTTGAGCCAAAAACCTGTGCATTCACAACAAAACTGGGATGGATAAAACTTAAAAAAAATTATGGACTTTGACAAAAAATTGTCTTATGCATACAAAATGAAAGAATCATTGGCATACTACTATTTTTACAAATTTAAGGACAGGAAGAGTGAGTCTCTGGGCAACACAGTTTCATGTGGAGACCCTAGATCCGTGTACCCACAATATTTAGTGACTTAAAAAATGATTGCCAAAACAATGCCTTTGTTATGCATGTAATAACACCACCTGTATAATGAGGGAGATGTAATATTGTCCGAGAAGCAGATTTATACAGAGTGGTCCAATATTGTGTATTTATGGAAGATACAACTGATTTTGGCATGAAAAATGTATCCAAGATTTCAATGTGGCCTTATTTTAGAGCCCATTGATGATTTACTATGAAACCTAAACTTTCAAAACAAACACATTGAAATCACAGGATCTCCATCACGAATATCATAAATATTAACTATCTTTTGGGCACTGGTAGTAGATACCATAAGAGGCCCACATGGCCTGTACCATCAATGTTGATTCTCTGGCACAACATTTGCAAAGCCAAAATTTCTCCCCGAGACATCCCTCTCTGCCAAAACTGGAGAGATGGTACTGGATGTTGAAGTGAAGGCCTCTGATTCAGTATGGAATGCCTTAATTTCTTTATTATAAAATTCCCATGAACAGAAACCTGAGTCCAATGTACAACCTGCAGATGTTGCCACAACATATTTACCAGAGCGACCATCTGAACCAACTGCTCTGATCAACCAGCAATCACCCCACATGTTTGGGGTAAGCCCATATGGAGCTTTATATTCAGCCTTCTCCTGGAGATTGGAAAAAAACAATACTGAGTATTACTCATACATCAACTGCCCTTTATGTTAAGGGAAAATTTAAAGAGTGCATAATATTCTTGAAATCCCAATCATAGTTTCTAGAAAATTTCAATAGTCTTTGAAATGAACTACATCCTATTTAAACTACATCAAATATTTAGGCAAATCATTTTTTTAAATAGAAATTGGTGAATTTTATTTCAAATATAGAAATTTAAACCATGAGAGTAATCTAACCCCTAGGCTTTTCCTATTTCTAATAGAAAATCCCAAAATGTATAAATTATAACACCCATAAACCCCAAAATTAAGTACAATAATTAAAACCTCCACACCTCTGAATTTGCTATATCGTGAAAAGAGCAGCATCCATCATCATGGGAAAGCAAAACCGATTCTCCTTCTAATACAAACCAGCCTACAGTAGATGTCTTATGGCTGAGTTGATTCAATCGATCACAGAAAACCTCTTCAGTTTCTTCAATATTGACAAAATGCTCTGGCTTGTTTTCCTGATCATCATCAAAGTCCATATTTTCATCACATTGAATTAGTTGGGGTTCATTACGATCAGGTCCAGTGCCTATTGCAGAGCTCCAGACATCCAATCCAATATTGGAACTACCATACCAGTTCCCATTAGAGATTGTAAATCCTGTTTCTGGCTTTAATTCGGTAAGTTCAAGAGCACTAGAACTGGATTCAGTTGATTTAGACTTGGTATAGTTGTCCTCTAATTTGTATTCCGATACAACACTATACTTGTGCTTCAACGCAGACAGAAATTCTGCAGCAATGGGATCTTCATCTATGGGGCTTATGGATCTGCCCTCAAAAGCATCTCGAATATCTGATTCATTTTCATTCAATTGATCATGCAAATCCACCCTCGTCTTCAGCACAGCAAGCTGAACTGAAGGCCAGTTTTTCAGCAATTTATGGTGGGGGTAAAGCCTGTCTTCCAGATCTTGACTATTTAAGTGTTTAATTGGTTTTTTCATAGACCTGACCATAGAATCAAATGAATCCTATGAATCCTGCGAAATAATAAACAATAGTAAGGCCATTATTTATTGGTTTGAAATAATAAACAACATGCAACAAACCCGCATAATTAGTAAATTATTTAAAGACAATGTTGGCAATATGTTTCTTGTATCCTATTATATGATTGTCCTTGATGGCAAGCTCTGTATTTAATGGAGAATCGATATAAATAAGGACGAGTTAATTCATGTGTGAACATACGTATGCATCCTGATGAAGGATAATTGACATCCGTAAGAAACCATGTGCTCTGTATGTTGATCGAGGAACCGATGTTAATACGGTTGACAGTGTATCCAAACTAGTAGATAGTGGAGTTATATATATTCGTTAAATATATTATGGAAGGGTCTACGCTTTAGTAAGGAGCTGATTGGCTTTCATGGAGAAAGGAATGAGGAGCGAGAGCAAACTAGTTATAACGTGAAAGAACTAAAACAGAGTATTTGGCATTCAACTTTCGGTGGAACATGAACTAACCCTTTGGAATCATGAACGGAACCTGGAAGGAAAGAGGTGGAACATAACAAACGGAAGCGCGATGGAACCCTGCGTGGAAGATAGGAACCGTGACCGAGAAAATAGTAAAGGTGGTTTGTGGTTTTTATCGCACCACCTTCGACGAGAAAGCAGTTTTCAAGAGGTTGGGAGCGATTCCATAGAACGCGCGACACGCGTCCTTATACGACTCCACAAAACCGCTTGTCACTACGCACCATCGCGCGTTATTGCTCGACCCAGGATGCCCAGTGATATTGATAAGCACCGTTGATCTGGGAAGGGGTCATCGGACAGTGTTCATTTGCTATAGATGCGTGAAAGTTACCCAAGGTATGGCGCGCCATCGCGCATTATCATCCGTGCATCATCAACGAACGATATCCGTCAGATCATCTGATGCCGAGCGATGTGTTCTCCGCCGTCGGATGGAAATGATCGTAAGCGATGGGCCCCAGTTTTTTAAATTATATTGATTGGGCCGTCGATTATGTATGTGGGGCCGGAACCAAAGGTCTATTTAAAAGTCTTTTGATAAAAGCATTGGTTATTACTATAAAGTTCTATTATATATTTAATTTCCAAAGGTTGTGAATAATATTTATTTATCAAATTCCACGAATTTTATATATAAAAGAAATAAAACCATCAGCGGCACGTTATTGGTACTTTACCTTGGCTATAGTATTATTTGGCGAAGATAGAGATTACCTTTGGGACAATTCGAGCATGGAAGAGCAAATATCGGGATTTCAATTTGGATTGGTTCGACTTTTAATAATACCATTATCAATTGAATGGTTTTGACCCATGGTTTCAATAAAGGCGAAAACTATATAAGGTGATGAGAATCATAGTACGAGGTGTGCATGCAGAGGCATTGTAAATAAAAATCTCTTTATGAGATCTACATGATCGAACTCTGTTGTCTGATAACGCTGAATCCATGATGCACCTATGGAGTTGATCAAGGAAATGAAAAAGCTCTAGGAAGATCAGCAAAGAAATAATAAAGATCTGATGCAAGTCTGATGAAGAAATTGAAGAAATTCGGTGGATCTAAGGGTTGAAGTCTTCTGCATAGAAGTGGAAGCTTTCTGCCAGTTCAAGCTGGTGTTAAATCAGGGGGTCGAAGCTCCCTTCTAGGAGAGGCTGGAGAATGAGAGAAGGTTGAAGCCTTCTGCAGGTTGGTGCCTGCGTGCTGGTATGAGTCTGTGCCAGCACAAAATTGTAAGATGTTTTCTTTATAATAAATATTGAAGACTGAGAGGACAGCAGCGGTGGTTTTCTCCCAAATTAGGTTTCCACCTTAAATACTGGTGTTCATATGTGTTCCTTTTGTGTAATGGCTTATTCTGTTATTTCTTTTCACATGTTTACTAAAAGAATGATGCAATAATCTAAGTAAAGAATTAACAGCATAATAAGATCTCTGGTGAAAAGTTTTCAGTCAGCCCTAAATACTGATTCACCCCCCCTCTCAGTATTTTTCCCAATAGACAATAATTCCTACATATTAAAATATAAAGTTATAACATACCAGCTCATACTCGAACATAACATCTATATCAATATTCTTCTTCTGTATCTTCTTGATCTTCATCCAACTGATCGACATCTATATCAACATCTGATTCAAAAACGGTGTTGAAATGATCGACCATGTCATCATCATCATCAATTATGTCATTTTCAATAATATCCTCATCGACAGCATCATCAATAATTGTTGCCTCATCTCCTATGCCTGGTTCATCTTCTAAGATATCTTCTTTGTTTGTCAATGCATCTTCCTGCTCATCTGCCACTGCATCATCTTCTTCTTGATCAATATCATCTTCTTCCTCTACAGTATACTCTACTGGCCTTCCTCTTGGATCATATCTAATAGCAAATGACCATTCGTTCTCACCTGGAACCTCTAAGTAAAAGACTTGTTCAAATTGGCTTGGAAAAACATAGCGATCTTTTCCTGCTTCAAACTGTGATGTTTTAACCATTGGAAATCCATTGTCATGTTGAATAAGTGTTCTATCATCATCACGTACATTCATTCGTAGCCTATACCATTTGACATCGAACAAAACTATTTTTAAGGAATTAAAGTCACACTCAACTATATCATCTAAGAACCCATAATATCTATTTTCAGATTCTCGAGGATGTATGTCACTCCTGGAGGAAACATTAGTGACCTGGAATACTGCAGTTATCCCACTATCATAATTTTTCTTGTTATCATCCAACTGTTTAACGCGAAATTGACGACCATTGCACCACATAGCCTTGTGGTGTTTCAACTGCAATATGCCAAACATGAAAAAGATGCATTCTCAATTAATAATTAAACATATAATTTACATAGCATGAAAATTAACTGAAAAATCAAACTTCTTGTCACATTATAAATATAGTATAAAATAAGTAATGAATAAAATAGGTGAATTAATTGCTTACCTTTCTATCTTTCAAACCATATGCTAAATCGATTTCCCTGTCCGTAACGTTCCCATCTCCACTACGATATGCTTCTCTAATCAATTCAAACAGTAGTTTCCATGATAACCTACCGTCGTTACGTGCTTTGCATGTTTCAATCCATTCACTCATCCACTCAAGATTGTTTGCAATGTATAATAGTGCCTCATAATCTTGAGCACCTGAATAAAAAAACAATAATTCACCAATATTAATAAATATTACTTATAACCATGGTAAATTATATTAATTAATAAACTATGAAAAAATAAGACCTAAATGAATATAATGATAATATACATGATGTAAAAAAATGAAACATTATATGTATTATACATGATAAATCTTTTACCTCTCACTTTCCTCATTCTACCTTTTCCCAACACGTGCTCCTCTTCAAATTTTTTGATGGAGTTCACATCCCAAATGCAATCCACCGCCTTCATGGCTGGCGCAGCTAATTTAGGAAGATAATGACTAATATACACCATGGATTGATATACCACATATCCCTCCACCATAGAACCCTCAGGTTGTGCTCTTTGTTTAACCAAAGCCTTCAAGGATTTCAGGTGCCTCTCAACCATCCACATTGACCTTGTGTGTACTGGTCCACACATTTCAATCTCCTCAACTTGGTGTATCAAGTATTGTTCTTGTGCATTGAAAAATGTTGGAGGTAGATACTTTTTCATTTCACACATTAGCCGAGGAATTTCTCTCTTCCAATACTTTATTTCATCTTGATGGATTTCTTTCAATGACAACCATCTGAAAATCATTATGCAAGGTTATTTCAATGAAACATAATATATATTTCATTACAAATAAATTAATACATCATTTCATCAAGTACGAAAATAAATTGTAGCAATTAGATTTTGCGTATAAATCAAAACTACTTACCTCATGTATTTACTAAGACCATATATAACTTGTTTGACATTGTTGTCGAAGTCGTTTGGGAGAGATACGGGTAGAACATACTATAACAATAAAAAATGAATCGTTATTGGTTTCCAAATTAAACAGAAAAAAGGAAAATTTAAAGTATGTATTCAAGCAATAACAAACAAAAACGTATACAAAAAAAATTACCTTAATAAAGGTATGCCAATCATGTGTTTTCACCCCACTAAAGTCACCTTTCTTCGTTAAGATATTATTTATGTTTGAAGCAAAACCTGTTGGAAATTTAATTCTTCTAACAACCTCTTTTACATCATTGCTTTGTTGTTCTGTTAATAACCATGGAATATTATTATAATTTCGACCTCCATTGTTATTTGATCCGTCGATCACACTTTTCATTACATGATTTGATTTCTCAATGTCAGCACAAATTTTGTCAATTTTATCTCTATCATGTGCACCATCTATGGTTCGCCATAACATTTCTGTCACATTCTTCCCGACATGCATTGTATCAAAAAAATGAGCTATTTTTAGGTCCTCATAGTAGGGCAACCTCACAAATTGAGAAGGATAACATTTCATTCCAGGTGGAAGTACAATATTAGTACCTTCACGGCGACGATGACCTTGATATCAAAGAATAAAATAAATCAGAACAATATTAATTATAAAATACAATAAAATAAATTCATTAGTTAAAACAAAAATTCCAAACATTACATAAACAAATAATATATATCTATCTATATATATATATATATATATATATATATATATATACACACACAAATTACGTACCAGCTGCTCGATGATTATTAATTCTGTTATATTCCAACATCCACAACTGAGGTGTCATTCTTCGTGGTTTTAATATAGTTTCTTCTTTATCATTGAAAAGATGTTTTTCAGTAGTAAGATACTTATGGTTCCTAGAAATTGAGAAGGATAACATTTCATTCCAGGTGGAAGTAAAATATTAGTACTTTCACGGCGACGATGACCTTGATATCAAAGAATAAAATAAATCAGAACAATATTAATTATAAAATACAATAAAATAAATTCATTAGCTAAAAAAAAAATTCCAAACATTACATAAACAAATAATATATATATATATATATATATATATATATATATATATATACACACACACAAATTACGTACCAGCTGCTCGACGATTATTAATTCTGTTATATTCCAACATCCACAACTGAGGTGTCATTCTTCGTGGTTTTAATCTAGTTTCTTCTTTATCATTGAAAAGATGTTTTTTAGTAGTACGATACTTATGGTTCCTAGGGAGGAAGTGCCTAAACTCATCAAACACCATATTTCTTAAGTCTGGCGAATGACGATACTTCATCTTAGGGCCATAAACTAGACATGCAAATCTACCCTTTGTTTGAAGACCTGCAATAGATGGATTAATAACAATTAATATACTATGAGATCATTTTTAAAACATGCAATATGGTATATCTAATTTAGATAATTATGTATTATATTAAAGTGCAATGAAATATTACATACCACAAACATGTGTTATTCCTAGGGCATCATGAATTGTCTATACAAGCATTCCACAACATTGAAATCTCTTCTGCTTGATTGGTTTAGTGATGTCATACATAGTGATGCCACGCCATAACTGTATTAGCTCATCGATAAGAGGCTCAATATATACATTCATATCTTTGACCTGGTACTTACCTAATTGTTCAAAATTATGGTACATAATAATTACTCCCATGATATATGTATATATAAGTAAGTAAATAAATAAAATATATATTTATTCAAACAACGAGAGAAATGAAAATGTTACATTCAAAGAAATAATGTATCAAATACCTGGAATAATCATAGTCAGCATTATGTGCTCCCTCTTTATTGACATCCAAGGAGGAATGTTATTGTTGATAACGAAAATAGGCCACACTGAGTAAGTAGATCTAAGCTCTCCGAATGGATTAACACCATCAACTGCCAATGAAAGCCTGACATTACGAGGTTCATTTTTAAAATCTACATATTTTTCCTCGATTTCTCTAAATGCAGAACCATCTGCAGGCATTCGAAGAACACCATCTACACTTCTATTCTTTGAATGGTAATC